>CM060969.1:6402141-7057141 GCA_030765045.1 Tenodera sinensis
ACCTATGTGAAAACTGAAAATTATCAACTCGTGAGAAAACCAATTACAAACGCAGTGGTTCCATGAAGTAGTGACATCGACGGTGTCTTGTAGAACTACGTGTTTCCACGCGCATTATCGATCGAGTGAGACTTGGAGAGGTGGTGTGTTTAGTGCTGCCATCTGTAGGAGTCGGAGTACATCATAAGTTTCCCTTTTGAACAACAGATGGCACACCTAGTGACGTTCTGTCTACTGTTAGAAGACTTAAATAGAAGCTATCACAGTAGAAAGTTGAAGGAAAAAGATTTACTATTTGACACAAGCATGATAACACATTGTTAAGTTACACGAATAGCATAACTGAAAACCCAGACGCCAGATGGGAACCAAATTCCATGTTAATTTAATCCCTTGGTGTTTCGCAGAAGTTTGCGGGAAAGTTAGACAATGCCAAACGCATTTCATATCAGGCTAATCTTTATTTTTTACTTCCATATTCGATATATTACGAATAACATATATTGAATGTTGTATAAATTATGTATGAATGAGAATGAGTTGGAGTCAACTTGAAACTCGAGTCAGTGTTTGAAAAAAGAACTTGCAACATTACTAAGATAAATGTAGTTTTTAGTTTCTAATTTGTTCTTACTTTAGAATCTTGTTGCTTCACTGTTAATAGCTTCAATTTTCCTTAATTTGAGATCCCGTTCTCTTTGCGCACTTAACATTTAAAAAAATGAACAACGACGTTCCATTTCACGAAAGTTTAAGTTTCCCGAAACTGATACAAATAACAAGAAGTATCTCCGAAATGGTTCACTCTACAAGAAAATTTATACAGACATAAATTGTGTATTTTAGCAAGATCTACATTTTTTGTATAGTATGACTTGGTCTATCTCTAACGGTTTACCAGTTATGCAAAAGTCATCCAGAGTAAATACGACTACAGGGGCTATAGCCAGAAAATTCAAGATATACATTTCATTTGTCATAAAAATATGTCAAACATATGGCATTTTAATCAAAATCGTTAGAGCCATTTTCAAGAAAATCAAAAATTTCGAAAAATTTTCCATGTAAAGGGTAGTTTAGGGTGGGAATATTTTCTCCAAAATCTTCGTGTCGCATCCTTGAAAGACATTAAACTTAAATACCAACTTTGATTTTTAACCGACTTTTCGTTTTTGAGCTATGCTGTCCACAGACTGACAGACTGACACACAGACATACACACGGACCTTTTTGTAAAAATGCTTTTTTTGGATTTAGGGGGTCTCACTTTTCTATAAACAATTTTCCATAAAAAGTGTGATTTTGCACCAAAAACACTTATCCGCACTTTTAAAGTAAGTCAAACCATGTTCTGTATGGTTGAAACAGAAGTGCTATTACATTCACACTGTTTTCTCCTCTCACTATTAGGTGACACATTCACATCTCTTTCTCTACTCACTCTTCTACAAATAAGTCATGCAATTTTCTGTATGTTTGAAATAGGGATGTTGCATATTACATTCACAGCGGTTTCTCTACTCACTTTTAGGTAACACATTCACATCTATTTCTCTAATCACTCTTCTATAAACAATTTTCCATAAAAAACGTGATTTTGCACCAAAAAACACTTTTATCCGCACTTTTAAAGTAAGTCAAACCATGTTCTGTATGGTTGAAACAGAAGCGCTATTACATTCACACTGTTTTCTCCTCTCACTATTAGGTGATACATTCACATCTCTTTCTCTACTCACTCTTCTACAAATAAGTCATGCAATTTTCTGTATGTTTGAAATAGGGATGTTGCATATTACATTCACAGCGGTTTCTCTACTCACTTTTAGGTAACACATTCATATCTCTTTCTCTACTCAGTCTTCTATAAACAATTTTCCATAAAAAACGTGATTTTGCACCAAAAAACACTTTTATCCGCACTTTTAAAGTAAGTCAAACCATGTTCTGTATGTTTGAAACAGAAGCGCTATTACATTCATACTGTTTTCTCCTCTCACTATTAGGTAACACATTCACGTCTCTTTCTCTACTCACTCTTCCACAAAAAAGTCATGCAATTTTCTGTATGTTTGAAATAGAAATGCTACATATTATATTCATACTGTTTTCTCTACTCACTCTTAGGTAACACATTCACGTCTCTTTCTCTACTTACTCTTCTAGAAATAAGTCATACAATTTTGTGCATGTTTGATATAGAAATGCTGCATGTCACATTCACAATGTTTACTCTACTCACTTTTAGGTAACACTTTCACATGTCTTTCTCCACTCACTCTTCTACAAACAAATCGTATCATCTATACAACTTGAATGTTTGTATATATCTAACTGTTAATCTCGAAGACCGCTTAACCGATTACCGCGAAATTAGGCACGTAAAGGTATTTTTTTCATGGAGAGTTTTTATGGTAACAATTTTACTACACAATATATTACTTTCAAATAGTTTTATACTCGCTTTTCTTTTACGTAGCGCATTCATGTATCCTCTGTTTGCCCTTCAACATACAATTCATATAATATTCTATGATTGAAATATAAATGCAACGTATTACATTCACACAACTTCCTCTACTAATTCTTCTTTTACGAGGCACCATCAGTCTTCCTTCACTATTCGCCCTTCAACATATAATTCATACAATTTGATATGTTTGAAAAAGAAATACAATGTATTACATTCATACTATTTTCTCTACTCACTTTTGTTTTACGTAACAATTCACATGTTATTCCCTATCTTTTATCAACTTCATACATACCAACGCCTATACATATCTTATGTTAAAGAGTGGGTAAATTCCAAAACAGGTTGACCGATCGCCATGAAAAGTGACATATCTAATTTTTTCATGGCGAAGTTTTTTATGCAATCCATTTTACCACGCAATGTATTACATTCACATGCTTTTCTCTACTCCCTTTTCTTTTACCTAACATACTACTCCCTCTTCTGCAAACAATCCATACATTTTTCCATACACTTGAAATATAAGTGCAACGTATAACATTCACACGGTTTTTCCACTCATGTTTCTTTAGTAAAACACAATCACATTTCTTTCACTACTCCCGCTTCGACAAACAATTACGAACAATTCATTCAATTTTCTATATGTTTGAAACATAAATGCGTAGTACATTTACATGGCTTTATCAACCAGCTTTTCTTCCTGTAGTATTTGATATTCTTCAACATTGCTTTTGCTTACTGTCACTCAGGTGTTTTAATAAAAATAAAGAAATAGTTAAAAAAGTATAGTAATCACAATTGGTGTCCGGAGTGTGACGAAAAGCACGATATGGAACAGTTCATGAAATAAATGTTAGCCAAGATGGACATAATGGGGAATGAAATTAATTCTGGAATGCGGCAGAGGAAACAAATATGAAAACCGGATTGGAAAAATGTAAACTACGGAATAGAAAATATGGGAACAAAAATGGAAGGAAAATTGAAAATGTAAACTCCGCCGGGGTTAACGAAGCCATGGAAGAACTCGACGGAAGTATGGAGGACTTTGGCCAACGTGTTAACGCCCTGGAGTCAATCACAGCAGCAAAGAACTGAACTCCATAATGGAACAAATGCTCGACGAAAACCTCAAACTGGGTGGATATCTACGGGGAAGCCTGCTTTCAGCAGTACACGTTTTACATCCGAAATGATGCTGTTTATGAAATATTTTTATGTATTTCTATATCTCTTGTATCTCGGACATTACTCTTAACAATTGCGACAAGTAGTTTTATTTAGTTAACGTTTTGCCTTTCAGGTTTATCTAAATAAGTATATTTTCCCACAAAAACAAGATTTCACAAAAACAGAGGCGAAAAACGCCGAGCTTAGCTCGGTCGCCCGGGTACTTCTTTCCTTATGTCTTCACTTCTAATATGAACTTCTTGTATATCCTTTTATTGCTCATTTCTGCCGCTTGTATTTGACGTAATTGTAATTGTCCACGTCTCCGATCCACACAGTAAATCTGGAATATAGTGCAAATATATTGGAATTTACTTCTTCTTCATCGTTACTATTCTCTCTATCTCTTTCTACTTTAAGGCGTAGACTTTTTCTATGGATTTCACGCGTTTCTCCAGTTCTCTTCAGTGATATCATATCAACACTGTTTGGGGAGTCCTTTTAGCGTGTTAATGTACATTTTTATGCAATTGTTTGCTTCATAAATTAATATTCCATATTAACTGAATGGGGTTTAGATCACAGCCTGAGGACTTCAAACCCATGGTCTTTCAAAATGTTATCTCCGGCAGACAGTGTTTGCTTTTGACAATTTCCAACTTCATCTTGGTTTGGTATAAACCTTCCAATGAGCTATTTTAGTACTTGGTTTTGTTCATCCCACTGTGGGAATGTTCTGCTGTGGATTTGGAGTCAGGTTGATATAGTGGCTATGTACCTACCCAAGTTTCATCGGTATAAATTACAGGTTCCTTGGCTTCCTTTTCATTACTTGTTAGAGCCCTGAGAAGGCTGTTCGCGCTTGCACACACACACGGACCTTTATGAAAATTCCTTCACCCTAATCTACCCTTTCCATGGAAAATCTTTCGAAAATTTTGATGTTCTCTAAAATGGTTAAGAGTTTTAATTAAAATGCCATAGTTATATTTAATATACTTTTATGGCAAACGAAATGTATAGCCCATAGTCCACGTGGCCCTGTTTATTCTGGATGACTTTTGCATAAACCGTAAGCGATAAACCAAAATCTTAATATAGATCTTGCTAAAACACACAACTTCTTTCTGAATAAATTTTTTTGTACACTGAACCATTTCGGAGATATTCCTGGTTATTTGTGTCAGATTCGGAAAACTTAAAGCTTCCGTGAAATGGAACATCGTTGTTCATTTTTTATATGTTAAATGTGCAAAGCTTTAAAAGATTTGACTGTCGCACAAAGTCTACTGTGTTCTAATATTCCCCTTGTACCTACAAGGAAATAAGCAATAAGATAATTGTTTATCTGGAGGGAATAAGTGTTTGTTAGAATATTTAGTACAAGAGTGGAGAAGGTCATGTGAGTGCAACACAAGAGAAATTGTTGTTGGGGAATTTGAAGGAATCACTTGCTGAATCACTTGTTGCAGCAGCAGCAGCGGATCTACCTGAAGGGCAGACTTGTAGGGGGCGGTGCAGATACAGGAACCACGAGTTTTAATCAACGACGGCTCCACTCATGCTGCTATTGCATGACAGACAGATACACGTAGGTAGCGAAGGTTTTGTACCTATAGCCAACAGCTGCCAAGTGGACCATCATCTCTAAACTGCTTTCTTCCACCTACTGGCGTATTATTCAACCTAACATTCCCATATGGAGACTTCAGGAATTAAACATCTGATGTGTTGCACTCACATGACTTTCTCTACTCTTGTACTAACTCTTGTTCCTATATCTTCTTCGTGTTAGTTGAGATAAACATTTATTTCACGAAAGTTTTAAGTTTTCCGAAACTCACACACACAACAAGGAATATCTCCGAAATGGTTCACTCTACAAGAAAATTTATTCAGACATAAATTGTGTATTTTAGCACGATCTACATTTTTTGTAGAGTAAGATTTGGGCTATCTCTAACGGTTTACCAGTTATGGAAAAGTCGTCCAGAGTAAATACGACTACAGGGGCTATAGCCAGGAAATTCAAGATATACATTTCATTTGTTATACAAATATCTTAAACATATGACATTTTAATCAAAATTGTTAGTCATTTTCAAGAAAATAAACATTTTCGAAAAATTTTCCATGTAAAGGGTAGTTTAGGGTGGAGCTATTTTCTTCAAAATCTTCGTGTCGCATCCTTGAAACACATTAAACTTAAATACCAACTTTGGTTTCTAACCGACTTTTTGTTTTTGAGTTATGCTGTCCACAGACTGACACACACACGCACAAACGCGCGCGCGCGGTCCTTTTTCTAATTTTTTTTTTTTTTTTTTGATTCGGGGGGCCTCAAAATTTATATTTTTGGTGAAATCTCGACATTGCATTTTTGGATGGAAAAATATGAAGTTGATAGAGGAACAGGTGTCTGTAAGGTTAGTTTGTCCAAGAGTAGAGAAATTCATGTGAGTGCAGCACATCAGATTTATACAACTTTGTGTAATATTTGAGACATTTTGGAAGACAGAAGTTTACAATTAATGAGAAGTATTGCAATGTAATTGTTGAAGTTGTTCGCGGCGTCTAACTCAGTTACCGGTGCCGCCGCGCATCTAGTTTGAAACTGTAAACCTGCAGTGCATTTAGCTTGTTTGCACGGCTTTAAAGTTTTTAATGTCACCACGTCTCGAGCCTACAAAATCGAAACAAAACGCGACACAAAAAGCGAACGAAACAAATGAAAAAGTGCAGCCTTTGCACATAACGATATTATGCATGTGACGCGGAGTTGCCCCAGAAAACTGCTCGCTAATTGCATGTGACAGAGTTAGCGTGAATTTGAGGCGTGTGACTAATATTTCATAACGGCACGTCCGTCACACTCGCATCGAGAACCAGCGAGTCAGTGACGTAGCTAGCTACGTATATAATATACTATATATTTATATTTTTGCCGCCCCCCCCCCCCTCTAATGGTGCGCACATTATCGGACGAGCACGGAAATCAAAGTGTTTTCCTAATTAAAAAATCATGGCGCTGCACGCACGCACGCTCGCACAAAACAAACCGTGACATTCTCCACCTCCCGCCCGCTTCACTGCTTTCAATTATTTAAACATGCACACAACAACAACAACAACAACAACAACAGGGCTGCTGTGAACATAACATTACTCGCCTCGCCTCGCCTCTGCGATACATGATATATTTATTGCCAGGGTTCTATACCATACCACAATTTATTTCATACACTACGTAATTATTGCGGTTATGGGCTCATGCCCCCTCCCCTCCTCTCCCCCTATCCGTTCCTCTGTTCAAACTCTCCCTCCCCTCCCCGCCATGTAGATTCGAGTGCGTAAAGTTAAAATTAACATCCCCACCTCCCTGGCGTTTCCAAACATCATCTCTCCCTCATCCCTCTTTTGCCATTGCTTCTCTCCGTTTTCCCCTAGAACCTGCCAAAACTTCATTTAATATCCATGAAAATGTCATGGAAACCTCGTGGGCAAATACTTGGCTTGTACGAGCAGCCAGGCAATCCTGCGTTAGGCAGTTGTTCGCTCACTAAATCTTATCGCTTACCTTCGCCGGCTCATTAATGCCCATCTACACATCCCCATCTCTTGCAGTGCACAAACAAATCATCTAACACTTAATAGTCATCAAGTGTTTCAGAAATACCGTCTTTGTCATATAACTTTTTATCCATTAGAACAATTGCCTATTACAGAGATTTTTAACTTTCTCTACTCCGTGTCTGTCAGTGTGTCAGCCATTTTGTGGACAGCATAACTCAAAAACGAAAGCTCGGTTAAAACCAAAGTTGGTATTTACGGCACCACCATAAACTAACCTTTACATAGAAAATTTTTCGAACATTTTTATTTTCTTGAAATGGCTCTAACGATTTTGATTAAAATGCCATATGTTTAAGATATTTGTATGACAAGTCCTCTTTACTCTGGATGACTTTTGAATAACTCGTAAACTATAAGAGATAGACCAGCTCTTGCTATACAAAACATGTCGATTTTGCTAAACTTAATTTATGTCCAAATATATACTGTATTCTAATATTACTTGGAAAAAAAAAAGGAAACTGAGGGCTTTCCCTCGACACATAGACTAGACAACAAGAACATAACCTTAACAAAGGGATCATAATTATGTTTACGCTCGGATTTGGCTCAACAATGATACTAAGGTCAGTGACATAAGACGATGAATGAAGTTAATTATTGTAAGACATCACTACGTTCGGAATCAGTAAACAGGAAGTCTTAAGGCAGGCAGTTTTGTTTTTAATCTTCTCTTCTGAGGGCTTCTGAGTTCAATATGTCTGGTACTGCAGTTACTCTGAAGGATTTCCTTGACGGCAATTTAAAGAGGGAGTGAGAGAGAGACAGAGAGAGGGGGGGGGGAGAGGGAGAGAGCAACCCTATCTCGCGAAAAATGAAGAGCTCATTGAAATATAGGTTATGTCAAATAACCTTTAGTAACATTAGAGTTTTTTTTAAAAGTTATTGTTAAATGTTTAAGCTTTTCCAGATGTTATGTCCATTAAAATGTAGTATATAAAGAAATAAACATTTACAAGAATTGTGTGTATGTATAAGAGTGAGTATAGCTCTACATATATTTGTAAACAGAGTTTCTGCAAATTGAACTCTAGTCTATATCACAATATGTTACGCGACGATGCTTGGAATTTTGCTCACAAGGCAGATGACCTGAATATATCTATACATAAGATTTAATTTGATGATTTAGACATAATAGTGGAAAGACTGATATATTTTAGTAAGTTGAAGGTTAATGTTAGTTTAGTTCTCTCAATACTCGCTAAGCATGCAGCGTTATTGAGAAAGCAAACATTTGGAGCAGATTAAGGCAGTTTCTCGGCTTTGCTATTCCACGCGTAACGTCAAAGGCAAGACCAGGCTGGGTGTGAAAACAGCTAGCTACCTCTCCAACAGTTCACATTTCCCTACCGAACTCGCAACTGTGTATGTCCTCATATATGTAATTCGGTTTAAAATGTATAACATATTTCACATAGGTTTTATAGCAACAACTATTTCCTAGATATACGCTATTATTAGCTTGGATTTTTCAATAGTTTGTTGTTTAAATACTGTCACTATTTGGTCATTTGTTGCGATGTCATGAACATTAATCAACCACCTTTGACCTCAATGTACAGTTAAGTTTCAACTAAACTCAAGTTGTGATTGTAATGTTTAACAAATTTCGCGAATGTGTCCAGCCCAAGCAGGTAATACGTGAAGTGGAAGGTAAGTGGGGGGAGAGTCGTGCGACAGACACTGGGGCAGGTTTATGAAAACACCCTTCCTTGCTTCCTTCCCTTCACAGCGAGCGCACCAAATACAAACACTGCCACATCCTTGTGCTGCTCGTCAAGTATGGAAATACCTACATTCTGGGAGACAAACCCCTCACGACTTCTGGGGAACAGGCCCCAACCTTACCATATCAGTCAACTGTGCATCCTTCAACACTGAGGTTCTACTTCATCTACTTCTAGCACACATTCTGGATACACCTTTTAATTTCTTTTATTGAGTTTTCCTTCCTCCTGGTTATGAACGGAATTTCAAAACCGTCACGTAGCTACTCGCTCTTAAAACATCTGACTATCACTTGTCTAGTATATCCTGCTGCTTCCCATGTGCTTACAAAGAAGTCTAGAAATGTTTATCTGGCTTACAATTAAGTAAATAGAAAAACAAGCTTCTGTTACAGTGAGTTGTTGAAGAATGAGTAGAAAAAGTCGCGTGAAAGTAACGCATCCGACGTTTATTTGACCTCGGAGGAGTCTGGAAGTATGAATGTGAGAGCTCTCTTGTAGTGCTTAACGGCCGCTTTTACTACACATGGCACCGCAGGCGGTGACATTGACTATACATTGAATGAAGATGGAGCACCGGAGGAATGAGATGGTGGGGAAACCGGAGAACCCGGAGGAAACCCGCTCCAGCGCCACTTTTTTCTTCTTCTTTCGTCCACCACAAATGCACTGATGTGTTGGACTCACATGACTTTCTCTACTCTTGTACTAACCATTCTTACAAACTCTTATTCCTACATCTTCTTCGTGTTAGTTGAGATAAACATTTGTACAAATTATCTTATTGCTTATTTCCTTGTAGGTACAAGGGGAATATTAGAATACAGTAGCTTTGTGCGATAGTCAAATCTTTTAAAATAAACAACGATGCTCCATTTCACGAAAGTTTAAAATTTTCCGAAACTCACACACATAACAAGGAATATCTCCGAAATGGTTCACCCTACAAGAAAATTTATTCAGACATAAATTGTGTATTTTAGTGAGATTCACATTTTTTATTAGTATGATTTGGTCTATCTCTAACGGTTTACCAGTTATGCAAAAGTCGTGCAGAGTAAATACAACTACATAGGCTATAGCCAGAAAATTCAAGATATGCATTTCATTTGTCATACAAATATCTTAAATATGGCATTTTAATCAAAATCATTAGAGCCATTTTCAAGAAAATAAAAATTTTCGAAACATTTACCATGTAAAGGGTAGTTTAGGGTGGGGCTATTTTCTTCAAAATCTTCGTGTCGCATCCTTGAAAGACACTGAACTTAAATACCAACTTTGGTTTTTAACCGGCTTTTCGTTTTTGAGTTACACTGTCCACAGACTGACATACACACGCAAGGACTTTTTTCTAAAAATGCTTTGCTTTTTGATTCAGGGGCCTCAAAACATACATTTCCAGTGAAATTTCGACATCGAATTTTTGGATGGAATACAATACTTCCCCTACTTACTAGGAGAGAAAGTAAAAATTAATAAAGTTTCAGTCACTACTATCCGTGTATTAGTATTTGTTAGTTTTCACTCTCAATAGGTTTAGTTTCTCGTTGTGTTATTTACAGTTTAGCTACTTTACAATTGTAATATATATGAAAATTGCAAAACTATTTGATTTTCCGTGTTTTTGGAAGCATATGGAAACTGTAGATTTAAGAGGCAGGTATTTGTAACTTTAAAGAGAGTGAATAAGCAATGGAGGTTTATTTGAGAGCTGCTCGACTGTCGACTGTCGACTGTTTGCACGTGATACACAGAACAAAACGCAGAAAGTTGGAGACGTCCAGGTGAAATGCGAATTTCCCTACGTGAGTTGTAATCCAGGTAAAATTAAAATACACTAAGTCTAGGAAGAAATCAATCAACTGATGATATCTGCTCTTTTTAAAGCACGCGCTTTGTAGCATGTAATATCTGTTTGTTGTCCTTAATGCTTAAAGATTACTTCGCAAAATTACGTGTCGTGTTTAGGTACACGCTTTGAATTAGACACAGGGAATGATGTAGTCGCAGATGAGCACGCCGGGGGCGGCTGGGGGCGGCAGGGGGCGGAACCTGCTTCTGCTGAGGCTGAATTATTCACAATCGTCCAGCCAATTAGGCGCCTCCAGACTTTTTCTCTGTGTTACGCTCCTGCTAAATCCTTCCGCTGTCCCGTGATAGAAAAGCAGGACGTAGAAAATAGTGCCACGGGTGTTGGAGAATGAAAAAGGGGCAGGAGGATTTAATGCGTTTTAAAATTCACAAGATGATTCCTGGAAATAAAAAAAAAGTTGGTGCAGGACACGCACACACATACACACACACACACACACACACGTGTGATTAAAAGTTGAGAGGGATTGTCATGGGCTCCTAAAGTTCACAGGGATTGCCGTGCCCTCCTGCATTTTACTGCTGAAAATTGGATGGCCCCGTTCTTTGGTCCAAGCCCAAAGCTGGGTATCAGAGACAATAATTGTATTGTAGGTATGGAGAAAAGGGTGCAAGCGAGCGAGCGAGGTAGAATGAAATCCGTGAGTCAGAAAGGGCTCCTGTGCTGCTGATTTGATCAACTTGTGGACATTCCCTTTCTATGCATTCCTCAGCCATACTGCCATTCAACGTCTTGCAGCTTCTAACTTTTGTACGTTTGTAAAAATAGCTTAACTTTGTCTTGAGCATATGTATGTAGTAGGCACAGCTAATTGAGAACAACCTTGACATTTCCCCCCCCATTGTGGTGCAGTCTGGTTACATCTGGTGATATTCCATCCGTTAGGTTGCATTACTACCGTCAACTGTTCGTAAACTACGGCCATAGCTGGTATTCTTTATGTACGCTTTACTGAGAGGCCAAACGATAGATTTTAAAACAACATTTCGTTTAGACGCCGCATTAATTAATCAATCAGTGGACGTACTGCTCGTGTTTGCGTGATTTTGTCTTGAATTCTTTTAGAGCAGTTCTAGACACTGTGTTATTTCTGTGTTTGCTACACAACAGTGCATTAAGTATATTACGATATTTAGCGCTCGGAAGTTGCTTTATGCATGTGTTATTGCAGAACGAGATTTGAGGAAGGTGAGTGCGTTCTTTGTTGTGTGGTAACGATGTCCAAGCATTACTATGCTTTGAAAGCATGTTACTTTAACCCTGTGATATTTGAGGTTAGAACGTTGCCAGGATTACCAACTGAACTGGAAGCCACAGATGGTCAATTTTCCATACTAGTATTATCGTTATTAACATCCCGTATCCTTGGGCTCATGCAGAAACTCTATCTTGCCAACCTACGGTATAGGGTTTACTGTGTTCGATCACGTGACAGTAGCCAATACCACACCAGAAAACACGTTATGGCAAAAACTCCCTATTGATGTTTACAGCTACATATTAACTTACATTTACGTACACTCACTCTCTCTTTCATACTTCCAGAGTTCAGGCAGGATGGAGAATGATCCTAGTTAGAGATAAATGATAATTCTCCAGTCTGCGCTACAGAATAATAACCTTTAATTTCTCTACTAAGTGCAGCAAGTATTGTATTCGATCCAAAAATTCAATGTCGAGCTTTTACCAGAAATATATGTTTTGAGGCCCCCTGAATCCAGGAAAAAAAAAGCATTTTTAGAATAGGGTCCGTCTGCGTCTGTTAGTCTGTGGACAGCATAACTTAAAAACGAAAAGTCGATTAAAAACCAAAGTTGCTATTTAAGTTTATCTTTTGAGGATGTGACAAGAAGATTTTGATTAAAATTCCTCCATCTTAAACCACTCTTTACACGGAAAACTTTTCTAAAACTTTGATTTTTCTCGAAAATGGCTTTAACGATTTTGATTAAAATGACATGTTTAAGATATTTATATTAAAAATTTAATGTATATTTTGAATTTGCAGACTATATTCCATGTAGTTCTGTTTGCTGTGAATGACTTTTGAATAACTCCTAAACTGTAAGAGACCCAATCTTACTATGATCTAAAATATAGACCTCGTTCAATCTTAATGGTCGACGGGTCTCGAACCCATATCCCCCCAGGGGTATCTTACTGGTAGACGGGTCTCGAACCGGGTATCCCCCTGAATCCTGGCTACTCTAAGCTGTCTTGCTTGTGATAGTATATGCGGTACACGTGCTATCAGTATTGCCAACATACGCTACATCAACACAAACTCTTTGATACCTGGAAGCGCTACTGCGGTTGCAGTCGCTTACATTTTCCGCAAAACAAACGTTTCCAACTTCATCCTCGGTGCAGTTCAAGTAGCACCGTTCAAGGGTACCTCCCCCCACTCCCCCCTCCATCTCACCCCGGCTTTTTCCTACGTTTGTTCAGCCACGAAGCGCGCGGCAGCTTGTCAAAGACCAGCACGGGAGGTTGTGCCCCAGAGCGCTGTCCTCTCTGTGTCCAGTTGCGGACAATCATACCCGACCCTGATACTGTCTCTCACACTGTCACTAGCGCACGGCAGCTTGCCAAAGACCAGCACGGGAGGTTGTGCCCCAGAGCGCTGTCCTCTCTGTGTCCAGTTGCGGACAATCATACCCGACCCTGATACTGTCTCTCACACTGTCACTAGCGCACGGCAGCTTGTCAAAGACCAGCACGGGAGGTTGAGCCCCAGAGCACTGTCCTCTCTGTGTCCAGTTGTGAACAATCATACCCGACCCTGATACTGTCTCTCACACTGTCACTAGCGCACGGCAGCTTGTCAAAGACCAGCACGGGAGGTTGTGCCCCAGAGCGCTGTCCTCTCTGTGTCCAGTTGCGGACAATCATACCCGACCCTGATACTGTCTCTCACACTGTCACTAGCGCACGGCAGCTTGTCAAAGACCAGCACGGGAGGTTGTGCCCCAGAGCACTGTCCTCTCTGTGTCCAGTTGCGGACAATCATACCCGACTCTGATACTGTCTCTCACACTGTCACTAGCACACGGTAGCTTGCCAAAGACCAGCACGGGAGGTTGTGCCCCAGAGCGCTGTCCTCTCTGTGTCCAGTTGCGGACAATCATACCCGACCCTGATACTGTCTCTCCCACTGTCACTAGCACACGGTAGCTTGTCAAAGACCAGCACGGGAGGTTGAGCCCCAGAGCACTGTCCTCTCTGTGTCCAGTTGCGGACAATCATACCCGACCCTGATACTGTCTCTCACACTGTTACTAGCACACGGTAGCTTGCCAAAGACCAGCACGGGAGGTTGTGCCCCAGAGCGCTGTCTTCTCTGTGCCCAGTTGTGGACAATCATACCCGACCCTGATACTGTCTCTCCCACTGTCACTACCACACGGCAGCTTGTCAAAGACCAACACGGGAGGTTGGGCCCCAGAGCGCTGTCTTCTCTGTGCCCAGTTGTGGACAATCATACCCGACCCTGATACTGTCTCTCCCACTGTCACTAGCGCACGGCAGCTTGCCAAAGACAGGCACGGGAGGTTGTGCCCCAGAGCGCTGTCCTCTCTGTGTCCAGTTGCGGACAATCATACCCGACCCTGATACTGTCTCTCACACTGTCACTAGCGCACGGCAGCTTGCCAAAGACAGGCACGGGAGGTTGTGCCCCAGAGCACTGTCCTCTCTGTGTCCAGTTGCGGACAATCATACCCGACCCTGATACTGTCTCTCACACTGTCACTAGCGCACGGCAGCTCGTCAAAGACCAGTACGGGAGGTTGGGCTACAGAGCGCTGTCCTCTCTGTGTCCAGTTGTGAACAATCATACCCGACCCTGATACTGTCTCTCACACTGTCACTAGCGCACGGCAGCTTGTCAAAGACCAGCACGGGAGGTTGGGCTACAGAACGCTGACCTCTCTGTGTCCAGTTGTGAACAATCATACCCGACCCTGATACTGTCTCTCACACTGTCACTAGCGCGCGGCAGCTTGTCAAAGACCAGCACGGGAGGTTGTGCCCCAGAGCACTGTCCTCTCTGTGTCCAGTTGCGGACAATCATACCCGACCCTGATACCGTCTCTCACACTGTCACTACCACACGGCAGCTTGTCAAAGACCAGCACGGGAGGTTGTGCCCCAGAGCGCTGTCCTCTCTGTGTCCAGTTGTGGACAATCATACCCAACCCTGATACTGTCTCTCACACTGTCACTAGCGCACGGCAGCTTGTCAAAGACCAGCACGGGAGGTTGTGCCCCAGAGCGCTGTCCTCTCTGTGTCCAGTTGCGGACAATCATACCCGACCCTGATACTGTCTCTCCCACTGTCACTAGCACACGGCAGCTTGTCAAAGACCAACACGGGAGGTTGTGCCCCAGAGCGCTGGCCTCTCTGTGTCCAGTTGCGGACAATCATACCCGACCCTGATACTGTCTCTCACACTGTCACTAGCGCACGGCAGCTTGCCAAAGACAGGCACGGGAGGTTGTGCCCCAGAGCGCTGTCCTCTCTGTGTCCAGTTGCGGACAATCATACCCGACCCTGATACCGTCTCTCACACTGTCACTAGCGCACGGCAGCTTGTCAAAGACCAGCACGGGAGGTTGTGCCCCAGAGCACTGTCCTCTCTGTGTCCAGTTGCGGACAATCATACCCGACCCTGATACCGTCTCTCACACTGTCACTACCACACGGCAGCTTGTCAAAGACCAGCACGGGAGGTTGTGCCCCAGAGCGCTGTCCTCTCTGTGTCCAGTTCTGGACAATCATACCCAACCCTGATACTGTCTCTCACACTGTCACTAGCGCACGGCAGCTTGTCAAAGACCAGCACGGGAGGTTGTGCCCCAGAGCACTGTCCTCTCTGTGTCCAGTTGCGGACAATCATACCCGACCCTGATACCGTCTCTCACACTGTCACTAGCACACGGCAGCTTGTCAAAGAACAACACGGGAGGTTGTGCCCCAGAGCGCTGTCCTCACACCACATCGTGTGTAGGAGTGTCAGTTATGTCTGCTGTGAGTGTGTTCGCCCAGACATCAGTACTGAAGGAAACAGACCCATGCACACCACATCGTGTGTAGGAGTGTCAGTTATGTCTGCCGTGAGTGTGTTCGCCCAGACATCAGTACTGAAGGAAACAGTCCCATGCACACCACATCGTGTGTAGGAGTGTCAGTTATGTCTGCCGTGAGTATGTTCACCCACTCATCAGTACTGAAGGAAGCAGTCCCATGCACACCACATCGTGTGTAGGAGTGTCAGTTATGTCTGCCGTGAGTGTGTTCGCCCAGACATCAGTACTGAAGGAAACAGTCCCATGCACACCACATCGTGTGTAGGAGTGTCAGTTATGTCTGTCGTGAGTATGTTCACCCACTCATCAGGACTGAAGGAAACAGTCCCATACACACCACATCGTGTGTAGGAGTGTCAGTTATGTCTGTCGTGAGTATGTTCACCCAGACATCAGTACTGAAGGAAACAGTCCCATGCACACCACATCGTGTGTAGGAGTGTCAGTTATGTCTGTCGTGAGTATGTTCACCCAGACATCAGTACTGAAGGAAGCAGTCCCATGCACACCACATCGTGTGTAGGAGTGTCAGTTATGTCTGTCGTGAGTATGTTCGCCCAGACATCAGTACTGAAGGAAACAGTCCCATGCACACCACATCGTGTGTAGGAGTGTCAGTTATGTCTGTCGTGAGTATGTTCACCCACTCATCAGTACTGAAGGAAACAGTCCCATGCACACCACATCGTGTGTAGGAGTGTCAGTTATGTCTGTCGTGAGTATGTTCGCCCAGACATCAGTACTGAAGGAAACAGTCCCATGCACACCACATCGTGTGTAGGAGTGTCAGTTATGTCTGCCGTGAGTGTGTTCACCCAGACATCAGTACTGAAGGAAACAGTCCCATGCACACCACATCGTGTGTAGGAGTGTCAGTTATGTCTGCCGTGAGTATGTTCACCCACTCATCAGTACTGAAGGAAGCAGTCCCATGCACACCACATCGTGTGTAGGAGTGTCAGTTATGTCTGCCGTGAGTGTGTTCGCCCAGACATCAGTACTGAAGGAAGCAGTCCCATGCACACACATCGTGTGTAGGAGTGTCAGTTATGTCTGCCGTGAGTGTGTTCACCCAGACATCAGTACTGAAGGAAACAGTCCCATGCACACCACATCGTGTGTAGGAGTGTCAGTTATGTCTGCCGTGAGTGTGTTCACCCACTCATCAGTACTGAAGGAAACAGTCCCATGCACACCACATCGTGTGTAGGAGTGTCAGTTGTGTCTGCCGTGAGTGTGTTCGCCCAGACATCAGTACTGAAGGAAGCAGTCCCATGCACACCACATCGTGTGTAGGAGTGTCAGTTATGTCTGCCGGGAGTGTGTTCACCCAGACATCAGTACTGAAGGAAACAGTCCCATGCACGCCACATCGTGTGTAGGAGTGTCAGTTATGTCTGCCGTGAGTGTGTTCACCCAGACATCAGCACTGAAGGAAACAGTCCCATGCACACCACATCGTGTGTAGGAGTGTCAGTTATGTCTGCCGTGAGTGTGTTCACCCAGACATCAGCACTGAAGGAAACAGTCCCATGCACACCACATCGTGTGTAGGAGTGTCA
The DNA here is from genome assembly GCA_030765045.1 of Tenodera sinensis. NCBI lineage: Eukaryota > Metazoa > Arthropoda > Insecta > Mantodea > Mantidae > Tenodera > Tenodera sinensis. Next base: position 6,419,680 of record CM060969.1, read on the forward strand.
GTTATGTCTGCCGTGAGTGTGTTCACCCAGACATCAGCACTGAAGGAAACAGTCCCATGCACACCACATCGTGTGTAGGAGTGTCAGTTATGTCTGCCGTGAGTGTGTTCACCCAGACATCAGCACTGAAGGAAACAGTCCCATGCACACCGCATCGTGTGTAGGAGTGTCAGTTATGTCTGCCGTGAGTGTGTCCACCCAGACATCAGCACTGAAGGAAACAGTCCCATGCACACCACATCGTGTGTAGGAGTGTCAGTTATGTCTGCCGTGAGTGTGTTCGCCCAGACATCAGTACTGAAGGAAACAGTCCCATGCACACCACATCGTGTGTAGGAGTGTCAGTTATGTCTGCCGTGAGTGTGTTCGCCCAGACATCAGTACTGAAGGAAACAGTCCCATGCACACCACATCGTGTGTAGGAGTGTCAAGTTATGTCTGCCGTGAGTGTGTTCGCCCAGACATCAGCACTGAAGGAAACAGTCCCATGCACGCCACATCGTGTGTAGGAGTGTCAGTTATGTCTGCCGTGAGTGTGTTCGCCCAGACATCAGCACTGAAGGAAACAGTCCCATGCACACCACATCGTGTGTAGGAGTGTCAGTTATGTCTGCCGTGAGTGTGTTCACCCAGACATCAGCACTGAAGGAAACAGTCCCATGCACACCACATCGTGTGTAGGAGTGTCAGTTATGTCTGCCGTGAGTGTGTTCACCCAGACATCAGCACTGAAGGAAACAGTCCCATGCACACCACATCGTGTGTAGGAGTGTCAGTTATGTCTGTCGTGAGTGTGTTCGCCCAGACATCAGTACTGAAGGAAACAGTCCCATGCACATCACATCGTGTGTAGGAGTGTCAGTTATGTCTGTCGTGAGTGTGTTCGCCCAGACATCAGTACTGGATGAAACAGTCCCATGCACACCACATCGTGTGTAGGAGTGTCAGTTATGTCTGCCGTGAGTGTGTTCGCCCAGACATCAGTACTGAAGGAAACAGTCCCATGCACACCACATCGTGTGTAGGAGTGTCAGTTATGTCTGCCGTGAGTGTGTTCGCCCAGACATCAGTACTGAAGGAAACAGTCCCATGCACACCACATCGTGTGTAGGAGTGTCAGTTATGTCTGCCGTGAGTGTGTTCGCCCAGACATCAGTACTGAAGGAAACAGTCCCATGCACACCACATCGTGTGTAGGAGTGTCAGTTATGTCTGCCGTGAGTGTGTTCGCCCAGACATCAGTACTGAAGGAAACAGTCCCATGCACACCACATCGTGTGTAGGAGTGTCAGTTATGTCTGTCGTGAGTGTGTTCGCCCAGACATCAGTACTGAAGGAAACAGTCCCATGCACACGATAAGGTGACAAGAATTGTGGCTTTGATCATGATTAATGCCCGGATTTCAAAGAAAAATATTCCATGTGCAGTTTAGGATATCTTCTTTAAAACCTTCGAGTCACTTCTCCGGAAGTTAAGATAGTGAAATACCAAGTTTGGTATTTGTCGACATTTCCCGTTTGAGTTATCGTGTTGCTAGAGACCTTTTTATAAAAATATCTTTAGGATTCAGGGGACGTCAAAACCTGCATTTCCAGTGGAATCTGATATCCAATTTTTAGATAATAGAACTGAAGACTGTGATGTTGGGCTCGGCGCAAAACAAAGGACTATCGGGGCTAAGCTTCGTCACATCACATGCTGGGACAGTGAGCCGGCAAAGGCTGCCTCACGTGACTGCTGTGTGTACGTGACTAACAACAATCGAAGCGGCAGAACCGAAAGGTACCTGGCGCCTTCAAGAAAGATCTGGTTGCGTGAGGGCCGGTGCGTATGTGTGGAACCCCAGAAAGGTCCGTGTGACGTCATCCCCAGTATATGAGGATACCAGAAGAGTGACTTTTAGAGTTACGTTTTGGATATTTGTCGGTTAGTGCGTCAGTGAATGTGAGACAGATGTGCATGTGTGTCGTCGCATGCGTCGTAAGAAGATTCACCGAGCGTCGCAAGAGGTTGTAACGTGTAATTAGGGTGTGAGAGACAGAGGAAGTGGAGAAAGATACTAAAAGGACTGAGCAAGGTTATGAGAGGTAAAAACTGTACGTTATGATTCCCAGAAGGATTGTTGGCTGTGTTAACGACACGAAGAAAACTAGATATTTGTAACATTTTAGAAGGCAATAAAGTGATAGGAAAGTAACCGGACTGGACTTTGTAACTTTGTTGCACTGGTGTCAGGAGTGGGATTCGCCAAATTGCTGATTTGTCACAGTATTTCATGGAAGAGCTCGGCAGAGAGTAGAGTCCCTTAGCGGGTATTTGAACTCTACACACAGCAAGTTATATCATTTTAAAGTGTTGAGAGTCATGTTTTAACATTTAAACATTGCTATTTGCTTGTCTGCGTGCCAGGAAACTCTAGTTACAGAGAGATGAATTGTTAAGGGAATAAATAAATGGAAGGCTGTGACCTCAACTCAGGGAAACGTCCACCGCTGGCAAACCTCCTTGACTCGGAGAAGGCTGAACCAGGACAGGCTTGACTAGAGCGAAGGCAGTGTTTGAAGAACTAATGAGTTACTCTCTCCCTCTCCCTCTCTCTCTTTCTTGCTCCCTCTCATTCCACTCCCCAGAGCTTTGCCCCAACACACAACCTGCCGGCATGTTGGAATTATGGCAAATCAAATTATGAATGAAAATCGAAGTTTTTTTTTTCTTTTTTTCCCTCTGGCCCATGTGTGTTTGTGTGCGTGTATAATTCTCAACAGACCTGGGTCAGGGGTGGGGGAGGCACAAAACGAGGGTAAAATAAAGCTGGAACAAGCCAATGTGTGTCTATGTAGTTAACTGTGTAGGGGACCGGACCTGTGTGATAAATAAAGAGTGTGATGAAATAGTGTCACACATCAACAATAGATAAACATCACATGGGCCATATCTGATTGAGTCATTTACGTGCATGGGCCGAACAAAAATTGTGCCAAACGTTAATGGCCAGCAAGTGTCCAAATGATTTTCATGTCTGCCTCTCCCTTTACACAACACTCACGCTTCTTTTCTTTTTATTTATTTCCTCCTTTGTTACCCACAGCACCATCATCAATTTCTGTTCAAAACGGATACCTACTTCACAACAAACGCTGCATCTTCTCCACTTTATTGCTCTTCACTGTCCTTCTCAACAATTCCTTAGCAAATGGTTTGTATCCAATACGACAGCTGTACCCGGCATGCATTGCAATGTTACCTAAAATAAAAAAGTATTTGGTTCTGAACTGCATTTTCAATACATATATAAATGTATAATGCTAATTGTAGCACTATTATTACTAGCCAGAATAATATATTTGATTGCATAAACATTTGTCACGGTTTGTATGAATGCGTGGCACAACTTACACCAACCGTTTTACCTAATCACATCTTGATTCTGGTAATTCTTGTGTAATCAAGCGACAGTTTTGAAGAAAACACGAAAATAAAACATGAAACGCGAAAGCTGTTTCAGTTCCTTGTGTGCATAAGAGAACTACAATAACATATATTGATACACTAAATGTTTATCTACATATGTTACGAGTGATTGCATTAATATAACCTCACTTCCAAGTGCAGGGAAGCGTTCCACGAACCTTGCAACACGTTCTGCTTCTATACCGATGCACTGGTTTCCATCAAACTTGGCACAATTAACCTTTTTACACAAAGCAAAATCAAAGTCTAGCTTAGAATTGAAGTTCCACTCCAGTTGACACATTTATTATGTAAGTTTATGTAAAACCCACAAAAGCCCACAAGGCTGTCTATATCTTTGTACACGATGATCATGGTGGCTCCAGCATTGCCAATATTATAACAAAATAACAAAGGAACAGCGAGTTGGTTTTTAACTGGCCCTTGATAGAAGAATAAGTAACAGTAGCTTGTAAACATGTGAATGAAAGACATTGACCTGGTTTAGACATATTTTAGCCAAGAGCTGGTGTTTTATTATTGATGTCAGCAAGTTGTAAGGGAGGGAAACCTCCGCTAAAGGGACACGAACAAGGATAAAGAAACAATCCAGAAAGGTCTTCTTAATTTTCTCTGCATTTATTCGAGGGCTGGCTGGCTGGCTCTTGTGGAATGAAAATAACTTGTTCTTGTTCAGGTAATTAATTATCGCTGGGGTGCGGGGAGCGGGAGGGTGGAACTTAAACTTCCTGCGAATAATATTCAACACAAAGGTGTTTTAAAAGTAGTGAAGTGGTGTTTTAAAGCGGCTATTTCTTATCTTTCAAACAGAGCTAAAGAGAAACAAAACATTTAAACACTGGGTTCTCTATCTCTTCTAGTTTTCCACTCTTAGATATTGTATCTTGAATCATATGGCAATGAATCTATCTTAATAAAGGGGAAAGAGCATTATTCATCGGTCCCTTAACCTTGGTTGGGAACTATCAAATATACCTACTGAAGTATTTGCAAGTTCTTGATTACTTCCTCTAGTACCTGTAGAAAATAACGGAAGTATTTAAATTCATCCAAAAATTCGATATGGCCATTTCACCAAAAATATGCTTTGATCTCACCTCAACCCCAAAAAGGGCAGTTTTATAAAAAAAGCCCATGTGTGTATGTATGTTTGTGTGCAAAAAACGTGCAAAAACCGTTCAAACCTTTAAAAAACGAAACACTAAACTTGCAATTTCAAGTTCAACATTATTCCAAGGATCTGCACAAGAAAATCCACCACATTAAACATTTTAAAAAAGTTTTGATTTTCTCAAAAATTGCCATAGGTAATAAATGCCTGTTTAAGATATTTTGCTGACAGATGAAACGCATGTTCATTGTTATTGGCTTGTATTTTAAAATACCTACTAATACTTTTGTCAAATGATTAGTCGTTTTAGTTTTTCTCTTTCGGTCTGGTAAAGGAAAAGAAATTTCAAAGTCATGTCAAAGTCCTAATGTCCTTGTACCTACCTACAAGGAAATATAAAGTAAAGCAATTTGTGCGGATGTTTATCATAAAAGTACCAGAAGAATAACAGTTTGTAAGAATAAAGTGTACAAGAGTGAGGGGGGAAGGTCATGTGAGCGCACCGTATTACTTTTTTCTTCTTCATTCAACGATTAAAATATACTACGGGTTTTAACTTAAGTGTGGGTTTGCCTTTGTTACCATTCTTAAATTCTGATTACTTACATATACCTACCTTTCAAATCAGTTTAAGGGACAAGTGAGTATATTCTGCCTTTCTGCCTAGAAGATGTATTTGTATGTGAATACAACACATTCGTGTTTGCGATAATGGTGCCAACCTTGAAATGCATATTCACGCCTAAATTAAAGCAAGAAACTCGCTAAAACAGCATAATTTAAATGTTATTTTCAGTTAATGGAACATGTTTAGCTTATGAAACGTAAATTCTGTTTTGAAATACTCCCTCTTTTCCCCACTGATCGTCTTCTGTCTTTTCTATATTTTTCAAAATACTGTCAGTCTCCCACAGGCTGCACTGACTGAGTTATCGCTGTGGAATGTTCAGCGATTAGCAGTTAGGGTAGGACATAGTTCTATGGCGCAAGGAAAGATGTCACAAGCAGGCGTTCAATGGAAGGAAAACGGTTCAACGCCAGTCTTTAGTCTTTATTGAACATCCCTCGTGGTTCTCCTTATCATTTTGTAGTATTAAAATATCGTCTGCTTACATATATCATTGTGTTTAAATATGTATTCCTATTCAATTGTGTTCCTGCATACACATCTTTTTTAGATATTTTTATAAGATCATCTAGATATATTTTAAATAGAGTTAGTGAAAGGCTCCATCCTTGTCTTACTCATTGGTTTCTTGTAACTGCTTCCTATTTGAAGGCGCCTAAATTGGAAATATGGAAATTGGCATCAGTGTTGTTGATAAATGTTTCAGAGTGTTCACCGACTTCACGAGCTTGCCACTAGGTTCACCAGGCCAACTAGGTTCCTCAAGGAAGATGCTGGGCACGTGTGGTGACGTATCACAATACGCTGTACCATATGGGATGTACAGGAACACAACACCCACGAGGATAAGGTACTGTACCATGAAACTCTATTATTGCTCATCGGCTGCTTATGGATAAGACATAGCGCATGAATTTCTCATTAAATGTCTCAATTGATTTCCAGAATATTGGCTTCACTCTAACAGATGAACTTTGCACTAACTTAAAGTAAACGGAAAAATCAAGAAAACGATGTGTTAATTTAAATGATTCCTCTACCTACATTTTCTCCAGAATAGCCTTGATTAAAATACCCTCAAGTCCCCACTTGTTCAGCTAGGAGGTGTCATACAGGTTAACTGTTGCAGGGACTCGGGAAGAAAGGCATTTTGGCCATGATTAAAATACCCTCAAGTCCCCACTTGTTCAGCTAGGCGGTGTCATACAGGTTAACTGTTGCAGGGACTCGGGAAGAAAGGCATTTTCGCCATGATTAAAATACCCTCAAGTCCCCACTTGTTCAGCTAGGAGGTGTCATACAGGTTAACTGTTGCAGGGACTCGGGAAGAAAGGCATTTTGGCCATGATTAAAATACCCTCAAGTCCCCACTTGTTCAGCTAGGAGGTGTCATACAGGTTAACTGTTGCAGGGACTCGGGAAGAAAGGCATTTTCGCCATGATTAAAATACCCTCAAGTCCCCACTTGTTCAGCTAGGAGGTGTCATACAGGTTAACTGTTGCAGGGACTCGGGAAGAAAGGCATTTTCGCCATGCCTACATTTCACTTTCTTTATCTTAGCCGTGCAAAGAGAACGTGATCTCAAAGCTTTAAAACACTTGACTATCGCACAAAGCCTACTGTATTCTAATATTCCCCTTGTACCTACAAGGAAATAAGCAATAAGATAATTTGTACAAATGTTTATGTCAACTAACACGAAGAAGATATAGGAGTAAGAGTTTGTAAGAATGGTTAGTACAAGAGTAGAGAAAGTCATGTGAGTGTAGCACATCAGATTTTCAATACGTTGTTGATGTTAATGTGAGACGAACGTAGAAGTGCTATTTAGCTTTTATTAATCCTGGTTGTGATGAAAGTCTTGACGAAGTTTCATTACTCGCGGCCCAGCATCAGTCTGGGAGCTATTGCTGTTCACACAGGGAGCAGTACGGGTCTATTTTATACATGAAACAAATGTTTCCAACAGTTTAACACTTAAAAATTATTGGCCTTTTCGTGAAACACTTTTACAGTTTTCTCGTTAAATATGGCGGCCATCTTCGCTAACAAACAAAATGGCTAGACAGAGCTAATGGTTGTAAAAAGTCAATATTCTTTTCTAATCTCGCCGCACTCGATCGATATCAATCAATTATTGACGATATGGTGCCTTTTTATGAGTATCACAAAATTTCACAATTAATTATTCACTTTTCGATGTGTGATGATTATTTTCTCTTTCAGATAGACAACACCAACAGAAGTAACAGGGGCATGCTTCTTACCTCAGCAATGTTGAACTCTTCTCGTTCTACACATAAGCTGCAACCAATTTCGTCAGTTCTATTTGACGTTTAATGTCGCCAAAATTGTTGTTTTTATTTTCAACATGGCGGAATGGCCTATGCTGTGTGAAAACTGCACCGCGACATTCGCGTGGTGCGACCCCCAAGAGTAGCAGGTAGATTCGCCCCTCATTGCTCTATACGACAAGAGAATGGACATGAAGCGCTTAGTTGGAACAGTCCAAATGTTAACAAATGTTACCACATTGCAATAGTGTCATGAGTGGGGTGCAGTACTGGAGGAGGGTGGGACGTGGTCAGTGCCCCGGTCCCTCCCGGCCGATTATGGGGTCTTCGCAATTAGGGGCCGCTACTTTTCAATCAAGTAGCTCCTCAATTGGTACCTAACGAGGCTGAGTGCATCCCGGATCAGGTCTCCCAGCGGGAGAAAACCCCTACGCCGGTACAGGGAATCGAACCCTAGGCAGCAGCGCTACCACCACGCTAAAGAGACGAACTCATAAATTACTAAAAGTTTAAAAAAGATTCACTAGCCCTAGTAGTTGAATACAAACTTGGAGCTATAGAAGATGGTACAATCAACCTTCTCAGCAGAGCATGCTCAATAATTGTCCACCAAAACAGAAAAATCTGATGTTTTGCACTCACATGACTTTCTCTACTCTTGTACTAACCATTCTTACAAACTCTTATTCCTATATCTTCTTCGTGTTACTTGATATAAACATTTGTACAAATTATCTTATTGCTTATTTCCTTGTAGGTACAAGGGCAATATTAGAATACAGTAGACTTTGTGCGATAGTCAAATCTTTTAAAGCTTTGAGACCCCGTTCTCTTTGCACACTTAACATATAAAAAAATGAACAACGATGTTCCATTTCATGAAAGTTTAAAATTTTCCGAAACTCACACACATAACAAGGAATATCTCCGAAATGGTTCACTCTACAAGAAAACTTATTCAGACATAAATTGTGTATTTTAGCAAGATCTGCATTTTTGTATAGTAAGATTTGGTGTATCTCTAACGGTTTATTTACCAGTTATACAAAAGTCGTCCAGAGTAAATACGGCTACATGGGCTATAGCCAGAAAATTCAAAATATACATTTCATTTGTCATAAAAATGTCAAACATATGGTATTTTAATGAAAATCGTTAGTCATTTTCAAGAAAATAAAAATTGTTAAAAAATGTTCCATTTAAAGGGTAGTTTAGGCTGAAGGCATGTCGTGTCGCATGTTTGAAAGAATTCAAACTTAAAAACCAACTTTGATTTTTAACCTACTTTTTGTTGTTGAATCATGATGTCCACAGACTGAAAAACACACACACGGACCTTTTTCTAAAAATGCTTTTTTTTTGGGATTCAGGAGCCTCAAAACATATATTTCCGGTGAAGTCCCGACATTGAATTTTTGGGTAGAGAAAGTAAAAATCGTTACATAATACAGAAATAAATTAATGTATTCGCTGAAGATGGCAGCCATTTTAACATATCTTGCAAGTTCCTATCAAATATGAACAGGCAACATACATTTGCTAACCGAGCAGTCCACAAAGCCTGGTTTACTGCACTCCCTGCTGTTGTCACTGACAATATGCTCAGGGCTTGGATCGAAGCTGAGGAAAGGTTGAAAGATGAGATTGCTTACATGCGTGGACATTCCACGCTTCTCCTCCAACAGCAATTCGTCAACTCGTCAAGCCACTGGATTGAGAACTGTCACAGGGAGATTTCGTTCGTTCGTGCGTTCGTTCCTGCAGATAGCGTTTTTTGATTAGTTTCCACAAAGCTGTGAAGTCTACTTGTTCCATCACTGATGCAAGAGTAATAACTTCGAAATTATCAGCGCACTAATATCACGTGATTCCGAAGGGGAGGGATTTTTCTTCATTTTCCTACACCCAATATTCATCCCCTTTTCCTCGCTACGGAAGCGATAATCACAATCAATGAAAGTGCTCAAGACAGCAAAATATTGGACAGCATGCATCCATAGTTGAGCTTTGTGCTGCAGCGTTTCAAGAGTCGCCTAATCAATGATAAAATATGCTGAAACATGCCGACATTTGTGATAATATGCAATTATGAGCATCAGAAACCATTGAAATGTTAAAAAATGCTAAAATACTTAAGTTAAATACTCCAAACTTGTGCTGGGAACACTCGTTGTGCTGGCTTTGAAAAACAATGTACGTAGATTTATACCAGATGAGTCAGCTGCCCCTTATTTTCCAGTTTTATGCAATCCCTGGGACCATCTAATGCTAAACGGAATGTTTGCCACTCACGTTACCAGGTAGCTCAGTTAGAACGAGCGCCCGATTGGTAAGTAATCCGTCTGGTGTAGATTTGGTTCGACTCCCCTCCATTTGCTAATTTTTTACCGAATAATATTCACAAATAACATTGGCTGGACAATTACTATGTTAAAAGCTTTTATTACTTTAATTTGTAATTGTTTTGTTTCCATTTTATAGTATTGGTGTTGCCTACTAGGATATCTCTCCCGGTATAGATGCTGAGCTGCTTGTGCATTTGCTCTTGCTTCTCCTTAGATCAAAAGCATATCAGTATACCTGTCTGTGGAATACATGGTGAAGGAATGGCACAAAATATCATGCAACAGCTCATGCGTGGAGAATGAAGGGAGTCGGTATTCATAATAACACACTATATCATGCCAGTCCAATGCAGCAGAAGTCATTATACCTGTTCTGTTATAAAATTCAGACAACCAAAAACCATTTTAGTTATGTCCTAAACCTTCAGTGACTTTATAAGTACGTTATTGTGAATTAAGTTTTCAATTTTAATGAGAATAAATAAATTGTACAATGCCGAGGCACGAACCCGTGTTCCTGGGGTTAGCCCACATGATGCAGTCATAGTTCTTTTCAGCTTGACTGAAAGAACTTTACGAATTCAGTAGTGCAACTTGTCATTGCTACTTCGTGAGTTTTCGTGCTTAATTTAGTCTTTTAAGATAGTATTAATCCTTTACTTGGTATTATAATAGTATTACTTAGATGGCGAAAGCTTTATGCTTAAAAAATCCATGAAATTGTCAAGTGCAACACATACATCAATTCCAAAACGTTTCCAAAATTGCCAAGACAGGTATTCCTGGTTTTCTGCACAATCTTCGCAGAGTTGCGAAAGAAAAGAAGGTAGATAAATTACATTTTAGGACTTGTGACAGTGTTTGTTTGTTCTAACGCTCTTAATTTCGTCTCCTTTTCCTTCAAGTATTTTTGCTGCAGTCGCTTATCGTCTCTGAAAAGTTGTAAATGAAGAGTTAGGTTTTAACAGTCGAACAAACAGAGAAGTGATTCAATTTGCAACCCTTCTACACACTGGGGAAGAAAGAGAGATGGCGCCTCCGTTAGAGACCCCTACCCGTAATTATAATTAAACCCTTTCCCATCTTAAGGTTTTAAAACTTTAATTCTGTTCACTGGCATAAGAAGGGTGAAAAATAAGGGAGGGGGGGGGGAGGGGTGCGAAGTCCGATAATTTAATGCTGCAAACTTTGTACTGCCTCGACCTGTCTTTACTTCATAGCTAAATGCAGCACTGCGCAAAATAGAGTTATTTGGGGCAGCACATGATCTGCTTTTGTTTGACAAACCATAAACCGGAAGTAATGAGTTCTACGAGTTTTCTCTCAAGTTTTTATATTTGGGCGACAAAAATCACCAATAATACAATACATTGGTGATTTCCTCAAATCCAGAAACAATAATTTGGTGAGTAACTGCCTGATATATAAGCATTAAGTTAATTACACCAACAAAACCTGTATAGGAGAATTGGCAATATGGCTGCTTGCACAAGTAGGAGCCATAACCTAACGAATCTAAGCTACTCAAAAGTAACCCAAACTAGTCCAACTAGGGAACAAGCCATAGTAATAGAAACAAAGGGTGTAATAACCACTAGAATATGTCCTAGTCGTAGGTCGTCTCACTGATTGCAAATAATAGTCGCTTTGTGTCGCAAATTTCAAATGGCAGAATATGCATGTCAAACGTGTCACTGAAGAACTAACAGTAAACACCAAGGGTTACTACAACTAAGACCTCCGTTGTCCAGAACCAAAAGAGTAATACTATCAAACGTTTGTCCTATTATTCCCAGTGCAGTATTAGAAGCGAATTTCGCAGTACTGGGAATTAAGATGTTCTCTTCCATTGACTGCGTTAAAGCTGGTATTATAATCCCACGTTTCTAACACGTTCTTAGTTTTCAACGCCAAAATATGTATGTGCAAGCAGAGCATTATGAAGAACTACCAGAAAGGTTCTGTTAGTGTTGCCAACTATAATTCAATAAAACAAGCTAAACCGGCGTGCCAAAAAGGCTAGAAAAGGCTAGATTATATTTTAATACCCTATATAAACATTAGAAAACTACATTATTAAAAAAATACGCATGGATCACCTAGCAAAAATAAACGTGGTCTTCGTCATCCCCCTCTGCCTCATTTCTACTGCTGCAGCTGGGATTTCCCTTAGGCTCTTGCATGTATGCAGCATTTGTACCAACAAGCTTCAATATTTCGTCTGGAACTTCGCATGAAAAATCCGATGTATTGAGGTCACATTACTTTCTCTGATGTGTTGCACTCACATGACTTTCTCTACTCTTGTACTAACCATTCTTACAAACTCTTATTCCTATATCTTCTTCGTGTTAGTTGAGATAACCATTTGTACAAATTATCTTATTGCTTGTTTCCTTGTAGGTGGAAGGGGAATATTAGAATACAGTAGGCTTTGAGCGATTGTCAAATCTTTTAAAGCTTCCGTTCTCTTTGCAGGGTTAATATAACAAATTGAATGACGATGTTCCATTTGACAGAAATACAAATAACAAGGCATATCTCCGAAATGGTACACTCTATAAAAATTATTCAGACATAAATTGTGTATTTTAGAAAGATCTACAGTTTTCATAGTAAGATTTGGTCTATCTCTAAAGGTTTACCAGTTATGCAAAAGTCGTCCAGAGTAAATAGGAGTACAGAGGTTATAGCCAGAAAATTCAAAATGTACATTTCTTTTGTCATAAAGATATTTCAAACCTATGGCATTTTAATCAAGGTCTTTTTTTATTTTGATGTTTAACGACGCTGTCAATTGCTAGGATCACATCAGCGTCGTCGGTGTGCCGGAATTTTGTCCCTCAGGAGTTCTTTTACATGCCAGTAAATCTACTGACATGGAGCTGTCGTTTTTAAGCACACTTAAAAACCATCGGTCTGGGCCGCATCTGAACCCACGACCTTGGGATCGGTAGGCCAGCGTCTAATCAACTCAGCCATCCAGACCGACGTCAAAATCATTAGAGCCATTTTCAAGAAAATCGAAATTTTCCATGTAAAGTGTAGTTTAGGGTGGAACAATTTTGTTCAAAATCTTCGTGTCACATCCTTGAAAGACATTAAACTTAAATACCAACTTTGATTTCTAACCAACTTTTCGTTTTTGAGTTATGTTGTCCACAGGCTCGAAATACACACACAGACCTTTTTCTAAAACGTGCCAAAGAATCTAACAACTTGATGGAATCCACACTCCCAGATTCAAAAGATTCGGGAATTCACCAAAAGGATTGTTTCATTACGTGCAATAGCTGCAGTAGTGAGATTAAATTATGTATTATTTTAAAGGTACCGATAGATGAGTAAAAAATGAAAAAGGCTAGAAAAAGCTAATGAAGCTTAGAAAAAAGGCCAGGAAAGCTACTTGTAGCTTTTTGGAAAATTTATACCTAGATAGGTTCTCAAAAAGGCCAGATCTAGCCATAAAAAGGCTAAATTGGCAACACTGGGTTCTGTATCCCATACGAAGGGACCAACTACTGGGTGTACATAACCTCTGCGGTGACAAGGAGGGCCAACCTAATGAATGTATAAATACTAGCTGGCCACACAAAGAAACAGCTGACAACCAACAACACAAATTTAAAGAAATCAAATCTAACTAATAGAAAGATACCAGCATTGATTTAAATTTACCAAAATTGCCGGATAAAAGAAAAGAAAAGGAATTCAGCTCGACTGCTAATCAGCCAAATAACACAAACATGACTTTACCAATAACTCCAATTGCATCGGGGAGTGCAAGATGCCATTTCAGCCTTAAACCACCAAATAAGAAAGTGAAAACTTGTGAAATGCTTTCTCCTGTGAAAGATATGAACCAGAACTACCCGCTCAACTTTCTACAACTCCAAAGCTTGTTTGAAAACTATAGTAAATCAACAGATGCACTCAAGCTCGCCCCAGAATATACTAATAATATCGAGGGAATGCTTGAAATGCTTACAAAACTGCACCCACAGTACAAAGAGAAAAGAATAAAAACCAAAACCATGCAAATTGAAAAAAGGCTACGTACCTTTCTAAATTGCAATAAAAACACCAGTTTTCCTCCAGGAAACGGAAGCAGTAAGTGAAGCACGTCATACGACAATGAAGACAAAAGAGTACAAGTGTGCTATACATAACTATTGGCTATTTGCGTGCTTGCTCAATGACTAAGAGATGCGGGATGATTATACAGTGTAATAATGAGCTGCTGTGACGTAGGCAAGTAATGGAATCTGCGTTAAGCTCGTGAGGAGGGCAATTGGCTTTGAATCGTCGACACCAGGGGCACGGTAACAACGTTTGTGCCTGGGTAACTACATTAGTGTGCTCAACCCCGAGTTAACCTCCTTATGAAGTCTTAACATCATCTTCTTAACTGAGGCCTTGGCAACAGATACAGATACGGCTGCACTATCTTGTACCAACATAACCTACAAAACATATGAATCGCATTACGTAAGTATAACGTGAAAAATGCTACATTTTAGACATTCTGTCGTTTGCTTCAAACTAGCAAAGCTTTAAAGGGAAATACATACAGTTCCAACCCTCCACAGCAAGGAATATCTCCGAAATGGTTCGCTCCAGAAAAAATGCATTTGGACATAACTTCTGTGTTTTAATGAAATCTACATTTTCTGTGTGATAAGTTTTGGTCTCTCTTATGGTTTGCCGATTATGCAAACATGATAAAGAGTAAACAGGACTACAGGGCCTATAGCGAGAAAATTCAAAATATACATTTCATTTGCCATAAAAATAGCTTAAACATACATATAGGGTTTAATGAAAATCGTTAGTCATTTTTGAGAAAATAAAATTTACCAAAAGTCTTCCATGTAAAGGTAGCTCCCAGGCTGCAATCAGAACTTGATCATGACTGGTATTTCTCTACTAACTGCAAAGGAAAAGGAGTTGTTTGTGCAAATAATGTAAGTGCTACAATTTACGAAATAGGTTGCCTAATTTGTACCCATTACTCACAGTTAGAAAACTGAACCTCATGACTTTATGTTAATTTGAAATAAACTTTCCTTTTTACACAAATCATCCTAACGTATTTGGAATTAAGATTCTCTCATTGAAATAGTTCAAAAGTTATCAGTTACAACTAAAAAAATAAAATGTGTAAATTAGTACAAATTGGCCAGCTCTCCCTATAAACACTCCTATTTCCGCATTGATTTTAAATACCTATACATGACATTTCAAATCCGGAAGTCCAAATTTGTAAGTTAGTATTATTTTATAACCAAATTTAAATATTGGCAAAAACATTATTCAAAGTCTTTTATTGTCACTTTAGAGAAATAATGGCAGCAATATTGTAAACCTATATTGCACTAACAGCGATTGGACTTTGGTATTCTTGCAGGCTACCGCTTTAACGCAAACATGGCGAACAATCGCAGAAGTTTATAAATCGTTAAACTCAACTCTTGTGGATTAACTTGGCTGACTGGCTGGCTGACTGACTGGCTGACTGACTGACTGGCTGGCTGGCTGGCTGACTGGCTGACTGACTGGCTGGCTGACTGACTGGCTGACTGACTGGCTGACTGACTGGCTGACTGACTGGCTGGCTGACTGACTGACTGACTGGCTGACTGATTGACTGACTGACTGGCTGGCTGACTGACTGGCTGACTGACTGACTGGCTGACTGACTGGCTGGCTGACTGATTGACTGACTGACTGGCTGGCTGACTGACTGGCTGACTGACTGACTGGCTGACTGATTGACTGACTGACTGGCTGGCTGACTGACTGGCTGGCTGACTGACTGGCTGACTGATTGACTGACTGGCTGGCTGGCTGACTGACTGGCTGACTGACTGACTGGCTGGCTGACTGACTGGCTGACTGACTGACTGGCTGACTGATTGACTGACTGGCTGGCTGGCTGACTGACTGGCTGACTGATTGACTGACTGACTGGCTGGCTGACTGACTGGCTGACTGACTGACTGGCTGACTGATTGACTGACTGACTGGCTGGCTGACTGACTGGCTGGCTGACTGACTGGCTGACTGATTGACTGACTGGCTGGCTGGCTGACTGACTGATTGACTGACTGACTGGCTGGCTGACTGACTGGCTGACTGACTGACTGGCTGACTGATTGACTGACTGGCTGGCTGGCTGACTGACTGGCTGACTGACTGACTGGCTGACTGATTGACTGACTGACTGGCTGGCTGACTGACTGGCTGGCTGACTGACTGGCTGGCTGACTGGCTGGCTGACTGACTGGCTGACTGACTGACTGGCTGGCTGGCTGGCTGACTGGCTGACTGACTGGCTGGCTGACTGACTGGCTGACTGACTGGCTGACTGACTGGCTGGCTGACTGACTGACTGACTGGCTGACTGATTGACTGACTGACTGGCTGGCTGACTGACTGGCTGACTGACTGACTGGCTGACTGACTGGCTGACTGACTGATTGGCTGACTGGCTGGCTGGCTGGCTGACTGACTGGCTGACTGACTGACTGACTGGCTGACTGACTGACTGACTGACTGGCTGGCTGGCTGACTGACTGGCTGACTGACTGACTGATTGGCTGACTGGCTGGCTGGCTGACTGACTGGCTGACTGACTGACTGACTGACTGGCTGACTGACTGACTGACTGACTGGCTGACTGACTGACTGACTGGCTGGCTGGCTGACTGACTGGCTGACTGACTGATTGGCTGACTGGCTGGCTGGCTGACTGACTGGCTGACTGGCTGACTGACTGGCTGACTGACTGACTGACTGATTGGCTGACTGGCTGGCTGGCTGACTGACTGGCTGACTGGCTGACTGACTGACTGGCTGACTGGCTGACTGACTGACTGACTGGCTGACTGACTGACTGGCTGACTGACTGATTGGCTGACTGGCTGGCTGGCTGACTGACTGGCTGACTGGCTGACTGACTGACTGGCTGACTGACTGACTGGCTGACTGACTGACTGATTGGCTGACTGGCTGGCTGACTGACTGGCTGACTGGCTGACTGGCTGACTGACTGGCTGACTGATTGGCTGACTGGCTGGCTGGCTGACTGACTGGCTGACTGACTGGCTGGCTGACTGACTGGCTGACTGACTGACTGGCTGGCTGACTGACTGGCTGGCTGACTGGCTGGCTGACTGACTGGCTGGCTGACTGGCTGACTGGCTGGCTGACTGGCTGACTGGCTGACTGACTGGCTGGCCAACTGACTGGCTGGCTGACTGACTGGCTGGCTGACTGACTGGCTGGCTGACTGACTGGCTGGCTGACTGACTGGCTGGCTGACTGGCTGGCTGACTGGCTGACTGGCTGGCTGACTGACTGGCTGGCTGACTGACTGACTGGCTGGCTGACTGACTGGCTGGCTGACTGACTGGCTGGCTGACTGACTGGCTGGCTGACTGGCTGGCTGACTGGCTGGCTGGCTGACTGACTGGCTGGCTGACTGGCTGACTGACTGACTGGCTGGCTGACTGACTGGCTGACTGGCTGGCTGACTGACTGGCTGACTGGCTGGCTGACTGGCTGACTGGCTGACTGACTGGCTGGCTGACTGACTGGCTGACTGACTGGCTGGCTGACTGACTGGCTGGCTGACTGGCTGGCTGGCAGGTAGGCAGTTTGTGTTTTATTTGTGCACTCAAAACCCCAAGGTTGTAAGATTGGTAACACTTCTTCATGCTGACGCGGTAGTATAAAATCTCTTTAATGCCTATTCTAATTATTTTTAGCATAGAACTTTTAAAAATAAGTACTTCATTTTTAAAAAAAAATCTGATGTGTTACACTCACATGACTTTCTCTACTCTTGTACCAACCATTCTTACAAACTCTTATTCCTATATCTTCTTCGTGTTAGTTGAGATAAACATTTGTACAAATTATCTTATTGCTTATTTCCTTGTAGGTACAAGGGGAATATTAGAATACAGTAGGCTTTGTGCGATAGTCAAATGTTTTAAAGCTCCGTTTTCTTTGCACGCTTAACATATGAAAAATGAACAGCAATGTTCCATTTCACGTTTTTATAACGTTGGCAGTACCATAACATTCCAATCCAAACCGATTTGCGAAGAAAGAAAAGAAGCAAGAAAGCAGCGTGATCGTGTGCAGGAGGCGTTCATTAGGACGCGTGCCTTTTGATTACAGTGTTAATGGCAGCACTGAATGAATTAAATCGAGACTCTGAGTGTAACGTTCACATTATCGACTTATTTATGTAGGTTGCCCTCTTTCTGTTCCATTTGAAATGCCAACATCTTAGGCAAACACAGGGACTTGTATGAAGGAACAGCGAAAATAAATGCTGCGTGTTCAATACTTTCTCTGCTACGTGTAGTAAAATAGCAAAGCCTGGTGCACAAACGTGCCCACCTTGACGTGCTTCTCAAAAAGGAATTTTAATATTTCTCTAATCCATTAATCAGCATCTTAATCTGAAAAGAATAGTTGAACGCTCGCTGTGTTACCTACCTTCTAATTTTTCAACATGTTCATTCCTTATTCTTTCAGAGAGAGACCTGAGTGGGGAACATGGCTTCCCCTTCTTCGTGCGAAATGAATTTTACATCACCTGCCCCACTTGAAACATTCTGCTCGTAATTGTGTTTCTTAAGGAATCATACATTTCCTTTCATATTCATTTGTTTCATGAAGATGCGGTGACGAGAGCAGGGAGAAAAATGCTGGTTCATATTTGTGAACGTGTATCATTTATGGAAATTAGTAATTAATTGCACTGGCCTTCTTGTATATTTAGATACTATTTGTGTGAACATTCACACGATATTCCCAACCAGATATACCTTATACGAGTACCACGTGAGTCGTCTTTGTCAGGTTACAGTGCTGCCAATCTCTAAGGACCAAATTTCCGGAGACGAGGAATATAAATATCAGTATACCTACTGTAAAAATACCAGTAATTTCTAAAACTTCCATTTCATTATTGATTAGGTCTGGCATGTATCAAAGTGCCTCGCCTGACTGTTGTGAACACGTGACAACAATCAGAGTGACAGAACTAAAAAGGGTTCTCTAGAATATTCGATAAGCGTCCGCAGATATAAGTGAACATTTCACGGTCGTGGAATTCTGCAGTGCAAGTTGTGTCATATTTTGTAGTTCGTGTGAAGCTTCACCACATGGAAACTTTAAGCTGCAAAATAACTAGATTTTGGTTTCAAATGTTTTTACTCGTAGGCCTTCAAATTGTGAAGAGAATGTGTCGTACAATTGCTTCAAAACTTCGTTGTATTTTTCCAGGAGAATAAAGTTTATCGTGAACACGGAACGTTAGCAAGGGAAATAGTATTACGTGGATTTTTTTGAGAAATTTTGATTTTTCAAAAACGCCTCAATGATTTTGATTAAATTGCCATATTTATAAGATATTTTTATGGCAAATGAAATTTATATTTTTAAATTTTCTGGCTATAGCCTATGTAGTCCTGTTTACTCTGGATGACTTTTGTATAATTTGCAGACCGTAAGAGATAGACAAAATCTTACTATGCAAAAAATGTAGATCTCGTTAAAAAGACAAGTTTTTTTATTTCTGTGGGATGAATCATTTCGGAGATATTACTTGTTATTTTGTGAGTTGTGCAATACCTATATGTTTCTCAAACGGTAGGTCGTTATTCACTTTATCTGTTAGCTGTGCAAAGAGAGCGGAATTTGAAGCCTTTATACAGCGAGCAGCTCGACTACGCTCAGAGCCTACTGTGTTCCCATATTCCATACTTCCTCTACCACAGTTAAGTGACAGAGAAGTAAGTATGACACGAATAGTGCGACAAGTAGATATTGCTGCTGATAAACTCGCTCGGTACGTAAACAAACGAGCAGTTCGACTACGCTCAGAGCCTACTGTGTTCCCATATTCCATACTTCCTCTACCACAGTTAAGTGACAGAGAAGTAAGTATGACACGAATAGTGCGACAAGTAGATATTGCTGCTGATAAACTCGCTCGGTACGTAAACAAACGAGCAGCTGGTCCGGTCCAGCCCCTGAACCTGCAGAGGGAATCATAAAAGTGAAATTACAAGGATGGTTGTCTTCCGTCGCCACGTGTGTCTCGTGACAAAAGGCGTGCGAGCAGTCACGTGACGCAGCTCTCGAGGGAGTGGAAACAGCTTACAAAATTACACTACCCCGATACTACTAATGTGCAATAGCTAGCCCCTCTCCATTGTGCACTGCTCATTACATTTGCTTCGCAACAAGCCACTTGCTCGAGTGGATTGATTCTATAACCTTATACGATCACAGTTCAAGAGGCATGAGATTCCACACTGTGCTATCTAAACAGTTTAGATTGGAGCTGCAGCGAACCTACTGATCCCACAGTTACACATGCACCGACTCCTCATTGCCTGCAAAACTAACTTGCGACTCAAATTTGAATTACAGTCCTTTCTTCTTTTGTCTAGCATTCTCTCTCCTCGCATTCAAACTTAACCGCCTCTTCTCGCTGAATTTGGCTGCCTTTTGTCCCACATTTTGTTCAAATACTGCCGACATTTTAAGCAGGAAAAGGGCATTTAGTTGTAGCGCACGTGACATTTAAAGTCTGCGCAAAGGCAACTAATTGATAACTACGCATAACCTAAAAATGATCAATATGACAGTTTTCCAGCGCCAGGGTCCCTTAAGTATGTTGTATTATTGCTACTTTCTCGACTGCGTGCGTGCAAGAAGTAGGCGAAGCATTTATTGTAATCCATCCAAAAAGTTGGTGTCGAGATTTCGCTGGAAATATGTCCTGAGGTCACTTAATTAAAACAATAGGTTTTAGTAATAGATACCTACATGTATGTACAACTCAACAATCTTGGTATTTCAGCTCAGCATGTTCCAACAATAACCTCTTTTCTTAACTACCTATCGCTTCTAGGAAAACATTTACCTGTATTTTCTATTTTGTCAAAAATAACTTTATTAACTTCGGCATTTTAGTCTATTTACGCGAAAAAATCCTTTGAAGTTTTTGGGAAGTGCTGTGAAGATTTGTTCATTTAGGAGGAATGTTGTACAATTTTATATAATTGATAAATAATAATGGACAAAAAGCACTGCAAAACGTCACAGAAAAGGCAGCTCAAACAATAATGGCAATGCACAAAATCAAAAACATATGAACCCTCAGTCAAGATACAGCAATGTTCAATTACTAACATACATCTGGCCACATTTCACAACGAACGGTTCGTCTAACCTAGAAAGGGCGAAAGCGAACTACATAAAGAAAGCAATAGAGTATCAAAATGACACGGCCAAGACTCGCATATCTGCTGGCGAAGGAAATCTTCCTGGTTGAAAACGAGGTCAAGCGAACCTATACCCAACACACTGTTGGCAACACTGACAGGGAAAACAGATGTACAACTAGATTTGTATGGCACAGGACGCATGTGTGAAACAAGACAGGTTATTACAAGGTTGGCAACCCTCTACCA
Organism: Tenodera sinensis; assembly: GCA_030765045.1. Classification (NCBI taxonomy): domain Eukaryota; kingdom Metazoa; phylum Arthropoda; class Insecta; order Mantodea; family Mantidae; genus Tenodera; species Tenodera sinensis. Next base: position 6,441,032 of record CM060969.1, read on the forward strand.
ACCAAATATAGACTGTGAATGTTTACTCTGTGAAAAACCGTGCGATCGGTACTCTATGGAAAGGCAACAATATATAACCATCAATGTGAACTATCTTCCCAGTATGGCTATTTGGCTGCAATTATTTATTAATAAAAGACAAAAAACGTATTATAAAACAAAATTCAGAGTATTTTGAGTAATAGAATTTATTACAAATAACTTTTCTGGTAATGTCATCCATTTTTGAGATATCCGGTGTTATTGGTTTGAATTTTTCTATATTTTGTGATATTTTGGAGTGATTATCATTCATTGTTTCTCGTTGTCTTGGAGAAAGTATGAAATAAGTATCAAATGTAACGTTTTTAAACATGTATGCATCGTTTTATGTGCTGCTTCACCAGCCCTTGTACCTGCATGTATGTTGTAGTGTGTGTGTGCGAGCCCAGCAGTCCCCAGGGACGCACGCCCTGCAGGACCCTGTTTGTTTTTACGATGGGAACAGAGCCCTTAGGCCGGTCCCGCACTGTGACACTTAACAGCTCCTCCTGCCTCTCCAGGGACGTCCCTATAGATTACTATGCTGCAGGCAAATTGATTCCCACGTATATCTCTCTCCCTGCTTACTCACTCATACATACATACGTACGTAGCTAACACCTCGAGATTGTGGTTAAACCTGCATCCACAATGTCCTCCAAAGCAAATTTATTAAAAGAGACAAAACATTATTTATTTTTGAAAAGGCGACACAGAGACCATTTCAACAGTTTCTTCTTTCTCTACTGGTAAGTGGAGCAAGTACTGTGTTCCACCCAAACATTCGTATGCTACCAACTTACTCCCTCTAGTATGGCTTCTGAGGAATTCCTGACCAGATCTGCTATCTAACAAATTGCTAAATGAAAGTAGTTATGTAGTTGTGTTGGACTTCTTTACTTCCTTCTCAGACGTTAGGCTAGAAGCTAATTATCTTCATCTTCCTAGAATATTTGCTGCATCTTGTGTAACTCCAAAATCATCAGGGGCAAGCGTGTTATAAACAATGAATGTTCACTCTTTCTTTAACATAACATTTAACTGTTAATCTTCACCATTTATGAATAATTTGCATTTCTTATGCATAGCTATAACATTAATGGATCAGTTTTGGGTTTCTAAGCAACTTACAATAGAGTAGATTATAATATTGTCACGTTGGCTGGCGGTATAGAAGACCTAAGTCTGCTGTGCATCACGAACAGAGAAAGCGCCATGCGACGGGAAATTCTCCAAGCTTGGAGATGGTAGTTTGTTAAGTTTGTTATTCTATGGTTGCTACGTTGTCAAACAGTTTTGTCTTAAGTTTTGGGCGAGTTTGGGAGTATTTTGAGTTTGTGTGTAAAGAGTTGTTTTGGAAATTATCTTCGAGTTACACTTGAAGCCAGTTTACCATGGTAAATAGAGGAAATGAAGATTCATAAGGTAACTGTATTGCGAGATTTTGTTACAATATATTTGTACTATGTTTACTTTCTTTGTCATGTGTCTGTCCTAAGGAGAGCGAGTATTGTATTCCATACAAATCTTTGATATAGGAATTTCACAGGAAATACCTACAGGTTTTAGGATTCCCACACCCAAAAAAAGAATAGGAAAAACAGCATAATGTCCGCATGTGCTTGTGTGTTTGCGTGCGCGCATGCGTGCGTGTGTGTGTCAGTTAACAGCTCAACTCAAAAACCAGATGTCGAGAAAGAGACTTAACCTAGTATTTAACTTCTTTGGTTCTATTTACATCTTTAGCAGCTTTTTACCTTTGTGCAATCATTGGGCCTCTATTTTATTACATTAAATGCACATCTCATTCGTACTTGCAGATTCTAGAGTGGATGAGGAGTAATCCTGGTTAAAGAAGAATTCCCACTGCCATGAATCAAACCCGGGACCCCTGGATCTGGAAGTTAGCATGCTAACCACCAAACCAAAGAGGTATTTAATTTCAATGTCTTTCAAATATGATTTTATTAAAATATTTATTACGTACGTATCAATCAATTTAAAGTAAACCCATGTTATATCTGTTGGGTTCTGTGGGTATTCATTTACTTTTAATACAACTCACATTATATGGTTTTAACGTAGTTATTCATTTATAGTTACCTTTTTCACACAAAAATGATAACAATAACAAATGAAGGCTACATTGTTCACAAAACTAGAAAATGCAATACTACCAACTGTTGCCGTATTTAACTGAACTCTGCTTAGTTCCTACACATCTTCAAATTCTACAAACAGTCTACGAACTCCTCTTCATTCTGAATTAATTTTGTATACGTTTTCTGTGATTGGTAAACCATAAGATATACCTACCTACATGGAACGTAAATATAACTAGCTCATTTAGGAGATTTTGGTTGTCCTGTTTTACCATTCCTCTGTTTTCCTTAGTCGTGCAATGAATGCAATTTCATTGGTCGGTACAAAGAGGCCAGTTTCTTAAAGATTTGACCATCGCTACAGTCTCCTGTATTAAAAGAGGAATTTATAATGCAAGCATTTCTTCAGGAGTATAGATATCTCGATTTAACTCAAATAGAAGATGAATAAGCGGTAGAAAAGTGAGTAAACAATGCTAGGTATGTGACTTTAACAACAGATTCACGTATTTCATCTGAGAAAGATAGATTAATGAATGTTTACGCACCGTTTTTACTGTGACGATCTTTGAACCTTTATTCAATTTAAATGCAGCCGTTGAGCTATTGGGGGGGGGGGGGCAATCAGACGGTAAACACTGATGATATATGCAATGAATTGATAATTGGGAAAGGAAATGTGGGTAAAAAGATGACCCAGTTGAAAGTTTAGTTAGGCGGTACACGCCTCTTTGGAATTGTCAGTTATAGGAATATATACTAAATATGAAATATATATCTACTCAATTTTTTTCGCGTTCATTTGATACTTCTATAAATGTAAAATGTATATGCAAAATGTTATTCAAAATTTAAAGTTTGCAATGTATCGATTATTCTATGCTAACTTAGCATAAACGTGTCGGATGGTGTTTGACGTCCTATAAGCACCACTAATGCGTTTTATAAGCTATGTCATTGTTGGGAAGGGAGAAAAGATGACTGTGTCACTGACTTTAAAGAGAGCATCGCGTCATGTGGTCGCGTGTTATGTTAAGCGAATGTTTTAACAAGACCCATCCATTTGGAAATGATTCCGATACGCTTGGTTTGATATTCCCATGCACTTGTCCCAGGAAGCACTTGAAGTGTAGTGGCTGGTGTTGGTACACCAAACACGGCCATCTGTGGCACTGTGCGCGCGCGCGCGTGTGCTGGCCCTTCACTTGTAATGGCTGACAAATACCACGTCACGTGGCTCTGCATTGTCCCTCTGCTTTGTGACGCATCTGGGCGATTTCTTCCGCCCCCTGCTGCTGATCGTCACTTTCCCTCCCTCCCTCATCTTCTTCATTTGTTTGTGGCGCTGCAAAAACAAGCGACTCAAGTATCCATGCTGTTGTCATTCTTCACATGGGTTATAAGAAACATTTTATTGATTCGTTAATTACCGTGGTCTGCAGCCTTGACTAGTGCTGCAAGCAAATCACTTATTATGTTGATGTTAGCTAATGCTGGATTTCTGACAATGAAGTCATTAATCCTCGTGCTCTCTAATATTTTTCGCTGATGGAAAAATGATTTTTAAAGTGTCCCTTAAGTTATAAGTAGGACCCGGAACTTCATGCTCTAAAAAGCTATGAAACATGCATACAAATATGCTTCGGTCAGGAACCAATCAGAGCGCTCACTGCGGTCACGTGCTCACAGCCGCTTGTGTGCTTCAAGTGCCTTTCTAATTTCTGCAACACTATAAATTATTAGGAAGTAAATAGAAAAATAAGGTTTTGTGCGTATAGTCTGTGGATTCTGATGAACATAAACAAATGTAACACTTTAGGTTTTTCTAATTGTAAGAAATAAAAGGCAAATTGTGAGAAACAAGCTAAAAGCAACAAGGAAACAAAATAAGAGCGCCATAGCACTTAGGGGGGTAGCAAGAAGCTAGACAGGAATTGTCTAACGAGACAAGTGAACATCGTCTTACATCGCGTTGCGCCCGTCCGCCCTCTGCTGTGCAATTTGTGCGAGAGTCTGCAGCCCACCGCTAGGGCTCGCCCTCAATGTTATATCTTTCTGTTAGGAAGTGACTGCGCGCGCAGAGAAACAACTTCTTCTATTTCTCAACTCCGAAGTAATAGTTTTCTGCAAGTTATTTCTGTATAGGTCTCGGTGGCTCAGTTGGTTATGCACTCGCCTGCTGATCTCCAGGTCACGGGTTCAAATCCGGCTCAGAACGATGGTTTTTAAGGCCAGCGATGTCCAACCTTGTCTCTTTGGAGACGCTTGCGTAATTAGCGTCTATTTCCTGCTCCACTCTTTTAGTCTAAGTCATAACTTGAATTTTCACATCCTCATAGGATCTCCCCATTCATGGTGAACAGTAAGAGACAAAGTCTTACTAAATAAAAAACATGGATCTAGTTAAAACTTACAATTTATCTTGATTTATTACTTTCTCTACTACGTAGAAGTATTGTATTCCACCCAAAATTCGATGTCGAGATTTCACCGTAAATGTACGTTTTGAGGTCCTCTAAATCTTAAAAATGCATTTTTAGAAAAAAGGTCCGCGCGCGCGCGCGTGTGTGTGTGTGTGTGTGTGTTTTCAGACTGTGGCCAGCATAACTGAAAAACGAAAAGTAGGTTAAAAACCAAACTTGGTATTTAAGTTTAATGTCTTTCAATGAAGCAACACGAAGATTTTGAAGAAAATAGCCCCACCCTAAACTACCCTTTACATGGAAAATATGTTGAAAATTTTGATTTTCTTGAAAATGGCTCTAACGATTTTGATTAAATGTCATATGTTTGAAACAATTTTATGAAAAATGAAATGTATATCTTGAATTTTCTGGCTATAGCCCCTGTAGTCGTATTTACTCTGGACAACTTTTGCATAACTGGTAAACCGTTAGAGATAGACCAAATCTTAGTGTATAAAAAATTTAGATTTTGCTAAAACACATAATTTATGTGTAAATAATTTTTTTTTTTGTAGAGTGAACCATTTCGGAGATATTCCTTGTTATTTGTGTAAGTTTTGGAGAAGTTATACTTATGACTTTCTCTACTCTTGTGCTAACCATTCTTACAAACTCTTTTTCCTATATCTTCTTCGTGTTAGTTGAGATAAACATTTGTACAAATTATCTTATTGCTTATTTCCTTGTAGGTACAAGGGGAATATTAGAATACAGTAGACTTTGTGCGATAGTCAAATGTTTTAAAACTTTGAGATTCCGTTCTCTTTGCATGGTTAACATAAAAATTGAATAAGGATGTTCCATTTGACAGAAGTATAAGTTTTCCGAAACTCACACACATAACAAGGAATATCTCCGAAATGGTTCACTCTACAATAAAATTTATTCAGACATAAATTGTGCATTTTAGCAAGATCTACATTTTTTGTGTAGTGTGATTTGGTCTATCTCTAACGGTTTACCAGTTATGCAAAATTCATCCAGAGTAAATACGACTACAGGGGCTATAGATATGTATTTCAGTTGTCATAAAAATATCTCAAAGATATGGCATTTAAATCAAAATCGTTAGAACTATTCTCAATAAAATAAAAATTTTTGATAAAATTTCTATGTAAAAGGTAGTTTAAGATGCAGTTTTCTTGAAGATCTTGGTGTTACATGCTTGAAAGACATTAAGTCTAATTACCAACTTTGGTTTTTAAACCTACTTTTCGTTTTTGAGTTATAGATACAGACACACACATGGACCTTTTTTTTTAAAAAAAAATGCTTTTTTTTTATTCTGGGGATCTCAAAACATGTATTTGCAGTGAAATCTCGACATCGAATTTTTGGGTGGAATACAATACTTCGCCTACTTTAGTATACGTAGTAGAGAAATAAAAAGTAAAAAATACATATTTGAAGAGCCGTTCTAAAAAGAGCATTTTCCGAAGATCATTCTGGCAAAATCAGCTCTTCTGTCTAGAAACAAAATTACTTTATTGAAGAAGCAATGACGGTGTACAATATGAGTTATAACAGGCTATACCTACCTAATTGGTAAAGATTTGTGGGTTCTAAACTGAAGCAAGACTGTGTTGTGGATCTGCGCCAAGTCCTGGTGTCACCAGTTGAATGGCTCAGAAACTAATAGACTAGAAAAGTAAAACAAACACTTACCTAATCTAAATGTTACTCATGCAAAACTCAAACCGTTAAAAAGTCTAACGTGTTGCTCTGTCCTGAAGACTATTCCTATACAAGCTTGTTGTGTATCTACTTTTGTTAATCTAGGTAAACCTTCATGGCACACATCGTGTATCACTTAAATGAAAAGAAAAAGAAAGAAAAAGCAACAGCAGGAGTTGTAGGTATATCTGATTGGAGCAAGGCCTCTCATGGCCTACAGGAGGGCCAACCTCACAATTGTAAACCATGTCACGTTTTAATATTCTGCTTCAACTCAATAAACTAAACAGCTTTTATACAACATTTACGTTGAAGTTAGTGCACCTAAGGAACCCGAGAAGGACAATACAGTTTTAATGAAAAGATGGGCGCTATTGTTTAAAAGCCACGTGATATCCAAAATACAATACTGTATATGTACAGTTGGTCGCACTGATTACTTTCAGTGCACATTCAACATTCAGAATTAATGACACTTAGAGTACACGAGGAAGCTGAGTGCATTTATTAAAAGTTAGAGGAAACATTTTCCAAATAATCACAAACTTTTAAATGTTTTGTAATTGTAAGCTTCACGAAGATCGCCACTTTTGAAGTCATCTCTTCACTTTGCATCAAGTTTACAGTCTTAGCTAAAAGGACCTTGCATCTCTGGGGATGTTACTTGTAAAGACAACACTCATTTGTCTTTCTAATTCTAACAATTCCAGCCTGCATGCCTCCTACATGCATACGTGGTTGTCTCTAACAAATGCCCACGGTGCGCTAGCTAGCTACCTAGCCTCGGCAACCTTTCACTTCACCTTTCTAATTCTAACAATTCCAGCCTGCATGCCTCCTACATGCATACGTGGCTGTCTAAGACTCTAACACATGCCCACGGTGCGCTAGCTACCTACCTAGCCTCGGCAACCTTTCACTTCACCTTTCTAATTCTAACAATTCCAGCCTGCATGCCTCCTACATGCATACGTGGCTGTCTAAGACTCTAACACATGCCCACGGTGCGCTACCTACCTACCTAGCCTCGGCAACCTTTCACTTCACCTTTCTAATTCTAACAATTCCAGCCTGCATGCCTCCTACATGCATACGTGGCTGTCTAAGACTCTAACACATGCCCACGGTGCGCTAGCTACCTACCTAGCCTCGGCAACCTTTCACTTCACCTTTCTAATTCTAACAATTCCAGCCTGCATGCCTCCTACATGCATACGTGGTTGTCTCTAACACATGCCCACGGTGCGCTAGCTACCTACCTAGCCTCGGCAACCTTTCACTTCACCTTTCTAATTCTAACAATTCCAGCCTGCATACCTCCTACATGCATACGTGGCTGTCTCTAACACATGCCCACGGTGCGCTAGCTAGCTACCTAGCCTCGGCAACCTTTCACTTCACCTTTCTAATTCTAACAATTCCAGCCTGCATGCCTCCTACATGCATACGTGGCTGTCTCTAACACATGCCCACGGTGCGCTAGCTACCTACCTAGCCTCGGCAACCTTTCACTTCACCTTTCTAATTCTAACAATTCCAGCCTGCATGCCTCCTACATGCATACGTGGCTGTCTAAGACTCTAACACATGCCCACGGTGCGCTACCTACCTACCTAGCCTCGGCAACCTTTCACTTCACCTTTCTAATTCTAACAATTCCAGCCTGCATGCCTCCTACATGCATACGTGGCTGTCTCTAACACATGCCCACGGTGCGCTAGCTACCTACCTAGCCTCGGCAACCTTTCACTTCACCTTTCTAATTCTAACAATTCCAGCCTGCATGCCTCCTACATGCATACGTGGCTGTCTAAGACTCTAACACATGCCCACGGTGCGCTACCTACCTACCTAGCCTCTGTAACCTTTCACTTCACCTTTCTAATTCTAACAATTCCAGCCTGCATGCCTCCTACATGCATACGTGGCTGTCTCTAACACATGCCCACGGTGCGCTAGCTACCTACCTAGCCTCTGTAACCTTTCACTTCACCTTTCTAATTCTAACAATTCCAGCCTGCATGCCTCCTACATGCATACGTGGCTGTCTCTAACACATGCCCACGGTGCGCTAGCTACCTACCTAGCCTCTGTAACCTTTCACTTCACCTTTCTAATTCTAACAATTCCAGCCTGCATGCCTCCTACATGCATACGTGGCTGTCTCTAACACATGCCCACGGTGCGCTAGCTACCTACCTAGCCTCTGTAACCTTTCACTTCACCTTTCTAATTCTAACAATTCCAGCCTGCATGCCTCCTACATGCATACGTGGCTGTCTCTAACACATGCCCACGGTGCGCTAGCTAGCTACCTAGCCTCGGCAACCTTTCACTTCACCTTTCTAATTCTAACAATTCCAGCCTGCATGCCTCCTACATGCATACGTGGCTGTCTCTAACACATGCCCACGGTGCGCTAGCTAGCTACCTAGCCTCGGCAACCTTTCACTTCACCTTTCTAATTCTAACAATTCCAGCCTGCATGCCTCCACAAGTATAGTAAACCGTCTTAGCAAGTTCCCCAAAACCCTTATGTCTAACGTGTTTGCTACCTGGTGGCGTCTACTAATGATTTCTCCCAATATAAGTTGCTATTGACCTATTTTGTACAATCTGATAAATTTGTCTTCATGCATTTTACATTATTTAATTTTACATTATTAATTGCATTATTTTATTTATATTACAGTAGATTCCTGGCAATGGGAGCCCCACTAATCCGCCTAATCCAAACAGGGCTAGGAAGAAATATATACCTAACAAATTTGTTTTGAAGTTTAAAGTAAAACAATAAAAATTAAGATTAAACTAGTTCTTCCAAGTAAAAACGTAAATTTATTAGCACAGATAAACATGAAAAAAATACTACAGGAGTAAACAGTGAATCTGTCGGCTATCTTATACACAAAAACTAAAAAACGGAAGGCCTTGGCCTACTAACAATGTCCTTAAGAAGGTTTGAATGTAATATCTCTTTTTTACATTAACGAGAAAACAAACCGGGAAAGCAAGTCAACACTACGAATTGGAGTCAGTGATCTGAAACGACTTGGAGACCAAGTTGCATTCAGCAGCTTACTCGCACTAGGTAGACACATATCTACAGTGCTTATAATTGGTCTTGGGGGCTCAGAATGTACTTGTAACATTGCATGTCAAGTGACACTTATCAGGTGGAGTATACGACTCCTGCAGAGCCGAGATCCGATAACTAACTTACACTTACTTCTTGCAGCACTTAAAAAACCTGTAAAAAGCAGTAATAAATCAAAATTGCTTTTCCATATTTTATTTAACATTAAGAAAAAATGAATTCTCTATGTGAACAAATGAAAAGCTGTATCTAAATTACCTGGCCAAAGCGTTCTTATCCACTCTTTTGTTAATAAATTTTACAATAGATTGTTTACTTGAAGTAGCAGTTCCACCAGTGAGACAGTTTTATTGCTATATTTTGCAAAGTATTCATTAATAACTCATTTTCAGGTTAGTAGGTGTTAGCTGTGACGTCATTTCCTACTAGAACCGTAAGTACCAGTTTTAGCCTTGTTGCCATGGTAATTAATAAATAAATTGTAAATTTAGCTTACACTACGAAACATGTGTTTGTAATGATTAACGTAAGTGTCAAGTATTGCAAGAAATAAATTACAGCATGGTGCACTAGTCATACTTAACACATACACGCTCAAGGTCAATATGTTGTACTATTTGACAAAAATCCACCTAATCCGAATTTTTGCTAATCCAAATTAGTTCGGATTATGAGACTCTACTGTATTATCATTTATTTATTTATTTATTTTCGCCAATAATTACGATATCAGAAGTTAATAGAGTCTACTTTGAGCTTTTGGTAAAGTAATTTAAATCAATCAGGTAATTATTTATTAACTTATCCATTTGGTACTCTCTTCTACTGATGTATGCCTCAATAAACACAACCTTTAACAGCCCAACAATTCATTTTACAACAAATCGTTTCAGTAAAAGTTGCTCTAATTTATTGAACATAACTAAAATATGAGATATGGGTACCAAGTTCTAGGTTGGCCCTTCTGTGTCCCATAAAAGGCCCTGTATGTATCACCTTTTGGAGACACCTCGCTGCAATAAGATTTGGAATTCTTCCCGTTTGCCTTTTTCTATTCTTGCGAACCACCCCGTATATACCTATACATATTTAGTTGCATGTAGATATAGGAAGGAATCAGTAGGCTTGAGGAACAGCCAGATTTTTAAATCCCCGTGGCTTCATTTTGTCGAATGTGGTTTGCTCTGGAAACAGTAACTGTTACAAAATGTTTTATTGTTACTAAATATGTTGTGAATAATTTTCTAGTTAGTGTCGTGAATATCAGTGGAGACGTCTGCTTTAATATTGCTCGAGCACTGGGAAATGTTGCATGGGTTGGGAAAGAAGCAAGTGCGCTAAGCCAGAACGCAGCCTCCAGCAAATTGAGGCAAGTCACCAGAAGGGACTTACTCCCCAATCTTCTCCAGGGACTCTCCAAGGACCGGGCAGCGAAAAGCTACTTCCCCCATCTTCTCAACATAGAGAAGGAGATAGGTACCTAAGTCTTGCTGAAACTTGGCAACCTGCTTTAGGCTCTTTACTGCCACGATTACCACTTGATCGCATTTCCTTAGCTAACACTAACCAAAACAAACACAGTCCACTAATTCACTGCTTTCAAAATGAAACTTTTGCAAAAACTATAAAATTATAATATTCCGCAATATGTATAAACTTCAAAACATGCTTCTTTAATATTTAATAAATAGAAAACATTTTGTATGCAGTATCCGTTAATTCATAGCCTGAGAAAAAGTTGGAAACAAAATGCTAAAGAAATTAATTATTTTCTAAGTGTAACAGTTCATATGTAATAAGGCATATCAATTAGAAGTTTCTAATATCATTACAATTTGGCGTAAGACAATTTCAGTGTACTACTGATGTTCACACCCAGACCCGGGTAGCCGCCGGAAACTCAGTCTGCTGCTCTATTGTTCTTCGTTGAACTTGAGATAGTTTAAAGGTCAAATCTAACTGAGCAAACGTCCTTACTCTAATATTAGATGCTGTCTAGAGTTTGCAGAAACATTCAATAGGGAAGGTGGTGAAAAGTCCTTGTCATTGTAATACAGACTATAGCAAATACCTACATATAGCATAAACCCAACCAACAATTCTTGCTAGATTCATCATTGTTGGCCCCTGTCTATGACTACTTTACCTGTAGGTGAATCACTGCAACATTCCATCGTCTCTTACATTGAAATGAAGATATGCTTAACATCGGCATAAAGGAGAAAGGTGCCCATAAGGGTTAACTGTGTTGTAAATGGAGCTAAGCTAGTTTACACGGCCTCCTGCAAGTCACTTGGTTTGCTAAGGGAGTGCTTTAACACCCACGACGTATTAATGCATATTTTGTAACCTGTTTAGTACAATATTTGATCTATATTTAATATGTTTAAAAATATTTTATATATTCAGGAAATAAGTTTAAATGGCTGCTAGTTTGACTGGGCTAAAGCCTACTTGATATGTTATATTTATATGATTGAGGAGCAGTTTACTGATAAGAAGAGAAATCAATAAACATTGTTGCTGTGGTCTCCATTACTCAAGTGATAATGAGGAAGAAAATAATTGATCGTGCTTTAGCTGAAAATAAAAATTGAGGGTCGTTTGGGCCGGGGGATTTTCTTGAAAATTGTTGTATTGTATCTCTGAAAGATGTTGATCTTAAATACGATGTTCGCTGTTTCTTCACCTTTTAGTATTTTAACTATGTTGTTTGCTGCAGATAAACAGGTCTCAGTGTAATTCTTTTATTCTTCAGGGACCTCAAAATATGTATTTCCAATGAAACCTCAATAAGTAATTTTTAAGTGGAATGCAGTCTGTTAAGACAAGTGATAGAGACAGTGAAAGGTGAAAGGTCATGTGAGCACCCTTTGCTTAAAATGACCAGTGCTACGTGTGTTGGAGAAGACGATGTCAGTGTTATAGCTCTTAGAAAGATTGCAGACACCTCCCTCCCCTCCCCGCCCCTCCCCCTGCTGTAGAGTTGACACACACACACACACCCATACCATGATCGATAGCATCACTTCCATCTCGCATCTCCATCTGGGCCCACCACAACACTTTCACACTAATTTGTTCTCGAACACATCAGCCCAGCCCTTGCAGTAATTGCTTGCCACCATTATCACCACCTGCTGGCAAAGTGTACTTTTTCCTCTTGTGTATGTCCAACCTTACTCATACCTCAGTATCAGAGTATCTGTCAACACTTCAATATGTACCAGCCCAGACACTGTTCACTCTATAACCACCCGCTGGCAAAGTGTACTTTTTCCTCTTGTGTATGTCCAACCTTACTCATACCTCAGTATCAGAGTATCTGTCAACACTTCAATATGTACAAGCCCAGACACTGTTCACTCTATCACCACCTGCTGCTGGCAAAGTGTACTTTTTCCTCTTGTGTATGTCCAACCTTACTCATACCTCAGTATCAGAGTATCTGTCAACACTTCAATATGTACAAGCCCAGACACTGTTCACTCTATCACCACCTGCTGCTGGCAAAGTGTACTTTTTCCTCTTGTGTATGTCCAAACTTACTCATACCTCAGTATCAGAGTATCTGTCAACACTTCAATATGTACCAGCCCAGACACTGTTCACTCTATCACCACCTGCTGCTGGCAAAGTGTACTTTTTCCTCTTGTGTATGTCCAACCTTACTCATACCTCAGTATCAGAGTATGTGTCAACACTTCAATATGTACCAGCCCAGACACTGTTCACTCTATCACCACCTGCTGCTGGCAAAGTGTACTTTTTCCTCTTGTGTATGTCCAACCTTACTCATACCTCAGTATCAGAGTATGTGTCAACACTTCAATATGTACCAGCCCAGACACTGTTCACTCTATCACCACCTGCTGCTGCCAAAGTGTACTTTTTCCTCTTGTGTATGTCCATACTTACTCATACCTCAGTATCAGAGTATCTATCAACACTTCAATATGTACCAGCCCAGACACTGTTCACTCTATCACCACCTGCTGCTGGCAAAGTGTACTTTTTCCTCTTGTGTATGTCCAACCTTACTCATACCTCAGTATCAGAGTATGTGTCAACACTTCAATATGTACCAGCCAGCCCAGACACTGTTCACTCTATCACCACCTGCTGCTGGCAAAGTGTACTTTTTCCTCTTGTGTATGTCCAACCTTACTCATACCTCAGTATCAGAGTATCTGTCAACACTTCAATATGTACCAGCCCAGACACTGTTCACTCTATCACCACCTGCTGCTGGCAAAGTGTACTTTTTCCTCTTGTGTATGTCCAACCTTACTCATACCTCAGTATCAGAGTATCTGTCAACACTTCAATATGTACCAGCCCAGACACTGTTCACTCTATCACCACCTGCTGCTGGCAAAGTGTACTTTTTCCTCTTATGTATGTCCAACCTTACTCATACCTCAGTATCAGAGTATCTCTCAACACTTCAATATGTACCAGCCAGCCCAGACACTGTTCACTCTATCACCACCTGCTGCTGGCAAAGTGTACTTTTTCCTCTTGTGTATGTCCAACCTTACTCATACCTCAGTATCAGAGTATCTGTCAACACTTCAATATGTACCAGCCAGCCCAGACACTGTTCACTCTATCACCACCACCTGCTGACAAAGTGTACTTTTTCCTCTTGTGTATGTCCAACCTTACTCATACCTCAGTATCAGAGTATCTCTCAACACTTCAATATGTACCAGCCAGCCCAGACACTGTTCACTCTATCACCACCTGCTGCTGGCAAAGTGTACTTTTTCCTCTTGTGTATGTCCAACCTTACTCATACCTCAGTATCAGAGTATCTGTCAACACTTCAATATGTACCAGCCCAGACACTGTTCACTCTATCACCACCTGCTGGCAAAGTGTACTTTTTCCTCTTGTGTATGTCCAACCTTACTCATACCTCAGTATCAGAGTATCTGTCAACACTTCAATATGTACCAGCCCAGACACTGTTCACTCTATCACCACCTGCTGCTGGCAAAGTGTACTTTTTCCTCTTGTGTATGTCCAACCTTACTCATACCTCAGTATCAGAGTATCTGTCAACACTTCAATATGTACCAGCCCAGACACTGTTCACTCTATCACCACCTGCTGCTGGCAAAGTGTACTTTTTCCTCTTGTGTATGTCCAAACTTACTCATACCTCAGTATCAGAGTATCTGTCAACACTTCAATATGTACCAGCCAGCCCAGACACTGTTCACTCTATCACCACCTGCTGCTGGCAAAGTGTACTTTTTCCTCTTGTGTATGTCCAAACTTACTCATACCTCAGTATCAGAGTATCTGTCAACACTTCAATATGTACCAGCCCAGACACTGTTCACTCTATCACCACCTGCTGCTGGCAAAGTGTACTTTTTCCTCTTGTGTATGTCCAAACTTACTCATACCTCAGTATCAGAGTATCTGTCAACACTTCAATATGTACCAGCCAGCCCAGACACTGTTCACTCTATCACCACCTGCTGCTGGCAAAGTGTACTTTTTCCTCTTGTGTATGTCCAAACTTACTCATACCTCAGTATCAGAGTATCTGTCAACACTTCAATATGTACCAGCCCAGACACTGTTCACTCTATCACCACCTGCTGCTGGCAAAGTGTACTTTTTCCTCTTGTGTATGTCCAACCTTACTCATACCTCAGTATCAGAGTATGTGTCAACACTTCAATATGTACCAGCCCAGACACTGTTCACTCTATCACCACCTGCTGCTGGCAAAGTGTACTTTTTCCTCTTGTGCATGTCCAACCTTACTCATACCTCAGTATCAGAGTATGTGTCAACACTTCAATATGTACCAGCCCAGACACTGTTCACTCTATCACCACCTGCTGCTGGCAAAGTGTACTTTTTCCTCTTGTGTATGTCCATACTTACTCATACCTCAGTATCAGAGTATCTATCAACACTTCAATATGTACCAGCCCAGACACTGTTCACTCTATCACCACCTGCTGCTGGCAAAGTGTACTTTTTCCTCTTGTGTATGTCCAACCTTACTCATACCTCAGTATCAGAGTATGTGTCAACACTTCAATATGTACCAGCCAGCCCAGACACTGTTCACTCTGTCACCACCTGCTGCTGGCAAAGTGTACTTTTTCCTCTTGTGTATGTCCAACCTTACTCATACCTCAGTATCAGAGTATCTGTCAACACTTCAATATGTACCAGCCCAGACACTGTTCACTCTATCACCACCTGCTGACAAAGTGTACTTTTTCCTCTTGTGTATGTCCAACCTTACTCATACCTCAGTATCAGAGTATCTGTCAACACTTCAATATGTACCAGCCCAGACACTGTTCACTCTATCACCACCTGCTGCTGGCAAAGTGTACTTTTTCCTCTTATGTATGTCCAACCTTACTCATACCTCAGTATCAGAGTATCTCTCAACACTTCAATATGTACCAGCCAGCCCAGACACTGTTCACTCTATCACCACCTGCTGCTGGCAAAGTGTACTTTTTCCTCTTGTGTATGTCCAACCTTACTCATACCTCAGTATCAGAGTATCTGTCAACACTTCAATATGTACCAGCCAGCCCAGACACTGTTCACTCTATCACCACCTGCTGCTGGCAAAGTGTACTTTTTCCTCTTGTGTATGTCCAACCTTACTCATACCTCAGTATCAGAGTATCTGTCAACACTTCAATATGTACCAGCCAGCCCAGACACTGTTCACTCTATCACCACCTGCTGGCAAAGTGTACTTTTTCCTCTTGTGTATGTCCAACCTTACTCATACCTCAGTATCAGAGTATCTGTCAACACTTCAATATGTACCAGCCCAGACACTGTTCACTCTATCACCACCTGCTGCTGGCAAAGTGTACTTTTTCCTCTTGTGTATGTCCAAACTTACTCATACCTCAGTATCAGAGTATCTGTCAACACTTCAATATGTACAAGCCCAGACACTGTTCACTCTATCACCACCTGCTGCTGGCAAAGTGTACTTTTTCCTCTTGTGTATGTCCAAACTTACTCATACCTCAGTATCAGAGTATCTGTCAACACTTCAATATGTACCAGCCCAGACACTGTTCACTCTATCACCACCTGCTGCTGGCAAAGTGTACTTTTTCCTCTTGTGTATGTCCAACCTTACTCATACCTCAGTATCAGAGTATGTGTCAACACTTCAATATGTACCAGCCCAGACACTGTTCACTCTATCACCACCTGCTGCTGGCAAAGTGTACTTTTTCCTCTTGTGTATGTCCAACCTTACTCATACCTCAGTATCAGAGTATGTGTCAACACTTCAATATGTACCAGCCCAGACACTGTTCACTCTATCACCACCTGCTGGCAAAGTGTACTTTTTCCTCTTGTGTATGTCCAAACTTACTCATACCTCAGTATCAGAGTATCTGTCAACACTTCAATATGTACCAGCCAGCCCAGACACTGTTCACTCTATCACCACCTGCTGCTGGCAAAGTGTACTTTTTCCTCTTGTGTATGTCCAACCTTACTCATACCTCAGTATCAGAGTATCTGTCAACACTTCAATATGTACCAGCCAGCCCAGACACTGTTCACTCTATCACCACCTGCTGCTGGCAAAGTGTACTTTTTCCTCTTGTGTATGTCCAACCTTACTCATACCTCAGTATCAGAGTATCTGTCAACACTTCAATATGTACCAACCAGCCCAGACACTGTTCACTCTATCACCACCTGCTGCTGGCAAAGTGTACTTTTTCCTCTTGTGTATGTCCAACCTTACTCATACCTCAGTATCAGAGGATGTGTCAACACTTCAATATGTACCAGCCCAGACACTGTTCACTCTATCACCACCTGCTGCTGGCAAAGTGTACTTTTTCCTCTTGTGTATGAGCAACCTTACTCATACCTCAGTATCAGAGGATGTGTCAACACTTCAATATGTACCAGCCCAGACACTGTTCACTCTATCACCACCTGCTGCTGGCAAAGTGTACTTTTTCCTCTTGTGTATGTCCAACCTTACTCATACCTCAGTATCAGAGTATCAGTCAACACTTCAATATGTACCAGCCAGCCCAGACACTGTTCACTCTATCACCACCTGCTGGCAAAGTGTACTTTTTCCTCTTGTGTATGTCCAACCTTACTCATACCTCAGTATCAGAGTATCTGTCAACACTTCAATATGTACCAGCCCAGACACTGTTCACTCTATCACCACCTGCTGCTGGCAAAGTGTACTTTTTCCTCTTGTGTATGTCCAAGCTTACTCATACCTCAGTATCAGAGTATCTGTCAACACTTCAATATGTACCAGCCCAGACACTGTTCACTCTATCACCACCTGCTGCTGGCAAAGTGTACTTTTTCCTCTTGTGTATGTCCAACCTTACTCATACCTCAGTATCAGAGTATCAGTCAACACTTCAATATGTACCAGCCAGCCCAGACACTGTTCACTCTATCACCACCTGCTGGCAAAGTGTACTTTTTCCTCTTGTGTATGTCCAACCTTACTCATACCTCAGTATCAGAGTATGTGTCAACACTTCAATATGTACCAGCCCAGACACTGTTCACTCTATCACCACCTGCTGGCAAAGTGTACTTTTTCCTCTTGTGTATGTCCAACCTTACTCATACCTCAGTATCAGAGTATCTGTCAACACTTCAATATGTACCAGCCCAGACACTGTTCACTCTATCACCACCTGCTGCTGGCAAAGTGTACTTTTTCCTCTTGTGTATGTCCAACCTTACTCATACCTCAGTATCAGAGTATCTGTCAACACTTCAATATGTACCAGCCCAGACACTGTTCACTCTATCACCACCTGCTGGCAAAGTGTACTTTTTCCTCTTGTGTACGTCCAACCTTACTCATACCTCAGTATCAGAGTATGTGTCAACACTTCAATATGTACCAGCCCAGACACTGTTCACTCTATCACCACCTGCTGGCAAAGTGTACTTTTTCCTCTTGTGTATGTCCAACCTTACTCATACCTCAGTATCAGAGTATCTGTCAACACTTCAATGTGTACCAGCCCAGACACTGTTCACTCTATCACCACCTGCTGGCAAAGTGTACTTTTTCCTCTTGTGAATGTCCAACCTTACTCATACCTCAGTATCAGAGTATCTGTCAACACTTCAATATGTACCAGCCCAGACACTGTTCACTCTATCACCACCTGCTGGCAAAGTGTACTTTTTCCTCTTGTGTATGTCCAACCTTACTCATACCTCAGTATCAGAGTATCTGTCAACACTTCAATATGTACCAGCCCAGACACTGTTCACTCTATCACCACCTGCTGCTGGCAAAGTGTACTTTTTCCTCTTGTGTATGTCCAAACTTACTCATACCTCAGTATCAGAGTATCTGTCAACACTTCAATATGTACCAGCCAGCCCAGACACTGTTCACTCTATCACCACCTGCTGCTGGCAAAGTGTACTTTTTCCTCTTGTGTATGTCCAACCTTACTCATACCTCAGTATCAGAGTATCTGTCAACACTTCAATATGTACCAGCCAGCCCAGACACTGTTCACTCTATCACCACCTGCTGGCAAAGTGTACTTTTTCCTCTTGTGTATGTCCAACCTTACTCATACCTCAGTATCAGAGTATCAGTCAACACTTCAATATGTACCAGCCAGCCCAGACACTGTTCACTCTATCACCACCTGCTGCTGGCAAAGTGTACTTTTTCCTCTTGTGTATGTCCAACCTTACTCATACCTCAGTATCAGAGTATGTGTCAACACTTCAATATGTACCAGCCCAGACACTGTTCACTCTATAACCACCTGCTGACAAAGTGTACTTTTTCCTCTTGTGTATGTCTAACCTTACTCATACCTCAGTATCAGAGTATCTGTCAACACTTCAATATGTACCAGCCCAGACACTGTTCACTCTATCACCACCTGCTGCTGGCAAAGTGTACTTTTTCCTCTTGTGTATGTCCAACCTTACTCATACCTCAGTATCAGAGTATCTGTCAACACTTCAATATGTACCAGCCAGCCCAGACACTGTTCACTCTATCACCACCTGCTGCTGGCAAAGTGTACTTTTTCCTCTTGTGTATGTCCAACCTTACTCATACCTCAGTATCAGAGTATGTGTCAACACTTCAATATGTACCAGCCAGCCCAGACACTGTTCACTCTATCACCACCTGCTGCTGGCAAAGTGTACTTTTTCCTCTTGTGTATGTCCAACCTTACTCATACCTCAGTATCAGAGTATCTGTCAACACTTCAATATGTACCAGCCAGCCCAGACACTGTTCACTCTATCACCACCTGCTGCTGGCAAAGTGTACTTTTTCCTCTTGTGTATGAGCAACCTTACTCATACCTCAGTATCAGAGTATCTGTCAACACTTCAATATGTACCAGCCCAGACACTGTTCACTCTATCACCACCTGCTGCTGGCAAAGTGTACTTTTTCCTCTTGTGTACGTCCAACCTTACTCATACCTCAGTATCAGAGTATCTGTCAACACTTCAATATGTACCAGCCCAGACACTGTTCACTCTATCACCACCTGCTGCTGGCAAAGTGTACTTTTTCCTCTTGTGTATGTCCAACCTTACTCATACCTCAGTATCAGAGTATGTGTCAACACTTCAATATGTACCAGCCAGCCCAGACACTGTTCACTCTATCACCACCTGCTGCTGGCAAAGTGTACTTTTTCCTCTTGTGTATGTCCAACCTTACTCATACCTCAGTATCAGAGTATCTGTCAACACTTCAATATGTACCAGCCCAGGCACTGTTAGCCACAGTAAGTAGGCACAATATTGTCTTCCAACCACAAACTCACTAGAAATAAACATTATCAGACTCCCTGAATAATAATAATGATAATGATAATGATAATGATAGTGATAATGATAATGATAATGATAAGGATAATGTGAATGATAATGAAAATGACAATGACAATTAATAATGATAATGATGATGATGATGATGATGATGATGATAATAATAATAATAATAATAATAATAATAATAATAATAATAATAATAATAATAATAATAATAATAATAATAATAATAATAATAATAATAATAATAATAATAATAATAATAATAATAATAATAATAATAATAATAATAATAATAATGATAATAATAATGATAAGGATGATGATGATAGTAATAAAGCATTTTTAGAAAAATGTGTTCTATACCGTGCGCAGTATTTGTTACTGAAAGAGGAATGTGGGATAAGTACTAGGTTTTTTTTCAAGTTTGCTTTATTTCTAAGTTTTGGCCCGGTGCCGGTACAAGGGGCCCGGTTTGGTTTACATGCTATAAATTTACATTTATTTAGAATTATTTTTATTTACAAAGTTATAATTTTGGGTTTCACGAAAAACCCATACGGTGACCATCTTTAGGTCACCGAGAATAGCTTTTATTTGTCTTTTGGTGTCTGTTACAATCTTTTTTTCTTTATATAAGGACATATGTACATTTATATACACACTCTCGTTCACCCCCCCCCCCCCTCACACACACACACATACACACGCACACACACACACACATGAGCTGTGTTCAGTCCAGGGGACTTTGTGTATTTCTTATAAAATAGGAACATCAAATAGAAGCAATTGAGACACTAAGTTGAGCCTTGTGTCTGTGAGTGCATGTTCCGTATAGCGAGAGATGGCAGCACTGGCGCCAACATTGCCAAGAAGGGTGAAAGGGAACGAACGGAGGAAATAATAGTGCTTATTAAAAGCGCTCCGTCTGGTCGACTTAGAGTCACGTCAAGTGGGTAATGTTTTCCACACCAGTAGCCAGCACCCAGCACATTAAACGTGACGCAACCAAACTTAATGTACCTCGCCTCGCCTCGCCCCACAGGTTCACATATCACATTTTATTTCTGCCACCATTAGTCAAAACAGATGAGTGCGACGCAGCGATCAAAGAAAGGGTGTATGTACTACCAGAGTAGTGGGGTGCTTTCCTAGCAATATAAACATGGGATATCCGACA
Organism: Tenodera sinensis; assembly: GCA_030765045.1. Taxonomy (NCBI): domain Eukaryota; kingdom Metazoa; phylum Arthropoda; class Insecta; order Mantodea; family Mantidae; genus Tenodera; species Tenodera sinensis. The sequence goes on from CM060969.1 coordinate 6,462,419, forward strand.
TCCCGCGCTTTTTACAACAACATTTATTATTTTGTTAATATAAATTAATTTTTATTTTAAACAAATTACAAAATTTTGAAATATAATGAACTACTTGACTTTATAGAACAAATTCTCCATACTTAAAAATTATTTTAGTTCGGTTTCTTATAAAAGCGTGTTTTTGTAAGTTTTTTAAAATTATAATTTATTTTTAACTTTTTAATCTCAAGTTTTTCTATTCAATCTTCTTCAAAATTTTTAAATTGAAATATTTTAAAATTTCTGAGTTCAAAATTTCTTTAAAGCATATTTTGACAGTTTTTATCACCTTTTTTGGGACAACATTAGATTACAATTCCTTTTTTAAGTACACTATGAGCTGTTGTGGACTTCCTGACTGTGGGTAAACTTCGAGCCGCAACTGTGTTCTTGTGTATTCAGTCAGAAGAAAATAAAGATTAAAATCTGAAGTGTTACACTCACATGATTTTCTCTACTCTTGTACTAACCATTCTTACAAACTCTTATTGCTATATCTTCTTCGTGTTAGTTGAGATAAACATTTGTACAAATTATCTTATTGCTTATTTTCTTGTAGGTACAAGGGGAATATTAGAATACAGTAGGCTTTGTGCGATAGTCAAATATTTTAAAGCTTTGAGATCCCGTTCTCTTTGCACGGATAAGATATAAAAAATGAATCATGATCTTCCATTTGACGAAAGTTTGTTTTCCAAAACTCACACAAGTAACAAGGATTATATCCGAAATGGTTCACTCTACAAACAAATGTACCTATATGGATATAAATGTTGTGTTTTGTAAAATCTAGATTCTTTTTGTATAGTAAGATTTGGTCTATCTCTTACGGTTTACCAGTTATGCTAAAGTCAAGATTAAATAGGACTTAATGGGCTATAGCCACAAAATTCAACATATATATTCCATTTGTCATAAGATGTATCAAACATACGTAATTTTAATAAAAATCGAGACAGACAGACAGACAGACAGACAGACAGACAGACAGACACACTCACTCAGGGACCTTTTCCTAGAAATGCTTTTTTTAAGGGGACCTCAAAACATATTTCCGGTGAAAGCTCGACATCGAATGTTTGGGTGGAATACAATACTTCCTCTACTTTACTATATGCGGTGGAGAAGGTAAAAATGAGAGTACAGTGTGAAAAGGAAACTAAAATAAATAAAATGAGCAAGGGAGAACGATGCACAGAAACAGCCAGAAGGGAGATGAGAAGAAAATGATGAAATACGCTCGTCGTTTGTCAGTGAATCGCTTTGGTTTGGTTTGTTTATGCTAATGGCCGCATTATGGCGCTGTGAAGCCCAAATCACAAAACGTAATGATATACAAATCATAGCAATAATTACGATAGCAGTTTTGGCCGCGTATTCCCCGTGCAGGTGCGTTTTGTTTAAGCCCCGTGCTCGCTGCTCGACGATAATGGAGAAACTATTATTTTGTGTGCATGATTTCACGACGAAATTGGCTGTAATGGCGTTAGGAGATGTCCACGTAATCTCCCGTTAAGCGGGCCGAGAGAGCGCTACAGGGATCATGGTAGCTTCCAGCTAGGCTCACCTTGATCCACCTGGAGTGAGTGCAGACTACAGTGAGCGGACGTCCAGATCGCTTCCACAACAAATGACGCATGCTAGCACCTAGGAGCTGCCAAGCAACTTACAGCTCTTAAAAACCCTATTTCCAAAAATGGCAAAGGCGCTTCATGGAGTGTATTTAGAATACTTTCTGCATGGTCTTACATTGTGACAAGATACATATTTGTATTTTAAATCTATTCTGGCTTATGAAAACAACTGAGTGATAAATACTTTATACGTAACCCAGTTCTACGTAATTGGCACTTCTACGCACATTTCTACGTCCCGGCAAAACGTAACTTAGAAACATGTTAATAAAACCTTATTTATACGAAATTCCCAGTTATATGCATTAAATTTCAACTGAGTTTTACGTAACTATGAGTACATGGCATTCGTTATGTTAAAATAAACTCGAGGCCTATTTTCCTTATCTCTATTGACAAAAACCCAACCTTCGGCGCAACAATGTCGTAGCAACAATGAGAAGTAAACGTAAACATTTTTGGTATTTGGTGTTTACTGTTGAACAGCGGTTTTGTCTTTCAGTTCTCAGTGGCTTTTAATCAGCCATAGAGAACAGAAAAATAAAATGGTTCAAAATAATGTTTTCTTCGTACATATATTTGTTTGTAAAATTTAACACATGTACCTAAACTGTATTTCATTTGTAAATAATATTATACATACTCCAAATCGCAGTTATCAGTAATTCTGAGTTATAAGTAATCTTGCCTCTTCACCTTGAATCAGGTTCAACTGTATTTCATTGCCAATGTATTTTGAACTATGACGGATACAAGTGAGGTGAATTAGAATGAATGTATACATACGAGTATAGTATCGTATTTACTCGAAAATAAGACCCCCTTTTTAACTGAACTATAGCTGAAAAATTTGAAGATAAATTGAATACTTATGTTTCATTATGAACTGTGTAATTACTGTTACTCGCTTGCTGCTTTGCTACTTGGCGCCCTGCTATTTGCATCATTTCACAGCACTGTCTTCCCTTGCTCTTGGACCCACTCCGCCACTGCAGCATGATGTCACTTCTTAGGGCCAAGTTAGTTCCTTTCTTCGCGGCTTTAACTTTATGTCCCTGATTTCTCCATTAACGAATCGTGTTTACAGAATACTCTGGACCAATTGCTCGTGCACAATTTTTCAGCGAATTCCAAAACATGTAGCTTAAAACATATAACTAGTGAAGCTTTTTTAACGAATTCATGTTGCAGAGATAAGATACAAGAGAAAGTCATTATGCGCTTTCAATAAAGTTAGTGTTGCAACCAAATATGTTGTTTTATCAGTAAGAAGAACGCGGGTAGAAGGGTTGAAGCTACTAATGACTGAAGGTCAATGTGTAATTCTACGCAAACTAGTGAAAGATAAAACTACTATCTGTATGTAATTCTGAACTGTTTTATAGGAATTAACAGTCCATCTCAAATTAATGTGTATAGATAAATATATGATTCTCCGAAATTTGCCAGCAAAACTGGGCAGGTCTTACAACCGAGGAGATTTTATTTTCGAGTAAATACGGCAGTTCAGAATAACAAAGAAAGATGTCAGCACTGCGGCCAAGGTTAGCTCCTATTATGGCAATTGTTCTTACTCCTTCCGCCATCTTAACAGGAAATATTGCATTCCGCGAAAAATTTCCATGTTGAAATCTCATATAAAATACACGTTCTGAAGCCCTGTATAAAAAATAAGTTTCAAAAAAAGATGTATGCGTATTACGAACAAAATAATTCAAAAACTAAAAGTCTGTTAAATACCAAAGTTGGCATTCAAGGATAGGACATGAAGATTTTAAAGAAATTTTCCGGCCAAAACCCACCCTTTGGAATTTTTTTTGAAATGTTCTTAAAAAGTGACTCCAACAATAATAATTAAAGTACTATAGATATATTTAAGATATTTGCATAATATTGTAAACCGTAGGAGTTAGTAAAAGCTTAATACATACAAATGTAGATGATCTTAGGTCAGGATGATTTTTATGGCATTAAACATTTCCAAGATATTCCTTATTATTAGTTGACGCATTGTCAGTCACTTTCTACTTTTTGAATTGCAAAGTTGCTATCAGTTTTTTCCCTCGTGGCATGCAAAGAGTATGGAATACCAAACCCATCACACAGTGACTATCCCTTAAAACTACTGTATTTCCCTATTCCCCTTATACCTACAAAGAATTGTGTAATGCAACCATTTTATGCAATGTTTTATTTCAATTAACATGAATAAGCTTTTGTAATAATACTTCGTTTCAATAATAAGCAGAAAAAGTCTTGTGAATGTTACGCACATACACATTCTGTAATTTCAACCAATCATGGCTGTGTATTGCAACGTAGCATTTGTCTGTTTTATTACCTCCGTAGCATCTGTTAATTTGTTTCCGATTGTCATTTGTTTTCCGCATAGCTATTCAGTTACCTCCACCAAAACAGCACAACATCAAGAAACAGTATGGAAGCAGTTTCATCAGTTAATTTTGTGAGTTATTAAATATTTTATTCTATTTAATTCTCGTAATATTTACATACTTTCTTTTGTACGTGAGATAGTCAATTAAATACCACTCGAGTTTTGATTTTCTCTAGATAAGTAGAAGCTCTAGTGAGATCGATGTTAATAAATGTATAAAACATGACCAAAGTTCCTGTGTGTGGCTAATATAAAGTGACATTTTTAGGTCTTTTTATGCTTTATTATTTATTTTTACTTCAAGTTGGTACCAAACTCTTGTTTTACTTTAATTTCTACACATAGGTGTGTCTAATTCATTTGATTCTTGGAGTGTTTTAAGGTTTTTATGTTTAACGTTTGTAATAACTGGTTCGACTGATGTGATAGTGTTAAGGACTTCGTGACCTGCGTTCCTTAATTGTTCAACGTTTACTTCGTTGTAGGTAACAGTGACAGGACACTAGGTTAACACTAGTCCAGTTTTGAATAAATGACCCTATTGTGCGTATTTTATCTTGTTTGCTCGCATTGGTTACTTACTTTTCAGAACGTGTTAACATATTGTTAGGGTGGAACGATCGTGAGCTTTCTGTTTGATTGTTGTCACAGTAAGAAACTTGCTAGTGTTACTAACTTCCTGATCTATAGATTTTAACCTTGCTTTAATTATTTTGCCGTGAAAAACATTTGAATTCATACTTCCTGGCCCTAGGGAATAGTTCACATTTAAGAAACGTGCCGGCGCAGTTAGTAGAGCACCTGCCTGCTGTGCAAGGGGTCCCGCGTTCGATTCCCGGCAGGGCGTAGCATTATCCAGCCAGGATTATTCCTCATCCTTTCCTGAGTCTGGAAGTATAATGACGGCGCCGTGGCTGCGTGGTTAGACCGCTCGTCTACCACCTAGGCGGTCCCGCATGTGGTATTCGCGTTGGGCAAAGCGGCGTCAGGGCAGGTTTCCTACCGGTTATCCGGTTTCCCCCGCCATTCATTCCACCAATTGCTCCATTATCACCCTTCCAATCAACCTGCATTCCACACCATCCTCTTCCTCACTCTCATGCCTGATGCTTGGCAGACCACTTGCTTCTAGGTGTTCACTCTGTCTGGTCCATAGGTTCCTCTGCTCCCCGACAGGCGTCTGACCCTAGGCATAGACTTGTAAGTACTACTTAGGGGGAGGTTAATCAGGGAAACAAAGAAAGAATGAAAGAAATGTTCCTCTACCTCAACCTGGAATCAAACCTGAGTCCTTTGAATTAAGAAGCCAATGTGCTGAGCACAGTCAACCTGTTAAACCGTTTTATGCAGATAACAAGGAAGAGTTCAATTCCTGTAGCACTTTGAAACCTTTTACCAACTGATTGTTGATTGCTGATTTTATGTTGGTTCTTGATTTTCCTGTAAATTTTGCTGTCGTATATTTGTGTGGGGTGGAAGTGGAGTCTGTGGTGGAACTGGAGTCTGTGGTGGAAGTGGAGTCTGTGGTGGAAGTGGAGTCTGTGGTGCAAGTGGAGTCTGTGGTGCAAGTGGAGTCTGTGATGGAAGTGGAGTCTGTGGTGGAAGTGGAGTCTGTGGTGGAAGTGTGGTCTGTGATGGAAGTGGAGTCTATGGTGGAAGTGGAGTCTGTGGTGGAAGTGGGGTCTGTGGTGGAAGTGGAGTCTATGGTGGAAGTGGAGTCTGTGGTGGAAGTTGAGTCTGTGGTGGAAGTGGGGTCTGTGGTGGAAGTGGAGTCTATGGTGGAAGTGGAGTCTGTGGTGGAAGTGGAGTCTGTGGTGGAAGTTGAGTCTGTAGTGGAAGTGGAGTCTGTGGTGGAAGTGGAGTCTGTGGTGGAAGTGGAGTCTGTGGTGGAAGTGGAGTCTGGGGTGGAAGTGGAGTCTGGTGGAAGTGGAGTCTGTGGTGGAAGTTGAGTCTGTAGTGGAAGTGGAGTCTGTGGTGGAAGTGGAGTCTGTGGTGGAAGTGGAGTCTGTGGTGGAAGTTGAGTCTGTAGTGGAAGTGGAGTCTGGGGTGGAAGTGGAGTCTGGTGGAAGTGGAGTCTGTGGTGGAAGTGGAGTCTGGTGGAAGTGGAGTCTGTGGTGGAAGTGGAGTCTGGTGGAAGTGGAGTCTGTGGTGGAAGTGGAGTCTGTGGTGGAAGTGGAGTCTGTAGTGGAAGTGGAGTCTGGGGTGGAAGTGGAGTCTGGTGGAAGTGGAATCTGGGGTGGAAGTGGAGTCTGGTGGAAGTGGAGTCTGTGGTGGAAGTGGAGTCTGGTGGAAGTGGAGTCTGTGGTGGAAGTGGAGTCTGTGGTGGAAGTGGAGTCTGGTGGAAGTGGAGTCTGTGGTGGAAGTGGAGTCTGTGGTGGAAGTGGAGTCTGGTGGAAGTGGAGTCTGGTGGAAGTGGAGTCTGTGGTGGAAGTGGAGTCTGTGGTGGAAGTGGAGTCTGTGGTGGAAGTGGAGTCTGTGGTGGAAGTGGAGTCTGGTGGAAGTGGAGTCTGTGGTGGAAGTGGAGTCTGTGGTGGAACTGGAGTCTGGTGGAAGTGGAGTCTGTGGTGGAAGTGGAGTCTGGTGGAAGTGGAGTCTGTGGTGGAAGTGGAGTCTGGTGGAAGTGGAGTCTGTGGTGGAAGTGGAGTCTGGTGGAAGTGGAGTCTGTGGTGGAAGTGGAGTCTGGTGGAAGTGGAGTCTGTGGTGGAAGTGGAGTCTATGGTGGAAGTGGAGTCTGTGGTGGAAGTGGAGTCTGTGGCGGAAGTGGGGTCTGTGGTGGAAGTGGAGTCTGTGGTGGAAGTGGAGTCTGTGGTGGAAGTGGAGTCTGTGGTGGAAGTGGGGTCTGTGGTGGAAGTGGAGTCTGTGGTGGAAGTGGAGTCTGTGGTGGAAGTTGAGTCTGTAGTGGAAGTGGAGTCTGTGGTGGAAGTGGAGTCTGTGGTGGAAGTGGAGTCTGTGGTGGAAGTGGAGTCTGGGGTGGAAGTGGAGTCTGGTGGAAGTGGAGTCTGTGGTGGAAGTTGAGTCTGTAGTGGAAGTGGAGTCTGTGGTGGAAGTGGAGTCTGTGGTGGAAGTTGAGTCTGTAGTGGAAGTGGAGTCTGTAGTGGAACTGGAGTCTGTGGTGGAAGTGGAGTCTGTGGTGGAAGTGGAGTCTGGTGGAAGTGGAGTCTGTGGTGGAAGTGGAGTCTGGTGGAAGTGGAGTCTGTGGTGGAAGTTGAGTCTGTAGTGGAAGTTGAGTCTGTAGTGGAAGTTGAGTCTGTAGTGGAAGTGGAGTCTGTAGTGGAAGTGGAGTCTGTGGTGGAAGTGGAGTCTGGTGGAAGTGGAGTCTGGTGGAAGTGGAGTCTGTAGTGGAAGTGGAGTCTGTAGTGGAAGTGGAGTCTGTGGTGGAAGTGGAGTCTGGGGTGGAAGTGGAGTCTGGGGTGGAAGTGGAGTCTGGTGGAAGTGGAGTCTGTGGTGGAAGTTGAGTCTGTAGTGGAAGTGGAGTCTGTGGTGGAAGTGGAGTCTATGGTGGAAGTGGAGTCTGTGGTGGAAGTTGAGTCTGTGGTGGAAGTGGAGTCTGTGGTGGAAGTGGAGTCTGTGGTGGAAGTGGAGTCTGTGGTGGAAGTGGAGTCTGGGGTGGAAGTGGAGTCTGGTGGAAGTGGAGTCTGTGGTGGAAGTGGGGTCTGTGATGGAAGTGGAGTCTATGGTGGAAGTAGAGTCTGTGGTGGAAGTGGAGTCTGTGGTGGAAGTGGGGTCTGTGGTGGAAGTGGAGTCTATGGTGGAAGTGGAGTCTGTGGTGGAAGTGGAGTCTGTGGTGGAAGTGGGGTCTGTGGTGGAAGTGGAGTCTATGGTGGAAGTGGAGTCTGTGGTGGAAGTGGAGTCTGTGGTGGAAGTTGAGTCTGTGGTGGAAGTGGAGTCTGTGGTGGAAGTGGAGTCTGTGGTGGAAGTGGAGTCTGTGGTGGAAGTGGAGTCTGGGGTGGAAGTGGAGTCTGGTGGAAGTGGAGTCTGTGGTGGAAGTTGAGTCTGTAGTGGAAGTGGAGTCTGTGGTGGAAGTGGAGTCTGTGGTGGAAGTTGAGTCTGTAGTGGAAGTGGAGTCTGGGGTGGAAGTGGAGTCTGGTGGAAGTGGAGTCTGTGGTGGAAGTGGAGTCTGGTGGAAGTGGAGTCTGTGGTGGAAGTGGAGTCTGTGGTGGAAGTGGAGTCTGGTGGAAGTGGAGTCTGGTGGAAGTGGAGTCTGTGGTGGAAGTGGAGTCTGTGGTGGAAGTGGAGTCTGTGGTGGAAGTGGAGTCTGTGGTGGAAGTGGAGTCTGTGGTGGAAGTGGAGTCTGGTGGAAGTGGAGTCTGTGGTGGAAGTGGAGTCTGTGGTGGAAGTGGAGTCTGTGGTGGAAGTGGAGTCTGGTGGAAGTGGAGTCTGTGGTGGAAGTTGAGTCTGTGGTGGAAGTGGAGTCTGTGGTGGAAGTGGAGTCTGTGGTGGAAGTTGAGTCTGTAGTGGAAGTGGAGTCTGTAGTGGAAGTGGAGTCTGTGGTGGAAGTGGAGTCTGGTGGAAGTGGAGTCTGTGGTGGAAGTGGAGTCTGGTGGAAGTGGAGTCTGTGGTGGAAGTTGAGTCTGTAGTGGAAGTTGAGTCTGTAGTGGAAGTGGAGTCTCTGGTGGAAGTGGAGTCTGTGGTGGAAGTGGAGTCTGTGGTGGAAGTGGAGTCTGTGGTGGAAGTGGGGTCTGTGGTGGAAGTGGGGTCTGTGGTGGAAGTGGGGCCTGTGGTGGAAGTGGAGTCTGTGGTGGAAGTGGAGTCTGTGGTGGAAGTGGAGTCTGTGGTGGAAGTGGAGTCTGGGGTGGAAGTGGAGTCTGGGGTGGAAGTGGAGTCTGGGGTGGAAGTGGAGTCTGGTGGAAGTGGAGTCTGGGGTGAAAGTGGAGTCTGTGGTGGAAGTGGAGTCTGTGGTGGAAGTGGAGTCGGGTGGAAGTGGAGTCTGGTGGAAGTGGAGTCTGTGGTGGAAGTGGAGCGTGGTGGAAGTGGACTCTGTAGTGGAAGTAGGGTCTGTGGTGGAAGTGGAGTCGGGTGGAAGTGGAGTCTGGTGGAAGTGGAGTCTGTGGTGGAAGTGGGTCTGTGGTGGAAGTGGAGTCTGTGGTGGAAGTGGGGTCTGTGGTGGAAGTGGGGCCTGTGGTGGAAGTGGAGTCTGGGGTGGAAGTGGAGTCTGTGGTGGAAGTGGAGTCTGGGGTGGAAGTGGAGTCTGTGGTGGAAGTGGACTCTGTGGTGGAAGTGGAGTCTGTGGTGGAAGTGGAGTCTGGGGTGGAAGTGGAGTCTGTGGTGGAAGTGGAGTCTGTGGTGGAAGTGGAGTCTGTGGTGGAAGTGGAGTCTATGGTGGAAGTGGAGTCTGTGGTGGAAGTGGGGTCTGTGGTGGAAGTGGAGTCTGTGGTGGAAGTGGACTCTGTGGTGGAAGTGGAGTCTGTGTTGGAAGTGGACTCTGTAGTGGAAGTGGGGTCTGTGGTGGAAGTGGAGTCTGGGGTGGAAGTGGAGTCTGGGGTGGAAGTGGAGTCTGTGGTGGAAGTGGAGTCTGGGGTGGAAGTAGAGTCTGTGGTGGAAGTGGAGTCTATGGTGGAAGTGGAGTCTATGGTGGAAGTGGGGTCTGTGGTGGAAGTGGAGTCTGTGGTGGAAGTGGGGTCTGTGGTGGAAGTGGACTCTGTAGTGGAAGTGGGGTCTGTGGTGGAAGTGGAGTCTGTGGTGGAAATGGGGTCTGTGGTGGAAGTGGGGTCTGTGGTGGAAGTGGGGTCTGTGGTGGAAGTGGACTCTGTAGTGGAAGTGGGGTCTGTGGTGGAAGTGGGGTCTGTGGTGTAAGTGGACTCTGTAGTGGAAGTGGGGTCTGTGGTGGAAGTGGAGTCTATGGTGGAAGTGGGGTCTGTGGTGGAAGTGGAGTCTGTGGTGGAAGTGGACTCTGTAGTGGAAGTGGAGTCTGTGGTGGAAGTGGGGTCTGTGGTGTAAGTGGACTCTGTAGTGGAAGTGGGGTCTGTGGTGGAAGTGGAGTCTATGGTGGAAGTGGGGTCTGTGGTGGAAGTGGACTCTGTAGTGGAAGTGGGGTCTGTAGTGGAAGTGGACTCTGTAGTGGAAGTGGGGTCTGTGGTGTAAGTGGACTCTGTAGTGGAAGTGGGGTCTGTGGTGGAAGTGGAGTCTATGGTGGAAGTGGGGTCTGTGGTGTAAGTGGACTCTGTAGTGGAAGTGGGGTCTGTAGTGGAAGTGGACTCTGTAGTGGAAGTGGGGTCTGTGGTGGAAGTGGAGTCTGTGGTGGAAGTGGAGTCTATGGTGGAAGTGGGGTCTGTGGTGGAAGTGGAGTCTGTGGTGGAAGTGGGGTCTGTGTTGGAAGTGGACTCTGTAGTGGAAGTGGGGTCTGTGGTGGAAGTGGAGTCTGTGGTGGAAGTGGGGTCTGTGGTGGAAGTGGGGTCTGGGGTGGAAGTGGACTCTGTAGTGGAAGTGGAGTCTGTGGTGCAAGTGGGGTCTGTGGTGTAAGTGGACTCTGTAGTGGAAGTGGGGTCTGTGGTGGAAGTGGAGTCTGTGGTGGAAGTGGACTCTGTAGTGGAGGTAGGGTCTGTGGTGGAAGTGGAGTCTGTGGTGGAAGTGGAGTCTGGTGGAAGTGGAGTCTGTGGTGGAAGTGGAGTCTGTGGTGGAAGTGGAGTCTGTGGTGGAAGTGGAGTCTGTGGTGGAAGTGGAGTCTGTGGTGGAAGTGGGGTCTGTGATGGAAGTGGACTCTGTAGTGGAAGTGGGGTCTGTGGTGGAATCGGGGTCTGTGGTGGAAGTGGAGTCTGTGGTGGAAGTGGACTCTGTAGTGGAAGTGGGGTCTGTGGTGGAAGTGGAGTCTGTGGTGGAAGTGGAGTCTGTGGTGGAAGTGGAGTCTGTGGTGGAAGTGGAGTCTGTGGTGGAAGTGGGGTCTGTGGTGGAAGTGGAGTCTGTGGTGGAAGTGGGGTCTGTGGTGGAAGTGGAGTCTGCGGTGGAAGTGGAGTCTGTGGTGGAAGTGGGGTCTGTGGTGGAAGTGGACTCTGTAGTGGAAGTGGAGTCTGTGGTGGAAGTGGAGTCTGTGGTGGAAGTGGAGTCTGTGGTGGAAGTGGAGTCTGTGGTGGAAGTGGGGTCTGTGGTGGAAGTGGGGTCTGTGGTGGAAGTGGAGTCTGTGGTGGATGTGGAGTCTGTGGTGGAAGTGGAGTCTGTGGTGGAAGTGGAGTCTGTGGTGGAAGTGGAGTCTGTGGTGGAAGTGGAGTCTGTGGTGGAAGTGGGGTCTGTGGTGGAAGTGGAGTCTGTGGTGGAAGTGGGGTCTGTGGTGGAAGTGGAGTCTGTGGTGGAAGTGGAGTCTGTGGTGGAAGTGGAGTCTGTGGTGGAAGTGGGGTCTGTGATGGAAGTGGAGTCTGTGGTGGAAGTGGAGTCTGTGGTGGAAGTGGGGTCTGTGATGGAAGTGGGGTCTGTGATGGAAGTGGAGTCTGTGGTGGAAGTGGAGTCTGTGGTGGAAGTGGAGTCTGTAGTGGAAGTGGAGTCTGTGGTGGAAGTGGAGTCTGTGATGGAAGTGGGGTCTGTGGTGGAAGTGGGGTCTGTGGTGGAAGTGGAGTCTGTGGTGGAAGTGGAGTCTGTGGTGGAAGTGGGGTCTGTGATGGAAGTGGGGTCTGTGATGGAAGTGGAGTCTGTGGTGGAAGTGGAGTCTGTGGTGGAAGTGGAGTCTGTGATGGAAGTGGGGTCTGTGGTGGAAGTGGAGTCTGTAGTGGAAGTGGAGTCTATGGGAAGTTGTGGTCTGTGATGGAAGTGGAGTCTGTGGTGGAAGTGGAGTCTGTGGTGGAAGTGGGGTCTGTGATGGAAGTGGGGTCTGTGATGGAAGTGGGGTCTGTGGTGGAAGTGGAGTCTATGGGAAGTTGGGGTCTGTGATGGAAGTGGAGTCTGTGGTGGAAGTGGAGTCTGTGGTGGAAGTGGAGTCTGTGGTGGAAGTGGAGTTTGTGGTGGATGTGGAGTCTGTGGTGGAAGTGGAGTCTGTGGTGGAAGTGGAGTCTGTGGTGGAAGTGGAGTCTGTGGTGGAAGTGGAGTCTGTGGTGGAAGTGGAGTCTGTAGTGGAAGTGGAGTCTGTGGTGGAAGTGGAGTCTGTGGTGGAAGTGGAGTCTGTGGTGGAAGTGGAGTCTGTGGTGGAAGTGGAGTCTGTGGTGGAAGTGGAGTCTGTGGTGGAAGTGGAGTCTGTAGTGGAAGTGGAGTCTGTGGTGGAAGTGGAGTCTGTGGTGGAAGTGGAGTCTGTAGTGGAAGTGGGGTCTGTGGTGGAAGTGGAGTCTGTGGTGGAAGTGGAGTCTGTGGTGGAAGTGGAGTCTGTAGTGGAAGTGGAGTCTGCGGTGGAAGTGGAGTCTGTGGTGGAAGTGGGGTCTGTGGTGGAAGTGGAGTCTATGGTGGAAGTGGAGTCTGTGGTGGAAGTGGGGTCTGTGGTGGAAGTGGGGTCTGTGGTGGAAGTGGAGTCTGTGGTGGAAGTGGAGTCTGTGGTGGAAGTGGAGTCTGTAGTGGAAGTGGAGTCTATGGTGGAAGTGGAGTCTGTGGTGGAAGTGGAGTCTGTGGTGGAAGTGGAGTCTGTAGTGGAAGTGGAGTCTGCGGTGGAAGTGGAGTCTGTGGTGGAAGTGGGGTCTGTGGTGGAAGTGGAGTCTATGGTGGAAGTGGAGTCTGTGGTGGAAGTGGGGTCTGTGGTGGAAGTGGGGTCTGTGGTGGAAGTGGAGTCTGTGGTGGAAGTGGGGTCTGTGGTGGAAGTGGAGTCTATGGTGGAAGTGGAGTCTGTGGTGGAAGTGGGGTCTGTGATGGAAGTGGAGTCTGCGGTGGAAGTGGAGTCTGTGGTGGAAGTGGGGTCTGTGGTGGAAGTGGGGTCTGTGGTGGAAGTGGAGTCTGTGGTGGAAGTGGGGTCTGTGGTGGAAGTGGAGTCTATGGGAAGTTGGGGTCTGTGATGGAAGTGGAGTCTGTGGTGGAAGTGGAGTCTGTGGTGGAAGTGGAGTCTGTGGTGGAAGTGGAGTCTGTGGTGGAAGTGGAGTCTGTGGTGGAAGTGGAGTCTGTGGTGGAAGTGGAGTCTGTGGTGGAAGTGGAGTCTGTAGTGGAAGTGGAGTCTGTGGTGGAAGTGGAGTCTGTGGTGGAAGTGGAGTCTGTGGTGGAAGTGGAGTCTGTAGTGGAAGTGGGGTCTGTGGTGGAAGTGGAGTCTGTGGTGGAAGTGGAGTCTGTGGTGGAAGTGGAGTCTGTAGTGGAAGTGGAGTCTGCGGTGGAAGTGGAGTCTGTGGTGGAAGTGGGGTCTGTGGTGGAAGTGGAGTCTATGGGAAGTTGGGGTCTGTGATGGAAGTGGAGTCTGTGGTGGAAGTGGAGTCTGTGGTGGAAGTGGAGTCTGTGGTGGAAGTGGAGTCTGTAGTGGAAGTGGAGTCTGCGGTGGAAGTGGAGTCTGTGGTGGAAGTGGGGTCTGTGGTGGAAGTGGAGTCTATGGTGGAAGTGGAGTCTGTGGTGGAAGTGGGGTCTGTGGTGGAAGTGGGGTCTGTGGTGGAAGTGGAGTCTGTGGTGGAAGTGGGGTCTGTGGTGGAAGTGGAGTCTATGGTGGAAGTGGAGTCTGTGGTGGAAGTGGGGTCTGTGATGGAAGTGGAGTCTGCGGTGGAAGTGGAGTCTGTGGTGGAAGTGGGGTCTGTGGTGGAAGTGGGGTCTGTGGTGGAAGTGGAGTCTGTGGTGGAAGTGGGGTCTGTGGTGGAAGTGGAGTCTATGGGAAGTTGGGGTCTGTGATGGAAGTGGAGTCTGTGGTGGAAGTGGAGTCTGTGGTGGAAGTGGAGTCTGTGGTGGAAGTGGAGTCTGTGGTGGAAGTGGAGTCTGTGGTGGAAGTGGAGTCTGTGGTGGAAGTGGAGTCTGTGGTGGAAGTGGAGTCTGTAGTGGAAGTGGAGTCTGTGGTGGAAGTGGAGTCTGTGGTGGAAGTGGAGTCTGTGGTGGAAGTGGAGTCTGTAGTGGAAGTGGGGTCTGTGGTGGAAGTGGAGTCTGTGGTGGAAGTGGAGTCTGTGGTGGAAGTGGAGTCTGTAGTGGAAGTGGAGTCTGCGGTGGAAGTGGAGTCTGTGGTGGAAGTGGGGTCTGTGGTGGAAGTGGAGTCTATGGGAAGTTGGGGTCTGTGATGGAAGTGGAGTCTGTGGTGGAAGTGGAGTCTGTGGTGGAAGTGGAGTCTGTGGTGGAAGTGGAGTCTGTGGTGGAAGTGGAGTCTGTGGTGGAAGTGGAGTCTGTAGTGGAAGTGGAGTCTGTGGTGGAAGTGGAGTCTGTGGTGGAAGTGGAGTCTGTAGTGGAAGTGGAGTCTGCGGTGGATAAATGTGGGTTCCTAACAGTAACTGAGGGGCAGCTTCGGGCTCCATTGGTAACCCACGATGGACATGTACAGTTAAGATTAATAAACTTGGTTCACCATCTGTTAAAATGACTATTTATTAAACATTTTCGCCACCATACAGCTTCAGCTGCGTGAAGGTATTTTGGGAATGTTTTTTCTTGTACGAAATTAATGTGTTCACCATAGTGCAGGTCACGCGATGAGATTTTTCCATCTACATACATTGTTTTGATTATTTTGCCGAAAATGTTCAAGTATCCTTAAATTTTCATCGGCTAAAGTGAATAAGGTTTTACTCATTCTAGAATGTTCTGGCTGCAATGTACTTAGTTTGGAGGTTATACCTACTTGTGTATAGAATGAAGAATAATTCGCGCCGATATTGACGTAACTATGGGCGCTTATGCACCTGTTCCACCGAAAGGTTCCATGCCAGTTGCACATCATTCCAACCATATGAAAACCGCACATGATGTGCCTAACTAAAAATACATTGGCTTTGTTGTAGTTCCCTTCCATTTGAAAAACCGCAATAAAATGAGTGCGGTTGGAAACCGCTGACCTCAAGTTTCCAAACACTGTACACACGAGGACTCCGTGTCGCTAAGGTCCATGTGGCATACAGGGAATAACGGCCGCGTCGACCTTAACGCCACTGATGATATCACGACCACCGTTATGGGGCCCTTCCCGAAACATACAGCTCGAAAATTTCCTAATAATGAGTGTTGACAATGTGTGCAAATAAATTCACGTTTCATTTTCGGGGCTTAAAGGGATGGACGTGTGATACAACCGAGCTGCATTGCTGCGTGGTGGAAGTGTAATCGCTCTAATTAGTCGAGCATGTGTGTGTGGGCTAACGTCACAGTGCACCGGAATAATAATTACTGTTATTGCTAACACAGGGGGGGGGGTGGTGACGTTTGTGGGAGATGCTGTGCCCGTTTAGGCTTTTCTATCATACCTACATATACCCACATACACACATATACCCACATACATACCTACATATACCCACAAACACAGACGCACATACACACGCACACACACACACGCGAACACACGCACACACACACTCGCACACACAGACACACACATGTAAATAAATAAATAATTTTCACTCAGAGATACCTACTTTGAATGTAGTTGAAATAGAATGAATGGTGAGTGTAGGTAAATGAACACAAATGTAGGTATGTATGTATGTATGAAGAGTCGCCCATATCTAGGCCTACTCAGTATTGGGGTGAGTTCAACAAACACTTACTACACACATCTCTTTATTATTGATATATTTACTAATCTCATTGTCTTCTGTTCAGGGAAAGCGCCTAGGTTCATCCCCTAATGCTGCCACGTTGTACAATGAAGGGGGCACCATCTACTAAGGGAGGGATGGCATGATTCGTTCTAGCTGGTTCTAGCCGAGCTGGATCAGCGCTCAGCCTGAATAGCTCTCTTCGTATCCCGGGCGCGGTACGGCTCAACCAATAATTACATTCATTACTTCTATACATCCGTATTAAAGTGTTTGTATTTATTTGTATCTATAAACACACAAATTCAATGCATAAACACAAAATTACATAGTCTCATTGCTTGGCGTCCTTTTGAATCACGCTACGGGGTCCACAATTCCACAAACACGGACTATAAAGGAAGCGAAACTATCGTGAAATAAAGTAGTGCGTAACCCCGTTTTAAGGACATTGTCGAACCGACCAACGCCCATACTTAACAGTACTTTGATTTGACTTGTTTTTGCGTGTGATTTACCAGAATGGAAAAGATGAGAAAAGTACATAGTGAATGCAGAACATTCAAAGATCAATGGAACTATCAGTATTTCCAGATCGAGTCCTGTGATAAGGCGCTATGTTTGATTTGGAATGAAACCATAGCCGTTTCCAAAGAATATAACATTAAACTTCATTATGAGACGAAGCATTTGCAAAATTACTCAAAATATACAGGAAGTTTGCGGACAGAAACATTTGAACCTTTAAAGCGCAGATTGAAATCGCAGCAATCCTTCTTCTTAGCGAAAGTCAACACTGAACAAGAGGCTGCAACTCGTGCTAGCTTTCGTGCGGCTCTTGAAATTGCAGCAATCCTTCTTCTTAGCGAAAGTCAACACTGAACAAGAGGCTGCAACTCGTGCTAGCTTCGTGTGGCTCTTGAAATTGCAGCAATCCTTCTTCTTAGCGAAAGTCAACACTGAACAAGAGGCTGCAACTCGTGCTAGCTTCGTGTGGCTCTTGAAATTGCAGCAATCCTTCTTCTTAGCGAAAGTCAACACTGAACAAGAGGCTGCAACTCGTGCTAGCTTCGTGTGGCTCTTGAAATTGCAGCAATCCTTCTTCTTAGCGAAAGTCAACACTGAACAAGAGGCTGCAACTCGTGCTAGCTTCGTGTGGCTCTTGAAATTGCAGCAATCCTTCTTCTTAGCGAAAGTCAACACTGAACAAGAGGCTGCAACTCGTGCTAGCTTTCGTGCGGCTCTTGAAATTGCAGCAATCCTTCTTCTTAGCGAAAGTCAACACTGAACAAGAGGCTGCAACTCGTGCTAGCTTTCGTGCGGCTCTTGAAATTGCAGCAATCCTTCTTCTTAGCGAAAGTGAACACCGAACAAGAGGCTGCAACTCGTGCTAGCTTCGTGTGGCTCTTGAATTGCAGCAGTCCTTCTTCTCAGTGAAAGTCAACACTGAACAAGAGGCTGCAACTCGTGCTAGCTTCGTGTGGCTCTTGAAATTGCAGCAGTCCTTCTTCTCAGTGAAAGTCAACACTGAACAAGAGGCTGCAACTCGTGCTAGCTTCGTGTGGCTCTTGAAATTGCAGCAATCCTTCTTCTTAGCGAAAGTCAACACTGAACAAGAGGCTGCAACTCGTGCTAGCTTTCGTGCGGCTCTTGAAATTGCAGCAATCCTTCTTCTTAGCGAAAGTGAACACCGAACAAGAGGCTGCAACTCGTGCTAGCTTCGTGTGGCTCTTGAATTGCAGCAGTCCTTCTTCTCAGTGAAAGTCAACACTGAACAAGAGGCTGCAACTCGTGCTAGCTTCGTGTGGCTCTTGAAATTGCAGCAATCCTTCTTCTCAGTGAAAGTCAACACTGAACAAGAGGCTGCAACTCGTGCTAGCTTTCGTGCGGCTCTTGAATTGCAGCAGTCCTTCTTCTCAGTGAAAGTCAACACTGAACAAGAGGCTGCAACTCGTGCTAGCTTTCGTGTGGCTCTTGAAATTGCAGCAGTCCTTCTTCTCAGTGAAAGTCAACACTGAACAAGAGGCTGCAACTCGTGCTAGCTTCGTGTGGCTCTTGAAATTGCAGCAGTCCTTCTTCTCAGTGAAAGTCAACACTGAACAAGAGGCTGCAACTCGTGCTAGCTTTCGTGCGGCTCTTGACATTGCAAGATGTGGAAAACCAGTCACCGATGGAGAAATGATCAAGAATGCAGCAGTGTCCCTAACAGGTACATTTATTTAAAACTGTCAGTTTGTCTGCAAACACTCGGCTCGGAGGGCACAAGGCATCGCGGGAAATGTATCACCATGTCAACTGTGTGACAAAAGTGCACATCTTGAGTGACTTTCTCGAGCCCTGGATGAGTCAACGGATGTGACGGATACTGCTCAGGGGTTGATGTTTATTCGAGAAGCAGATAAAAGCGATGCAGTGTATGGAGAACTTCTTGATGTTGATAGTATTCACGGCACGACTGCTGGGGAAGATATTTTCAACGGGGTTGAAAATGCCGTTAATAATAAGAACCTTTGATGGAAAAACTTGAAATCTATAACAACTGATTGAGGCAAAAACATGTGTGGTAAAAATAAAGCAGTGATTGCACTAGTGTCAAAGGCTGTAGAAAATGAGATGGTTCAAAACCATTAGTCTTACATTGTATCATTCATCAGCAGTCCTTGTGCGGAAAATGTTTGGATATGTGTGAAGTTGTTAATTTCATGAGATCCACTGGGCTGAATCACGACAGTTCCACGAGTTTATTCAAGAGATTGGAGAAATTGACTTACCATATCATACTGCCGTACGCTCACTTAGTTGCGGAAAAGTCCTTCAGCGCTTTTTTGAACTACGAACAGAGATCGAATTTTTTTTGAATGAGAAGCATTGTCTTCTTACTGAATTACAAAATAGCGAACGGCTGTGGAAGTTAGCATTCTGTGTAGATTTGACAAAACATATGAACGAACTGAATTTAAGATTGCAAGGAATAAACCACCTTCTCCCTGTTTTATACACTAATATCACATCGTTTCGGCATAAAATAATATCTACTGTTTCAATCACAGTTACGGAAAAAATGTTTCACACATTTTAAAACGTGTGAAATATTCATCCACACTACTGTCCATTTTGCAATCGAAGCTTTGGCTGCTTTGAAGAGAAATTTTGATACCCGTTTCTCAGACTGATGACATTGCGAATGAAATTAAGATTTTTCAAACTCCTTTTGCTACTGACATTGAAACTCTAGACCCGGAACTTCAAATTTGTAACCAAATATTATTGTATTATTATATCTGTGTTAATATTTACGTTGATTTGTAATAATATGCAACTGACTCAAATAATATTGTAACAATTTATTCTGTAATTAATTGATACATTAAAATTAAATAAATAAATACATTTGCGATTCATGACACAGTTAGCTCAAAAAAAAAAAAAAAAAAAAAAAAAAAAAAAAGCCATAAGCATTCGCGGGCCGGATTGAAGACACTGGTGGGCCAGATTTGGCCCGCGGGCCGTAGTTTGGAGACCCCGGGGTTAGACCGTTCGTCTACCACCTAGGCGGGATCCGCATGTAGTATTTGTGATGGACGAAGCGGCGTCTGGGCAGGTTTTCTCCGGTTTCCCCCGCCATTTATTCCACCAATTGCTCCATTATCACCCTTGCCATAATCCATTTCGCCTGCATTTCATATCACCGTCTTCCTCACTACCATACCTGGTGCTTGGCTGAGTATCTGCTTCCAGGTCTTCACACTGTCTGGTACATAGGTTCCTGTGTTCCCTGACAGGCGCCTGACCCTAGACACTGGCTTGTAAGTCCTACATAAGGGGAGGGTAATCACTTCCTCACTCTCATACTTGCAGGTGTTCACTCTGTCTGGTACATAGGTTCCTGTGTTCCCTGACAGACGTCTGACCCTAGACACTGTCTTGTAAGTCCTACATAAGGGGAGGGTAATCACTTCCTCACTCTCATACTTGCAGGTGTTCACTCTGTCTGGTACATAGGTTCCTGTGTTCCCTGACAGGCGCCTGACCCTGGCTTGTAAGTCCTACATAAGGGGCGGGTAATCACTTCCTCGCTCTCATACTTGCAGGTGTTCACTCTGTCTGGTACATAGGTCCCTCTGCTCCCTGCCAGGCGCCTGACCCTAGACACTGGCTTGTAAGTCCTACATAAGGGGAGGGTAATCACTTCCTCACTCTCATACTTGCAGGTGTTCACTCTGTCTGGTACATAGGTCCCTCTGCTCCCTGCCAGGCGCCTGACCCTACACACTGGCTTGTAAGTCCTACATAAGGGGCGGGTAATCACTTCCTCACTCTCATACTTGCAGGTGTTCACTCTGTCTGGTACATAGGTCCCTGTGTTCCCTGACAGACGCCTGACCCTAGACACTGGCTTGTAAGTCCTACATAAGGGAGGGTAATCACTTCCTCACTCTCATACTTGCAGGTGTTCACTCTGTCTGGTACATAGGTCCCTCTGCTCCCTGACAGACGTCTGACTCTAGACACTGGCTTGTAAGTCCTACATAAGGGGAGGGTAATCACTTCCTCACTCTCATACTTGCAGGTGTTCACTCTGTCTGGTCCCGAGGTTCCTGTGTTCCCTGACAGACGTCTGACCCTAGACACTGGCTTATAAGTCCTACATAAGGGGAGGGTAATCACTTCCTCACTCTCATACTTGCAGGTGTTCACTCTGTCTGGTACATAGGTTCCTGTGTTCCCTGACAGACGTCTGACTCTAGACACTGGCTTGTAAGTCCTACATAAGGGGAGGGTAATCACTTCCTCACTCTCATACTTGCAGGTGTTCACTCTGTCTGGTACATAGGTCCCTCTGCTCCCTGACAGACGTCTGACTCTAGACACTGGCTTGTAAGTCCTACATAAGGGGAGGGTAATCACTTCCTCACTCTCATACTTGCAGGTGTTCACTCTGTCTGGTCCCGAGGTTCCTGTGTTCCCTGACAGACGTCTGACCCTAGACACTGGCTTATAAGTCCTACATAAGGGGAGGGTAATCACTTCCTCACTCTCATACTTGCAGGTGTTCACTCTGTCTGGTACATAGGTCCCTCTGCTCCCTGACAGACGTCTGACTCTAGACACTGGCTTGTAAGTCCTACATAAGGGGAGGGTAATCACTTCCTCACTCTCATACTTGCAGGTGTTCACTCTGTCTGGTCCCGAGGTTCCTGTGTTCCCTGACAGACGTCTGACCCTAGACACTGGCTTATAAGTCCTACATAAGGGGAGGGTAATCACTTCCTCACTCTCATACTTGCAGGTGTTCACTCTGTCTGGTACATAGGTTCCTGTGTTCCCTGACAGACGTCTGACCCTAGACACTGGCTTGTAAGTCCTATATAAGGGGCAGGTAATCACGGAAAAAAGAAAGAAATTGTGTGTTTTAGCAAGATCTACATTTTTTGTATAGTAAGACTTGGTCTATCTCTTATGGTTTACCAGTTATACAAAAGTCATCCAGAGCAAATGGGACTTCATAGGCTATAGCCAGAAAATTCAAAATAATTATATATTTCATTTGTCATACACATATCTTAAACATGGCATTTTAATCAAAATCGTCGGAGCTATTTTCAAGAAAATAAAAATTTTAGAAAAAGTTTCCATGCAAAGGGTAGTCTAGAGTGGGGGAATTTTCTTCAAAATCTTCGTGTCGCATTCTGGAAAGACATTAACCGACACAGACTGACACACACACGCGCGCGCGTGCGCGGACCTTTTTCTAAATTTTTTTTTTATTCAGGGGGTGTCAAAAAATATATTTGCGGTGAAATCTCGACATCGAAATTTTGGGTGGAACACAATACTTCCCCTACTTACCAGTAGAGAAAGTGAAAATTGTTAAATGCTGTACTTAAAGGACGTAGGGTGTACCTACATATTCGGACAATTGTGACAAGTTTTACCCACGCTCTTAACTTGATATACCTACCTGCCTGCCTACCTACCTACCTACCTGCCTGCCAACCTACCTGCTTGCCTACCTGCCTGCCTACCTGCCTGCCTACCTGCCTACCTACCTGTCTGCCTACCTACCTGCCTGCCTACCTGCCTACCTGCCTGCCTGCCTACCTACCTGCCTGCCTACCTACCTGCCTGCCTACCTGCCTGCCTACCTATCTACCTGCCTACCTACCTATCTACCTGCCTACCTATCTGCCTACCTACCTGCCTACCTACCTGCCTACCTGCCTGCCTACCTGCCTGCCTACCTACCTGCCTACCTACCTACCTGCCTACCTACCTGCCTACCTACCTACCTGCCTACATACCTGCCTGCCTACATACCTGCCTACCTACCTGCCTACCTACCTGCCTGTCTACCTACCTGCCTGCCTACCTACCTGCCTGCCTACCTGCCTGCCTACCTACCTGCCTGCCTATCTGCCTACCTACCTGCGTACCTACCTGCCTGCCTACCTACCTGCCTGCCTACCTGCCTACCTACCTGACTACCTACCTGCCTGCCTACCTACCTGCCTGCCTACCTACCTGCCTACCTACCTGCCTACCTACCTACCTCCCTGCCTACCTACCTACCTACCTACCTACCTACCTGCCTACCTACCTGCCTGCATACCTACCTACCTGCCTGCCTACCTACCTACCTGCCTGCCTACCTACCTACCTGCCTACCTACCTACCTGCCAACCTACCTACCTGCCTACCTGCCTGCCTACCTACCTACCTGCCTGCCTACCTACCTGCCTACCTACCTGCCTACCTGCCTACCTGCCTACCTACCTGCCTGCCTGCCTGCCTACCTACCTGCCTACCTACCTGCCTACCTACCTGCCTGCCTACCTGCCTACCTACCTCCCTGCCTACCTGCCTGCCTACCTACCTACCTGCCTACCTGCCTGCCTACCTGCCTACCTACTTACCTACCTACCTGCCTACCTGCCTGCCTACCTACCTACCTACCTGCCTGCCTACCTGCCTGCCTACCTACCTACCTACTTACCTACCTACCTGCCTGCCTACCTGCCTATCTACTTACCTACCTGCCTGCCTACCTACCTGCCTACCTACCTACCTGCCTGTCTACCTACCTACCTACCTGCCTACCTGCCTGCCTGTCTACCTACCTACCTGCCTACCTACCTACCTACCTGCCTGCCTACCTGCCTACCTACCTACCTGCCTGCCTACCTACCTACCTACCTACCTACCTACCTGCCTACCTGCCTGCCTGCCTACCTACCTACCTGCCAACCTACCTGCCTGCCTAACATAAAGCTTTCAACTTCGCTAACATGTTGGCGTCTAATAATAATAAGGCTAACATTTTAACTGGTATCGAATTGTTAACGCCTGGAAACTGTGAGCGTAATATAAACAGCGGTGAATTACAGTTATTAATAGCACTAAATACATAAAAACAGTTTAAAATAATTCAATAACAATACAATCTGCAAAATTGAAAACCATTGGAACTTCTACCAACATTTGTAATAGATTTTTCGAACGTCGATTTAAAAACTGACGCAAATTTTCTCTGTCACCCTCGCTTTCTGTTCCTAAGTCTGTAGATTCCATTTCACGCTGGTACACTGGTATACTGCGTGACAAAGGTTACCGCCAGATATCTACCCTTTAAAACAGATCTAAATCTCGTTGAGTAGGTACACTGGAAATGTATAGGTATCTTTCCATCAAATTGCGTAAGATTTTACGGTCGTTGTCATAAAATAGAGGATGAGTGGGCTTGTGGGCTGCGGTCTAGTGGAAAATCTCCTTGCTGACGTTTCGTTCGAAGCTGCATCGAACATCCTCAGTGTTACGACCGTGGTACTCTGGCAGTCTCGGATACCAAGCGCAGAATAGGCACGCTGATGCACTCTTTGTGTTAATCGCAATGGGCGTGCGTTCCAACATTTACTTTAAATAGCAAAACTATGAACAATGAGATGTTTGTGTTTTGTTTGTGTTCTGTGTTTGTTTCTTGGATACTCGTCTAGCGCTTAAACGAAGCACTGCAGCAAAAAACTTTCCTGAACAAAAGGTGTATAAAATAGTGTTATCTATCAGCTCCCACAGTTTGTCGGTCTAATTTTGGGACATCCTGTATATTATTGAAAACTACATCTATATACTGCAATTCTCATTGCATTGCATCCTTGTGTCAAGAACCATTAAGCTGAAGGAATTTAACAAAGACAACTTGTCGAGGTTGCGAATTTTGTACCAGCTTCAGTTTCCTATAACATACCTGTGTAATATAGGGCATTTTCATTATAACTTTTGATATCATAGTGACGTGTCAGAGAATATATATATAATTCAATTGCTCAATTATAAGTTTAACTT
Organism: Tenodera sinensis; assembly: GCA_030765045.1. Taxonomy (NCBI): domain Eukaryota; kingdom Metazoa; phylum Arthropoda; class Insecta; order Mantodea; family Mantidae; genus Tenodera; species Tenodera sinensis. Next base: position 6,486,358 of record CM060969.1, read on the forward strand.
CTATTTTAGTATAAATATATTAAACTTATTTTTATTTAATGAAACAAAACACACTCATTTCTAAATGTTTAAAGTAAATCAGTCAATCTCATTACAAATAAAAATTGTTATGTAAAATATCATAAATGCAGAAGGTTGTATATTTAAAAATGTGGATTTCATATCCAGGTATATTTATCTTCCTTTGTGACAACTTATAATCACATGTAGGTAGGTATTTAATTGCAGCATGGCAACACGGGGAGGTGTTCACAGGATCGACTAGTTTTGCTGTCGCTGTAGGTATAGCATATGACGGCGATCGTGGAATAAGTGAATCTGCTCCAATGTGAAATGTTGGGGAGAACTACAGTGTATAGGAGCAAACAAATCTGCATTTCTTTACTAGCTGCAAAGGAAAATAAATGTTTGTGGCAGGTACAATTTAGGAACCCAGCGGTACAACTTGCGAAACCAATTGTCTAATTTGTACCCATTGCAGACATTTAGAAAACCGAGCTTCATGACGTTATGTTAACTAGAAATAAACCTTCCTTTCTAACAAAATCATCCTGACATAGTTGTATATGGCCTGAAGATGCTGACATTGAAACATTTGTGAAGTTGTCAAATTTGTGTAAATTGCTATATATTAGACAACTCTCCCCAATTGCTACAGAAACTGCAAGATTTGTTGCGGATAGTGCATTTTCATCTACGAGCCGACCTAAAAACGAATAGAGAGACCGAACGGAAAAAGGGATAGCCTTGCGAATTAAAAAGTTGAATAGTTTCAACGGTTTTTTGGTAGCGTCGCGTTAGTCAGAGCAACAGAACTATTGTTTGGAGCGTCTAAAACCGTGGAAGCCAACCGACATACAAAGTTACATATCATAGTAAAACACATTTTATGTGAGCGCAGTTTTGTTTACCTGCTGCTGAATTATTTCATAAATATCGTACATTGCTCGGTCGGCAACGTCTCAGGGGAAATACTGAAAAGAAAATCACGCATACCCAGACAGAGAAATCTCATAGCTTTATCGGCGGCAAAGGGGACGTTAGTATTATAAACACGTAACCGACAAAATAGCACGTAATTGGGCATCAGAATCGATACACTTGTGATTGGCTAATCCTGCTGCAAAGGTGACAGCAACACGAATATGTACCTAACTGGCGATGTGACCTTAGGCTTACCTACAGCTGGAGTACTCACATGACTTTCTCCATTCTTGTACATGCTGCTGTTAGAACGCTTATTGCTCTATGTACCTAACTGGCGATGTGACCTACAGCTGGAGTACTCACATGACCTTCTCCATTCTTGTACATGCTGCTGTTAGAACGCTTATTCCTCTATGTACCTAACTGGCGATGTGACCTTAGGCTTACCTACAGCTGGAGTACTCACATGACTTTCTCCATTCTTGTACATGCTGCTGTTAGAACGCTTATTCCTCTATGTACCTAACTGGCGATGTGACCTTAGGCTTACCTACAGCTGGAATACTCACATGACCTTCTCCATTCTTGTACATGCTGCTGTTAGAACGCTTATTGCTCTATGTACCTAACTGGCGATGTGACCTTAGGCTTACCTACAGCTGGAGTACTCACATGACCTTCTCCATTCTTGTACATGCTGCTGCTAGAACGCTTATTCCTCTATGTACCTAACTGGCGATGTGACCTTAGGCTTACCTACAGCTGGAGTACTCACATGACTTTCTCCATTCTTGTACATGCTGCTGTTAGAACGCTTATTCCTCTATGTACCTAACTGGCGATGTGACCTACAGCTGGAGTACTCACATGACCTTCTCCATTCTTGTACATGCTGCTGCTAGAACGCTTATTGCTCTATGTACCTAACTGGCGATGTGACCTTAGGCTTACCTACAGCTGGAGTACTCACATGACTTTCTCCATTCTTGTACATGCTGCTGTTAGAACGCTTATTCCTCTATGTACCTAACTGGCGATGTGACCTACAGCTGGAGTACTCACATGACCTTCTCCATTCTTGTACATGCTGCTGTTAGAACGCTTATTGCTCTATGTACCTAACTGGCGATGTGACCTTAGGCTTACCTACAGCTGGAGTACTCACATGACTTTCTCCATTCTTGTACATGCTGCTGTTAGAACGCTTATTGCTCTATGTACCTAACTGGCGATGTGACCTTAGGCTTACCTACAGCTGGAGTACTCACAAAACCTTCTCCATTCTTGTACATGCTGCTGTTAGGACACTTATTGCTCTATGTACCTAACTGGCGATGTGACCTTAAGCTTACCTACAGCTGGAATACTCACATGACTTTCTCCATTCTTGTACATGCTGCTGTTAGAACGCTTATTGCTCTATGTACCTAACTGGCGATGTGACCTTAGGCTTACCTACAGCTGGAGTACTCACATGACTTTCTCCATTCTTGTACATGCTGCTGTTAGACCGCTTATTCCTCTATGTACCTAACTGGCGATGTGACCTTAGGCTTACCTACAGCTGGAGTACTCACATGACTTTCTCCATTCTTGTACATGCTGCTGTTAGAACGCTTATTGCTCTATGTACCTAACTGGCGATGTGACCTTAGGCTTACCTACAGCTGGAATACTCACATGACTTTCTCCATTCTTGTACATGCTGCTGTTAGAACACTTATTGCTCTATGTACCTAACTGGCGATGTAACCTTAGGCTTACCTACAGCTGGAATACTCACATGACTTTCTCCATTCTTGTACATGCTGCTGTTAGGACACTTATTGCTCTATGTACCTAACTGGCGATGTAACCTTAGGCTTACCTACAGCTGAAATACTCACATGACTTTCTCCATTCTTGTACATGCTGCTGTTAGAACGCTTATTGCTCTATGTACCTAACTGGCGATGTGACCTTAGGCTTACCTACAGCTGGAGTACTCACATGACTTTCTCCATTCTTGTACATGCTGCTGTTAGAACGCTTATTGCTCTATGTACCTAACTGGCGATGTGACCTTAGGCTTACCTACAGCTGGAGTACTCACATGACTTTCTCCATTCTTGTACATGCTGCTGTTAGAACGCTTATTGCTCTATGTACCTAACTGGCGATGTGACCTTAGGCTTACCTACAGCTGGAGTACTCACATGACTTTCTCCATTCTTGTACATGCTGCTGTTAGGACACTTATTGCTCTATGTACCTAACTGGCGATGTGACCTTAGGCTTACCTACAGCTGGAGTACTCACATGACTTTCTCCATTCTTGTACATGCTGCTGTTAGGACACTTATTGCTCTATGTACCTAACTGGCGATGTGACCTTAGGCTTACCTACAGCTGGAATACTCACATGACTTTCTCCATTCTTGTACATGCTGCTGTTAGGACACTTATTCCTCTATGTACCTAACTGGCGATGTGACCTTAGGCTTACCTACAGCTGGAGTACTCACATGACTTTCTCCATTCTTGTACATGCTGCTGTTAGGACACTTATTGCTCTATGTACCTAACTGGCGATGTGACCTTAGGCTTACCTACAGCTGGAGTACTCACATGACTTTCTCCATTCTTGTACATGCTGCTGTTAGGACACTTATTCCTCTATGTACCTAACTGGCGATGTGACCTTAGGCTTACCTACAGCTGGAGTACTCACATGACTTTCTCCATTCTTGTACATGCTGCTGTTAGGACACTTATTGCTCTATGTACCTAACTGGCGATGTGACCTTAGGCTTACCTACAGCTGGAATACTCACATGACTTTCTCCATTCTTGTACATGCTGCTGTTAGAACGCTTATTGCTCTATGTACCTAACTGGCGATGTGACCTTAGGCTTACCTACAGCTGGAGTACTCACATGACTTTCTCCATTCTTGTACATGCTGCTGTTAGAACGCTTATTGCTCTATGTACCTAACTGGCGATGTGACCTTAGGCTTACCTACAGCTGGAGTACTCACATGACTTTCTCCATTCTTGTACATGCTGCTGTTAGAACGCTTATTCCTCTATGTACCTAACTGGCGATGTGACCTTAGGCTTACCTACAGCTGGAGTACTCACATGACTTTCTCCATTCTTGTACATGCTGCTGTTAGAACGCTTATTGCTCTATGTACCTAACTGGCGATGTGACCTTAGGCTTACCTACAGCTGGAGTACTCACATGACCTTCTCCATTCTTGTACATGCTGCTGTTAGAACGCTTATTGCTCTATGTACCTAACTGGCGATGTGACCTTAGGCTTACCTACAGCTGGAGTACTCACATGACTTTCTCCATTCTTGTACATGCTGCTGTTAGAACGCTTATTGCTCTATGTACCTAACTGGCGATGTGACCTTAGGCTTACCTACAGCTGGAGTACTCACATGACTTTCTCCATTCTTGTACATGCTGCTGTTAGAACGCTTATTGCTCTATGTACCTAACTGGCGATGTGACCTTAGGCTTACCTACAGCTGGAGTACTCACATGACTTTCTCCATTCTTGTACATGCTGCTGTTAGACCGCTTATTCCTCTATCTGCTTCACGTTCATCGAGATCAACATTTGCACAAATTATCTTATTGCTGACTTTCTCATAGCTACAAGGGGAATATGGGAATACAGAGGCTCTGAGCGATAGTCAAATCTTTTAAAGCTGGTCGCGTTACGCTCCGTTTTCTTTGCATGGCCAAGAAATAAAAAAATGAATAACAAACTCCCATTTCAAAAAAATATAAGTAATGAGGACAAATAACAAAGAATATCTAATATACAAAATGGCTGACTTAAAAAGCATTAGACATTAAATGCATTTTAACAACGTTTACATTTTGTTGTGTAGTAAGAATTAATGTTTACCAGTTACGTACGCAAGCGCCATCCAGGATGAATAATGATCAATGATCCAGACGGGGTTATAGTGAATCACAACCTTTACAGTTTCATGAAGTCCCGAGCTACTATCGAGCTCTCCCCGACAGAACTCCAACATAGGGAAATGAAATCGATTTCACTTCTCATTCCTGATTGGACACCTACTGCATGGAAAAGTGGACTAAGATCGATCCTGTTAGACATGGGATCGGTTCGTTGCATGGAAACACCTACTGCCGTGTTCAAATCGATTTGAATCCACCTTGTACTGTAACACGCAGCACTCTCGTCATTTTGTTTTCTTAAAGTAAAGTAAGAAAGCCACTTTTATTGTTTGTGTAGGTAATCTCACACTCACTAACTTCAAAACCCAGCTACTTAAAGTACCTACACAGAGAACGTACCTGCGTGTTTACAGGTTCGTCAACATAAGCCAAGTGGCCAACATAAAACATTGAATTCTTTATGCTTGAGTCTTGCGCATCCTAGTCGATCTCCTTCCGGATTGAATTTAACATGAAAACGTGGATCGTATCGAGAGTGGGATTGGACTCAAACCGATCTCCTTCCGGATTGAATTTAACATGAAAACGCGGATCGTATCGAGAGTAGGATTGGACTCAAATCGATCTCATTCGGATTTAAATTCAACATGGAAACGCGGATCATATTGATGACATTGAACTCAAACCGATCTCATTCGGATTTGAATTCAACATGGAAACGCGGATCATATTGATGACATTGAACTCAAACCGATCTCATTCGGATTTAAATTCAACATGGAAACGCGGATCATATTGATGACATTGAACTCAAACCGATCTCATTCGGATTTGAATTCCACATGGAAACGCGGATTGTGTTGTGAGACATTCCCAGAACATTGAAGACAAACCTACATTTCATTTATCATACAAATATTTGAACATATGGCACATTAATCAAAATTGTTAGAGCTATTTTTGGGAAAATTCAAATTTGGAAAAGTGTTCCATGTAAAGGTTAGTCTGGGTTGGAGATTATCATGCAAATCTTATTGTCGCCTTCTTCAAACATATTCAACTTAAATACCAAGAATGATGTTCACCGAATTTTCGTTTTACTGTTTTAAGCAATAAGATAATTTGTACAAATGTTTATCTCAACTAACACGAAGAAGATATAGGAATAAGAGTTTGTAAGAATGGTTAGTACAAGAGTAGAGAACGTCATGTGAGTGCAACACGTCAGGTTTTTCCCTTACTCTCTAATCATTCAGTACATCTGCTTTACTCCTCTTGTACTTACAGCGAAATATGTAACAAAACTATTTTTGGAAATATTTATCTCAGTAAGAAACAAATAGCTTTTCTAAAAGTAGTTTGATAGGGAATGTGGACATAACAGACTGATATTTTAATATCTATAGCTACAAACACGTACAGGGAAAGCAATAACCTTAACTTGTGCCTAGTTTTCCAACCCACAGTACGGCCGCTGCACGCTCTGCCTCCGTCACAAATGACATGAAGGGCAGAGTGCAGTAAGAGAGGCGATAAATCACTCCACTAACGCAAAAGGACCTCAAAACAGATTCTACTTTTGCAGAACGGAGCATACTCTGTACTAATGTGCATTTTATTTCAAACAAAACACCTATAGGTGTTATTCATTTGTCTTATTAAAGCAAATGCAGAACAATGTAACAAATGACAATCGGGAATCTGGTGTGTTTAAGTACTGTCACGTGACATGAGAAATTAGTTGTGATTTCGCAGAATTTGTGAAAATAGCAATGTAACTTTCCTGTGCGAATTAAAATAGTTTATGTATGTTATATGTAAGTGTATCTCAGTTTTACACTCTACTCGTCTGTGGCCTTTTACATTTGATTGCAACATCAGCAAAGCAGCGCTGACCATTTTACATCGACCGTTTCTCTCCTAGAATATGATGGAAACAATTAACAAGACTGCGGCGCGGCGTAAAGGGAAGTAGGTAATAAGTTGATGTTGGTCAGGGAAAAGTTGAGCAATAAATGCATGCAAATCCCTTGGCAGTATGTTTACTACTTTAGTTCAAATCTGTGGTTGTAAAAAGATGATCATCGCTGCTATCGATGTCTTCTGTTTTTGTTTAGCGGGGATACCTACTCTGTGTGTCGGTGGCATGTGGCCGCGAGGGTGACGTCACATGCACGCAACCAATGACGACTCTCTCACTGCGTGGCCTGGATTGGTCGTCATGGGCGACAGGCTCGCTCTGGAGGGGAACGAAAAGAGAGGAAAAGTTGCGTGTGTGGGAAAGAGAGAGAGAGAGGTAAAGGGGAAGCGGTTAAGCCCCGCCTTTTCCAGCGCTCATCCCCCTCCACGACACCTGTGGCTGTCTCTTTCTATCCCTTCCACAGCCGTAATATGAAAAAGCCTTGGCTCCTTGGTTTTTCCTCTTTGCCCCTCTCTTTCTTTACAGCCCTCCCATCGTTACCCCCACCCTACGTACTTGTAGTCCCCGCATTATTGAATTAAGCCGATCATTTGATTTCCGTACAAGCTGTGAGCGGGTTCTTGCTTGCTAGAGCCGCGATATTCGGTGTGGGGGGGCTCGACCGGCGGCGGCGGCGGCGGGGGTGCGCTAGCCCATCCACTACCCAAGCACAAGCACTAAGCACATCAGCAAGTTCGCTCCTCAACGGAGCTTGTAGACTGCAGCGGCAGGCATCTAAACCCTACCTACTACTGCCGCCGATATTATACGTAATCGCCATAATTTGATATCACGGATTTGATTCAATTATATTCGAAAGACCAGAGCCAGCAAGGCATAGAAGAACGAGGAGAAGCAGGCGAGCAAGCAAGAAGACTTCAGAAAAGGGGTGGGAGACGGAATCATCATCATCATTATTATTTGGTTTACAGTTTTGGATTAACTTAGCCGTTTTTTCTTGTCTTCTTTTTCCTTCCCCGGCATCTTTATTTATTAATTTATTGCTGCCTCCGCTTCAGCAGACGCATACGGGGAGAGCGAAGGAACAAAAACAAAAGACTGTTATCTTTTGCGGCTTTACGCTGTCCACTGTTTTCGTACTTTAATTTGATTTACTGTCACGAGATGACGCTGGCATTTGACATAAAATAATTTTTTCATTACGTGCGTTGTAATTCGTTGCGAGGTTAGGGCAGTTTATCGCACTAAATGAGAGAAGATAAATACATATAGTGGCTTGTCACGACGCAATTAAACGTGCTTAATTGATCAGGAATGACTCATTTATTGTGGTGCTATGCGATCGTTTTAAACTTTAGCGCCACATTATCAAAGTGATTTACAAGCTTTATGTAGAAGTGACGTCAAGGAGTTTTGTTGCAGTTGCTACGAGGACCCCTCAGGATCTCCTTTTTTCTGTAAGTAATAAGAAATAAGTGCTGTTAGTTACTTATATTGTAGTGTTCTCGTGATTTTTAGTGAGTGAACGAGAAAGCAAATAGAATGCTTTATAAGAAACATTACACTAATTTCTAGTATAAGGTGAAGTACATAGGTTAATACATTTTGTAACGAAACATTACATCTATAACTAAGAGGTTAGAAAACTAGCTATAGGGTACTGAATGTTTTAACAATTATTCTTCTGCGTTGTTTATTTATTCTATTATACTGACTATACATGCTTAGTACAATACGCATTCTCAACAACCACAAATAAGTGGAACAGTGGATATACAATTTACATAAATATTTTATAACCTATAGGTAGTTAGGGATGTAGCTAACAGAATAATGCAGCTTTTGTATATGCATATTTCAGCAGTTTTTATAAATTACTTCATTATAAAACCAACTTTCTTGTCTAATAGACGCAACTTCTTATAAGTGAATATTTTTATTTTTACGTTGTCCAAATGAAAACGTAATATTTTTTGAAGTCAGGTTTATTATACCTATTACCACAATATAAAACTAAGCATAGTGAACCATTTTTTAAAAATTTGGTTGAACTTTTATGACAGTGTAAAATAATTTTCTTTCCCATCTGAGGAAAAACAGTGGCCACGTTTTATTTCTGGGTATTAAAAGGAGGGAAGATGGAATATCAGAATCGTGCTTATGTCTATTGATAACTAACATTATATATTGCCAGATATGTACTGTTTAATTCTTGACTGCACTACAAATATGTTATTAGTGACGCACTTCCAATAATGACAGGCGTTTTCATTTGTTTTTGGATTTATAGCAGCACTTGCTTGTTTTGCTCAGTGCGACCATTTCGCAAATATGTTGTACTCTTAAACCTAAATCATAAGAGGTATTTTATTTGGTAAAAACACACGTGTTGAGCTGGGTCGAGTGCAATATTAGCCTGAAGCGCAAACTGGCACCGCGAGTATCCATGCATGGTACTTATTTCATTAATATCTATTGTGTAATTATACGTAGACCTATTGCCTGCAGATAATCTTAGGCAATGAATAAGGACTGCTTTTCCTGTCTTAAGTATCTATACAATACAGGCGTGGTCAAATTATTACACTAAACCGGTAAATTACAACCCATTGTTGCCAGTTAACGTTTGATCGTTCTGAAAATCTTCAACACTGCGGCAACAATAAAACAGCTTTCTATTATAGGAATAAATTTGCAACAGTTTACGTGATCGTTTCATCAGAAACTTAACGAGGCAATGGCTATTAGAGTACCTAGTGCAACTAGGCTATCTGATCTGGTGTTTTATTCACTATCACCCCTCAACAAATTATCTTCCAAAGTCTTTTACTTCTATATCTTGTTAATCGAGATAAAATCTGTAGGAGTGGTTTTATGACATACATATTCCCTTGAGGTAGTATGCAAGTAAGTGAATACGGTAGGCTTAAACCAGTCAGATGTTTTTAAGAGTTGGTCGGTATGTGATGGTTTTGAAGCTCTATTCTCTTTACATGACCATGACCATCGGGGGCGGGGGAAGAAAACTAAAAAACCGAATAACGACTTTGTGTCTTTGGAGGACGATGACAAACTTAAATACCAAATTTGGTTTCACATGAGTGCCCTCCTATGTACTATACATGTCATGTATTTAATAACATTTAAATATAGGAACAGGTGATTTTACATCATGTGTTTTCAGTTATAACCTAATGTTAGTGATTGCGGCTTAAAAAGTATTCTGTCCAAATACTTAGCAGAAAGTTGAACGAAATACACAAAACTTGGTGTATGTAGATTTGAGCAGGGTGTTGGACACCTAAGGGGGCGTGGCAGGCAGCTGTTGGCTACCCTTAAGCCAATGCACTGGTGAAACTTAAATCAACGATGAAAAAACATTGAAAACAAATTTAACTGCCTTTGTTATAAACATAAACATTTTATATAAAGTTTGTGTTTAGGCATTCTCAATATAACGCGGTTACAAACATTAAACACCTTCTCAATTGTTGGGGCAGCTTTGCAATATCGACATTTCACCTAGAACACGTTTTCAAATACGCTAATAACTCTAAAATGAAAGATAAATTAATTATTTTTTAATTAGGCATCTTTAAGCATGCCAAATGAAGATTTTTAAAGAAAATTCGCACTATAGGTATAGATAAATGTACGTTTTCAATTTTCTAAATCTTTCTCTCACCTTTCAATTAAAATACCAGGAAGCAACAATTAAACATGAAATTGAAGGAAGTTGAATATTTGTGAACAATGTTTACCTGCTACAATCTCAACATCTGCGAAAAACCTTCTAGATTTAAAGTTTGCATCTTGCATTGCCTTAACATATACTTCGTACCTTTAACACACTATTTTAAGATATTAAATGTGTGTTTATTTCATTCATGTTTTAAAATGGCAATAAAAATCAATTTACTTCACTTCCGTTACGTAAAATAACATCTATGACAAAGAATGATATAACCTTCATTTATTGACTTTTTTTCAGAAAGTGGCTCACATCCTTTGGAGGAAATCTCGCCAAGGACCTGCCCTTCTTGCTGATGGCCAACTTCTAGTGCAACAAACGGTGTGAGAAAACAATGTGACGTCATCATCATGTTTAACTGAAACTTTGATTGATAAGGCGCGGTATTTGGAAAGTGCTGTAAGAGTAACTTGGGTGACAGAGAGGAACATAGTTATACTTCTGTTAATGAGGACACGATAAACGGACAATAAATAGATAGACTTGGTAGGTGTAATGTTGGAAAGAACTACATAAGGCATCAAGCAGATAGACTTGGCAGGGTAATGTTGGACAGAACTACGAGATAAGGCATCAAGCAGATAGACTTGGCAGGGTAATGTTGGACAGAACTACGAGATAAGGCATCAAGCAGATAGACGAGCAGCACGATGGACTACTCCTACCTGAACCAGGCGGGCTTCGACGCCTCTAGCTGTTCCCTCACGGCTGCCGGGATGGACCCCACAGGTCTGGGGAACATGCCCTGTTCCTACGGGGACCTCACTTCCTGCAGCCAGATGTCCCAGGCTGCTTACCGCTACACGGCGGCGGCCGCCTCCATGGCTCGCTCCTACAACCCGGGAGCCGCGGCAGGAAGCGGAGCGGCGGCAGCAGCAGCTGCAGCGGCCGCGGGGCACATGGCCGGCGTCGGACACCACCACCCTGGTGCCCCCGGGTCCCAGTGTGCCGTCATGGGGGCTCGACCCCACCACCAGGAACACGTTCATCACAGGGCGCCCATGTTTCCCTCGACCATGAACCTACAAAGTGAGTATCTCTCTCTCTCTCTCCTTCCCTCAGTTTGCACGTTTAGTCTCAAGTACACTTGTACCTACACATATCCACCAAATCTGCTCTTCTAAAGGAATCTAAATATGTAAGGTTATGTGTATTTTTAAGCACTTGCCTATCTATTAACATTTTTTACACAGTGTATATAAAACTAGGTCTCGTTGGGGTAAAAACAACTTGACGGTAATAGGTACAGAGAATACCTGCATTCTTTCAGGCATTGTTAATAAATATACCTATAGGGTATTTCAGATTATTCGAAAATTCGGGGGTTCCAGAGAAGACTGACTAGACAATGATATCTGGAAATGTGCTGTTTACGTACCTCAATTTGTAGAATTTCAAATTAAGTGCTTTTGCTGCACTGTTAATATATCTATGCAGTAAGTTTTTGTTTACGTAGACTTTGCAATTATTTAAATGCTGGTTAGCATTCTTGCCAACTAAACCGGCAATAATCGCAACCCTACTGTGAAGACCGCACAATTGGGCAACGTCGACCTATCCATCTATATTTGCCCATAAGACGACCTAGAATATCAGGCACAAAACACTGGTGCAACATTATGTTGAAAGCAAATTTCAGTGACAAAACTTTAAGAGCTCGCTAAAAAGGGAGATTTAAACACTTGATTTGAAATCTTACGCTTCCGAATATTACCAATGTATTTAAAAAATTGATGTTCAGCTGTCCGTATTCAGGTCGTTTCAACAGCTATAAGGGGCGTAGTTTCCGAACGCCTAGCATTTGTCATTATTGTTTAATATTATTAATTTATTTGTTATAACAGTTATCTTGGTTAATGAATATCGCCTGAAGATGAGTCTGTAACCACGAAGCACAGCTTTGCTTCAAGTCACGATGAACGCCGTACACACTGGACCATCATTCACCCATTTTATACGTCTCTGCGGAGTCGAGTTGTTAAAACCGGCATTCAACAATCCTTGTGAAGCAGATGGCAAATTTCACAATTTTACCCAAATCTGTCGCCATGTCATAGACGAAGCCAATTTCTTCGAAATCCGTACTCCTAGGTATATTTACTGGATCATTGTAAATTGCTCTGTGTTTAAAAAAATCTAAAAATAAAACAATGGCGACAGTTATAAATCAAAATGCTATTTTAGGGTACTCAGTACAAATTTCCATTTTGGTTTACACTTTCAATACGTTTGCTTTAACGTCATTTTAAGAAAAAAAATCAATTTCCCTTACTCTACGCGCTTAATTTTACAAGAAAAGAATAAAATTAAAAGTTTAAAATTAAAAATGAAAGCATATGTGAAATGATTCACTTGATTAACATTTTCAAGGTTATTATATTATTTTTCGTCTGCAAAAAATAATAACGTAAATTAAACTTATCAGTCGCATATTAAAATGTGAAAATGATAAAGTCAAAACTATGCTTAGTAAGCAGAAAATCTTCCTGAGGCAAATATAGATGGATAGGTCGACGTTACCCGATTGTGCGGTCTTCACAGATGTCGGATAGGTAATATTTGTCGTCCTCCATGGTGTAGAGTTAACATGCTAGCCTCTAGCTCTCGAAGTCCAAGTTCAAACCCTGCGGAGGGCGAGGAGTATCTTCGGGCATAAAAATCTACGTCTTTCTTCGGAAACGAACCTCAAGCCTGATAATCACGCCTAGGTATAAACAAAATAGTGCGGACTTTCACGGCCAATACAGAATGTGGCGCTAAGGAACATGGGAGTTAAAAGAGTTAAACATAAAAACTCATTTTTTTTCGATATACCTACATATAGGTAATAAAGTAAAAGTGATTGCGAGAAAAACGTTACAAAAAATGACGCGCTATTTGTACATAGAACATTGTAAATCCATTTGATAGGATTATAGTTTTATCATGATTCCACAATGTTTGTGTATTTTTATATGACAATTTCGAAACTGTGTGAAAAATTCAGTGTCTTTTAATTAGTACAAATTTGAACATAGGTACGTGTAAGAAGATATATTTCGTGCGAAATTTTTAAAAAACCGTAGTGTCAGGATATAACCAAAGTATAAACTCCATTTAAACCAAAATTTAAAAGAAAGGGAAGAAATCTAATGTGTTACACTCACATGACTTTCTCTACTCTTGTACTAACCATTCTTACAAACTCTTATTCCTATATCTTCTTCGTGTTAGTTGAGATAAACATTTGTACAAATTATCTTATTGCTTATTTCCTTGTAGGTACAAGGGGAATATTAGAATACAGTAGGCTTTGTGCGATAGTCAAATGTTTTAAAGTTTTGAGATTCCGTTCTCTTTGCACGCTTAACATATAAACAAATGAATAACGATGTTCCATTTCACGAAAGTTTTGAGTTTTCCGAAACTCACACACATAACAAGGAGTATCTCCGAAATGGTTCATTCTACAAATCTCATTCAGACATAAATTGTGTATTTTAGCAAGATCTACATTTTTTTGTATATTAAGATTTTGTCTATCTCTAACGGTTTACCAGTTATGCAAAAGTCGTCCAGAGTAAATACGACTACAGGGGCTATAGCCAGAAAATTCAAGATATACATTTCATTTGTTATAAAATATCTCAAATATATACATTTTAATCAAAATGGTTAGACCTATTTTCAAGAAAATAAATATTTTCGAAAAATGTTCCATGTAAAGGGTAGTTTAGGGTGGGAATATTTTCTTCAAAATCTTCGTGTCACATCCCTGAAAGACATTAAACTTAAATACCAACTTTGGCTTTTAACTGACTTTTCGTTTTTGAGTTACGCTGTCCACAGACTGACACACAGACACACACACTAATCTTTTTCTAAAAATGCTTTTTTTTTTTTTTGGATTCAGGAGGCGTCAAAACATATATTTCCAGTGAAATCTCGACAACGAATTTTTGGGTGGAATACAATACTTCTACTTAGCAGTAGAGAAAGTAAAAACGCATACAAGTTGGAGCTAAGCTTCTAAAGGAATGCTAACAAAGTTTAATTGCACTAAAGTGTGCATTTATATAATAGGAATATTGTGATAAAGTTGTCAGCCATTTTGCCATCCCCTGCGTACGGTTGCCTTTACTCACATAGTTGCTTATAGCCAGGGCGCGGACGTTAAAACTAATGACCGAAAAACGGGGAAAATGTGCCGATAGATATAGCCTACATCTTTTAGATGATTTTCGAAATATTCAAAAACGTAATGCTCTTTAAATCAATATTATATTAAAAATCTAGTTTAAAAATGTAGCAATAATAAATAATATTAATTTTATTGTTGCGTTTTGAATTTAATTGTTCAATCCTGGGCTAATGCTCAGGTCTGTACAGAATGAAATAATTGCCACATTTTGAAGGGCGATCAGAAAGAAGAATTTCAGTAGCAAGTTACTTTTCAAAAAGCAGCGATTTTCTATTTGCACGCAACATTCTAAGGGAAAACATACCTCCGAATATTAGACAAGAATTAGGAGATGTGAAAAATCGTCTTTGGGACGACTGCAAGCACGTATGCCAAACTGGAATACAAATATAAGGGCAAATTTGGCTATAATATGAAAAATAACAAGAAAGTGACAAAAACAAGGTTAAAAAAGCCGCAATATGACTGCATGAGCCATGAAAATTACATAATTTTAATCGCCGTTGATAAATCTGTGCTTCGCTAACATTTTCCATGCAAACGCCTAAATATCGGGGCCCTGCTTAGAGCTATATTACAAAAATGCATTTTCACTAGAAATAATGTGAAATTAACGAATATAAACGTGGCTACATACACTGCAAGGATCTGATGGGTTATATACTCGAATAACCAGCATTCGAGCTACTCAACTGGGTTCAATCCCCGGCCGGGAGGGCACGGGGGAATATTTTCCTATCCTCCGCACAATCTGTGAATGCGAGTGTGTTAAACGTTTAAAAACTTTGATAGGTTTTATTTACGTGACTTTCTCTACCCATTCTTTAATCTACTTTCTTGATCGTGATAAACTTTTATAAAACTTGGTGTTATTACACATTTCGTTCTTCATCTTTATCTGATTACCCTCCCCTTAAGTAGGACACCGTGTCGGGGAGCACAGAAACCTCTGGACCTGGAAGGCCAGCAAGACCTGGAAGCGGGTATTGAGCCCAACACCAGGTATAAAAGTGAGGAAGAGGATGATTTGAAATGCAGACGAAATGGATGATTGGAAAGGTGATGATGGAGCAATTGGTGGGATGAGTGGTGGGGGAAACCGGAAAAAGCCACCCTGACGCCGCTTCGTCCACCACGAATAGCATGTGGGAATTCCTGGGATCGAACCCGGGCCCCCTGGGTGATAGGCGAACGCTCTAACCGCTCGGCCACGGCGCCGCCCTGTTATCTAGCCACAGTAGGCTTCACTGATAATTAAATCTTTCAACACTCTGTTAAAAGCAAACTTGGTATCAAGTTTAATGTGTTTCAAGGATGCGACACGAAGATTTTGAAGAAAATAGCCCCACCCTAAACTACCCTTTACTTGCAAAAGTTTTTAGAAAATTTTGATTTTCTTGAAAATGGCTCTAACGATTTTGATTAAAATGCCGTATGTTTGAGACATTTTGATGACAAATGAAATGTATATCTTGAATTTTCTGGCTATAGCCCCTGTAGTCGTATTTACTCTGGACGACTTTTGCATAACTGGTAAACCGTTGGAGATAGACCAAATCATACTATACAAAAAATGCAGATGTTGCTAAATTACACAATTTATGTCTGAATAAATTTTTTTTGTAGAGTGAACCATTTCGGAGATATTCTTTGTTATTTGTGTCAGTTTCGGAAAACTTAAAATTTTGGTGAAATCGAACAACGTTGTTCATCTTTTTTATATGTTAAGCGTGCAAAGAGAACGGGATCTCAAAGCTTTAAAACATTTGACTATCGCTCAAAGCCTACTGTATTCTAATATTCCCCTTGTACCTACAAGGAAATAAGCAATAAGATAATTTGTACAAATGTTTATCTCAACTAACACGAAGAAGATATAGGAATAAGAGTTTGTAAGAATGGTTAGTACAAGAGTAGAGAAAGTCATGTGAGTGCAACACATCAGATTTCTTCCCTTTCTTTTAAATTTTGGTTTAAATGGACTTTATACTTTGTTAATGTTCCTATATCCTGACGCTACGGATTTTTAAAAATTTCGCACGAAATATTTTTTCTTACACGTACCTATGTTCAAATTTGTACTAATTAAAAGACACTGAATTTTTCACGCAATTTCGAAATTGTCATATAAGAATACACAAACATTGTGGAATCATGATAAAACTATAATCCTATCAAATGGATTTACAACGAATGTACTATGTACAAATAGCGTGTCATTTTTATAATTTTGTTTTTCTCGCAATCACTTTTACTTTATTACCTATATGTAGGTATATCGAAAAAATGAGTTTTTATGTTTAACTCTTTTAACTCCCATGGTTCTTAGCGCCACATTCTGTATTGGCCGTGAAAGTCCGCACTATTTTGTTTATACCTAGGCGTGATTATCAGGCTTGAGGTTCGTTTCCAAGAAAGACGTAGATTTTTATGCCCGAAGATACTCCTCGCCCTCCGCAGGGTTTGAACTTGGACCTCGAGAGTTAGAGGCTAGCATGTTAACTCTACACCATGGAGGACGACAAATATTACCTATCCGACATCTGTGAAGACCGCACAATTGGGTAACGTCGACCTATCCATCTATATTTGCCTGAGGAAGATTTTCTGCTTACTAAGCATAGTTTTGACTTTATCATTTTCACATTTTAATGTGCGACTGACAAGTTTAATTTACGTTATTATTTTTTGCAGACGAAAAATAATACCTATACAAACTTAAAAGTTAAACCTTGAAAATGTTAATCAAGTAAATCATTTCACATATGCTTTCATTTTTAATTTTAAAGTTTTAATTTTATTCTTTTCTTGTAAAATTAAGTGCGTAGAGTAAGGGAAATTGATTTGTGAGTTCATTATTTTGAGTTATTAGGTTAAATTCACACTCCCATTCATTGTTCCTACTCTAGGGGAGGTTGGGGAGAAGTCCTAGCTAAAGAAAAATTGTCACCCTCCTCCAGCCGTGAACCGAACCCGGGATCTCTGGATTAACCGACAGGTCACAGGGGCAGTTTGGAAGCTTTCGCAGCTCTGGGCACTATTTCTTTACTTTGGTCACAGACAAAAACTGCCACAGTTATGCAGCGAAAGTTTCATGTTTTCTCTCTGTCCCTTTATCAAGTACTTAGAGTGAGCAGAGGAATATTGTACTCTACTACTCTACCTATAACATAGGTCAATAAAACAAGCGTTTGGAAGGATGCGTTTTACAAGAGTAAGGGAAAGCCATAAGAATGCTACAGGTATACGTAGGTATATCAGAAATGGTTGTAAGTTCTCAGTTTCAAAATACGTAACAAATGTTTGAAATCAAAGGTTGATTTTATGACTTTTTATGACGATGGCCATTTTTTAGATATTTGCCAATGGATATGAAGATTAATATTGTACTACTGTCTATGTTTTCTTACTTCTCACGGTGTCATGGAAATTTGCAATTTCAAGGCCAGCATAGAGGCACAGTTTATAGCATCTTGCTCTCAATTATCCCTCCCGTGTCCACAACGAAATTTGTAATAGCTACCTATAGGTATAAATGTTTCTTCAACTGTTTATCTTAAATAGAAAAATAAGTCTGCGTAGGTACAAGTTATATAAAATAAATAGAGAAAGTCTAAAAGGACAGAGAAAGTAATGTAAAAGTAACACACAAGATACCGATTTCTCTTAACTAGACTGTTAGAATAAAATTCTCTCTGCTCTTTCTCTCTCTCTCGCAGACAAAGATAGATATATTCCTTTCATAGAAGTTTGAAAACAGTGTTGTTGTAATTTATTTAATTTAAAATGTGAGTTAATTAATAAGTACAAGAGTGTTATTCAGTGTTATTAATTAACGCACCTTTTAAATTAAATTAAAATATAGGTATGTTTTCAAAAATGCCGTTTTTGTTCGGGGATCTTAAAATGTTCATAATGAATTACATACATAGTTTCTCTTGTTACCAATAAGAGGCAGAAAAAGTAGATTAAGTGGCGTTAATATATTTGCTTTCGCGGGGAGGAGGGGGGGGGCAGCGGGTAGAAGAAAACGAAAACGCCATTTACCTATATGCTTTCTTAAATCTTGAACTAGTACCAAGTTTTAGTATAGAAAGGGTATACCTATGTATCCAAACATCTATGTTTCTTCTTAGCAGGAAAAAATCTGATGTGTTACACTCACATGACTTTCTCTACTCTTGTACTAACCATTCTTACAAACTCTTATTCCTATATCTTCTTCGTGTTAGTTGAGATAAACATTTGTACAAATTATCTTATTGCTTATTTCCTTGTAGCTACAAGGGGAATATTACAAATAAATAAATATTTTGTTGTTTAACGACGCTGTCAATTGCCAGGATCACATCAGCGTCGCCGGTGTGCCGAAATTTTGTCCCGCAGGAGTTCTTTTACATGCCAGTAAATCTACTGACATGGAGCTGTCGTTTTTAAGCACACTTAAAAACCATCGGTCTGGGCCGGGTTTGAACCCGCGACCTTGGGAACAGTAGACCAGCGTCTAACCAACTGAGCCACCCAGACCGACGGGAATATTAGAATACAGTAGGCTTTGTGCGATAGTCGAATGTTTTAAAGCTTTGAGATCCCGTTCTCTTTGCACACTTAACGTATAAAAAAATGAACAACGATGTTCCATTTCACGAAAGTTCTAAGTTTTCCGAAACTCACACACATAACAAGGAATACCTCGGAAATGGTTCACTCTACAAGAAAATTTATTGAGACATAAATTGTGTATTTTAGCAAGATCTACATTTTTGTATAGTATGATTTGGTCTATCTCTAACGGTTTACCAGTTATGCAAAAGTGGTCCAGAGTAAATATGACTACATGGGCTATAGCCAGAAAATTCAAGATATACATTTCATTTGTCATCAAAATATCTCAAACATATGACATTTTAATCAACATCGTTATAGCCATTTTCAAGAAAATCAAAATTTTGCATGTATAGGGTAGTTTAGGTTGGGGGAATTTTCTTCAAAATCTTCGTGTCGCATCCTTGAAATACATTAAACTTGAATACCAACTTTGGTTTTTAACCGACTTTTCGGTTTTGAGTTATGCTGTCCACAGACACACACACACACGGACCTTTTTCTAAAAATGCTTTTTTTTAAATTCAGGGGGTCTCAAAACATATTTTTCCGGTGTAATCTCGACATCGAATTTTTGGGAGGAATACAGTACTGCCCCTACTTACCGATAGAGAAAGTAAAAGTAAAAATGAACTTAAGAAGAAAATATGTCTGTTTTTATATATATATATATGTCTGTTTTAAGTTGTAAATTTATCTAATGTCGTTTAACCTCACACATCATATCAGACAATTTATGAATAAAATTAACGCAGCAGAGAATTGCATGACTGAATGCGCTAAAGCAATGAGAGAAGTAAAATTAAATAAAGTGAAGGAAGTGTGAATGAAACAGCTTCTGCCAAGTTGTACTCTACCTAAGAACATTTGCCGTATATCTCCGCCATGATGGAAAATGCTATACTTCATCTTAGCAAACGTCGAACACTTCAGTCAATGTTAACAGAAATGACAAAGTCCAAGTATAGCTACAAGAGGTCACACGCAGCAGATGTTTACGTGTTTTACAGAGAAGCTTCAGTGTTGCAAGGAAAGAAGTTATGGCAGGTGTTTACATATTGAAGATATTTACTATTGCTTATTATGTTACAAAAGTAGTCGGTCCAAGGAATGACCACCTGTTACGGTAGAGGATCGAACTCGGGCATCAGGCATGGCTAAATGGCGATAGACCGCTACCTCTAAAACAAAAGACAACAATAATTTTCTAGCATTCTGATTTGTTTGTTTCATTTGTACCTATAGTCCCCTTCAACTCGTTTGGCCATATTGGGGACTTCGACTTGACGAACAATTGATGGTTAGATGACCCGGTGAACGTCGAACCACCTAAAAGTGACTCGACTCTAACTCTTCACAAGCGATTATCAATCCTCCAGTTTATTGAGATCGACAATATTAGACGAATCGTGTACTGAGTAGGTATTGATTGGTTATTAATTGAAACTGTTCGTAACTAAAATGAATTTAATGTCTTTTGTTTACATGAAAGACAAATATATTCTCAAAATGCACGACGTTTTTTTACGAAGAAATGTCAGTCGGTAGGTTCGGGTTCGTCACAAAGGCCATATACCTACCTAGGTGTGCTCCTTGTTCCCTTGAACACTATAACACCACACGGACTTGTGTTCAGTCACTCAGGTTTGTTCAACTTACCCCTCCAAGTAACCCCTCAAGTTTCGCTAAAACACATTTTGTGGTTATAACTGTCTGAGTTTTCCCTAATTCCTCGAGTCTCGCTGAAAGAACATCACATTTTTTACTTATTTCTAAGATTGCAGTCAATTGCAATTAATAGAATGGCCGATCAAAATGAATGTTTGCAAAATGGAATCAAATTCGATTTAACCAAAGCTATTCTCAAAGTCCGCCACCTCTTTTTACGAGGAAAAAAAAAAAAAAAAAAAAATACACCATATATTGAAAGTAACCCGCTGTGGCAATTCCCATACAAAATTACCAGTTTCAATTTTTTCTACTTTTCGACTGTTCTTTTGAACTTTTCCCTAATGTTCTTTTCTTCTAAATCATCCCGGTATTGAGGCGAACAAAAGAAAAATAAAATACAAATCGGTCGAGCCATTTTCGAGATTTTACAAGACTAACGCACGACTATATACGAGGTGGCCCACGGGAGCCGGCTCCGCCGTAAGTACATTAAACATATGAAGAACTGCACGTAAATCGTAAGAGACAAAAGTTAACTCTCGTCAAAACACAGGATTTACGTCCGTGTGGTGGTGCGAACCATTTCAGCGGTATTTCCTCTTATTTGTTTCAATTTTACAATACTTAATGAGAACTCGTTATCCACAGACATGCAAAGAGATGGAATGTCAAAACCATCATACAGCGATCTGCTCTTAAAGGATTTCACTATATTCCCGTTAAACCATTTCCATAAATGTCTACCTCGACTCAAGTAGATGGAAGAATAGTTTGTACAGAAGAGAGTGGAGAAAGTCATGTAAGATTGTTTGTGCATGATGGCATAAATGGAAACAAACGACTTGCTTCTTGTTAAAGTAATTAACCTTCTCGCGTGCTCATATGTCTCAATGGTACAGCCGCAGTCGATAGTTGTAAAGCATGGTGCTAAACTGATCGGTTTTCTTCCACATTTACGTTTTTATTGCTATAATTTGTACTTAGATTCGACTAGGGATCTAGGAAGGAATTTTCCTCCTCACTGTTTCAGTTGGTAGATATAAACTATAAAACTGTGACGTGTTGCACTCACATGACTTTCTCTACTCTTGTACTAACCATTCTTACAAACTCTTATTCCTATATCTTCTTCGTGTTAGTTGAGATAAACATTTGTACAAATTATCTTATTGCTTATTTCCTTGTAGGTACAAGGGGAATATTAGAATACAGTAGGCTTTGTGCGATAGTCAAATGTTTTAAAACTTTGAGATTCCGTTCTCTTTGCACGACGGACATATAAAAACTAAACAACGATGCTACATTTCACAGATGTGTAAGTTTTCGAAAATTCACACAAATAACAAAGAATATCTCCGAAATGGTTCACTCTACAAAACAATTTATTCGGACATGAATTGTGTGTTTTAGCAAGATGTACATTTTTGTATAGTATGATTTTGTCGATCTCTTACGGTTTATCAGTTACACAAAAGTCATCTAAAGTAAATAAGACTTCAGGATGTATAGCCAGAAAATTCAAAATATACAGTTCATTTGTCATAAAAATATGTCAAACATATGACATTTCAATGAAAAGCCATTTTAGAGAAAATAAAAATTTTCGAAAAACTTTCCACGTAAAGGGTAGTTTAGGGTGGGGTTATTTTCTTCAAAGTATTCATGTCGGCTCTTCAAAAGACATTAAACGTAAGTACCAACTTTGGTTTTTAACCGACTTTTCGTTTTTGAGTTATGCTGTCCACAGAATAGACTGACAAACACACGGACCTTTTTCTAAAAATGCTCTTTTTTTTTATTCAGGGGCCTCAAAAATATATTTCCGGTGAAATTTGGACATCAAATTTTTGGGTGGAATACAATACTTCCTCTACTTACCAGAAGAGAAAGTAAAAATGGCGAAATTAAATACTTTGTAATTTCAGAATATACGTAAAACAAATGGTAGGAAATCTAACGCCACAAGACATGTAAAGCATTGATGATTATAGATAAGCACCAGAACTGCAGAAAGCTGCGTCATTCTCGTGTGTAATTCTATTATCGAATCTCAGTTATCTATGGACATTCGTGGAATTGCTGAAGAGGGAGTGGGTGGGTATGATAGAGGAAAACGTAGGAGGCTGGTATCGTGGAGTAAATGCACTTCTCTCACAAACACAATACATTCACTTCCGGAGAGGTCGCTTCAAACGACCCAACACTGTTTCACTACACATATTTCATTCATGGCACTATCACTTGTAATTGATCCACTTTTTACAGCACCTAGCACTTTGTTATTCACCAGATTTGTGCTTGGAATCGACTAACGCAACTGGACACTGAAACAATAGAACGTAGCGTTGATGCGACTGCGATAAATACCTATATGAGTAGGCGATTGCAGTTATCTCGCGATGCAGACAGCCACAGGCCCAGAAGTGCTCCACACAAGCTCTAATATGGGGAACCTGTTGCATTTGAAAACAGCGATAAGAGTGTGTAAACAGCGAGTGAAAGTATGGAAGATAAGTCAGAGCGAGGAATGAAGGTTGGTATTTGGCGACCCCTCGGAAGACGAATGGTTGGGGAGACGACGGCGCGCCCGACGGGCTGAAGACGACGCAGGCAGACCTCTATCCATCCTGGAGGTTCTGGAGCTTCTGGCTCTCTCAGTACATCCCGCCCCCGTAGCCAGCCAGCCAGCCAGGCAGCCTGCCTTCTTTTTCTCATTCCCCGGCATTATAAGACCATAACTCAGTTGTGCCTCCAGGACTAACAAGGTTACCACCTCAGCTTCGGCCTTGCAGTACTAACCCACCCCGTCTACGTCTCCTGCTCCTGCTCCTGCTATACTTGAGGCCTTCCCTCTCTCTCTCTCTCTCCACCGAAATTAAATAATTTAATAGCAAGCGAAAGTTTATTGTGAATAATCTAGTTTGTAGGGCCGGGGAAACCTGCTTGATGTTCTCCATCTCGGGGCTTGCTTGGCTTGAGCCGAACTCTGCGAGAGAGAGAGAGCGAGGGATGGAGAAGGAGGAGGAGGCGGCGGGAGTCTCGGAGGAAGGGGCAGGGGAAAGATAACTGCTTTATCGAGAAGATAGGATAGGGGTAAGAGAGTGGAGGAAACTGCGGGGTACAGGGGGAGGAGTTAAGGGGAGACGGAGAGTTGAGATGTATGTATGTTTTCCTAGCTTGTTGCACCAAGAAAAAACTTGCTGCGATAGAGAGATAGATAGATATGTATTGACCAGGTAGCACTTCTCGTCAGAACGCACGCTTCATATTCCTGCTTCAGACTGACAAAGTCACTATTCGGTGCAACATTGTAAATATCTGAGAAAAAGCGTGCAGATGCACCTAGAAACAATTGACGTTCACGTTTCACTCTCTGGGAACAAGTGAACATCTCCGGCTACTAAACTTGCTGGAATTCTAGCGGCTTTTAAACGAATACTTACCATTACGATGAGATATTTTCTTTTTATCATAGTTATATTGCACAAGTTGACAATGCTATTCAAATTTAGAAACTTAGACCATACTCAGTTCATAGTACCTATACTGCGGTGGAAAATGATTTGTAACAGAATCGAAGAACAATTTGAAAACTCGAGATGAAATAGAATTACGAGGCACTGTTATACGCATAACACATGTAGATTTGTGTGTTAGTTTTTGTCGTTTAGTGATAATTATGTTAATTGTGAGCTATATACTTAGATGCTCATCAACAGTTGGTTGAAGTGTAAAAATAATTAGGTCTTAAGTACATTTTTGAAGTATGATTTTTTATGATTAAATGGAACAAAGGAGTTTTGCTTGTGGAAGCGATAGGTAACATAATTTGGTTAGCATGCCGACCAGATTTCAATTAATTTATAAGTTCTCTCTTAGCTGTGTGTTCTATTCTGCTAACGAATTGCATTAAAAGGTTCGGTCGTAATATTAAAGGATGCCCATTATGCATTTTAAGCAATATTAATCGATTACAAACGGCTAAACTCCGGAGTATTTATCATTGTTTTTAATGTAAGCGGACATCTTTAAGTACAGAGGGGCGTGGTCATTGGCTTCAACTGCCTTGCATGCATAGTGCTTCAACTGTCTTGCATGCATAGTGCTTCAACTGTCTTGCATGGATAGTGCTTCAACTGTCTTGCATGGATAGTGCTTCAACTGTCTTGCATGGATAGTGCTTCAACTGTCTTGCATGGATAGTGCTTCAACTGTCAGGCAGGGATAGTGCTTCGTCTTGTATGGATAGTGCTTCAGCTGTCATACAGGGATAGTGAAAGCACGCCATCTCCCGCTATTCTCTCCTCCCTGATAAATAACTGCATATGAATGCCTGAATTGTTACCAACTTTATTTTGAAATAAACGTACATCGATCGAAATCCAGCCAGGAAATTGTGGATGTTACAATCGATTACTTTCGTCTGGTATTAGCACAAAAAAAAAAAAAAAAAAAAAAAAAGAAGAAGAAGCCTTTGGAGATTTAAGCCGCTTAGCGCGATTTTATAAAGATGTCTCTCACAGCTCTGGTTCGAAAATACACGTTCAAACAAAGTTGGAAATACTTCTCTCCATTCGTAGTTGGGCTCAAGCCAGCAAATGAAGATGATCATTCGGCTAGTTTTGACTGGTACCTACGCTAATGTAAAAATCAACGTGATTGTCGAATTAAATGTATATTAAGAATTAAAAGTATATGTACTAGGTCAGAGGTAAGAAAAAAATGATAAAGATTAAACAAAGAAGAGGAAGAAAAAGAAAACAAAACAAATAACAGACACTAAAAGCAGCTATCCAAAGGATGCAAAGAAAGCAGACAGGTATGCCTTGATACATGGTAAGTTCGTATTATCTTACGTAGAGAATTGAAATTTTCCTTTACAAAATCAAAAGTGAGGTACTGAAGAGTGCATTTGTACCAACAAACATTCAGTTGGTATAAGCCGTGTGTTTGAGAGGTAGAATCACAACCGGGATTTGAACCACAAACCCTCCGCCTACCAGGCTTACTGGTACCCAGCTATATTTTGGGTGCACACCATTGTGAAGGGCAGTAAGCCTGAATACCTAGACATTACCTACAGTAGGCACTTTTCAAATATTTTTATTTTCTCTACTGGTAAGTAGAGGAAGTATTGTGTTCCACCCAAAAATTCCATGTCGCGATTTCACCGGAAATATATGTTTTGAGGCCCCCTGATTCCCAAAAAAAAAGCATTGTTGGGAAAAAAAGGTTTGTGGGCAGTATGAGTCTAAAACGAGAAGTAGATTTAAAACCACAGTTGGTGTTGAAAATTCTCCTTGGACTCTAGTTTATAACTTATTAGCTTGGAATTTTCTGGAGAGCTTCAGGTTAGCTACAAGTTGTTGAACGTTCAATTTTAGTGACTTTTAAAGTTAAACTCACTCATATTAACTTCCACGTGCATATTTTAGAGTCGTGGAGGGTTGGGAAATATTTTAATTAAAGAAAATCGATCCCGCCCTTGAGGGGAATTGAACCCGGGACCTTTATGAGCCAAAACGCTGATCACTCGACCACAATGGCGGCCTGAAATAGATCTTTTCGCAGCATTTTCTCAAACTCTGAGTTAATTTTATTTCCTCAAATAACAAACTTTTTAATTTTAGGTTATAATTAACCCAATGATTCAAAATGATTGCACAGTAAAATTTCTATAAATATACATTACGAAATTGTAGAGTTGATATTGTTAAGAAGAATGGAAGGGAAAAAATCTGATGTGTTACACTCACATGACTTTCTCTACTCTTGTACTAACCATTCTTACAAACTCTTATTCCTATATCTTCTTCGTGTTAGTTGAGATAAACATTTGTACAAATTATCTTATTGCTTATTTCCTTGTAGGTACAAGGGGAATATTAGAATACAGTAGACTTTGAGCGATAGTCAAATGTTTTAAAGCTTTGAGATTCCGTTCTCTTTGCATGGTTAACATTCGTGTCGCATCCTTAAAATACATTAAACTTAAATACCAACTTTGGTTTTTAACCGACTTTTCGTTTTTGAGTTATGCTGTCCACAGACAGACAGACAGACACACAGACAGACAGACAGACAGACAGACAGACAGACAGACAGACAGACAGACACACAGACATACACACACGCGCGCGCGCGCAGACCTTTCTCTAAAAATGCTTTTTTTTTCATTCAGGGGATCTCAAAACATATTTCTGGTGAAATCTCGACATCGAATTTTCATTCCAATACTTCCCCTACTTAGTACACGTAGTAGAGAAATGAATCCAACCTTGAAATCTTGAGCAGACTTAGTATCGTTTTCTGGGGTCTGTTGAAGCTATTCTGGGCATTCATCAAGTTTTCCCCTTGGATTGTAGCCCCTTCATAGGCGTGTTCAGTAAGACATGGCTACAATCAATATGGCAAACTGAATGCACTCACCCTACCTCTTTCTCTTTTAGTCAAGTCGATCGAGAGTATAAACATATATTTCATTTGTACGCTATGTTGGAAACTCTGTTGTGGTTAGTGACGTAGATAATGAAATGACCGTGACCTTGTACAATGCTACATAATGCGATGTATCTATCGCTGTTAGCGGGTCACAGTTCTCGGAAGTGTTCCAGTGTTCCCAGGTATTAGTCCCGCGCATGCGCCCTACACTTGCACGAAATAATAACCGAATAAGGTAGGTACATAAGTTTTGTGATACGTACATGTGGGATTTAAGGAGCGAGCGCCCTAGGGACGAGAAGGGAACGATCGCGCTGGATACGTCACTCAGACTTCATGTCCCATTAGCTGAGCAATTCCTCACGGCGGCCACTCAGACTTGGGATAGATCTTACTGTGCGCAGTCCCGCGAGCGATACGATCTGTAAGACAACAGACGGCACCTACCGGGACGCTCTTTCATTTACCTTATCACATGTGAGTCATTCCACGTCAAATCGAACAAAATATGGCAAAAAATGACCTTGATGTCTCAGATTTTCTTGAATTTTTTTTTTGGTGTTTTGGAACAAAATATATTTGACCCGTGTTTCTGCGTTTTATATAAAAAAATTTACATTGGCAGATATTAATTTTTGAAATGTCCCAAAAATCGCGCGCTCCTCACTCTTCGATCAATCATACCTCCGATTGTAATGAAGCAAATTAATTGAACTTTGGCTCAAATTAAAGATAAATTGCAGTATTTCGTGAGGTATTTATTAGAAAATTTTATTAATTATTATTAGTATTATATTTTATACGATTAAAGTTTTAAAGTTAGATAATAACATAAACTCGATCATTTAAAAATCTGGAAAAAAAAACTAAAAATACAATGAAGTTTGTTCAATATTCTCAGAAAAAATCAGAATGGAGTCTCTAATAGTTCAGTTGTAATTAACCTTACAAATCAGTGCAGCGAATTCGCGTGGCAGCGGTGGCGGCTACCGTAACCTCACACAATTGCCACCTTCCAGGAGAACACTGCTAGCTGACACTATTACATGTACACTATTAGCATCTTCAAAATGTTTTTAAAATATGCATTTTAAACTGTTGGCGAATCCATAGCTTTTGTCTGTTTCATCAGCTCATATTGTAGGTATAATTCTGCGAATGAAACCATGCACATGGGGAGGGAGGGGGAAGGTAGTGATGTCTGCATGATCTGAGACAGTCCTTGCTAATTCAAAGGTGCTTTTTAGTGCAGCGTGCAGTTGAAGACATAGTTAGATCTTTGTGATAAGGAGTGAATATAGTGAATTTGTGAGACATTGATCATAGCGTAAATCAATTATGCCACCTGTACGTTCTAAATTAGGAACCAAAACATTACACAATCAGAGTAGAGAAATTATTTCAAATGTATGGACGTACATGAGGAAGAAGCTAAAAGCAAAGAACTGTTTACATCAGAAGATTTTTTCAAAAAAATTCAAAAGTTCAAAAGCACGTATCAGATGCCACAGGAGTATCAGAAAGAAGGTACATTGTGGAGACATTTTTCTGTATGGACTATACTGCCTTAGTAAGAAGTTATCCTAGTAGCATAGCTGACGCACCAATTAGCATGCTGTCTGCAGTCACCTGGCTTGTTACTCGTCCGTGTGCGCTTGCAGGCCTCCAGAAAAAAAAATTGTAGCAAATGCACTAATGCAAGCTCCATAGTTTTCAACATCTTATTTTATAGATAAAATGTCAGGGAATACGTGTGTATTTTTTTTAGATTTTTAACGCATCGATTTAAATTCTATTTTTGGTTTTACAAAACATACCATAAAAAAAACAGTCCAAAATTTATGTGTAATAATTATTGATTGAAAGTTATTAAAAGTGTTGTATTTAACCTTTCCAGTGCGCCAAACCCCAACTCTCAACTCTATATGGCCTTAGAGTAACAAGTGATTTTATATTGCGGTGCACGCAGAAATTGTTTAATTTCTAATAGCCATAACTAAGTAATTTAAAAATATGGAAATAAAAAAATGCGGGTCTCCTTATTTGATGCCTATTATTAATAAAAAAAATTTGAACCTCCTACGAAAAAGTCGTGTTTTACGGGTGTTCGATTTGACGTGGACTGACCCATGTTCAAAATCATGCCTAAAGCTTACATTGTATTCATCATTTCACACAAAGTGTATTACGCTTTATTTTCTCTACTATTTCCCTGTAGCAAGTAAAGAAAGTAAGTATTGTCTTGCACCCAAAAATTGCATGTCGAGATTTCACACTCCCTGATGCCAGAAACAGCGTTTTTAGAAAAAGGTCCGTGTGTGTGTGTGTGTGTCTGTGGACAGCATAACTCAAAAGCGAAAAGTAGGTTAAAAACCAAAGTTGGTATTTAAGTTTGTCTTTTAAGAATGCGACACGAAGATTTTGAAGGAAATAGCCTCACCCTAAACTACCCTTTACATGGAAAATTTTGATTTTCTTGAAAATGGCTCTAACGATATTGATTAAAATGTCATATGTTTAAGATATTTGTATGACAAATGAAATGTATATCTTGAATTTTCTGGCTATAGCCTCTGTAGTTGTATTTACTCTGGACGACTTTTGCATAACTGGTAAACCGTTAGAGATAGACAAATTCTCACAATACAAAAAATGTAGATCTTGCTAAAATACACAATTTATATCTCAATAAATTTTTTGTACAGTGAATCATTTCGGAGATATTCCTTGTTATTTGTGCGAGTTTTGGAGAACTTACACTTCGCTGAAAGCCTACTGTATTCTAACATTCCCCTTGTACCTACAAGGAAATAAGCAATAAGATAATTTGTACAAATGTTTATCTCAACTAACACGAAGAAGATATAGGAATAAGAGTTTGTAAGAATGGTTAGTACAAGAGTAGAGAAAGTCATGTGAGTGCAACACATCAGAATTTTAAAGTAGATCTTCAATATAATGTTAATTTAAATAGCATTAAAGTTTTGAAGATTTCAAAAATGCATCCAAAAATTATACGTCATATTAATCGTCAAATTGTCTAATTTTTTCGGTCATAAATACTTGCATTTGTAATATTCGTAGGTTATAAACACCCGGGCCCCGGTGATAGACCCAGTTGGCTGCCAGAGAACTATAATGATTCAGGAGTTAGCGATATCTAAGCACGAAATGCAAGAGCAGATCCGATTGTTTTTAAAACAGTGCTCTCGCGTTGCATTGATGCCGGTGTTGGGAACAACGTACGCACGCACGCAATTTGCAGTCGATTTGATGTCCGTATAAATTTGGCCGTAGGAACGTACAGGGTATATGACAAGCTTTGTTGTCTGTGCTGGATGGCGCCAGTCCCACCGCACTCATAAACACGTTCCGTTCCGTTCCGTTCCGTTCCATTCCAACGTGATTAACGCTTCACTAGCCTTTATGTGCATTTTATCCTGCGTTTGATAGGTGTTCCCCCGCCGCAGCATGGCAAGTGTCCTACTTGCACAATTGTGTCAAACCTCACCTTGTCTTAAATCATGAAATATCCTGCGTTTGATAGGTGTGTGGCAAAGGTTCCCCCGCCGCAGCATGGCAAGTGTCCTACTTGCACAATTGTGTCAAACCTCACCTTGTCTTAAATCATGAAATATCCTGCGTTTGATAGGTGTGTGGCAAAGGTTCCCCCGCCGCAGCATGGCAAGTGTCCTACTTGCACAATTGTGTCAAACCTCACCTTGTCTTAAATCATGAAATATCCTGCGTTTGATAGATGTGTGGCAAAGGTTCCCCCGCCGCAGCATGGCAAGTGTCCTACTTGCACAATTGTGTCAAACCTCACCTTGTCTTAAATCATGAAATATCCTGCGTTTGATAGATGTGTGGCAAAGGTTCCCCCGCCGCAGCATGGCAAGTGTCCTACTTGCACAATTGTGTCAAACCTCACCTTGTCTTAAATCATGAAATATCCTGCGTTTGATAGATGTGTGGCAAAGGTTCCCCCGCCGCAGCATGGCAAGTGTCCTACTTGCACAATTGTGTCAAACCTCACCTTGTCTTAAATCATGAAATATCCTGCGTTTGATAGGTGTGTGGCAAAGGTTCCCCCGCCGCAGCATGGCAAGTGTCCTACTTGCACAATTGTGTCATACCTCACCTTGTCTTAAATCATGAAATATCCTGCGTTTGATAGGTGTGTGGCAAAGGTTCCCCCGCCGCAGCATGGCAAGTGTCCTACTTGCACAATTGTGTCAAACCTCACCTTGTCTTAAATCATGAAATATCCTGCGTTTGATAGGTGTGTGGCAAAGGTTCCCCCGCCGCAGTATGGCAAGTGTCCTACTTGCACAATTGTGTCAAACCTCACCTTGTCTTAAATCATGAAATATCCTGCGTTTGATAGGTGTGTGGCAAAGGTTCTATCACCGCAGCATGGCAAATGTCCTACTTGCACAATTGTGTCAAACCTCACCTTGTCTTAAATCATGAAATATCCTGCGTTTGATATGTGTGTGGCAAAGGTTCCCCCGCCGCAGCATGGCAAGTGTCCTACTTGCACAATTGTGTCAAACCTCACCTTGTCTTAAATCATGAAATATCCTGCGTTTGATAGGTGTGTGGCAAAGGTTCTATCACCGCAGCATGGCAAATGTCCTACTTGCACAATTGTGTCAAACCTCACCTTGTCTTAAATCATGAAATATCCTGCGTTTGATATGTGTGTGACAAAGGTTCCCCCGCCACAGCATGGCAAGTGTCCTACTTGCACAATTGTGTCAAACCTCACCTTGTCTTAAATCATGAAATATCCTGCGTTTGATAGGTGTGTGGCAAAGGTTCTATCACCGCAGCATGGCAAGTGTCCTACTTGCACAATTGTGTCAAACCTCACCTTGTCTTAAATCATGAAATATCCTGCGTTTGATAGGTGTGTGGCAAAGGTTCCCCCGCCACAGCATGGCAAGTGTCCTACTTGCACAATTGTGTCAAACCTCACCTTGTCTTAAATCATGAAATATCCTGCGTTTGATAGGTGTGTGGCAAAGGTTCCCCCGCCGCAGCATGGCAAGTGTCCTACTTGCACAATTGTGTCAAACCTCACCTTGTCTTAAATCATGAAATATCCTGCGATTGATAGGTGTGTGGCAAAGGTTCCCCCGCCGCAGCATGGCAAGTGTCCTACTTGCACAATTGTGTCAAACCTCACCTTGTCTTAAATCATGAAATATCCTGCGTTTGATAGGTGTGTGGCAAAGGTTCCCCCGCAGCAGCATGTCAAGTGTCCTACTTGCACAATTGTGTCAAACCTCACCTTGTCTTAAATCATGAAATATCCTGCGATTGATAGGTGTGTGGCAAAGGTTCCCCCGCCGCAGCATGGCAAGTGTCCTACTTGCACAATTGTGTCAAACCTCACCTTGTCTTAAATCATGAAATATCCTGCGATTGATAGGTGTGTGGCAAAGGTTCCCCCGCCGCAGCATGGCAAGTGTCCTACTTGCACAATTGTGTCAAACCTCACCTTGTCTTAAATCATGAAATATCCTGCGTTTGATAGGTGTGTGGCAAAGGTTCCCCCGCCGCAGCATGGCAAGTGTCCTACTTGCACAATTGTGTCAAACCTCACCTTGTCTTAAATCATGAAATATCCTGCGTTTGATAGGTGTGTGGCAAAGGTTCCCCCGCAGCAGCATGGCAAGTGTCCTACTTGCACAATTGTGTCAAACCTCACCTTGTCTTAAATCATGAAATATCCTGCGTTTGATATGTGTGTGGCAAAGGTTCCCCCGCCGCAGCATGGCAAGTGTCCTACTTGCACAATTGTGTCAAACCTCACCTTGTCTTAAATCATGAAATATCCTGCGATTGATAGGTGTGTGGCAAAGGTTCCCCCGCCGCAGCATGGCAAGTGTCCTACTTGCACAATTGTGTCAAACCTCACCTTGTCTTAAATCATGAAATATCCTGCGTTTGATAGGTGTGTGGCAAAGGTTCCCCCGCAGCAGCATGGCAAGTGTCCTACTTGCACAATTGTGTCAAACCTCACCTTGTCTTAAATCATGAAATATCCTGCGTTTGATAGGTGTGTGGCAAAAGTTCCCCCGTCGCAGCATGGCAAGTGTCCTACTTGCACAATTGTGTCAAACCTCACCTTGTCTTAAATCATGAAATATCCTGCGTTTGATAGGTGTGTGGCGAAGGTTCCCCCGCCGCAGCATGGCAAGTGTCCTACTTGCACAATTGTGTCAAACCTCACCTTGTCTTAAATCATGAAATATCCTGCGTTTGATAGGTGTGTGGCAAAGGTTCCCCCGCCGCAGTATGGCAAGTGTCCTACTTGCACAATTGTGTCAAACCTCACCTTGTCTTAAATCATGAAATATCCTGCGTTTGATAGGTGTGTGGCAAAGGTTCCCCCGCCGCAGCATGGCAAGTGTCCTACTTGCACAATTGTGTCAAACCTCACCTTGTCTTAAATCATGAAATATCCTGCGTTTGATAGGTGTGTGGCAAAGGTTCCCCCGCCGCAGTATGGCAAGTGTCCTACTTGCACAATTGTGTCAAACCTCACCTTGTCTTAAATCATGAAATATCCTGCGTTTGATAGGTGTGTGGCAAAGGTTCCCCCGCCGCAGCATGGCAAGTGTCCTACTTGCACAATTGTGTCAAACCTCACCTTGTCTTAAATCATGAAATATCCTGCGTTTGATAGGTGTGTGGCAAAGGTTCCCCCGCCGCAGTATGGCAAGTGTCCTACTTGCACAATTGTGTCAAACCTCACCTTGTCTTAAATCATGAAATATCCTGCGTTTGATAGGTGTGTGGCAAAGGTTCCCCCGCCGCAGCATGGCAAGTGTCCTACTTGCACAATTGTGTAATACCTCACCTTGTCTTAAATCATGAACTAGATATCTCTTGTTACAATCACGTGACTTTCTATACCCGTTATAATAGGTGATGTGTGAGAGAAGAGGGATAATGCTTTTGTTCCTTGATTGCTCCTGTTAATTCTTCATAACGAAGCCTTGTCAACTGCCCCTCAAGTTCAGGTGAATTTAGTTATACATTTACAACGTAGGGAGATATATCGTTCACTGCGACCTATTGTGGCTGTGGGGGGGGGGGGGGGTTAGAGATGAAGCCAAGGAACTACATCAAGCTAAGGCCACAGGACGCGCGGAAGTCCTCAAACACACCTCTACCCGCTGGAGCTACCCAAAGGTATCGTCGATCCTTCGACCAAGCAGCCCTCTGATGTAGGTACGAAGGAAATAGTGCTTCCTTTGAGGAAGCATTCGCGTCATCGGCCCTGCACCACCATACACCCCAAAACCTAGAACCACACCCAAACGATGAGAAGCACATGCAATGAAAGAGAAATGATGGAAGGGAAATCGTGGTGGGTAAGAAACCACTCCAGTATTCATCTGCCGACCAGGGAAAATTACAAAAAACAAGGTCAGGGTGGACGGTTTACAAGACTCGAACCGGGACCCACAGAGTCCCTCGCTCGGTTTTCACAAGTTACCATACTAGAGTTTTTTCTGTTTTTAGTTATATCTTTGTTTCGGGTTCAGGAAGATGAAGTCGATCACAAATCTTAACATTTTTACTTTCTATACGTCTTACCTGTAGTTAGTAAAGGAAGTATTGGATTCCTTTCAAAAATTTGATATGCAGATTTTACTAGAAATACACGTTTTGAAGTCTCCTGAATAAAAGATAGCATTTTTAGAAATAGTACATTTAGAGTGAGGGACTGAGTGAGTGAGTGAGTGAGTGAGTGAGTGAGTGAGTGAGAGAGAAAATTACTTTCATATGTAAATATTACCGGCACGGACTCATGAATCGGTAATCTGTGGTTCAAATCCCGCCTGGGCCGACGTCTTTGAGGTATTTTCCTGGTTTGTAATCGAATCTTTCATGGAAGATAAATACGCTTAAAATTGAGATACAAATGACCGAATGAGATGACTCCGCAGTAACGTGTGAGGCTCGAATTCAGGAGGTCGTGTGTTCGATTGCAGTGGCCGGGAATTTTTCGGGGTTTTTCCCGGGTCGTCAGGCGAACCTAGGGAGGATAATTACATCTCAGTTTACTTCCATTTCTTTTCATTAATCATTTCATTGATCCTTCATCCCGGGGTTCTTTCGGGGTCACGAGTGTCAGCCAAGGCATTAGGTGCAGTTTGGCAGGGATGATATGCGCACAGAAATTCTTTTTGTCCCTGTTGTCCGTGGGGGCGGCATCTACGGGCAGTGCACCCCGCTCCGAAATCCCCCTGACTTGGCCCCGGAAGATCTAAAGACTTCCAGGTTTCGTCAAACTTGAGAAACATTAGTACCCTCTGTCTGTGACGCTAGTCTGGATCTGGCTGCCCGGTGTCTCCTCTCACCTCATCCTCCCTCCCGGGGGTACCCTCTTGAGGGCATAGTAAAATAAACTTGGCTTCAGTGCAGAATTCCCGCCCCCCTCGTTAGAAAAAGGCCCCTGTGTGTGTGTCTGTCTGTCAGTCTATGAAAGTATAACTCAAAAACGAAAAGTCAGTTAAAAACCAAATATAGTATTTAAATTTAATGTCTTTCAAGGATGCGACACGAATATTTTGAAGAAAATAGCCCCACCCTAAACTACCCTTTACATGGAAAATTTTTCGAAAATTTTGATTTTCTGGAAAATGGCTCTAAC
Source organism: Tenodera sinensis (assembly GCA_030765045.1). Classification (NCBI taxonomy): domain Eukaryota; kingdom Metazoa; phylum Arthropoda; class Insecta; order Mantodea; family Mantidae; genus Tenodera; species Tenodera sinensis. The sequence goes on from CM060969.1 coordinate 6,522,455, forward strand.
GATTTTGATTAAAATGGCATATGGTTAAGATATTTGTATGACAAATGAAATGTATATTTTGAATTTGCTGGCTATAGTCCCTGTAGTCGTATTTACTCTGGACGACCTTTGTATAGCTTGTAAACCGTTAGAGATAGACCAAATGTTACTATACAAAAATTGTAGGTCGTGTTAAAACACACAATTCGTGTCCAAATAAATTTGTTTGTAAAGTGATCCATTTCTGAGATTTGTCTTGTTATTTGTATGAAGTTTGGAGAACTTATAATTCTGTGAAATGGAACATCATTGTTCATTTTTTATATGTTACGTGTGGAAAGAGAACGGAATTTCAAAACTTTAAAACATTTGACTATCGCACAAAGCCGACTGTATTCTAATATTCCCCTTGTACCTACAAGGAAATAAGCAATAAGATAATTTGTACAAATGTTTATCTCAACTAACACGAAGAAGATATAGGAATAAGAGTTTGTAAGAATGGTTAGTACAAGAGTAGAGAAAGTCATGTGAGTGCAACACATCAGATTTTTAACGGTATGTATATGTATCTCCCATATAACTGTATGTAGGAGTATTAACTTTAGAAACACTATTTGTTGAAGATTGGGTAGAGAAAGTCATGTAAATGTTTGCGCTCAGAGAAACGTAGCAGAAGAAGATGTTTTGCATGTTTCTGTTGTGCTGAATCTGTGGCAGAGCAGGCAGCCAGGCTATTGGTGGCGTCGTAACGCCACTGATTGGCACCAAGGTGGAATTTAACATGCAAAAGTTCTCTGAGGCGTGGAATATGGCCAGAAGTATGTTTTTGCCCTCTCTTCTCCTCCCTTCTCGGCTCCCCTTTTCTTGTGTGTGTACGGCGCTATATAAAAATGCGTCTGCTTATTTTATGATCTCCATTTTAGTGTCGCAGCATGCAGAAAGAGTCGTAAGACTAACTTTATGACATCATTTCGTTGCCTAACACTCCCCCAAGCACCCCTCCTTCTCAGACTTCTCTCCAGTCCAGCCTAGCTGCGGCACTAAACGCCTTGCTTTTTGTGCACCTAATGCTAAACCAATAATTACATGCCCCACCTTGTTACAAAAATATCTACTGTTAAATTAATCAACTCAAATAAAAACTATATTTAAACTGTAGTACTTTTTTGTCATCATCCCGTGAATTATGGTTAAAATGTTACTTGCTTCGGTGCAGTCGCACATTGCCTGCAGTAGTCACAAACATTGATTCGCGCCAAGACGTAACAGTTAGGTATTACCGCGAATATGAGGCATAGAGTGAACAGCATTTCTCAGCAGTGCATTAAGCGCTAAAGTATATGTTTAAAATTGTGAAAATGAATTATTGCACCGTAGCAGATTTCCGCGACTTAACATAGTTTAACTGTGATAGGGGAACGTTATAGGTAGGTACTAACTTTACTTTAACACGGCGACAACTCCTGGGGAACAGAGATTGTGAAATCGAACCGAGAATTGGATTAATTACAAGGAACTGTGTGTGGTCTTATTCCGTCAACAACGCTCACGCATACCCTGTAGATAGTGCAGTTTCAGCTCTAATGGCTAGCCAGGGGAACGCTATAGACAACTAATGGGGCAGATCTACCGGACTATAAGACCATCGAGGACCCGGCTGCGGAGGAAAAGACTTCCTCAAACTTGGCTTTACACCGTGGGGCGAGTATATACATAGGGTGTCCCAAAATACCGACAACACTTAGCATAGGTCGCGCGTTAGTTAATGTTATTTGAGAGGTTAGATGCGAGTCACTACCGGAATGTTGCCATGGAAGGGCAAGTACAGTCTAAACTTAGATGTTGTGTATGTTGACGCACATGTTTCTGAGCTGAAGTACGACAAAGCAGATTGTCACACTTCCAGTAGTATCAGTCACAATATCAACCACGATAACTGTCCTATTCCCGACACATCTCCCTCCTTTCAATTGGTACATACAAAACGTTTGCTGTTAACTGTATACCTACACAAACGTAGCAGAGAGAACCAGAGCTGTGGATTATCATAACGTAAACTATTTTGATGACGTAACACACAAAGCGTTATCAGTGTTTTTGGGACACCTGGTATATAATCGTAAAAGCTTGTTTCATAATATCTCTATGCAAGCATTCACTCTGGCTGACGTTGGTATAACCCATGTATAGAAGATTGCAAGTCCTAACCTTTTAGACTTACGTCTGTTCAAACGCAAGAAACTAAACGGCGTTTCTTGTATCCTTGGCTCGCTTACATGCATCTTTCCTTATTCTTTCCCCTAATTACCAATGTCCAGAGTTACTTATAGACCTGGCGAATGGCTGGAAGTTGCGCAGCAGTTTATGATCGAGGTCACTTTTGTATTTATAAGACCATAGGAATGTCAAGTTAGTATCTCTTTGACATACATGTAGTAAACATCGCGAAATAGTGTGTGATTAAGGGCAGCGCCCGATTACATTATCAGGAGTGTCTTGTTTATTTAAGAAAGGTAACAGAGACGTTATCCACACTGTCACTGGCGTAGATCTGTGTCTAACGAATACTAACTAGTGCACGTGGCAGTTACAGAGATGCAGGGCAAAGTTGCACAGAACAGGGTGATCATTCACTGTCGCCAGATGTCGCTCTAACTGCTTTTCTCCGTACGAACATAGATCAGAAATCACTGCAATATGTACAAAAACTCCCGTCAAAAGAGATTGTCATGGTTTGTGGTACTGTTTTGTGAGTTTAACATCCTTAACTACTTGTTCATTTTGATACGTACATAACCTCTTTTGTTGTCAGTGATGGTTCGCAGGCCGCCACATTAAGTCAGCTGTTCTCTTGCGATTGCCTGCTGTTTTATGTTTCTGTTTGTTGCTGTGAATGACAGCCCATTAAGTTAAGTAAACACAAATTATAAGTCAGTTTTGAATAAAACAAATCATTTTGAAACTTTCATTTAAATAGGAAACAGCAGCATTAGAATCTGCAGCTTTACTGCAGGTTTGCAGTAGCGCATCTAATAAAAGGCATCTTAATTTGAAGTAACCGCTTCTTTTTCTACCTTAGTGTTAGTTTTGATAACCGTATCAGGCTGCCATTTTACCAACTAAGGGGGTGCGGTCCACGTATGGGACTAACACACACTCAGCATCATGTGAGATTTAGGAGCTACGGAAGGTAGCGAACTGTAGGTCAGAGAAATCCATGTGGAGGAGGCCTGGGTTTGACCACACCATCTTCCTGGGTGTTGGTGTGTGTCGGCATGAGAACAGCGGATAGGTTAATCGCACCAGGCCCATTAGAACTATAGTGTCACAGATGATGATAAGAGCGTTTCAATTAAAGCTCCAAATAGGTAGTTTTTCAAAATAATCGCCCTCCTTTTTACTCTAGACGACTTTTGCATAACTGGTAAACTGTAACAGATACACCAAATCCTACTATACAAAAAATGTAGGTCTCGCTAAAATACACAATTTATATCTCAATAAATGTTTTTGTAGAGTGAGTCATTTCGGAGATATTCCCTGATATTTGTGTGAGTTTCGGGAAACATAAAACTTTCGTGAAATGGAACATCGTTATCCAGTTTTGTATATGTTAAGTGTGCAAAGAGAATGAGATCTCAAAGCTTTAAAACATTTGACTATCGCACAAAGCCTACTGTATTCTAATATTCCCCTTGTACCTACAAGGAAATAAGCAATAAGATAATTTGTACAAATGTTTATCTCAACTAACACAAAGAAGATATAAGAATAAGAGTTTGTAAGAATGGTTAGTACAAGAGTATAGAAAGTCCTGACGTTACATTACAAAGGAAGATGATTTACAATATTCTCTACATTATTTGAATGCAATATGAGGAGCATAACTTTAAAGTTTCTATTAGAAAACGAAAGTGATGGCGTTTTTAGTTAAACAATCAATAAGATGTGATAAGGTCACAGAACAAGTCCAGGTTGCAAATTCACTCTAGGTCTACAAACACAAAGAGATACTTGCTTATACAAAATTGGCCAAGTTTCAAAATATATGCGGCACACTTCACAGAACATTAAAATGAAAAACAAGGAAGGAAGGAAGCAAGAATCAAATTGTGTAAAACTCTGGCTGTTCCCTTACTTTTATATGGCAGTGAAACTTGGATAATAAATAAGAAAACAAAAAACAATTGAGATTACAAAAGTGACCTTTCTAAGAAGAACAAAAGGCTGCACAAGATTAGATAAAATACGAAATGAAGAGATTAGAAATGAACTGTGTACACGATGAAATACAACAGTTCAGATGCAAGTGGAGGCAACTTCTATCCAGAATAGATCAAAGAAGACTTCTTTAATACAGACCACCAATAGCTTTTCACTGTTACGTCACAGTGCCCCTCCCTGCATAACGTGACACGGGGCTCGCCCAGCTTAGTTCTATTGACGGAAGGAAGTGACAGAAACAGAGGAGAATCGCCAGTGAAACAGTTGAACTGCATGTTTTGTTCGCTAAGCAAGCAGCAAGTAGCAAATGGCTTGTCGTACTAAAGTGGAAGTATAATATAGTGGAAGCGATTTGGAAGTACGACCCACCTCATTCGTCCGGAGCGACGAAAAGACTATATGGTTCAGTATATTTCCTCCTTGCTCACACACGTTCTCTCCCTCTCACCGCCTCGTCTCCTCCCTTTCTGTCCCACTTTTACACCCCTCCCTATGATATTTTTCTAGTTTTTATCTCCGCATTATTTATACCACCACTGCCCCTCGTTTCTATTTCTGCTTCTTGGAGAGAGGGGGATGGAGGAAGACTGAGAAGAACGGGAGAGAAATGGGACAAGAGAAATATATAGTATTCAGAGCGTTAAGATTTTGTCATGTATCACTTCTCTCTCTCTAGTTGCCATGACGACATGCTACGTAATTTGCATGTAAGTGCGAAGTTTTGTCCGCCCGCCCGCTCGGGGGCTTCGCCTAGCAAGCGCATCACAACAAGTGGCGTGCTATAAGCCTAATTAAATACTCAACCACTTTCCTATAGCTGCGTGCAACAATATGCAATATACCTACTTGCTTCATTAATCACATTATGTATGGTTTAAAGTTTAGGATAAGCAATAGCCAAAACCTCAAGCACAATACCAAAATAGTGGGCTCAGGCGGTAACGTCGTGGATGTCGTGATGTCGTGGGTTCGATGTCCGTAGCTGGACCTCCTGACGCATGAGTTTTGTTTTCGTAGGGTTGGGTTACTTTTCTACTATCTACCGGGAGGAAGGTAGAGGCAAAAGTCAGATTAAAACAAAGTTATAAGAAGGTTGAAAAAGTAAAAGTATATAATTTCGATATCTAAAGTTTTAAATCGTACTTATGAAAATGGTGCTTTAACCATGTAGAAGATTTAGGTATGCTTTGCTGACGAAAGTTATGTGAAAATAACATATCAGACATTTTTAGTTCCTCTACTACGTATAGGTGGTAGGAAAATAGAGCAAGTATTGCATTCCACCCAACAATTTGATGAAAAAGGTCCGTGTGTGTATATGTCTGTGGACAGCATAACTCAAAAACGAAGTCAGTTAAAAAGCAAAGTTGATATTTAAGTTTAATGTTTTTCAAGGATGCGATACGAAGGTTTTGAAGAAAATTCTTCCACCCTAAATGACCCTTTACATGGACATTTTTAGAAAATTTTGATTTCCTTGAAAATGGCTCTAACGATTTTAATTAAAGTTCCATATGTTTGAGATATTTTTATGCCAAATGAAATGTACATTTTGAATTTTTTGGCTATAGCCTCCATAGTCGTATTTACTGCGGATTACCTTTGAAGAACTTGTATACCGTTAGAGATAGACAAAATCTTACTATAGAAAAATGTAGATCTTGCTAAAACACACAACTTACGTCTAAATAATTATTTTTTGTAGAGTGAACCATTTCGGAGATATTCCTTGTTTCTGTGTCAGTTTTGGAGAACTTATACTTTTATCAAATGGAACATCGTTATTTATTTTTTATATGTTAAGTGTGCAAAGAGAACGGGATATCAAAGCTTTAAAAGATTTGACTATCGCACAAAGCCTACTGTATTCTAATATTCCCCTTGTACCTACAAGGAAATAAGCAATAAGATAATTTGTACAAATGTTTATCTCAACTAACACGAAGAAGATATAGGAATAAGAGTTTGTAAGAATGGTTAGTACAAGAGTAGAGAAAGTCATGTGAGTGCAACACGTCAGATTTTTTAAATGTAATGAAATTATTGGTAATGTTAGAGGCATAGATAGGTACAAAAGAAGTGTGCTCAAGGCGGAACATTATGCTTGTCTTAAGGACAGATGCTATCGATTCCTCCGGGAGCCTGTAGGTACAGGAGAGCTGTGCTGTGTGCAGCGGTTCCCCGACATTGCAATATTCAGAAACAGCCCCTCCTCCTCCTCGGGGGGGCTGCGTGCGGTTAATTAGGTTAATTTACAAGGAACACCTCGTATCCCAAAATCCCAACCAACCTGTGAGTACGAATGTAACAGGCAGTATCACAGGGTTTAAATTAGCGGAGTACACCCCGCGGTCGGTCTGTCTGGCAAAACTCGCCCCCCCCCCCCCACCCTCGCCGCCACGTGACTTGCAATCTCTGTAAGAAAGGGATTAGCAAATTTACTCTCTGCTCAAATTGTGGTTTTCACGAGCTTGCCAATTCTCTTACCTATGCATTTTCTTCATCTTTGTTTTCTCATTAAGAGGTAATTCTACAAAAGTGACAAGGAACGCGTCTGGAGGAAGATGAAAGAATCACCAAGGTTGGCATAAAGCAGACTCGCAAACCTCCATTTGGAAATGCGACATTTCGTGCACCGAGCGGGATGGCGCAGGCGGTAACGTCGCGGCGGCATATCGTCGTGACCTTGGGGTTTCAGTACTACTACTACTCGTATGCACAGAAAGCAAGTGCATCTAAAACTACCAGTGACGTAATCACGGTCGATTTACATATTCACGAAATCGTGATGTATTTATTTAATGTGGGTTTTGTGCTAACGTATAGAAGTGTGTAGTGTTTTGTCACAGTGTGCACTTCTTCTGACACAGAAAACGTTGCCAAAACGTCATAGCTTTATCAACTTCTATCCTGAATAACCTATTTCAGGATGTTTGTTAAAATACATAAGCAATTTCTCGCAAATGTCTCTTATACCATTAAATATACATAATGTTTCCTATAGCAACTACAAAATAAATAGTAAAACATATCACTTAAATTTATAAATGTTAGTTTTAAGCAAATTTCATAGCAAAACTGGTTAAAATATTGCAATTATAAATCTTGATTCTGTGTATTTTTAAAAACTATAAAATGAAGGATGTTTTTCTGCCCAGTTACATTCCCTTGTGTTTGTAAGTGATATTCTGTCCCTTAGACGAGGTCCAATCTACTATATTTTACCCCAAGTTACGTAGCAATCGCTTAAGTCAGTCCTGAACCTATAGTCCCTCTCTCTCTCTCTCTCACACACACACACACACTTATAGTAAGTACATAGATATACACATAGGTATGTACTTACTCGTGGTTGAAAGGATATAAACGTCATCCCTTAAACCAAACACAAATATCGATCAGTGCACTAACGAGTTTATAGCTTTCTGTCTTTAAAGCAAAAAGGTTCTGCAACAATGCGCTTTCTCTTTTATGCAACTTGAAAAATAGTGCAGATGGTTTTGAACATTCAGGGATAGATATAACTGTTGTTGAGGAGAAGTTTCCACGTCCATACTTGCAGACTGTGTGGCAGGTAAGGGAATGCCTCTTGCTGGGAACGAACCTGGGCCTCACAATTCACAACTACAGTGTCAATCGGAATCAACTGATATGAAGTTTAGGACTAGTATGGAGAGCGTGCTAAAAGTGCGTGTGTTAGTCAGTTTATTGGCATGCAGGTAAATGAAGTGTAGTGGGACGGAATTGCGGTAAAACGGCGCTGCTCATATGTCCCTCATACGAACACAGAGGACAATCTGGAGCATTTAATAAAGGGATTCGAATAGAAAGCTTCAACTCACCGCGGCCCGAACAACGTCACTACGGTGACTAGGTATATACCCATACTTAGAGGGAAGTATGTGATGTACACGAATCACTGCTAAGGAAGCAGGGTTGTTGTCCAAGTGTTAGGTGTGCCTACTGTCTCTTCCGTGCTTGCTGTGCAGTTTTTGCTCTGTGTTGCTGGAGAGGACGACAGCGTGAGATCAATATCGTGCTGGGGGATTCTGTGGTTCGCGAACCACGTGGAACTCGTCCTCAGCTTCACACTGTGTTACGTTTATACATACGAAATCTTATTGCCGCGCTCATTATGTTGCAGTTGCAACTGGCGTTTTGTTATTTCCACGCAATTCTAGGGGCGGGTGCATGCTACTCCCGTTTACAAATGACACGCAACTATCACTTTACTAAAAATTAGGGCAAGTTCAAATGTGCATGCTGAAATAAAATGTGCTGAAATCGAATTCAACACTTTTATTCTTACATTACATGCTGCAGAACATGAACCAATTATAGGCTGTCAAATGTTTAACACCATATAAATTTAATTATATTAAATAGCAATTGATTCCTTTCGTAAAACGTTCCGTACTGGTCCACAATTGAAACTACAAGGATACACGTTTACAAGTGTGCTAGCCCGCTTGTCTGCTGCCACAGTTATCCCTACCCCTATTTCCCCTATTTCCACTTTCGTTGCACGAAGTATTTATTAACTTACTGTTGACAATAGTTTTCTGAATGGAAGTTAAATTTTAAATGGTAATTTCTGTGGAGTGACCAAAGATGAGACACAGTTTTAAGAATTCTGCAGAAACATTGTAAAATCCAAACTGATTTTTGCTTTCTCTAACACTTATGTAGATAAAAGAGAGAAAGGGGAGAAATGGCAGTCAAGCGTTAAGAAGCTTGTCGCTAAATGCTGCTCTTAAAATTCCCTACTCTTTCCATTATATTGCGCGAAACAACTGAACATTGGCCATACTTAAAAAAAATAAAACGAAACTTTGTAACAAGTGGTATCTCGAAAATGGCTGATGCCACACAAAAATATATAGGTATTTGAAATAAGTTGTGTGCTTTAAAGGGGTACATACCCCAATTAGCTTTTGTTTAGCCCTTATAGATTCCCAGTTATACAACATTATAAGAGGATCCTTCCCAATGAATACCATTTCATTAGCTATTCCCAGAAAATTCCAAATATGCGTTTTGTCATAAAATATGTTAAATACATGGTGGCTAAATAAAAATTGCTACAGATATTTTTGAAAAAATGTAAATATTTGACAAATTGTGTAAATAATTTAATCGATAGTGCGAGATTGGGGTTTTCTTGAAGATCTTTGGATCATAACTCTGGAAGATCATGAAATGAAATACCAAGTAATTATTATTTATTTATGCCAACAAACTTACTGTTGGTGTTTTTAAACACACAAGCCGTGTGTGGGCAAAGTTTAAGAGGTAGAACTGGAACTTAAAAATTCAATGCCACAACTGGGATTTGAACCACAGACCTTCCGGTTGCCGGGCGGACGCTCTAACCACTGAGCTACTGTGACAATCTGCCAGAATGGCATTAAATTCTCAAGCTTCAATACTTCATGGCAGAGAAATGAATAGTAACCAGATCCGAACAATAATTTTTTTCACAAATTGTTGTTTAATGGACATGGGAATTTTAAAATAGTGTTAGGAATTTGTGTAGTTTGTAGCTGGACTGTGTTACAAAGAGCAATACTATACACTAGTCTGTGTCCTTTATAACGACAGTACGAATTTGTGTACTTTGCAGCTGGACTGTGTTACAAAGAGCAATACTATACACTAGTCTGTGTCCCTTATAACGACAGTACGAATTTGTGTACTTTGCAGCTGGACTGCCTTACAAAGTATACCCGGGACACGAAGGAGTGCTGACGGAGAAGAGGAAACAACGGAGGATAAGGACCACGTTCACGTCCGCCCAGCTCAAGGAGCTAGAGAGAGCCTTCCAGGAGACCCATTATCCTGACATCTACACGCGGGAAGAAATAGCCATGAAAATAGATCTTACCGAGGCGAGAGTGCAGGTAAGTTGCAATTCTTCCTCTCAGGATCAGCCAACTCAGTGACGTCACAGAGCGGCAGTTGGCTGGTCTACCACCTTGTGTTTTTAAGATATTCCCTCGAGTTTGTGTAGTAGTTAATATGCCGAGGGTTAACGTCAACATTTATAGCGTAATGTTTCATTCAGTTTTACTTTGAGAAATGCCGGATAGGTATAAGTGGTGTGCAGTTGTAATTAATGTGTTAAATGCAAATTTGTTTCGAAATGAACGCCTCCTAAGCTTGCGAATTGTAAATACAGTTGGTAAAGTGAAGATTTAATTGTCTTCTTTCCATGGCTTGGGCAGGCGTCACACCGAAAAAGATGGAGTCCGCAGAAATGCAATAATTTATTTGTGTAAAGTGTTATTGTAGACGGTGAAGGAACGCAAAGTAACGACGCATACAGCAAGTGTAGTATCTGTGAAATAAGAAGAAGAAGATGAATTATAGAAATCTAGTCCGTGTTTGTGGGAGTGTGAACCCCGTAGCGTGGTGTAAGGAAAGAACGCCAAGCCACGAGACTGTGCGCTTATAGGTTGCAACAAAAACAAACATTTTGACGTGGATCTATAGAGTAATGAATTGAATTAATTGTTGAGCCGCACCGTGCCCGAGGTACTCATCGTCTCAAAATGGCGCTTACGTGGGGCTTGTGGGGAAGTATTTGAAACAATCGCCGTAGATATTGGAACCCCCAGCTTTTTAATCGTTACAACTGTTTGTATACTTAATTGTCTCCTTTACCCCTAATAATTGTAAAACATCGGTGGAAAGTGTGACTTCCTTGAACTCCCCGCAGCAGTATTGCAATTGTTGCACAGTCTACAAGTGGTGAAGGAACCCTCGAGTAATGGTTTACATATTTGCACTTGCTTAAACTCTAAACCCTTCTGGTAAGCCCTTAACATACACACATTCTCCCCATATACCTACAATTGTTGCACAGTCTACAAGTGGTGAAGGAACCCTCGAGTAATGGTTTACATATTTGCACTTGCTTAAACTCTAAACCCTTCTGGTAAGCCCTTAACATACACACATTCTCCCCATATACCTACAATTGTTGCACAGTCTACAAGTGGTGAAGGAACCCTCGAGTAATGGTTTACATATTTGCACTTGCTTAAACTCTAAACCCTTCTGGTAAGCCCTTAACATACACACATTCTCCCCATATACCTACAATTGTTGCACAGTCTACAAGTGGTGAAGGAACCCTCGAGTAATGGTTTACATATTTGCACTTGCTTAAACTCTAAACCCTTCTGGTAAGCCCTTAACATACACACATTCTCCCCATATACCTACAATTGTTGCACAGTCTACAAGTGGTGAAGGAACCCTCGAGTAATGGTTTACATATTTGCACTTGCTTAAACTCTAAACCCTTCTGGTAAGCCCTTAACATACACACATTCTCCGCATATACCTACAATTGTTGCACAGTCTACAAGTGGTGAAGGAACCCTCGAGTAATGGTTTACATATCTGCACTTGCTTAAACTCTAAACCCTTCTGGTAAGCCCTTAACATACACACATTCTCCGCATATACCTACAATTGTTGCACAGTCTACAAGTGGTGAAGGAACCCTCGAGTAATGGTTTACATATTTGCACTTGCTTAAACTCTAAACCCTTCTGGTAAGCCCTTAACATACACACATTCTCCGCATATACCTACAATTGTTGCACAGTCTACAAGTGGTGAAGGAACCCTCGAGTAATGGTTTACATATTTGCACTTGCTTAAACTCTAAACCCTTCTGGTAAGCCCTTAACATACACACATTCTCCGCATATACCTACAATTGTTGCACAGTCTACAAGTGGTGAAGGAACCCTCGAGTAATGGTTTACATATTTGCACTTGCTTAAACTCTAAACCCTTCTGATAAGCCCTTAACATACACACATTCTCCGCATATACCTACAATTGTTGCACAGTCTACAAGTGGTGAAGGAACCCTCGAGTAATGGTTTACATATTTGCACTTGCTTAAACTCTAAACCCTTCTGGTAAGCCCTTAACATACACACATTCTCCGCATATACCTACAATTGTTGCACAGTCTACAAGTGGTGAAGGAACCCTCGAGTAATGGTTTACATATTTGCACTTGCTTAAACTCTAAACCCTTCTGGTAAGTCCTTAACATACACACATTCTCCGCATATACCTACAATTGTTGCACAGTCTACAAGTGGTGAAGGAGCCCTCGAGTAATGGTTTACATATCTGCACTTGCTTAAACTCTAAACCCTTCTGGTAAGCCCTTAACATACACACATTCTCCGCATATACCTACAATTGTTGCACAGTCTACAAGTGGTGAAGGAACCCTCGAGTAATGGTTTACATATTTGCACTTGCTTAAACTCTAAACCCTTCTGGTAAGCCCTTAACATACACACATTCTCCGCATATACCTACAATTGTTGCACAGTCTACAAGTGGTGAAGGAACCCTCGAGTAATGGTTTACATATTTGCACTTGCTTAAACTCTAAACCCTTCTGGTAAGCCCTTAACATACACACATTCTCCGCATATACCTACAATTGTTGCACAGTCTACAAGTGGTGAAGGAACCCTCGAGTAATGGTTTACATATTTGCACTTGCTTAAACTCTAAACCCTTCTGGTAAGCCCTTAACATACACACATTCTCCGCATATACCTACAATTGTTGCACAGTCTACAAGTGGTGAAGGAACCCTCGAGTAATGGTTTACATATTTGCACTTGCTTAAACTCTAAACCCTTCTGGTAAGCCCTTAACATACACACATTCTCCGCATATACCTACAATTGTTGCACAGTCTACAAGTGGTGAAGGAACCCTCGAGTAATGGTTTACATATCTGCACTTGCTTAAACTCTAAACCCTTCTGGTAAGCCCTTAACATACACACATTCTCCGCATATACCTACAATTGTTGCACAGTCTACAAGTGGTGAAGGAACCCTCGAGTAATGGTTTACATATTTGCACTTGCTTAAACTCTAAACCCTTCTGGTAAGCCCTTAACATACACACATTCTCCGCATATACCTACAATTGTTGCACAGTCTACAAGTGGTGAAGGAACCCTCGAGTAATGGTTTACATATCTGCACTTGCTTAAACTCTAAACCCTTCTGGTAAGCCCTTAACATACACACATTCTCCGCATATACCTACAATTGTTGCACAGTCTACAAGTGGTGAAGGAACCCTCGAGTAATGGTTTACATATTTGCACTTGCTTAAACTCTAAACCCTTCTGGTAAGCCCTTAACATACACACATTCTCCGCATATACCTACAATTGTTGCACAGTCTACAAGTGGTGAAGGAACCCTCGAGTAATGGTTTACATATTTGCACTTGCTTAAACTCTAAACCCTTCTGATAAGCCCTTAACATACACACATTCTCCGCATATACCTACAATTGTTGCACAGTCTACAAGTGGTGAAGGAACCCTCGAGTAATGGTTTACATATTTGCACTTGCTTAAACTCTAAACCCTTCTGGTAAGCCCTTAACATACACACATTCTCCGCATATACCTACAATTGTTGCACAGTCTACAAGTGGTGAAGGAACCCTCGAGTAATGGTTTACATATTTGCACTTGTTTAAACTCTAAACCCTTCTGATAAGCCCTTAACATACACACATTCTCCGCATATACCTACAATTGTTGCACAGTCTACAAGTGGTGAAGGAACCCTCGAGTAATGGTTTACATATTTGCACTTGCTTAAACTCTAAACCCTTCTGGTAAGCCCTTAACATACACACATTCTCCGCATATACCTACAATTGTTGCACAGTCTACAAGTGGTGAAGGAACCCTCGAGTAATGGTTTACATATTTGCACTTGCTTAAACTCTAAACCCTTCTGGTAAGCCCTTAACATACACACATTCTCCGCATATACCTACAATTGTTGCACAGTCTACAAGTGGTGAAGGAACCCTCGAGTAATGGTTTACATATTTGCACTTGCTTAAACTCTAAACCCTTCTGGTAAGCCCTTAACATACACACATTCTCCGCATATACCTACAATTGTTGCACAGTCTACAAGTGGTGAAGGAACCCTCGAGTAATGGTTTACATATTTGCACTTGCTTAAACTCTAAACCCTTCTGATAAGCCCTTAACATACACACATTCTCCGCATATACCTACAGTTATTTAGTTATTTCGCTAACGAGCTGGATTAGGAAACAAATAAAGCAAATCATTCCTATCTGAGGGTTATTAGAATGTTCATTACATATATATGTATATAGAATAATTATAAGAAGGATTACTCACAGGTTTTGGCACTAAACTCGTTACACACACATCTGCACTATTTGATAGAAGTCCCAAAAAGACCATAACAAAGGACCAATGGTCGACTATTACTTTCTCTACTACGTATAGTAAGTAGAGGAAATATTGCATTCCACCCAAAAATTCAATGTCGAGATTTCACCGGAAATGTACGTTTTGAGATCCCTGAATCCAAAAAAAGCATTTTTAGAAAACCCTCCGTCTGTGAGTGTGTGTGTGTCTCTCTCTCTGTGTGTGTTTGTGTGTGTCAGTCTGTGGACAGCATAACTCAAAAACTAAAAGTCGGTTAAAAACCAAAGTTGGTATTTAGGTTTAATGTCTTTGAAGAATGCGACACAAAGATTTTGAAGAAAATTCTTCCACCTTAAACTACTTTTTACATGGAAAATTTCTCGAAAATGGCAGTAACGATTTTGAGATTTTTTATGGCAAATAAAATGTATATTTTCAATTTTTTCTGGCTATAGCCTATGTAGTCCTATTTACTCTGCATGACTTTTATAATTAGTAAACCGTAAGAGATAGACAAAATCTTACTGTACAAAAAATGTAGATCTTGCTAAAACACACAATTTACTTCCAAATAAATTTTGTTTTGTAGAGTAAACCATATCGGAAATATTTCTTGTTATTTTTGTAAGTTTTTGTAAACTTAACTTTCGTGAAATATTCATGTATGTGGCTTTCATGTAACTGTTTTCTTAACGGGCACCAGTTTTACAATGTGGCAGTTACATCACCCGACATCATCAAGGAAGCTTTCAATAGAAAGGAGGATACCTTGGCAGTATTCATTGATTTTAAATCAGCATATGACTCAGTCTGGAGAAATAAATTAGTTGAGAAGTTGCAATCAATAGGTGTGAAAAGTAACATGCTTAAGTGGATAACTCAGTTTATTTCACAAAGATTTTGTGCCACAAAATATATTACATACATTTCCAAATATAAACAAACACACCGAGGACTTCCACAAGGTGCTGTTCTGAGCACAACACTCTTTAACATATATATATAAATGACCTTCCATCAATAATAAAAACTTTAGAAACCAAAATTGCTTTATTTGCTGACGATGTAGTCATTTGGACTTCAGGCTCTTCAAAAAAACCTGAATTAATTAAAGACAGAATAGAAACAGCCCTAAACAAACTACATGAATGGAGCTCCAAAAACCTCATGACTATCAATGTGGAAAAAACAAATTATGAATTATTTACACTAAAATACAAACCAGTTAATATTAGCATAAATTATAATGGTAAACCACTCAAAGCAGTTGATGATGCCAAATACTTAGGCATCACTTTCGACAGAAAGCTAAGTTGGAAAAAACATATAACAAACATCTCAGAAAAGGTTGAAAAGAAATTGCAAATCCTGAAAAGGTTAGCTGGTGCTAAATGGGGCTGCTCAAGGAGAGTCCTTAACACAACATACAAAATGTATGTTAAACCAAACCTCTTGTTCTGTTCTGAAGCTTTAATAACAGCAGCAAATACTAACATCAATAAACTTGAACAAATACAAAATCAGGCTCTTCGCCTAATCACTGGAGCAGTTAAATCCACACCTATTGATGCCATGCTTGCCTTAACACGGACCCCATCAATAACAACAAAAATAGAAGAACAAGCATTGCTCCAACACGAGAAAATGTTACGACTGCCAAACTCTAAATGGACAGAACAGAACCTCCCCCCTTCAATCCTTAAAACTCATAGTAGTTTCCTAGAAAAGGTAACACAGATTAAATCCAAATTGAACATTCCTAACACCAGAGAAAATCTACTTATTAGAGAAAATCCATTGGAATTATTGCAACCTACCTTCAATTTGGAATTAATAGAGGAAATAAGTAAATCAGACACACCAAAAGAAATACAAAAACTTCTAGCTCTGGAAACAATCAATACTAGGTATCCCACAGAAGAATGGCTGCACATATATACTGATGGATCCTCGAAGGAAAACCTTACTGGAGCTGGAGTTACATGTTCACATTTTTCCTTTTATCATTCTGTTGGCAGAGACACAACAAATTATGATGGAGAAATAGAGGCTATATACATTGCTCTCCGACAATTATTAAATCTTCCCTTAAATAAATTTAACAAGGCAGTAATTCTTTCAGATTCTAAAGCTGCAATTCAGGGAATATGTTCAAATACTACAAAGAAGTCAACAAAAATTAGAGAATGCTACAAAATGTTAACACAACTCCAAAAAGTTAATAAGACTGTTCATCTCCAATGGATTCCAGCACACTGTGGAGTCATGGGGAACGAAGCTGCAGACTCACTTGCAAAGAAAGCCACAACAATAACACAAAAGTCTAAATTCAATTTCTCATATTCCTCAATAAAACGCTTGATCATTAAAAATTTTTGTCATTCATACCTACAAGAAATAGAAACAAATGCCAAAGATAAAAAATGGATTACACTACTTTCCAATCCAGATATAATCCCCCAGAGACCAAGGAAAACAGCTGTTGCAGCCTTCCGACTATTGACAAATCATGACTGCTTGGCAAGTCATCTCTACAGAATAGGTATCTCAGCCTCACCGATATGTGTCCTGTGTAACGATCCAGCAGAAATGAATGAAGAACACTTGAAGACCTGTGAAGCATTAAGATCAGAAGAAACTACAGTTCAAAAGTATTGGAAAGCACGAATGCTAATGGCTTCATTGCCAGATGCAAAGCACTAGAAAACAACAACTTTCGTGAAATGGAACATCGTTGTTAATTGTTTTATATGTTAAGCGTGCAAGGAGAACGGAATCTCAAAGCTTTAAAACATTTGACTATCGCAGAAAGCGATATTCCCCTTGTAGCTACAAGGAAATAAGCAATAAGATAATTTGTACAAATGTTTATCTCAACTAACACGAAGAAGATATAGGAATAAGAGTTTGTAAGAATGGTTAGTACAAGAGTAGAGAAAGTCATGTGAGATTTGTTAAGTTCTTTTGGGGCTTATGCTCGTCAGTGAAATGCAAAGCAGGTGAAACAAGTTGAAAACTCAAGGCCATTGTTAAGTTGGGTTCTGTTTTTCTGTATATATTATACCTGATCACTTTGAATACGGTGTGTCAAGTTTGTTCCTAAATGCAACATTGCCACTGTTGCCATGTATTTGTCACGACTAGCTCTCTGGGAGAATCGATTGTGTTCACAGATCGATACATAAAGTGTCGGCAGTGAGAAAGTATGGGCTTGGATCGCAATCGAGATAATAAAATGCATGCAGTAGTATCGCCTGTCATTTGTCACACGTTCGCCGGGCCTTGTGCTTCGTCGTGTGCAACTGTTCACAGTCGGGCAGCTCGCGGGTCGTGTGCAAATGTTCACAGTCGGGCAGCTCGCGGGTCGTGTGCAAATGTTCACAGTCGGGCAGCTCGCGGGCCGTGTGCAAATGTTCACAGTCGGGCAGCTCGCGGGCCGTGTGCAAATGTTCACAGTCGGGCAGCTCGCGGGTCGTGTGCAAATGTTCACAGTCGGGCAGCTCGCGGGTCGTGTGCAAATGTTCACAGTCGGGCAGCTCGCGGGCCGTGTCCAAATGTTCACTGTCGGGCAGGTCGCGGGTCGTGTGCAAATGTTCACAGTCGGGCAGCTCGCGGGCCGTGTGCAAATGTTCACAGTCGGGCAGCTCGCGGGTCGTGTGCAAATGTTCACAGTCGGGCAGCTCGCGGGCCGTGTCCAAATGTGCAGTGTTCCCACACACACACTCTCTCTCTCTCTCTCAACAGGCAGAATGAGCATGCTTCGGCTCTTTCTTATATCAGCCGCTGCTTCCACATTTATCTTGTTATCCTTATAATTTAGTATTTTCGCATTAAAATAACATACATCTACTACTTTCATTTCATAAATGGTAAGCTCATTTTAGGATTTACAAACCGTTGTGCTTAAAGACGACACATTAACTTATTACGAAAAAGACCTTGACCGTGGTTGAGTAGAAAATAACTGTTAGTCCACACAATATAAATACGTAGTAACATTCCGCAGAGTGTAAAAACATTTTACTGAAAGGAAAATACACTGATGGCCATGATGTAAAAAAAAAATCTGATGTGTTGCACTCACATGACTTTCTCTACTCTTGTACTAACCATTCTAACAAACTCTTATTCCTATATCTCCATGTTAGTTAAGATAAACATTCGTACAAATTATCTTATTGCTTATTTCCTTGTAGGTGCAAGGGGAATATTACAATAGAGTAGGCTTTGTGCGATAGTCAAATGTATTAAAGCTTTGAGATCCCGTTCTCTTTGCCCGCCTAAGGTATAAAAAATTAACAACGATGCTCCATTTCACGAAAGTTTTAAGTTTTTTGGAACTGACACATAACAAGGAAGATCTCCGAAATGGTTCACTCTACCCCCCCCCCCAAAAAAAAGAGACATAAATTGTGTTTTGACGAGATGTATATTTTTTGTACAGTAAGATTTGGTCTATCTCTTACGGTTTACCAGTTATGCAAAAGTCACCCAGAGTAAACACGACTACATAGGCTATAGCGTGAACATTGAAGATATACATTTCATTTGCCATAAAAATATCTCAAACATGTGACATTTTAATCAAAATCGGTAGGGCCATTTTCAAGAAAATCAAAATTTTCGAAAAATTTTCCGTGTAAAGGGTAGTTTAGGGTGGGGCTATTTTCTTCAAAATCTTCGTGACGCATCCTTGAAAGACATTAAACTTAAATACCTACTTTGCTTTTTAACCGACTTTTATTTTTTGAGTTATACTGTCCGCAGACTGACAGACACACACACGGACCTTTTTTTAAAAATGCTTTTTGGATACAGGGGGCTCCAGAACACATATTTTCGGTGAAATCTTCACATGCAATTTTTGGGTGCAATACAATACTTTCACTATTTAGCAGTAGAAAAAGTAAAAAGGTAAACCTTATCCATGTTTAGTGATCATTTAAACTTTTGGTTTCTCTACTGCTTATTCTTTAGACGAGGTAGAGGAACTATTGCATTGCCCAGCAATCGTGGGATGTAGAAGAACCCCTCTCGGACGAAATTCCGGCACAACGGCGGTGCTGTTGGGTTCTCCCAATTTGTTATCGTTAACAAACAAGTTCTCCTCCTCCCAGACTATCATTTAAATGGAACTTTTTCCACAATTTTTGATTTTATAAAAAATGTCAAGCAATTTTGATAAAAATACATATACTTATGATGTTTATATTGTAAATAAAATCTAATGACATACATCTTGCTCAGAAGCCCTTCCAGTGTGGATGACTTTTGCATAAGTGCTAACCTTTATGAAATACTATTAAAAATGCAGATGTGGTTAAAGCACACAAGTTATGTCAAATACATTCTTTTTTGTGGATTGAACTATTTCCGAGATATTCATTGTTTATTTGTTGAAATTTTCAAACAGTTTACTTTTCTGAAATGGGAATTCGTTATTCTATTGTGCAACAAGAAAGGTATTTGAAAGCCACTAAAGATCGATATCGCTTTAGCCTAAGGAATGTTTGAGTCAAATACAATAGTTCCCTATTTGCTATAAGTGATAGAGAAAATATAAACATATTCCTGTTAGCAGTTTGGAGGGAGTAGTTGAGTTGTTCTCCAGTGAGTTAATTGGGCATACCTAAGAAGGGGGTTATGTATGGCCACTTTAACCTCCACCCCCGTCAGCTGTTGAGGAACAAACACCTCGCTACTAATCACCCCACGCTCCATCGACCAATATTCAGATTGCCTCACTCTCCCGGCTGCTTCTGTTTTCATACTCGTAAACACGGCCATCACTGCTACAATATCACGTGTTCTCTACTCATTCCTCTACAAACTGCCCAACTTCATAGATCCTGTGGAGGCAAACATTGGAAAGGTGCCATATCCGGAATTCGAACCACGGATCTTCTGCTTCCTATCACGTTGCTCTAATCATGGCAACGTGCCGGCACGACAAACTGAAAAAACAATTAATTATCCTTGAATGACGTTGGTGAGACTGAAATCGACAGTGGGATATGTTGTCTCAAAATTACTTTTAGTTTGCGGTAAAATATTAATTCAGCTTGGTTTAATGTCGTGCTCCTGTCTTGACTTGGTAGCTCAAGTAGTTAGAGCAAGGGAAGTTTAATGTCGTGCTCCTGTCTTGACTTGGTAGCTCAAGTAGTTAGAGCAAGGGAAGTTTAATGTCGTGCCCGTGTCTTGACTTGGTAGCTCAAGTAGTTAGAGCAAGGGAAGTTTAATGTCGTGCTCGTGTCTTGACTTGGTAGCTCAAGTAGTTAGAGCAAGGGAAGTTTAATGTCGTGCTCCTGTCTTGACTTGGTAGCTCAAGTAGTTAGAGCAAGGGAAGTTTAATGTCGTGCCCGTGTCTTGACTTGGTAGCTCAAGTAGTTAGAGCAAGGGAAGTTTAATGTCGTGCTCGTGTCTTGACTTGGTAGCTCAAGTAGTTAGAGCAAGGGAAGTTTAATGTCGTGCTCCTGTCTTGACTTGGTAGCTCAAGTAGTTAGAGCAAGGGAAGTTTAATGTCGTGCCCGTGTCTTGACTTGGTAGCTCAAGTAGTTAGAGCAAGGGAAGTTTAATGTCGTGCTTGTGTCTTGACTTGGTAGCTCAAGTAGTTAGAGCAAGGGAAGTTTAATGTCGTGCTCGTGTCTTGACTTGGTAGCTCAAGTAGTTAGAGCAAGGGAAGTTTAATGTCGTGCTTGTGTCTTGACTTGGTAGCTCAAGTAGTTAGAGCAAGGGAAGTTTAATGTCGTGCTCGTGTCTTGACTTGGTAGCTCAAGTAGTTAGAGCAAGGGAAGTTTAATGTCGTGCTCGTGTCTTGACTTGGTAGCTCAAGTAGTTAGAGCAAGGGAAGTTTAATGTCGTGCTGGTGTCTTGACTTGGTAGCTCAAGTAGTTAGAGCAAGGGAAGTTTAATGTCGTGCTCGTGTCTTGACTTGGTAGCTCAAGTAGTTAGAGCAAGGGAAGTTTAATGTCGTGCTCGTGTCTTGACTTGGTAGCTCAAGTAGTTAGAGCAAGGGAAGTTTAATGTCGTGCTCGTGTCTTGACTTGGTAGCTCAAGTAGTTAGAGCAAGGGAAGTTTAATGTCGTGCTCGTGTCTTGACTTGGTAGCTCAAGTAGTTAGAGCAAGGGAAGTTTAATGTCGTGCTGGTGTCTTGACTTGGTAGCTCAAGTAGTTAGAGCAAGGGAAGTTTAATGTCGTGCTCGTGTCTTGACCTGGTAGCTCAAGTAGTTAGAGCAAGGGAAGTTTAATGTCGTGCTCGTGTCTTGACTTGGTAGCTCAAGTAGTTAGAGCAAGGGAAGTTTAATGTCGTGCTGGTGTCTTGACTTGGTAGCTCAAGTAGTTAGAGCAACAGCGCGGAAAGGAGAGGATCCGTGGTTCAAATCCTGGCTATAGAAGTGATTTTTACTTTCTCTGCTACGTGTAGTAAGTAGAAAGAAGTATTGTATTCCACCCAAAAATTCGATGTCGAGTTTTCACCGGAAATATGTTTCGAAATCCCCTGAATCCAAAAAAGGCATTTTTAGAAAAAGGTCCACGTGTCTGTCTGTGTGTGTGTGCCAAAATGTTATATCTATTAGGTATATCCTAGGAGGAAAGAAACACTATACTATTGTACCTACTGAGCTTCCGGGAAGAAGAGATGAAGCCTAGGATATAGACTATACAGGGAAACCAGAACCGGTTGGAAGGTCCCTAACGTTTCCAGGTTTGACATTCTGCGCTGGCCCAGGGTCCAAGGGGGTCTCGCTCGGAGTTCATCATACACTGGATATCAATGTAAGCAGTTACTCGATGCAAATTCCGCTGCTAAATGCCCAACCACGCCCTTTACTCGCCTGATCCTCCGACCCTGGAATATGATAGCAAGTGGCAGCATAGAAATCACCCTAACACCGCTTACCTACCTGGGAAAACCATGAAAAAACCCAAGATTAGAGATGCCAGTCCTAAGAAAATGGAACTTGGAACTGAGCGCGGAGTCTTCTAACTTGGCTCTCAGCTGGGAACTCGGTGAGAGAGATTTGACCTTTGATAGCCGTCCTACGTAATCTTGTGAAGGGAAGTAAAGTCGGAGGTTTCGTGTCGTAGATTTACAGCCCGCCTCGGTAGTGTGCCTGCCTCACCTTCAAAAGGTCGCGCGTTCGAATCTCGCTTAGGGTAAGTTGCTCGGGTAAGGCTTTTTCCGAGGTTTTCCCTTACCCTGAGAAGACGAATGTCGGGTAACTTAAAGCTCCATGTCCTCGGGCTCATTTCATTCACTCATCGTCCGATATCACATTACGTTGGATGATGAAAGAAAAGTAACACAACCTTAAGCATTATACCAAGACGTACGAACAAAATTAAGCAGTCTTGCACACCCAATAGAAACAGGACGTTGAGTACTGTGTTTGAGACAGCGACCTCTAGTCCATTATTGTGAATTTCACGCTTTCCCACTGATATAACTTCCTGCTCAGATCTGCTCTTCTGAAACGCAATTACGTTGTTTGTGATTTTTCCCTGTACATTTGTTATTGTTTTAATGATACCCTTTTACAAATATGGACGGACAATTGCCGTATTATAGAACCTAAGTGATACTTAGCCTCAAACAGAAGGAATGCATGAAAATGGATATTACTGTAAACCGATAATAACAATAATAGTGTTAGCGAAGTTCATCGAAGTAAAGGGCTTAGACAGTTGACAATAGCAAATCTTTATTTGAAAACTTGCATAAGGTATCATTGTATATTCGAACTCAGGACTCAAAAACTGAAGTGAAATTAAGCATGTAGAAACCATAGCATGTGTTAAGTATTGATAACTTTAACAAAATGAAAGGCGGTGTCAGATTCCATAGTTTAGATTGTTTCTCATGTGCATTTTATCCTTAAATAAATAGCTCGTGGTCATGGGCTCGCTAACTGAGCTAAAATGGCACGTAGAATGCATTAGTTTGTCTTGTGTTGCTGGTGAACATTCCAGCGCCATATCTTGTTGGTACACCTGTTTCAAGTTGGCTGTGCATTCAGTTGTTTTCTACTTCCTGTTCTTGTGTTTACATGAAGCTTTGGTTAATGATGGCGGTTTGCTGAAATTAAAATGCGTGGAAATAATGTTAATCAGTGTGATGAAAGTGTTACTGGTGCTGCTTTTGTGAAGGAAGAAGGAAAAATAAGAAGGATTTTTCATAAACAAGAGAACAAGCATCGTGAGGAGGTGAAAGTAAAACGTGCTCGCGGTGAAGGTTCAGGGAAAGAAGTGGCTGGGAAAACCGTGTTGCACAAGTAAGTGTTATTGCAAGACGAACAGATGCAATTGTCAATCAAAACAACTGCAACATTGCTACTTACAAAGGGGTGTATATTGTGTGTAAAAGTTGGTTTTTTAAAAAAAATAATATTTGGTCTAACAGATTTCTTTTGACTTTAGTTTAATATGCACATATTGCAGTTTTAGAACGGTCATTAATAATGTAATTTACAAATATACTATTAGCAGAATTTGATTTGTGCATTTTTGCAACAAATACCAATTTTGCTTTTAACCGATTTTTGTCCACAGACAGATAGACAGACACACACACACACACACGGACCTTTTTCTAAAAGTCCTTTTTTTTTCTTTTTGATTCAGGGGGCCTCGAAACATTTCCGGTGAAATCTCGACATCGAATGTTCGGATATTTGCTCTACTTAGCAGTAGAGAAAGTAAAAGAGCACACGTAGGTAGGTATATCTTTTGTTTAAGAGGGCCCTAAAGTATGCATTTTAGTTGAGAGCCCTACTTAGAAGTTTTGGGTGGACTTTCGGCAATGCCCTGTGGAAATGAAAAGAATGGAAAGCAGAAATAAAAATATGTTCAACATTATGTAGTGCACTACTTATTCAGTGGAAGTGAGACGTTTAACTGTGTAACGGCCAAATACGTATCAGTTAATAATGTTATGTTAAGTGAGTGAGACGTGGATGTCTTGTCCACCATAATGCCCCAGTTGTGCTGGGAGTGCAGGCACACACACACACACACACACACTGTTTAAACAGTCCTCCTGCGCTACCGGCAGCCCCAACCCTCTTGCTGTATAATCGCGTTAGTTGGGTTGCCTTCGTCTCAGGGGATTTGTTTCCGTCCGCCTGTAGCCTGTAGCCTGTCCAGTTAATACCTACGAGTATGAAGGAACTTCCGCCCGCCATAACACTACAATGCACGTCGCCCTGCTGCTTTCAAATTCATTTCTTTATATTAAAATATCAGTGAATCTCTTTCTTTTCCCTACAACATACTTGTAAGTAGTATTCTACCTAAAACTAAATACCTACACACATTTTACAGGGAGTAAACGTTTTAAGGAGCCTATTGTTTTAAAAGACAAAAGTTAATGTGGATGTATGCAGTAAACGTGAACGGTATAACTAAAAAATCACATGACTTTCTCTACTCTTGTACTAACCATTCTTACAAACTCTCATTCCTATATCTTCGTGTTACTTGAGATAAACATTTGTACAAATCTTATTGCTTATTTCCTTGTAGGTACAAGGGGAATATTAGAACACAGTAGGCTTTGTGCGATAGTCAAATATTTTAAAGCTTTGAGATCCCGTACTCTTTGCACACTTAACATATAAAAAATGAACAACGATTTTCCATTTCACGGAGGTTTAAGTTTTCCGAAACTGACACAAACAACAAGGAATATCTCCGAAATGGTTCACCCTACAAGAAAATTTATTGAGACATAAATTGTGTATATTAGCAAGATCTACATGTTTTGTATAGTACGATTTGGTCTACCTCTAACGGTTTAGGAATTATGCAAAAGTCGTCCACAGTAAATACGACTACAGGGGCTATAGCCAGAAAATTCAAGATATACATTTCACTTGTCATCAAAATATCTCAAACATATGACACTTTAATTTAAATCGCTAGAGCCATTTTAAATTGATTTCAAAATCAAAATGTTCCATGTAAAGGGTAGTTTAGGGTGGAGCAATTTTCTTCAAAATCTTCGTGTCGCATCCCTGAAAGACGTTAAACCTAAATACCAACTTTGGTCTGTTTACCGACTTTTTATTTTTGAGTTATGATATCCACAGACTGACAGATTGACAGACATACACACATACACAGACGGACTTTTTCTAAAAGTGCTTATTTGGATTCAGGGGACTTTATATATTTGCGGTGAAATGTCGACATCCAATTTTTGGGTGGAATGCTTCCTCTACTTACTAGTAGAGATAGTAAAATATAACTTAAATAATAAAATATGTATATAGGAACAAACCGGGGTAGATCGCATAACAGCGATGATAGTTGCAGGATGTGAAGGTGAAGGAAACTGTAGTGTTGGAAGATGCAAACGTCGCTGGAAACATGATCAAGTCTGATATTGGTGTTGATAATGATAACCGTAACTCGTAAATCAGGAAAATAAAGAAAAGTATTTGTGTGTAAGTTAAAACACTGAGCCAATCTGTGTAGCGTTATTAACAGCTCACAACTCTTCTGTGACAAAGGTCACGTGATGTGGTTTCTGGCAGAGCAAACCAACCAATCACAGAATCAGGGCTGTAGCTCTCGTGTTCTGATGTAATCAGAGTATTCGAAGTGTTGCGCACTGCATTCTGCGCTTGCTTGTGCATTTTTCTGAATCACCCGTTACGCTCAAGTGTATGACTTCCAAATATAATGTTCCCAAACTAATGAATTTTTATCGTTTTAATACGGTTTTAATAAACTTGTATTGCATTTTAATTGCAGACTAACTTAATTACAGCATTTAAAATTTTACACTTTTAATTTTCTGCAGCATCAAGCGTACACAATTATGTTTGTGTTAATAAAGCTCTAAGCTTAATATAACTGCTGCATATTGAAGCATTGAAACGAATATTGAATATTGCCCGAAACATTGCTTACTCTGCGAGGTATACAGTTTCACATTCAGGTAGTCTCAGAAACGACATAAGAAATAAATCTGAGTTATAGCAAAATATTGGAAATATACCTACGCTTTGAGATCCCCTAAATCCTAAAAAAAGCAATTTTAGAAAAACGTGTGTGTCCGTTTGTGTGTTAAAAAGCACCACTTCTCGTAGTGTTGAAATTCAACGACTCCCAAGATGGGATACGAACACTTCAAGAAAAACTACACATTACGTGGAGAAATGTTGAAATACTTAATTTTCTAAAAAACGGTTCTAAAGACTTTGATTAAAATATTATTTGTAATGTTAGCAATTTTATGGTATGTCTTCTCCTTAGCATAATGGTAGTACTGTGGCTTACCAAGCGGGAGAACCGGGTTCGATTCACGGCACCGGCGTGAGGAACGTCCCACCGTTCAGCGCCTATATTGGGCAGAGGTGAGGGACGCAGCGGCCGGGCGGTAGGTATTGGCCCGATAACAGCTCTTGCACTGGCGTTTAGTTTCTTTTTTAAAGAACTCCT
Organism: Tenodera sinensis; assembly: GCA_030765045.1. Lineage (NCBI taxonomy): Eukaryota > Metazoa > Arthropoda > Insecta > Mantodea > Mantidae > Tenodera > Tenodera sinensis. The sequence continues at coordinate 6,549,369 of CM060969.1, forward strand.
GTGGGACGAAATTTCGGTACACGGAACTATTCTGATCCTGGAAGTTGACAGCGTCGTGATACATATTTGTTATATGCTTATGATATTTTTGTGATAAAAATTGAGAGAGTAAACATTTTCGAACATGTATAAGGTAGTTTGGGATGGGGAAAATTTGGTTGAATACCTTAGTGCCGCATCCAAGTTTGTTATTTGACCGACATTAGTTGTTGAGTTCTGCTGATCATAGACAGACAGACAGGCAGACAGACAGACAGACTGACACACACACACACACACACACACACACACACACACACACACACACACACACACACAGACTTGCAAAGGCATTTTTCTAGAACGCCTTTTTATAATAAACGTTAATGTAACGTTTGAATGTGTTTTCTGTTGTTATTTTTATTATTTGTAAATAAATATTGAATTAGTTAGGCTGATATTTTGGACATTAACATGCAGTGTAAGTGATTTGTCTCTCATGGAGCTGAACTACGAGAAAAGTAGGAAATCCACGAGAGGGTTTTTAAAGTGATTCTCTTGGTTTTCACAATGACATTTACTTGCCCACACGTTGTGTTTTATGACTGAACATAGCTCACCCCTCGAGCCAGCCCATCTCCAAACCTCACAATATGTCTGTCCCTCCCTCCCTCCACTTGATCGTGGACCGAAAGGGGTTAGAAAAAACCGCACTGTCCATTTCATTCCATTCGTGCTATGTTCACGTAGGTACCTACATCGTATTTTATGTCTGGGCCCTTTGCCAGGTGTGCTGCTATCTCTGGCCTCACTTCAACCTAATAATGTGAAAACGCTTCCTTCACTGCTAACTAGCTGATCCACAAGAAGTTAGCAATACATTCCATACGTGCTATGTTCACGTACTTATGTCTGGGCCCTTTGCCAGGTGTACTGCTATCTCTGGCCTCACTTCAACCTAATAATGTGAAAACGCTTCCTTCAGTCCTAACTAGCTGATCCACAAGAAGTTAGCAATACATTCCATACGTGCTATGTTCACGTACTTATGTCTGGGCCCTTTGCCAGGTGTGCTGCTATCTCTGGCCTCACTTCAACCTAATAATGTGAAAACGCTTCCTTCACTCCTAACTAGCTGATCCACAAGAAGTTAGCAATACATTCCATACGTGCTATGTTCACGTACTTATGTCTGGGCCCTTTGCCAGGTGTACTGCTATCTCTGGCCTCACTTCAACCTAATAATGTGAAAACGCTTCCTTCACTCCCAACTAGCTGATCCACAAGAAGTTAGCAATACATTCCATACGTGCTATGTTCACGTACTTATGTCTGGGCCCTTTGCCAGGTGTACTGCTATCTCTGGCCTCACTTCAACCTAATAATGTGAAAACGCTTCCTTCACTCCTAACTAGCTGATCCACAAGAAGTTGGGACATTAGCAATACATTCCATACGTGCTATGTTCACGTACTTATGTCTGGGCCCTTTGCCAGGTGTGCTGCTATCTCTGGCCTCACTTCAACCTAATAATGTGAAAACGCTTCCCTCACTCCTAACTAGCTGATCCACAAGAAGTTGGCAATACATTCCATACGTGCTATGTTCACGTACTTATGTCTGGGCCCTTTGCCAGGTGTGCTGCTATCTCTGGCCTCACTTCAACCTAATAATGTGAAAACGCTTCCTTCACTGCTAACTAGCTGATCCACAAGAAGTTGGCAATACATTCCATACGTGCTATGTTCACGTACTTATGTCTGGGCCCTTTGCCAGGTGTGCTGCTATCTCTGGCCTCACTTCAACCTAATAATGTGAAAACGCTTCCTTCACTCCTAACTAGCTGATCCACAAGAAGTTGGCAATACATTCCATACGTGCTATGTTCACGTACTTATGTCTGGGCCCTTTGCCAGGTGTGCTGCTATCTCTGGCCTCACTTCAACCTAATAATGTGAAAACGCTTCCTTCACTGCTAACTAGCTGATCCACAAGAAGTTAGCAATACATTCCATACGTGCTATGTTCACGTACTTATGTCTGGGCCCTTTGCCAGGTGTGCTGCTATCTCTGGCCTCACTTCAACCTAATAATGTGAAAACGCTTCCTTCACTGCTAACTAGCTGATCCACAAGAACTTGGGACATTAGCAATACATTCCATACGTGCTATGTTCACGTACTTATGTCTGGGCCCTTTGCCAGGTGTGCTGCTATCTCTGGCCTCACTTCAACCTAATAATGTGAAAACGCTTCCTTCACTGCTAACTAGCTGATCCACAAGAAGTTGGGACATTAGCAATACATTCCATACGTGCTATGTTCACGTACTTATGTCTGGGCCCTTTGCCAGGTGTGCTGCTATCTCTGGCCTCACTTCAACCTAATAATGTGAAAACGCTTCCTTCACTGCTAACTAGCTGATCCACAAGAAGTTGGGACATTAGCAATACATTCCATACGTGCTATGTTCACGTACTTATGTCTGGGCCCTTTGCCAGGTGTGCTGCTATCTCTGGCCTCACTTCAACCTAATAATGTGAAAACGCTTCCTTCACTGCTAACTAGCTGATCCACAAGAAGTTAGCAATACATTCCATACGTGCTATGTTCACGTACTTATGTCTGGGCCCTTTGCCAGGTGTGCTGCTATCTCTGGCCTCACTTCAACCTAATAATGTGAAAACGCTTCCTTCACTCCTAACTAGCTGATCCACAAGAAGTTAGCAATACATTCCATACGTGCTATGTTCACGTACTTATGTCTGGGCCCTTTGCCAGGTGTGCTGCTGTCTCTGGCCTCACTTCAACCTAATAATGTGAAAACGCTTCCTTCACTCCTAACTAGCTGATCCACAAGAAGTTAGCAATACATTCCATACGTGCTATGTTCACGTACTTATGTCTGGGCCCTTTGCCAGGTGTGCTGCTATCTCTGGCCTCACTTCAACCTAATAATGTGAAAACGCTTCCTTCACTCCTAACTAGCTGATCCACAAGAAGTTGGGACATTAGCAATACATTCCATACGTGCTATGTTCACGTACTTATGTCTGGGCCCTTTGCCAGGTGTGCTGCTATCTCTGGCCTCACTTCAACCTAATAATGTGAAAACGCTTCCTTCACTCCTAACTAGCTGATCCACAAGAAGTTAGCAATACATTCCATACGTGCTATGTTCACGTACTTATGTCTGGGCCCTTTGCCAGGTGTGCTGCTATCTCTGGCCTCACTTCAACCTAATAATGTGAAAACGCTTCCCTCACTCCTAACTAGCTGATCCACAAGAAGTTAGCAATACATTCCATACGTGCTATGTTCACGTACTTATGTCTGGGCCCTTTGCCAGGTGTGCTGCTATCTCTGGCCTCACTTCAACCTAATAATGTGAAAACGCTTCCTTCACTGCTAACTAGCTGATCCACAAGAAGTTAGCAATACATTCCATACGTGCTATGTTCACGTACTTATGTCTGGGCCCTTTGCCAGGTGTGCTGCTATCTCTGGCCTCACTTCAACCTAATAATGTGAAAACGCTTCCTTCACTCCTAACCACCTGATCCACAAGAAGTTAGCAATACATTCCATACGTGCTATGTTCACGTACTTATGTCTGGGCCCTTTGCCAGGTGTGCTGCTATCTCTGGCCTCACTTCAACCTAATAATGTGAAAACGCTTCCTTCACTCCTAACCACCTGATCCACAAGAAGTTAGCAATACATTCCATACGTGCTATGTTCACGTACTTATGTCTGGGCCCTTTGCCAGGTGTGCTGCTATCTCTGGCCTCACTTCAACCTAATAATGTGAAAACGCTTCCTTCACTGCTAACTAGCTGATCCACAAGAAGTTAGCAATACATTCCATACGTGCTATGTTCACGTACTTATGTCTGGGCCCTTTGCCAGGTGTGCTGCTATCTCTGGCCTCACTTCAACCTAATAATGTGAAAACGCTTCCTTCACTCCTAACTAGCTGATCCACAAGAAGTTGGCAATACATTCCATACGTGCTATGTTCACGTACTTATGTCTGGGCCCTTTGCCAGGTGTGCTGCTATCTCTGGCCTCACTTCAACCTAATAATGTGAAAACGCTTCCTTCACTCCTAACTAGCTGATCCACAAGAAGTTGGGACATTAGCAATACATTCCATACGTGCTATGTTCACGTACTTATGTCTGGGCCCTTTGCCAGGTGTGCTGCTATCTCTGGCCTCACTTCAACCTAATAATGTGAAAACGCTTCCTTCACTGCTAACTAGCTGATCCACAAGAAGTTAGCAATACATTCCATACGTGCTATGTTCACGTACTTATGTCTGGGCCCTTTGCCAGGTGTGCTGCTATCTCTGGCCTCACTTCAACCTAATAATGTGAAAACGCTTCCTTCACTGCTAACTAGCTGATCCACAAGAAGTTAGCAATACATTCCATACGTGCTATGTTCACGTACTTATGTCTGGGCCCTTTGCCAGGTGTGCTGCTATCTCTGGCCTCACTTCAACCTAATAATGTGAAAACGCTTCCTTCACTGCTAACTAGCTGATCCACAAGAAGTTAGCAATACATTCCATACGTGCTATGTTCACGTACTTATGTCTGGGCCCTTTGCCAGGTGTGCTGCTATCTCTGGCCTCACTTCAACCTAATAATGTGAAAACGCTTCCTTCACTCCTAACTAGCTGATCCACAAGAAGTTGGCAATACATTCCATACGTGCTATGTTCACGTACTTATGTCTGGGCCCTTTGCCAGGTGTGCTGCTATCTCTGGCCTCACTTCAACCTAATAATGTGAAAACGCTTCCTTCAGTCCTAACTAGCTGATCCACAAGAAGTTAGCAATACATTCCATACGTGCTATGTTCACGTACTTATGTCTGGGTCCTTTGCCAGGTGTGCTGCTATCTCTGGCCTCACTTCAACCTAATAATGTGAAAACGCTTCCTTCACTGCTAACTAGCTGATCCACAAGAACTTGGGACATTAGCAATACATTCCATACGTGCTATGTTCACGTACTTATGTCTGGGCCCTTTGCCAGGTGTGCTACTATCTCTGGCCTCACTTCAACCTAATAATGTGAAAACGCTTCCTTCACTCCTAACTAGCTGATCCACAAGAAGTTGGCAATACATTCCATACGTGCTATGTTCACGTACTTATGTCTGGGCCCTTTGCCAGGTGTGCTGCTATCTCTGGCCTCACTTCAACCTAATAATGTGAAAACGCTTCCTTCACTCCTAACTAGCTGATCCACAAGAAGTTGGCAATACATTCCATACGTGCTATGTTCACGTACTTATGTCTGGGCCCTTTGCCAGGTGTGCTGCTATCTCTGGCCTCACTTCAACCTAATAATGTGAAAACGCTTCCTTCACTGCTAACTAGCTGATCCACAAGAAGTTAGCAATACATTCCATACGTGCTATGTTCACGTACTTATGTCTGGGCCCTTTGCCAGGTGTGCTGCTATCTCTGGCCTCACTTCAACCTAATAATGTGAAAACGCTTCCTTCACTCCTAACTAGCTGATCCACAAGAAGTTAGCAATACATTCCATACGTGCTATGTTCACGTACTTATGTCTGGGCCCTTTGCCAGGTGTGCTGCTATCTCTGGCCTCACTTCAACCTAATAATGTGAAAACGCTTCCTTCACTCCTAACTAGCTGATCCACAAGAAGTTAGCAATACATTCCATACGTGCTATGTTCACGTACTTATGTCTGGGCCCTTTGCCAGGTGTGGTACTATCTCTGGCCTCACTTCAACCTAATAATGTGAAAACGCTTCCTTCACTCCTAACTAGCTGATCCACAAGAAGTTACGAATACGAATAGGTTGGAGAATTCAATGTCATTCTGGTAGGTTGTCACAGCAGCTTAATGGTTAGAGCTCCCACCTGGCAAGCGGAGAGTCTGTGGTTCAAATCCCAGCTGTGGCACTGAATTTTTCAGTTCTGATTCTACCTCTCTACTATTATACTTTCTCTTCTAGGTATAGTAAGTGGGGGAAGTATTGTTACAGAATAGACTTTATACAGAAAGGAAAGCTTGACTCGGCTCCTTTGATCTGCATGTACCCGTTGCGTTGCGCGCTTCGCCATATTGAAACCAAGTAAATGAAGCGATTGCTGCTTCCTACCAGGGCTCGAAACGGAACTCTTAATCTAGCCGCGGCTTAAATATACCTAAATAAATTGTGTTACTTTGTAGCAGGGCATTAGGGTCGCTTACATGCTGCAAGTAACACTGTCAATTATTTGTTGATACTGACACGTGATAATCATAGTCCAATACTTCTGATGTGGAAGTTGTTGGAGACATGTGTTGGATCGGTCCCCTAGTATCGGTACATGGGAAGTTAATCATCTGATTGGGACAATGCATTGTGGGCAGGCGAAGGGAAGCGAAGGGAAGCGAAGGGCAGCAGAGATGGCTTGGCTTGGCTGGTGCAGTTTATGACCAAGACATGCCTTGCCCACCTGGCTGGCTGGCTGGCTGGCTGGCTGGCTAAGTACCGCTTGCTATGGGGAGCGAACTTTCTCTGCGAGTCAAGTTTTACAGCCTCTTCCTAATGGACACTTCCCCACACCAACTGCAACAAGCTAATACCTACCAGTATAACAGGACTTTTCTCTTCCTACCTCCAGTCAACTAAGATTCCATAGCTCGAGCGAATCGTCCGCTAATAATGCAACACATTGTTACTTTCTCTACTGCGTACAGTAAGTAGCGGAAGCACCTACTGTATTCCACCAGCACTCCCATGTCGAGATTTCACCGCAAATATATGTTTTGAGATCCCCTGAATAAACAAATTAGAAAAAGGTCGGTGTATGTGTGTGTCTATGAACAGCGTAACTCAAACACGAAAATTCGGTTAAAAATCAAAGTTAATATTTAAGTTAAATATATTTCAAGGATGCGTTACGAATATTTCGAAGAAAATACCTCCGCTCTAAACTATCCTTTACCTGGAAAATTTTCCGAAAATGTTGGTTTTCTCAAAAATGGCTTTAATGATTTGGGTTAAAATGTCACATGTTTAAGATATTTTTATGGCAAAAGAAAAGTATATTTTCACTGTGGTCCATGGAGTTCTGTTTACTCTTGATGACTTTTGCAAAAGTAGTAAACCATAAGATATACACCAAATCTTACTATACAAAAAATGTACATCTCGTTAAGGTACAGTTTATGTTAAACATAACGGAATTTTAAAGCCATCGTATAGCGACGACTCTTGAATTGACTATCGCTGTAAGTGTACTGTACTCCCCTTGTACCTACAAGAAAATAAGCAGTAAAATAATGTTTACAAACGTTTATCTCGATTAACATGAAATAGATGGAGGAATGAGTGTTTTAAGAACATTTTGTGTAAGAGTAGAGAGATTCATGTGAGTGCAGCGAATCCGATTTTTTATAGTAATGCTCTCCATTGTAATGTTATATCCAACGATGTTTGTATGAAATGGTGCTGAAATGAGCGCGACGTCCTTAGAGCTTAGTTACCCGACATTCGCAGTCTCAGCATAAGGGAAAAGCTCGGGATAACCCTTATCGAGAGTCGAACTCGGGACATGTTGAGTGTGAGGCAGACATACTACCACCACGCTACAGAGGCGTACTGGAAATGTGAGTTGTTCCAGTGCACTTCACTTTGAAGCAGAAATCGGATACGTAGGTAGGTACACATGAGAAATTTGTGCGCTAAACTTGACTGTATAGGGAAACTGCGTACTTGCATTACACCGGTCATGCGTCAAGGCAATACTCCAGTCTCATCATTTCAACACCTAACTTAACTGTCTCGAATTTATTACATATTTCACTTAGTTATTTGATTTGAAAAATTACCAAATAGAAAAGTGAAGCAATAACACAAGATTATGCGAGCGTTCTGCGCACGTGTGCGTGGCTTCTTCAGGAAGGACAACCTTCTTAGAAACAATAGACATAACACAGTGCGGACGCGATTGTTGATTCATTCAGAGCCAACAATAAATATGTTCGTTTACATCCAGTTCCTTCAATTGTCAGCAAGATGGCCCCACAGTCTGATTTGTCTGATTTGAACCAAAATAAGACCAAATTAAGGAGGTTGATAAGGGGAAAGAGCTACACTCACCATCACACGTGCATTTCTTGGCGGCGCCGTGGCCGAGCGGTTAGCGGGTTTCTCCGGGTGCTCCGGTTTCCCCCGCCATCTCATTCCGCCGATGCTCCATCTTCATTCCATGTATCATCAGTGTCACCGCCTGCGGTGCCGTAGTAGTAAAAGCGGGCGTTAAACACTACAACAACAACGCATTTCTTATTTAAGAGACAAACACCACACTCCAAGTTGGCAAGTGATTGCTCTCCTGTTTGATGTGTTGCTACGCTTTGCATTGCAACTAATGACAGGTAGGTAGCCAATCTACGGACTTCTAGTTTAACCCATTCGGTTCAAGTCCGGAAAAACTTCTTTTGTGCATTATATACCTAGCTACCAAATATTTTATCTTTCTAACGTCTTAATAAAATTATGAATATCCAGAATGAATTTCACTGCGGTACTGGAACTCCAATAAAAGGCTACCCTCCCAAAATATAAATAATAATAATAATAATAATAATAATAATAATAATAATAATAATAATAATAATAATAATAATAATAATAATAATAATAATAATAATAATAATAATAATAATAATAATAATAATAATAATAATAATAATAATAATAATAATAATAGTAATAGATAATAAATAATGTGTCACACTGGCCCACAGCTGTTTGCGAATGCTTTATCATAAACATGAGATTGTATTGATTGATTATTTTCATTAATAGGGACAAATAAAGAAATTACAATCAACTTCATGCCAATCATAGAGTGAGTAGGCTAGGCGAACATTTTTGAACAGGACATGTTAGAAAGGAAACAGCGCCCCATTACAATCTGGCGGGCCGACAAAACTGTTGCGTGGAAGTGTACCCTTCATGTTAGCAAGAGCTGTTTGGCTGGCTGTGGATGTTTTATCATTAACTCCATTAATACAAGCAAATAAAGAGATTTGAGGTTTTAATATAAGCAACACACATTGAGCGCCTGAATCGCGTTATCTTGCGACTGTTGTTTGTTCGGATCCTCTTGTTCCTTCCTCTCTGCGTTTCTCTCCTTCTCCTGCTGCTCTGGATCCACTCAGAGTGATTAAAAAGTGTCCGCTTGCAGGGACCGAGAGGGGAGGGGACGGAGGGCTCAATACATTACAAGTTAATAGTCCCTTCCCATCCCATACTTCCTGCACCCGCCACATCGTCTTCCAAGGAACACTTCCTGTTTGCCAAGTACAACCCACGTCTGCCTTATCGCATTACAAGCAAGTGTTTAAAAACAATAAGCCCTTCCCCATATTTCCATGTGCCACTCGTGCAAGGACTAACTGAAGCAATAAACAGATAGTTTGTGTCAGAGAGTGCGACGTTTGAGGACTAGATAAGCCCTTCCCCATATTTCCATGTGGTACTCGCACAAGGACTAACTGAAGCAATAAACAGATAGTTTGTGTCAGGGAATGCGACGTTTGAGGACTAGATAAGCCCTTCCCCATATTTCCACGTGGTACTCCTAGAAGGACTAACTGAAGCAATAAACAGATAGTTTGTGTAAGAGAGTGCGATGTTTGAGGACTAGATAAGCCCTTCCCCATATTTCCACGTGGTACTCGCACAAGGACTAACTGAAGCAATAAACAGATAGTTTGTGTAAGAGAATGCGACGTTTGAGGACTAGATAAGCCCTTCCCCATATTTCCATGTGGTACTCGCACAAGGACTAACTGAAGCAATAAACAGATAGTTTGTGTAAGAGAGTGCGACGTTTGAGGACTAGATAAGCCCTTCCCCATATTTCCATGTGGTACTCGCACAAGGACTAACTGAAGCAATAAACAGATAGTTTGTGTCAGAGAGTGCGACGTTTGAGGACTAGATAAGCCCTTCCCCATATTTCCATGTGGTACTCGCACAAGGACTAACTGAAGCAATAAACAGATAGTTTGTGTCAGGGAATGCGACGTTTGAGGACTAGATAAGCCCTTCCCCATATTTCCATGTGGTACTCGCACAAGGACTAACTGAAGCAATAAACAGATAGTTTGTGTCAGGGAATGCGACGTTTGAGGACTAGATAAGCCCTTCCCCATATTTCCATGTGGTACTCGCACAAGGACTAACTGAAGCAATAAACAGATAGTTTGTGTAAGAGAATGCGACGTTTGAGGACTAGATAAGCCCTTCCCCATATTTCCATGTGGCACTCGCACAAGGACTAACTGAAGCAATAAACAGATAGTTTGTGTCAGGGAATGCGACGTTTGAGGACTAGATAAGCCCTTCCCCATATTTCCATGTGGTACTCGCACAAGGACTAACTGAAGCAATAAACAGATAGTTTGTGTCAGGGAATGCGACGTTTGAGGACTAGATAAGCCCTTCCCCATATTTCCATGTGGTACTCGCACAAGGACTAACTGAAGCAATAAACAGATAGTTTGTGTCAGAGAATGCGACGTTTGAGGACTAGATAAGCCCTTCCCCATATTTCCATGTGGTACTCGCACAAGGACTAACTGAAGCAATAAACAGATAGTTTGTGTCAGGGAATGCGACGTTTGAGGACTAGATAAGCCCTTCCCCATATTTCCACGTGGTACTCGCACAAGGACTAACTGAAGCAATAAACAGATAGTTTGTGTCAGGGAATGCGACGTTTGAGGACTAGATAAGCCCTTCCCCATATTTCCATGTGGCACTCGCACAAGGACTAACTGAAGCAATAAACAGATAGTTTGTGTCAGGGAATACGACGTTTGAGGACTAGATAAGCCCTTCCCCATATTTCCACGTGGTACTCGCACAAGGACTAACTGAAGCAATAAACAGATAGTTTGTGTAAGAGAGTGCGATGTTTGAGGACTAGATAAGCCCTTCCCCATATTTCCATGTGGTACTCGCACAAGGACTAACTGAAGCAATAAACAGATAGTTTGTGTCAGGGAATGCGACGTTTGAGGACTAGATAAGCCCTTCCCCATATTTCCATGTGCCACTCGTGCAAGGACTAACTGAAGCAATAAACAGATAGTTTGTGTCAGGGAATGCGACGTTTGAGGACTAGATAAGCCCTTCCCCATATTTCCATGTGGCACTCGCACAAGGACTAACTGAAGCATTAAACAGATAGTTTGTGTCAGGGAATGCGACGTTTGAGGACTAGATAAGCCCTTCCCCATATTTCCATGTGGTACTCGCACAAGGACTAACTGAAGCAATAAACAGATAGTTTGTGTAAGAGAGTGCGACGTTTGAGGACTAGATAAGCCCTTCCCCATATTTCCATGTGGTACTCGCACAAGGACTAACTGAAGCAATAAACAGATAGTTTGTGTCAGGGAATGCGACGTTTGAGGACTAGATAAGCCCTTCCCCATATTTCCATGTGGCACTCGCACAAGGACTAACTGAAGCAATAAACAGATAGTTTGTGTCAGAGAGTGCGACGTTTGAGGACTAGATAAGCTCTTCCCCATATTTCCATGTGGCACTCGCACAAGGACTAACTGAAGCAATAAACAGATAGTTTGTGTAAGAGAATGCGACGTTTGAGGACTAGATAAGCCCTTCCCCATATTTCCATGTGGTACTCGCACAAGGACTAACTGAAGCAATAAACAGATAGTTTGTGTCAGGGAATGCGACGTTTGAGGACTAGATAAGCCCTTCCCCATATTTCCATGTGGTACTCGCACAAGGACTAACTGAAGCAATAAACAGATAGTTTGTGTCAGAGAGTGCGACGTTTGAGGACTAGATAAGCCCTTCCCCATATTTCCATGTGGTACTCGCACAAGGACTAACTGAAGCAATAAACAGATAGTTTGTGTCAGGGAATGCGACGTTTCAGGACTAGATAAGCCCTTCCCCATATTTCCATGTGGTACTCGCACAAGGACTAACTGAAGCAATAAACAGATAGTTTGTGTCAGAGAGTGCGACGTTTGAGGACTAGATAAGCCCTTCCCCATATTTCCATGTGGCACTCGCACAAGGACTAACTGAAGCAATAAACAGATAGTTTGTGTCAGGGAATGCGACGTTTGAGGACTAGATAAGCCCTTCCCCATATTTCCATGTGGCACTCGCACAAGGACTAACTGAAGCAATAAACAGATAGTTTGTGTCAGAGAGTGCGACGTTTGAGGACTAGATAAGCTCTTCCCCATATTTCCATGTGGCACTCGCACAAGGACTAACTGAAGCAATAAACAGATAGTTTGTGTAAGAGAGTGCGACGTTTGAGGACTAGATAAGCCCTTCCCCATATTTCCACGTGGTACTCGCACAAGGACTAACTGAAGCAATAAACAGATAGTTTGTGTAAGAGAGTGCGACGTTTGAGGACTAGATAAGCCCTTCCCCATATTTCCATGTGGTACTCGCACAAGGACTAACTGAAGCAATAAACAGATAGTTTGTGTAAGAGAGTGCGACGTTTGAGGACTAGATAAGCCCTTCCCCATATTTCCATGTGGCACTCGTGCAAGGACTACCTGAAGCAATAAACAGATAGTTTGTGTCAGAGAGTGCGACGTTTGAGGACTAGATAAGCTCTTCCCCATATTTCCATGTGGCACTCGCACAAGGACTAACTGAAGCAATAAACAGATAGTTTGTGTAAGAGAGTGCGACGTTTGAGGACTAGATAAGCCCTTCCCCATATTTCCATGTGGTACTCATGCAAGGACTAACTGAAGCAATAAACAGATAGTTTGTGTCAGGGAATGCGACGTTTGAGGACTAGATAAGCTCTTCCCCATATTTCCATGTGGCACTCGCACAAGGACTAACTGAAGCAATAAACAGATAGTTTGTGTAAGAGAGTGCGACGTTTGAGGACTAGATAAGCCCTTCCCCATATTTCCATGTGGCACTCGTGCAAGGACTACCTGAAGCAATAAACAGATAGTTTGTGTCAGAGAGTGCGACGTTTGAGGACTAGATAAGCTCTTCCCCATATTTCCATGTGGCACTCGCACAAGGACTAACTGAAGCAATAAACAGATAGTTTGTGTAAGAGAGTGCGACGTTTGAGGACTAGATAAGCCCTTCCCCATATTTCCATGTGGCACTCGCACAAGGACTAACTGAAGCAATAAACAGATAGTTTGTGTCAGAGAGTGCGACGTTTGAGGACTAGATAAGCCCTTCCCCATATTTCCATGTGGTACTCGTGCAAGGACTAACTGAAGCAATAAACAGATAGTTTGTGTAAGAGAGTGCGACGTTTGAGGACTAGATAAGCCCTTCCCCATATTTCCATGTGGTACTCGTGCAAGGACTAACTGAAGCAATAAACAGATAGTTTGTGTAAGAGAGTGCGACGTTTGAGGACTAGATAAGCCCTTCCCCATATTTCCATGTGGCACTCGCACAAGGACTAACTGAAGCAATAAACAGATAGTTTGTGTCAGAGAGTGCGACGTTTGAGGACTAGATAAGCCCTTCCCCATATTTCCACGTGGCACTCGCACAAGGACTAACTGAAGCAATAAACAGATAGTTTGTGTCAGGGAGTGCGACGTTTGAGGACTAGATAAGCCCTTCCCCATATTTCCATGTGGTACTCGCACAAGGACTAACTGAAGCAATAAACAGATAGTTTGTGTCAGGGAATGCGACGTTTGAGGACTAGATAAGCCCTTCCCCATATTTCCACGTGGTACTCGCACAAGGACTACCTGAAGCAATAAACAGATAGTTTGTGTAAGAGAGTGCGACGTTTGAGGACTAGATAAGCCCTTCCCCATATTTCCATGTGGCACTCGCACAAGGACTACCTGAAGCAATAAACAGATAGTTTGTGTCAGAGAATGCGACGTTTGAGGACTAGATAAGCCCTTCCCCATATTTCCATGTGGTACTCGCACAAGGACTAACTGAAGCAATAAACAGATAGTTTGTGTCAGGGAGTGCGACGTTTGAGGACTAGATAAGCCCTTCCCCATATTTCCATGTGGCACTCGCACAAGGACTAACTGAAGCAATAAACAGATAGTTTGTGTCAGGGAGTGCGACGTTTGAGGACTAGATAAGCCCTTCCCCATATTTCCATGTGGTACTCGCACAAGGACTAACTGAAGCAATAAACAGATAGTTTGTGTCAGGGAATGCGACGTTTGAGGACTAGATAAGCCCTTCCCCATATTTCCATGTGGTACTCGCACAAGGACTAACTGAAGCAATAAACAGATAGTTTGTGTCAGGGAGTGCGACGTTTGAGGACTAGATAAGCCCTTCCCCATATTTCCATGTGGTACTCGCACAAGGACTAACTGAAGCAATAAACAGATAGTTTGTGTCAGAGAGTGCGACGTTTGAGGACTAGATAAGCCCTTCCCCATATTTCCATGTGGTACTCGCACAAGGACTAACTGAAGCAATAAACAGATAGTTTGTGTCAGAGAATGCGACGTTTGAGGACTAGATAAGCCCTTCCCCATATTTCCATGTGGCACTCGTGCAAGGACTAACTGAAGCAATAAACAGATAGTTTGTGTCAGGGAGTGCGACGTTTGAGGACTAGATAAGCCCTTCCCCATATTTCCATGTGGTACTCGCACAAGGACTAACTGAAGCAATAAACAGATAGTTTGTGTCAGAGAGTGCGACGTTTGAGGACTAGATAAGCCCTTCCCCATATTTCCACGTGGTACTCGCACAAGGACTAACTGAAGCAATAAACAGATAGTTTGTGTCAGAGAGTGCGACGTTTGAGGACTAGATAAGCCCTTCCCCATATTTCCACGTGGTACTCGCACAAGGACTAACTGAAGCAATAAACAGATAGTTTGTGTCAGGGAATGCGACGTTTGAGGACTAGATAAGCCCTTCCCCATATTTCCATGTGGCACTCGTGCAAGGACTAACTGAAGCAATAAACAGATAGTTTGTGTCAGGGAGTGCGACGTTTGAGGACTAGATAAGCCCTTCCCCATATTTCCATGTGGCACTCGTGCAAGGACTAACTGAAGCAATAAACAGATAGTTTGTGTAAGAGAGTGCGACGTTTGAGGACTAGATAAGCCCTTCCCCATATTTCCATGTGGTACTCGCACAAGGACTAACTGAAGCAATAAACAGATAGTTTGTGTCAGGGAATGCGACGTTTGAGGACTAGATAAGCCCTTCCCCATATTTCCATGTGGTACTCGCACAAGGACTAACTGAAGCAATAAACAGATGGTTTGTGTAAGAGAGTGCGACGTTTGAGGACTAGATAAGCCCTTCCCCATATTTCCACGTGGTACTCGTGCAAGGACTAACTGAAGCAATAAACAGATGGTTTGTGTAAGAGAGTGCGACGTTTGAGGACTAGATAAGCCCTTCCCCATATTTCCATGTGGTACTCGCACAAGGACTAACTGAAGCAATAAACAGATAGTTTGTGTCAGAGAGTGCGACGTTTGAGGACTAGATAAGCCCTTCCCCATATTTCCATGTGGTACTCGTGCAAGGACTAACTGAAGCAATAAACAGATAGTTTGTGTAAGAGAGTGCGACGTTTGAGGACTAGATAAGCCCTTCCCCATATTTCCACGTGGTACTCGCACAAGGACTAACTGAAGCAATAAACAGATAGTTTGTGTCAGAGAGTGCGACGTTTGAGGACTAGATAAGCCCTTCCCCATATTTCCACGTGGTACTCGCACAAGGACTAACTGAAGCAATAAACAGATAGTTTGTGTCAGGGAATGCGACGTTTGAGGACTAGATAAGCCCTTCCCCATATTTCCATGTGGCACTCGTGCAAGGACTAACTGAAGCAATAAACAGATAGTTTGTGTCAGGGAGTGCGACGTTTGAGGACTAGATAAGCCCTTCCCCATATTTCCATGTGGCACTCGTGCAAGGACTAACTGAAGCAATAAACAGATAGTTTGTGTAAGAGAGTGCGACGTTTGAGGACTAGATAAGCCCTTCCCCATATTTCCATGTGGTACTCGCACAAGGACTAACTGAAGCAATAAACAGATAGTTTGTGTCAGGGAATGCGACGTTTGAGGACTAGATAAGCCCTTCCCCATATTTCCATGTGGTACTCGTGCAAGGACTAACTGAAGCAATAAACAGATAGTTTGTGTCAGGGAATGCGACGTTTGAGGACTAGATAAGCCCTTCCCCATATTTCCATGTGGTACTCGCACAAGGACTAACTGAAGCAATAAACAGATAGTTTGTGTCAGAGAATGCGACGTTTGAGGACTAGATAAGCCCTTCCCCATATTTCCATGTGGTACTCGCACAAGGACTAACTGAAGCAATAAACAGATAGTTTGTGTCAGGGAATGCGACGTTTGAGGACTAGATAAGCCCTTCCCCATATTTCCATGTGGTACTCGCACAAGGACTAACTGAAGCAATAAACAGATAGTTTGTGTCAGAGAATGCGACGTTTGAGGACTAGATAAGCCCTTCCCCATATTTCCATGTGGTACTCGCACAAGGACTAACTGAAGCAATAAACAGATAGTTTGTGTAAGAGAGTGCGACGTTTGAGGACTAGATAAGCCCTTCCCCATATTTCCATGTGGTACTCGCACAAGGACTAACTGAAGCAATAAACAGATAGTTTGTGTAAGAGAGTGCGACGTTTGAGGACTAGATAAGCCCTTCCCCATATTTCCACGTGGCACTCGCACAAGGACTAACTGAAGCAATAAACAGATAGTTTGTGTCAGGGAATGCGACGTTTGAGGACTAGATAAGCCCTTCCCCATATTCCCATGTGGTACTCGTACAAGGACTAACTGAAGCAATAAACAGATAGTTTGTGTAAGAGAGTGCGACGTTTGAGGACTAGATAAGCCCTTCCCCATATTTCCACGTGGTACTCGCACAAGGACTAACTGAAGCAATAAACAGATAGTTTGTGTAAGAGAGTGCGATGTTTGAGGACTAGATAAGCCCTTCCCCATATTTCCATGTGGTACTCGCACAAGGACTAACTGAAGCAATAAACAGATTGTTTGTGTCAGGGAATGCGACGTTTGAGGACTAGATAAGCCCTATCATTAACTGTCTCCTACTCCCTGCACACGGTGCAGTTCAAACTAGTCAACACTATAGCACGGACCAACTCACAATCACATCAACATGGCAACAGTTTTACATAATGAGAAGCCATTTTGTTTGATATGTAACTAGTGATTACGCCACGCATATCATTTCAGTATTAGACGCATTAAGAAAACCGTACCAATGAGTGTGGCAAGATGGTTATACGAGTCAGCTATGCTTATGTACCTAAGTATTTTGTTAAAACACATCAAGTTGATGGCCCGTTCCGCTCCCTAGTGGAGTGTCGTGGCAGATCATCTCTCCGGTCTTGTTTACGTCCTCCAACACTTAAGGTTCAGAATTTCTCCTTGTTAGAAGCCTATCTTCCTTCATTCTTGCTACCTGTTGAAACAATTGTATTTATTTGCTTTTATCTTATCACTTAGTTTGAAAATGTTGAATTTGTTACTTCTCCCGTTACTTGTGCCACCCCTGACGACCGCATTTCGGCTGTTTCTATTTTTCTCTCCTCCAGTTTTGTTAAAGGCCATGTCGCCGATCCATAAATCAACATTGGCACTGCGATTGTTTTATAACATTTTAATTTTGTTTCCCTTGCTCTTTTAGTTGTTAAACATCTATTTATTGCAGCACAGATGTTATCTAATTTCTTTTCTGTTTGCCTGTTGTGCCTGATGTTATCACACTTCCTAAATATTCAAAACAGCTCACTTCTCCAATTATTTCTGTTCCAATTACACTTTTTGTTCTCTCGTGATAAGATCCAAGAAAAGCCTTAAATTTTGTTCTCTAACTTTATATTTTCAAGTTGTTTTAAATAACAAAAGAATACAATTTATGAATTGCCCTTTGCAACTGATTTTCCAAAGAGGCCTTGTAACTTGGTCATCTGCAAATAACATCAATTAATTTTCATTTCGTCTATCTTAAAATTTTCATCTAAAACATTTTCTATTTCCTTATGACATTGTTCAAACATAGAGCATATTAAGAAGTAATGGTAAGAGAGGGCAACCCTGCCTAACTCCATTACTAATATCCATAAACGTATCTCCAATACCTTTTCCTTTATTCGTATTCTTGTATTCTGGTATAAGCTTAAAACATGTAATAATAATAATAATAATAATAATAATAATAATAATAATAATAATAATAATAATAATAATAATAATAATAATAATAATAATAATAATAATAATAATAATAATAATAATAATAATAATAATAATAATAATCATAATATTACGTTAATACAATAATTATCATCACGTTGTACGTTAATTAATATTTGCAGGATGAAAAACCAAGCTACTCGTGCTGTCAATTTTTTTTTAACTTTCTGTACTGGTAAGTAGGGGAAGAATTGTATTTCACCCAAAAATTCCATGTGGAGACTTCACCGCAAATACATGTTTGGATACCCCCTGAGTCCAAAAAAAGCATTTTTAAAAAAGGTCCGGATGTGTGTGTGTGTGTGTGTGTGTGTGTGTGTGTGTGTGTCTGTGTGTTCGTTAGTCTGTGGAGAGCATAACTCAAAAACGAAAAGTCGGTTGGTATTTAAGTTTAATGTCTTTCAAGGATGTGACACGAACATTTTGAAGGAAATAGCCGCACCTTAAACTACCATTTACATGGAAAATTTTTCGAAAATTTTGATTTTCTTGAAAATGGCTCTAACGATTTTGATTAAAATGTCATATGTTCAAGATATTTGTATGACAAATGAAATGTATATTTTGAATTTTATGGCTATAACCTATGTAGTCCTGTTTACTCTGGATGACTTGAATAACTCGTAAATCGTAAGAGATAAATAAACTCTTAATATAGGAAAAATGTATATCTCACTAAAACACACAATTTATGTTCCAATAAATGTTTTTGTAGAGTGGACCATTTCGGAGATATTCCTTATTATTTGTGTCAGATTCGGAAAACTTGAATCTTTCATGAAATGGAACATCGTTGTTCATTTTTTATATGTTAACCTGTAAAGAGAACGGAATCTGAAAGCTTTAAAATATTTGACTGTCGCACAAAGCCTACTGTATTCCAATATTCCCCTTGTACCTACAAGGAAATAAGCAATAAGATAATTTGTACAAATGTTTATCTTAACTAACACAAAGAAGATATAGGAATAAGAGTTTGTAAGATTGTTTAGTACAAGAGTAGAGAAAGTTATGTGAGTGTGACATATCAGATCTTTAAGTTATGCTGTTGACACACACGCACACACACACACACACACACACACACACACACACACGCGCGCGCGCGCGCACGCAAATACAAACAGGGATTTTTTTCTATTATGAGTTTATTTTTATGAGTTAACTTAAAAACGCGCATCCAGTGATACCTATGTAGGTATTGGATGCAGTACTTCCTGTGCTTTCTCTAGGTAATTACGTAGTACAGTAAGTGAAGATGGGGTGCAAATTGAGCTGTCAGGTGATATTGGTGTAGGTACAATACTTGCAGGACTTATTTGATCATGTTTTCGTTGATCGTTAAAGGTGGCTTTACTTGACTACACGCAGGAGGTTGGATTAAATAGAAAAAGGGGCAGACAGGTTGCTGAGTTGGCAGCCCTGAAGGGGTTGGAAAACACGTGTAGGGTAGTACGTAGTACCTACCTACCTTGTGTTAAGTTTAGTTCCAGCTCATCTACCAGCCAAGTGAATTATTGCCAAAACCGTGCAGATCTTTTAATTCTCTGGCTCAGATATGAATCACAGAAAAGCTTCAAGAGAGCGAGCGAAAAAAAGAACTAAAAGTCGACGGTGACCATTGGACATTTAAATTTATGAGTGTGTTCAAATAATGGGCGAACAAAACGCTGTTAGGGGAAAATGAAATGTTGGAAATGAACTGAAAGAAGAATGGGAGCTGAAGGAGGTTGGTTGGTTGGTTCGTTCTTGGAATAACGAATGGGTTTTTATTAAAAGTGAGCCAAGTTTTTAAAGAAGTGTTTTCTTTGTTCCTGCCAGCCAAGTTGCATGTGACATGCGAGTTTAACTGTTCTTGCCACGGCTACAAACAAGCACAATTTAGAACTGTGCCAAAACGTCTTGAAATTATTGTCTGCTGCCAGCCAATTATAGCGAATAAGAGCACTTTAAACAGAAACTGAGAAACAGAGCTTACTCATCCAGTTTATGTAGTATTAAGAAAACTACAAGCATTAACGTGAGCTATTTATTTATGTTTGAACATAGATACATTTCCTTTTGATTCCTGGTGCAATGAAGGTTAAAGTACTAAACATAGATTCAATTTAAGCAAGTGTATTTAATAAGTATTGAATAAGTTAGTCAATAAATACGCAGGTGATACCTTAAATTACTTTATTAGATGAGTAATTAAATGTCTCCATTAACACCTAAACACTTTATGATTAGTTTGGAAAGGTTTCCTCAAACTGTTAAGAACATATGAACTAATAGTGCGACAAGCTTCACATAGTCTAAAACTATTGTATGTCCTCAAAGAGGGCGTTACATCTGGTGAACGAGGTGCAGCACGTGCCTTCCATGTGTTTTCCAAGAGGAAAATGACAATAGAATTCACCAGTAATAGCGCTTTCTGCATCAAAAACTGCCATGTTTATGAATTTTCAAAATATTTTAAATACCGTATTTCAAGTTTCACTTAAAACTTCATTTGCTCCTCGATTTCATGAGGTAAACGACAGTTTCATGTCAGTAGAACTCCTGCGGGACGAAATTCCGGCACACCGACGACGCTGATGTGGTCCTGGCAATTGACAGCTTCGTTAAACTACAAAATAATTTTTTAAATTAAGTTCATGAGATTTACTAACTTGAATGAAAACATCCTATACCGGTTCAAGAATTAATTAAAAAAGGAATTTTAATAAAAGTTGCTTATTTAATTGTGGGTAACTAAAATATAGAGGAAAACATGATAATTTAATTTAAAACTCTGAGGTAGGCACCCCTGTGCCCCATATGGAGACCCTTGGCTATTCTTTCTCTATCACGTATTTCTCCATTTTACTCTGATATTTTCCAATATAATTTCACATGAAGTGTTGAAAATAGCTAAATTAAATTTTGATATGACAAGCTAATGTCTCATTGTGTTAATGACTTGGTTAAATTAATTGCTGTTACCTTTTAATGAAAACATGTAATTAGAAAAAAAATCCTATATTTCTTAATAAACTAGGTACGTTATTCTAACATCAAAATCAAAATCAGGTTTCGATTTTATGAGTTTTAAATGTGTTGAAGTAGGCATTAAGTGGTTATTATTTACTCTCACGATTACACAAAGGGAAATAAATATGAGACTGAAAATATAGCATTTATTTGAAAAGCGGAAATTGCCAAAGATTAGTTCAGACAGTTTAATTAAACGTTAAACTTTTTACGAAAATGTGCCACTTTTTTCAATTGTATGTCCCCTTAAAGCGTTACCCAGCAGTGGGTAAATGTCGACTGTGAAAGAAAGACACGCATTGCCGGTACTTCTACAATCTGAAAGGCAGCTTCTTGTCGTTTGTTTGTTAAACGAGAATGATAGTTGATGTGGTGTGTGCGTTCCCTAAGCAGCACTGCAAAGAGAAGGGCATTAAGATTCAATCAGCGAAATGCTGTTGGGCAATTAATCACGTTGACTTTGACTGGAATTCACGCCCCGGAACGGTGCACACGAATGGTCATGGCGTTCCGGTCCATGCGCGCGCATCTGTTCAGGATATGCACCACCCGCTGCACTTCACACTGCACTCGCGCCCTTCACAAACGAGAAATACTAAATACAAACAAACAGATGCACTCAGGTTAAGTCCGGTCTGCTTTTAACAAGCTTGTACCTATATCTCTGCAGGTGCCTTTAAAGTTATAGACACCTTCATTCCAAACAAACAGATGCACTCAGGTTAAGTCCGGTCTACTTTTAACAAGCTTGTACCTATATCTCTGCAGGTGCCTTTAAAGTTATAGACACCTTCATTCCAAACAAACAGATGCACTCAGGTTAAGTCCAGTCTGCTTTTAACAAGCTTGTACCTATATCTCTGCAGGTGCCTTTAAAGTTATAGACACCTTCATTCCAAACAAACAGATGCACTCAGGTTAAGTCCAGTCTACTTTTAACAAGCTTGTATATCTCTGCAGGTGCCTTTAAAGTTATAGACACCTTCATTCCAAACAAACAGATGCACTCAGGTTAAGTCCGGTCTACTTTTAACAAGCTTGTATATCTCTGCAGGTGCCTTTAAAGTTATAGACACCTTCAT
This sequence comes from Tenodera sinensis, assembly GCA_030765045.1. Classification (NCBI taxonomy): domain Eukaryota; kingdom Metazoa; phylum Arthropoda; class Insecta; order Mantodea; family Mantidae; genus Tenodera; species Tenodera sinensis. The sequence goes on from CM060969.1 coordinate 6,571,755, forward strand.
TCCAAACAAACAGATGCACTCAGGTTAAGTCCGGTCTGCTTTTAACAAGCTTGTACCTATATCTCTGCAGGTGCCTTTAAAGTTATAGACACCTTCATTCCAAACAAACAGATGCACTCAGGTTAAGTCCGGTCTACTTTTAACAAGCTTGTACCTATATCTCTGCAGGTGCCTTTAAAGTTATAGACACCTTCATTCCAAACAAACAGATGCACTCAGGTTAAGTCCGGTCTACTTTTAACAAGCTTGTACCTATATCTCTGCAGGTGCCTTTAAAGTTATAGACACCTTCATTCCAAACAAACAGATGCACTCAGGTTAAGTCCGGTCTACTTTTAACAAGCTTGTACCTATATCTCTGCAGGTGCCTTTAAAGTTATAGACACCTTCATTCCAAACAAACAGATGCACTCAGGTTAAGTCCAGTCTGCTTTTAACAAGCTTGTATATCTCTGCAGGTGCCTTTAAAGTTATAGACACCTTCATTCCAAACAAACAGATGCACTCAGGTTAAGTCCGGTCTACTTTTAACAAGCTTGTACCTATATCTCTGCAGGTGCCTTTAAAGTTATAGACACCTTCATTCCAAACAAACAGATGCACTCAGGTTAAGTCCAGTCTGCTTTTAACAAGCTTGTACCTATATCTCTGCAGGTGCCTTTAAAGTTATAGACACCTTCATTCCAAACAAACAGATGCACTCAGGTTAAGTCCGGTCTACTTTTAACAAGCTTGTATATCTCTGCAGGTGCCTTTAAAGTTATAGACACCTTCATTCCAAACAAACAGATGCACTCAGGTTAAGTCCGGTCTACTTTTAACAAGCTTGTACCTATATCTCTGCAGGTGCCTTTAAAGTTATAGACACCTTCATTCCAAACAAACAGATGCACTCAGGTTAAGTGCGGTCTACTTTTAACAAGCTTGTACCTATATCTCTGCAGGTGCCTTTAAAGTTATAGACACCTTCATTCCAAACAAACAGATGCACTCAGGTTAAGTCCAGTCTGCTTTTAACAAGCTTGTACCTATATCTCTGCAGGTGCCTTTAAAGTTATAGACACCTTCATTCCAAACAAACAGATGCACTCAGGTTAAGTCCAGTCTGCTTTTAACAAGCTTGTATATCTCTGCAGGTGCCTTTAAAGTTATAGACACCTTCATTCCAAACAAACAGATGCACTCAGGTTAAGTCCGGTCTACTTTTAACAAGCTTGTATATCTCTGCAGGTGCCTTTAAAGTTATAGACACCTTCATTCCAAACAAACAGATGCACTCAGGTTAAGTCCGGTCTACTTTTAACAAGCTTGTACCTATATCTCTGCAGGTGCCTTTAAAGTTATAGACACCTTCATTCCAAACAAACAGATGCACTCAGGTTAAGTCCGGTCTACTTTTAACAAGCTTGTACCTATATCTCTGCAGGTGCCTTTAAAGTTATAGACACCTTCATTCCAAACAAACAGATGCACTCAGGTTAAGTCCAGTCTGCTTTTAACAAGCTTGTATAGCTCTGCAGGTGCCTTTAAAGTTATAGACACCTTCATTCCAAACAAACAGATGCACTCAGGTTAAGTCCGGTCTACTTTTAACAAGCTTGTACCTATATCTCTGCAGGTGCCTTTAAAGTTATAGACACCTTCATTCCAAACAAACAGATGCACTCAGGTTAAGTCCGGTCTGCTTTTAACAAGCTTGTATCTATATCTCTGCAGGTGCCTTTAAAGTTATACACACCTTCATTCCAAACAAACAGATGCACTCAGGTTAAGTCCGGTCTGCTTTTAACAAGCTTGTACCTATATCTCTGCAGGTGCCTTTAAAGTTATAGACACCTTCATTCCAAACAAACAGATGCACTCAGGTTAAGTCCAGTCTACTTTTAACAAGCTTGTACCTATATCTCTGCAGGTGCCTTTAAAGTTATAGACACCTTCATTCCAAACAAACAGATACACTCAGGTTAAGTCCAATCTGCTTTTAACAAGCTTGTATATCCCTGCAGGTGCCTTTAAAGTTATAGACACCTTCATTCCAAACAAACAGATGCACTCAGGTTAAGTCCGGTCTGCTTTTAACAAGCTTGTATATCTCTGCAGGTGCCTTTAAAGTTATAGACACCTTCATTCCAAACAAACAGATGCACTCAGGTTAAGTCCGGTCTGCTTTTAACAAGCTTGTACCTATATCTCTGCAGGTGCCTTTAAAGTTATAGACACCTTCATTCCAAACAAACAGATGCACTCAGGTTAAGTCCAGTCTACTTTTAACAAGCTTGTACCTATATCTCTGCAGGTGCCTTTAAAGTTATAGACACCTTCATTCCAAACAAACAGATGCACTCAGGTTAAGTCCGGTCTGCTTTTAACAAGCTTGTACCTATATCTCTGCAGGTGCCTTTAAAGTTATAGACACCTTCATTCCAAACAAACAGATGCACTCAGGTTAAGTCCAGTCTACTTTTAACAAGCTTGTACCTATATCTCTGCAGGTGCCTTTAAAGTTATAGACACCTTCATTCCAAACAAACAGATGCACTCAGGTTAAGTCCGGTCTGCTTTTAACAAGCTTGTATATCTCTGCAGGTGCCTTTAAAGTTATAGACACCTTCATTCCAAACAAACAGATACACTCAGGTTAAGTCCAGTCTGCTTTTAACAAGCTTGTATATCCCTGCAGGTGCCTTTAAAGTTATAGACACCTTCATTCCAAACAAACAGATGCACTCAGGTTAAGTCCGGTCTGCTTTTAACAAGCTTGTATCTATATCTCTGCAGGTGCCTTTAAAGTTATAGACACCTTCATTCCAAACAAACAGATGCACTCAGGTTAAGTCCGGTCTGCTTTTAACAAGCTTGTACCTATATCTCTGCAGGTGCCTTTAAAGTTATAGACACCTTCATTCCAAACAAACAGATGCACTCAGGTTAAGTCCAGTCTGCTTTTAACAAGCTTGTATATCTCTGCAGGTGCCTTTAAAGTTATAGACACCTTCATTCCAAACAAACAGATGCACTCAGGTTAAGTCCAGTCTACTTTTAACAAGCTTGTATGTATATCTCTGCAGGTGCCTTTAAAGTTATAGACACCTTCATTCCAAACAAACAGATGCACTCAGGTTAAGTCCGGTCTGCTTTTAACAAGCTTGTACCTATATCTCTGCAGGTGCCTTTAAAGTTATAGACACCTTCATTCCAAACAAACAGATGCACTCAGGTTAAGTCCAGTCTGCTTTTAACAAGCTTGTACCTATATCTCTGGAGGTGCCTTTAAAGTTATAGACACCTTCATTGCAAACAAACAGATGCACTCAGGTTAAGTCCGGTCTGCTTTTAACAAGCTTGTACCTATATCTCTGCAGGTGCCTTTAAAGTTATAGACACCTTCATTCCAAACAAACAGATGCACTCAGGTTAAGTCCAGTCTGCTTTTAACAAGCTTGTACCTATATCTCTGCAGGTGCCTTTAAAGTTATAGACACCTTCATTCCAAACAAACAGATGGACTCAGGTTAAGTCCAGTCTACTTTTAACAAGCTTGTATCTATATCTCTGCAGGTGCCTTTAAAGTTATAGACACCTTCATTCCAAACAAACAGATGCACTCAGGTTAAGTCCAGTCTACTTTTAACAAGCTTGTATCTATATCTCTGCAGGTGCCTTTAAAGTTATAGACACCTTCATTCCAAACAAACAGATGCACTCAGGTTAAGTCCAGTCTGCTTTTAACAAGCTTGTATATCTCTGGAGGTGCCTTTAAAGTTATAGACACCTTCATTCCAAACAAACAGATGCACTCAGGTTAAGTCCGGTCTGCTTTTGACAAGCTTGTACCTATATCTCTGCAGGTGCCTTTAAAGTTATAGACACCTTCATTCCAAACAAACAGATGCACTCAGGTTAAGTCCAGTCTGCTTTTAACAAGCTTGTACCTATATCTCTGCAGGTGCCTTTAAAGTTATAGACACCTTCATTCCAAACAAACAGATGGACTCAGGTTAAGTCCAGTCTACTTTTAACAAGCTTGTATCTATATCTCTGCAGGTGCCTTTAAAGTTATAGACACCTTCATTCCAAACAAACAGATGCACTCAGGTTAAGTCCAGTCTACTTTTAACAAGCTTGTATCTATATCTCTGCAGGTGCCTTTAATGTTATAGACACCTTCATTCCAAACAAACAGATGCACTCAGGTTAAGTCCAGTCTGCTTTTAACAAGCTTGTATATCTCTGGAGGTGCCTTTAAAGTTATAGACACCTTCATTCCAAACAAACAGATGCACTCAGGTTAAGTCCGGTCTACTTTTAACAAGCTTGTACCTATATCTCTGCAGGTGCCTTTAAAGTTATAGACACCTTCATTCCAAACAAACAGATGCACTCAGGTTAAGTCCGGTCTGCTTTTAACAAGCTTGTACCTATATCTCTGCAGGTGCCTTTAAAGTTATAGACACCTTCATTCCAAACAAACAGATGCACTCAGGTTAAGTCCAGTCTACTTTTAACAAGCTTGTACCTATATCTCTGCAGGTGCCTTTAAAGTTATAGACACCTTCATTCCAAACAAACAGATGCACTCAGGTTAAGTCCGGTCTACTTTTAACAAGCTTGTACCTATATCTCTGCAGGTGCCTTTAAAGTTATAGACACCTTCATTCCAAACAAACAGATGCACTCAGGTTAAGTCCGGTCTGCTTTTAACAAGCTTGTATCTATATCTCTGCAGGTGCATTTAAAGTTATAGACACAGCCAGGTTTGTAAACCCTGATCCATTTAACCTTTCCCGGTAACTGCACACTCATTCACTCTGAGGGAATGGAAAAACCTTTATGATATGAAATAGTTCGTTTAATAACATAACCATTTCCTTTACCTAATATTGCAACAAAAGTCAAGTCCAGTCCAGTGCAGAAAATAAACAGGAAATGTACGGATATATGCGATATGCCTGCTGCAATGCAATAAATATAAAAACCTATCTGTTAGTAGAAGGGCACTGTAAGCTGAAAGGAAACGCAATTTCTCATACTTTGAGGAATCCACTAGTGACTAGACCTTAAAATTGTATGCAAAATGACAGACGCTGTAAGCAGAGCTGCCGTCTCAAAGGTCCGAATAATACCTCGAATATCAACAACCTAGCTGAAGATTAGCAAGAACACCAACAGAGCCAGATGAAGCCATGCACATTGGACCACTAACCAGAACAACACAAGGAACACACATGGGATTCCAGACCACCTAAGAGCCCAAGTGAATCAGCCTGGACGGAGAATTAAACACCAGACATGATCACAATAAAAGAATTCCAGCATCAGAATAATTGTATAATTTTAAAGTGACATGTTTTTAAGCTTGTGTTTTTAATTGTTAAGTTTTCTCTGCAAAATCTTTGTGTTGCTGCTCGATTGTTGTTAGTCACGTGTTTTCTCGCGTGAGTGATGTGGGGAAGCTTTATCTTGAGCGCCTTTGTTACGCGCCGCGCCAGTGGTGTGGGCCATCCCGGCCCCGACCGTCCTTTGTTGTGTTGTCGCTGCCATGGGCCGGCATCAGAATATATTCGAAGAGAATTGTGAAATTTACACTCTTAAAATCGTATGAGTCAAATATGTTATCTAACAAAGTTAATTAATCTAGAAAACATATAAATTGTTATTAACAACCTTCGGTTTAAACCTACCTGTCTGACGTAATCAGGCATATGTACATATTATGGCAGTGTTATCTGCTGATTTTGCATTGCACAGGGATTCATTAGCCAATCAGCTGGGCAAGGTTTCAGACGCCATAGTTACCTACCACTGAACCCAAAGGCAGAATACTTTGAGAGTTATGAATTTGCAGTTGTAACTTGTTTTTCATTAACTCTTTTGCATCTAATATTGTCAATATTTCACCATTCTAACAATGTAACAGGCTAATACAGATAGCTTTTAAAGTTAAGTAATTGAAAAATAGTTTTATGTTCTTTTATCATAAAGACATAAGAGTTCTTTTTTACAGTCACATTTCATTTTAAAGTAAACTCATAACTGGCAATAAGTAAGTGAAATTGTAAACATACCTACTCGTTTATTTTCCAAAAGGCCGTTATAGTCTCGCATATTGGAGGAACTAGGCAACTGACAGCTACTTGTAAGTCCATTGTTGCCCTGCTTGGGGGACGTCCCTGTTGTGGCTTGGCCTGTCAGATGCTCTTTTCCAGCTATTTGCCTCTTTGTTCACGGAGGGATGCGCTCAAGCACTTCTTGCCAACCTAACACTTGGTTTAGTCTTTATATCGTATAGGTTGCACTCACATGACTTTCTCTACTCTTGTACTAACCATTCTTACAAACTCTTATTCCTATATCTTCTTCGTCTTAGTTGAGATAAACATTTGTACAAATTATCTTATTGCTTATTTCCTTGTAGGTACAAGGGGAATATTAGAATACAGTAGGCTTTGTGCGATAGTCAAATGTTTTAACATTTGAGATTCTGTTCTCTTTGCATGGTTAACATACAAAAATGAATAACGATGTTCCACTTGTCAGAAGTATGTTTTCCAAAACTCACAGAAATAACAAGGAATATCTCCGAAATGGTTTACTCTACAAAAAGTTTTGTTTGGACATAGATTGTGTGTTTTAGAAAGATCTACATTTTTGGTGCAGTAAGATTTGGTCTATCTCTAACGGTTTACCAGTTATACAAAAGTCATCCATAGTAAATACAACTACATGGGCTATAGCCAGAAAATTCAAGATATACATTTCATTTGTCATAAAAATGTCTCAAACATATGACATTTTAATCAAAATCGTTAGAGACATTTTCATTAAAATCAAAACTTTTGAAAGACTATCCGTGAAAAGGGTAGTTTAGGGTGGAGGTATTTTCTTCAAAATCTTCGTGTCGCATCTTTGAAAGACATTAAACATAAATATCAACTTTGGTTTTTAACCAACTTCTCGTTCTTTGGTTACACTATCCAGGGACTGACACACACACACACACACACACACACACACACACACACACTCACACTCACACTCACATACACACTCACACTCACATACACACGCACAAACACACACACAGACGCGCGCGCGCACATCTTTTTCTAAAAGTACTTTTTCTTGGATTCAGGGCTCAAAACATATTTCCGGTAAAAGCTCCACATGGAATTTTTTTACTTTACATAGTAGAGAAAGTATAAATATTTATTAAATAAATTTAAAGAAGCTAGGCACAAGAAATTTGGAATTAATCATCATCCTTTCATAAAGCACAAAGAAACTAATAGAAAGCTAAATATACAAATTAACTTAACATTGTAATAAAACAATATAGGTACAAAGTACTCATATTAGGGGAACGAGGGTCCAGAATTTGATGGGGATTTTTGGGCTGAAACTTATGTTCGTTTACCATTTTTTTCTACAGGGCGCGCCATTAAGAAAACATGTTGGTCAAGTGCTTCATTGTCAATATGTAATCAGTTCTTTATCGTCTAAGCATAGAAAGGCAGAACTTCGAAAGATGTGTTATTCGTGTTTTTTTTCAGCTTGTTGCTAAAATGAATCGTTTAGCCACAAAAAGATATTAAATAATTGGATTCCAACGGGCCTATGGGAATAAGTGTGTGGAAATACCTTTGGCAAGTGCACAAAGCGGAAGTTCAGGAATGTTGACACTGCTCAGGTCTCATAAACACAGCCAGAATACCACCCCTCCCCTCGTTGCTTGCAGTAGCTGATAAAACACACAGATACGTGAGCAAGTCCCCATAATAAAACGTTTGACAATTTTTACGATTGTATCCTCCTGCGTCCTCGGGTTTTGCATTTGTTTCTCGTTCTGTGAATGTCTTAAACTCATGATGGCCAGTGGCGTCATGTGTGATACCTTCTGCACTCTACGCTCACATGTCTGTTTTGTATCGATGGTAGGATTAAAAACCCATAAAAACTTAATATAGTCCTGGGGTATCATATGATACTGCCGCTAAAACCCCCCTGAATCACAAACTCCCTAAAAAGAAAGTTTTATTTGGAATATCCTTGTTATTTTGATACCTAATAACACATATTGATCCACATAACAAACTCTGTAGCTGTCAGAATATAATTTTGGGCCCTTTCCAAAAAGCCACCCCCAAAATAAATTTGAAAATGTTGGACCATAGAAACTCATTAAGCAAAAAATAATAATTTAAGTCTAATATTGTGATCTGAGTACTCAGAAGCCTATACTCCCCCTGCCTCAGCGTTAAAGCACCCTTAGAGACAAGGAGGTCGCCGCCATAGCAAAGCCCGGGCTCAAGATACTCCTAAATTAAGTTGATACTGATGCTGTCGTCATCTGTATTATTCATTCATTACCTACTTCATTATTTCTGTTAGATACCATGCACTAAGCGCAAGATTGGTGTCAGTGCGCGCATTATCTAGGCTTTCCATCGAGCCCACAAATGTTGGTCACATTGCCTTTCACAGGAAACTGTTACAATGAAAGGTTGGCATTACTTCCGCTGCCTGTCGCTGTCAAGCTCTTAGCCTCAAATATGGGAAGTCATGACATTCCTTCTAATATGTGCTTCATAGAAGCATTACAAACAAAAAAGTATAATGGCATTTACTTCTTTGATCACCCGATTTCGAAAAAATAATTGGTTTTTGTTCCAAATTGGATGCGTAATTCCACAAAGAATGTCTGGAGATAACAGTTTGTTACTTGTAAGATGCGTAGAGTAACTTATTTCTGACATAGCTTCGATAGTAATTATGGGACATCACACAGGGTTTCGAAACAATTAATCACTTAAAAGATGTGAAGGAATACTCCAAGCAGCTCTTTCACACGTGAGATAAGTCGACAACGTTGCGTTGAGGTTGGTCAGGAAGTTGACCTGGTTTGTGGATGTAAACAGGTCGCGCACTTTCGCTTTCGTTGGGAGCTAATACTTGTGATTGGCCTACACTCCACAGTAAACACGAAAGGACTAGGCAGGGTATGAGGTTGGTTTTAAGACGCACCGTTACGCTGTTTGTTTATGTACTGAGCTAGGGAAAGTGATACCCACACAACCTGCAGTGTTGCCAACTTGTTTTCGGCAAAACTAAAATATTTCCGTAAGAAATGGCCAGACAGAAACATAAGATACAAAATGTGTTCCAAATACCGGGATCTATCACTGGTTTAAATTAAAGCAATGACTTCCCTCCCACCCTGTATATTTAATATTTGATAGCGCAAAGCATTGTTATTAATTTGAAGTTCAACTTTTAATTGAGGTCGTATCTGACTGAATGTACGAAATGGTTAAAATGATTTCTTAAGTTCACCAAACATTCGTCTTTTCAGAATAAGTAAAATATCCTATCCTATTTAGGTAACTCACAACGATATTCAGGTTTAGCTGCTCGTAAATGTGAGACAGACAGGGTACTGCAGCATTATAAAGGATTTGTGTTATGTAAACACCCATACATACACATACCAGCTGGCTTACTTATTTCTATACTTTATTGAACATTAAGAAAAAACACAGTCTGCGACCATGTCAGTTAATACAAAATTCTGGTTCATTGATGTCTAATGTTAGTCTTCTCTGTTTATAAAATTATTATTTAGCTTGTTTATAGTTCAGGGGTTCCCTAACACTTGATGCCAAATGCAATACTTGCTCTGTTTACTACAGGTAGGTAACTAGTAAAGTGAACATATAGTTTATTTAAAGGGAAGCTTTGAGCTGACGAGATAAACAGCTGAATCATATAGAGAACACGTCATAATGGTAGCGAAGTGAGCAACTTCCGGTTCATATATTCCATTATACGTAACATGGTTTTGGACCATTAACCAGTTGCACGTTTGTTCTTTTGGGTGCAAGAAGCAGCTGGTCACTTGCACATAAAACAGTGCAAGCAGGTGGTGTAACCTGTGACGCGACAACAATGAACTAGATATCTGTGTTTAAAGATGAGACAGTCATATTTCACCCCGCAGCGGCTTATTCCACTTGGCCTGTTTTCAATCAACTGTTACTGCGGAGGGGTTGCACTGCACTTGATCTCCCCCTGCCCCTCCCTCCCTCCCCACCGACACTAAATCGTAATGAATATTAAATTATTTCCAGTCGACATATCCGGGGTAACACCAGCTCGCATCTTTTGTATCCATGTTGTCACTATGCCTCCAAGTAAATCCTGCCCGAGGCCAGGATCAACACACACACAAACACCCACTGCCACGTGCAACAAGGTCTCAATCACACCCACTCTACCACAAAACAACATACACTTTCATTACACATAAGTAGGCTAAAATACCTAATAGTTCACATTTTTAAAAGCTAAATCGTGGCTCTTTGCAGGAGAGTGAGAAAGAAAGGAATAATGAATCAGCACTCTTAACAAATTTCAAGTAATAACAAAGAAATGTTAATATCATAAGCTTAGAGATCTAGATTTATTCTTATTTTGTCGATCTCTCATGCTTTACCAGTTGTACAAAAATCTTGATAGTGAATTTTTAAAAGCAAAAATATTAGAAACTTCATGAGCGTGAGCGCCAGTCCCTTGACCTGGGTTTTCATTTGTGCTGAATTTATTGGGAACGAACAAACAGCGGCAGGGAAGGCATTTCGGTTCGACGCCAATATAGCATTTGCTAAGAACGTTTAACTTGTAATTTATTCTTTCAGGGCTTTTTCTGAGTTTTAGAATGTGATTGTCCTGTTATAAAATTGTAAGGTTTTAGCTTTTTAGTGTTTTAATTGCTAATATCTTTCTTTTCAGTTTTAACTTTTGACCATTTTAAGTTTCGTTGCGAGACCTAGATGTTTGCGAGCTTTTCCTCTTTTTAACTTTTGACTTCGAGAGCAAATGATCTTGTTGTCGACGGGCCCTTAAACCTCACTCACATACTCACTCACATACTCACTCACTCACTCACTCACTCACTTACTCACTCACTCACATACTCACTCACTCACTTACTCACATACTCCCTCACTCTCGCGTTTCATTTGTAATGCTTTTAATGTATGTGGTCATATCGAAGGGCGAAAAGGAAAAAAAGACCTCCTCGTCCCAGTCGGTAATCGAAGCCGCGACGTCTTGATTGATAACTCAATACGATGAATACTATACTACGCTGTAAAACTTTCAATTTAGCTTGTCAGTTCGTGTTATTAATTAAGTTTGTTCACTTTTGTGATGGTAAAATGTATTTAATGGAGATATTTGTGTGATTTTTGAAACTCTTTGAACTTGCGAAATGGTTTTTATTGTGTGGTATTATTTGACATCTTGATAGAGTACAGTTACAAAGTGTGTCATGTTAAATTTGGGCTCTGAAAGTGACGTAGGTAATTCATTTGTTTCTCAGGCTTGTGTTTTATAGGGTTGCAATGATAATACCTAGTGTTTGTGATAATGAAATAACCACTGCACAACCAGCTTATTGTAGGGAACTAGCTATAGACAAGATTGCTTTAATGTTTACCTACTAATAAGGGGATGATAATGCCCAGCATTTAAATTGACTCTATTTATTAAAGAATTAAGGGAGTGTGGATTTTTAACGTAGTTATACAATTTCAATGCCCACTAGATTACATGAATATTCGTTTTGTTAAAATAAGATTTTTTATATTTAATTATTTATTATTACACGGTAAAAGCATTTAAAAATAGCGAATTTTTGTGATGAATGTTAAATTTTTATAATGGAACTTGGATAATTCGAAGTTGAAAGGACAAGGAAAAAAATTCGAAATATTCAAAAAATCCTGTTGTAAAAGTTACGTCTAAAATTGGCTTTTTAGCAATATACATGCATTTATCAGTATTTTCCGGTTGTCTCGGTGTTTTTCGACACATGTTACATAAACTGTTGAGAAATAGGCACCCAAAGTGTAGAGTGTCTCCAAGTGGAAACGTCGTCGTCACAAGTGAAACAAAACACGCCAGTGCAAGGATTGTTGCCATCTTTTCTGCTTCTATTCCCTGTAGGTAATATTTATAATAGATACCTCAGTTGCACGTGATTGAAGTAGCTGTGATATTCAGAACACACTAGCTAGAGGGTATTGGTGACGATGAGAAGTAGTGTGGATATATGCCGTTGTTGCACCAGGACTAGTAATTGCTGTGATCCCTATGGCACACTGTGAAATGTATGTCACGACCAGCTTAATCATCCTGTTAAGGAACTAAAAAAGGGAGGTACAAATGTGGTAGTGTTAGACTACACGACACAACTTATCTTGTAATACCTTTTTTATTGAAGGTTTAACAGTAGGGTGAGGTCTTTTGTGCATCCCTCGCCCTCACCCTCACCCTCCATGTGCACCAACCCCATGCTGCCCGTCACACTAACATTTGTGTCCATGTCTTATCTTAAAACCTGTGTACTATATGTATGCTTTACAATTATACAGCATGCCAGGGCCTTGTGGGTCGAACTCCAAAGTGTTCTTCCACACTAGCCTTGTGTACAACAAGGTTATAAATATGCACAATGGGACTGGAAAATTCAGTGCCATAGCCGGGATTTGAACCATGGATATTCACTGAACTATTTCCACAGCTTCACTATTTCAAATTAAAAATTACACTGTAAGGAGCATTTTAAATGCTAAACAATATCTATAATATTAAAACTTAGCAAAACGCACCGAAAGTCTATTGATAAAATTAACTTAAAATTGTACATATGCATGCTTTATTAAATCGTTTTATTTTTACCAAACATGTTTACATAATTTAGAAAATAATTGAGCTAGGTATGTGCAGTAAATTTTGCACAAATACTTGTAGAAATTGTGGAAGAAGTGAGAAATGTCAGAAAAAGCCTTAAAATGCCATTATCAATAAGTCTCACTAAACAAAAATTTACACGAAAACATTCCTAGACAATAGGACATAATAATACATTACAAAGCCTAATTGTTAGTTGTTATTGTAAAACAAAGTTTAGCCTAGACATTACTAGATTAATGTTTCAAGGAATAATATACAGGGACATTGTTTAACTGATATAAAAAATCAACATGTGGATAAATCAATCTGGTCTTATTAAATGTGAAAAAGATTAACTGGCCGCTTAGCAATACTGTTTCCTAAAACTGAAAATGCTTCTTGACCTTAGAGAACATTAGTAACAATAGATAATATTAACTAGGAAGTTACAGATTCATATTCCTGCGCTAGTACCTACAACATAAAGTTCTCAGATATACACACAACATTCTTAATCTAACGTAAACTTCATGTGAAGCATTTACCAAACACACAAGGGGAGAACTGTAAAGTTTGCTTCCCATTGCAAGGCTGGAAAATGCACGTTATCGCGAAATACGTGAAGAAGAACAATAGAAGGAGAATTTATTGCAGAACGCTGGTGCTAAGCCATGCTTTAAGTTGGCATCGGACGTTCAATATTGTAATTGGCAACGTGATAGAGAAGGGCTGAGTCGTCGAGTCGAGCCGAGTCATTAGCTTATTGACGGCAGCTGTCCCAGGACACTCTTTATTAATGTGCCAGGCGGCCCTACATCTCCATCTCACGACTTGCTGGCTGACCTTGTGGTCAACAACTCGCTTCCTTCCGTGTCCACACTGAATCCTCAAAATGCACTCTTACATACCTACCTACTGTTTATTATTACTATTATTATTATTATTATTATTATTATTATTATTATTATTATTATTATTATTATTATTATTATTATTATTATTATTATTATTATTATTATTATTATTATTATTATTATTATTATTATTATTATTATTATTATTATTATTATTATTATTATTATTATTATTATTATTATTATTATTATTATTATTATTATTATTATTATTATTATTATTATTATTATTTTTATTATTATTATTATTATTATTTTTATTATTTTTATTATTTTTATTTTTATTATTATTATTATTATTATTATTATTATTATTATTATTATTATTATTATTATTATTATTATTATTATCATTATTATTATCATTGTTATTGTCATTGTCATTGTCATTGTCATTGTCATTGTCATTGTTATTGTCATTGTTATTGTCATTGTTATTGTTATTATTATTGTTATTGTTATTATTGTTATTATTATTATTATTGTTATTGTTATTATTATTGTTATTATTGTTATTATTATTGTTATTATTGTTATTATTATTATTGTTATTGTTATTGTTGTTATTATTATTATTATTATTATTATTATTATTATTATTATTATTATTATTATTATCATTATTATTATTATTATTATTATTATTATCATTATTATTATTATTATTATCATTATTATTATTATCATTATCATTGTTATTGTTATTGTTATTATTATTGTTATTGTTATTGTTATTGTTATTGTTATTATTATTATTGTTATTGTTATTATTATTATTATTATTATTATTATTATTATTATTATTATTATTATTATTATTATTATTATTGTTATTATTGTTATTATTATTGTTATTATTGTTATTATTGTTGTTATTATTGTTATTATTATTATTATTATTATTATTATTATCATTATTATTATTATTATCATTGTTATTGTTGTTATTATTATTATTATTATTATTATTATTATTATTATTATTATTATTATTATTGTTATTGTTATTATTATTGTTATTGTTATTATTATTATTATTATTATTATTATTATTATTATTATTATTATTATTATTATTATTATTATTATTGTTGTTGTTATTGTTGTTATTGTTGTTATTGTTATTATTATTATTATTATTATTATTATTATTATTATTATTATTATTATTATTATTATTATTATTATTATTATTATTATTATTATTATTATTCGCAGAAAAAATCTGATGTCTCTACTCTTGTACTAACCATTGTTACAAACTCTTACTTATTCCTATATCTTCTTCATGTTAGTTGAGATAAACATTTGTACAAATTATCTTATTGCTAATTTCCTTGTAGGTACAAGGGGAATATTAGAATTCAGTACGCTTTGTGCGATAGTCAAATCTTTTCTTTGCACACTTAACATAAAAATGAACAACGATGTTCCATTTCACGAAATTTTTAAGTTTTCCGAAACTCACACACATAACAAGGAATATCTCCGAAATGGTTCACTCTACAAGAAAATTTATTGAGACATAAATTGTGTATTTTAGCAAGATCTACATTTTTTGTATAGTAAGATTTGGTCTATCTCTAACGGTTTACCAGTTATGCAAAAGTCGTCCAGAGTAAATACGACTACAGGGGCTATAGCCAGAAAATTCAAAATACACATTTCATTTGTCATACAAATATCTTAAACATAGGGCATTTTAATCAAAACCGTTAGAACCATTTTTAAGAAAATCAAAATTGATTGCGTTTCAGCTAGAGATGTTTCTCTCTCTTTCTCTTATTGTGGGTTTCTTGCTCTAAGACATAGAGTTTACAGTTAGATGTGTTAGAGCAAAATTATGTGTCGCCGTATAATGACAGAGAAAATATCTATGATAGTTGCTTTTTCTTGAAATAACAGTGAATTACTCGTAATTTTAGAATTTTATGCTGCAACAAATAGTTAACTATACAATTACGTTTTTTCTGTAGTAAGGTTTTCTCTATGTTAGCAGAGTTTACCAGTTTCAGAAATGTTTATTCAGATTGAAGAGGCTATTGGTACACATACAAATATCTGGAACATGTCAATTTAATTAAAATCCAACTTCCATTTTGAGAATATAAAAATGTAAAGGAATTTTCTTCAAAATCTTCGAGTGGATCTGTCGAAAATACTGTCACCGCGCCCGCCGCATCTAATTGCCGACAACAGCAGTGTCACCCATCGCATTATTGTCGGCACTACCGCAAAGGAGCCGAAGGAAAGAGACAGAGCATGGCCGCATTGTTGGGGCGCTTGCCGAAAGAGAGAAATGGGTAGAGACTTCGGGAATCTTCTGCTTTGTATTTCACCGCAATAACTGAACTTTCCAGAATAGTGCCTGGGAGATATAAATAGCGGTAAAGTGCGACAGAAAGAACGGGACAGGCGTATGTGAAGCGTTGAGTAGTCGTGCCGACGGAAAGAAGAGACGTATGCGAGGCGTTGCGGAGTCGTGTCGACGGAGAAGCGACAGTTTTTGTGACGAATTTGGAGCCGTGCTGTGAGTGAATCAGAAAAGACTTTCGTGCTGTTGCAACGAGTGTAAAAAGTTACTGTTTACGGAAATAAAAGTGTTTCTTTATCTAGACTACATCTGTCTTCTTTACTTTACACCCACCAAAAAGTCACAATACTGAACGGAAGATCAAGTTTGGTATTTCTCCTCGATGAAACCATCTTCGTATCACTTTCTACTTTGGAATCCTGAGTCGGTCTCGTCTTGCAGAAATTAAACAACCTAACTCAGTCGTGTAAAAAATTAATGATGCTACATTTCTTTCCTGTTTAACAGACATAGTGACTGCAAAACGATATTGCAGTTTTATGTTTCACCAAAATCGATTTTGACCGCAAAATTAGATGTGTATAGCACTTTTATAAAATTCACACACAAAACAGTTTAAAACTTTTGAAACCCGCCAAAATAGGTAAACGAAAAAGGCATCTTCGCACACTTTGTGCAGTATTTGTCGGTATATGGGTATGCTTAAAAATGATGCATTAGTAATGTTTGCTCAATGCAGGCCATAAAATGATTGGGCAGATAGTCACATGTGGCAAAGAGTTATGTAACCCTTGTTGTGGTGATCGGAGAATGAACATGTCGTCGCAGATATGAAGCAGGTTTTCTCTAACACATGGCCCAAAGCAGCAAGAAGACCCCTTCTGCGTGTTTGCTCAAGTGATTTGTGTAAGAGACGAGGGTTATCCTAAAGACTGTATTGTTATTGGCAGAGCAGCCTCCCTGTGTCCCATTCATTATTCAGCCTCACCCCAAGCCAGGGCGCTACATATGATATTTACCCAATATCTAGCTGTTGAAACGCTGCCTGCTGGTGTGAGAAGGCAAACAGCATTTGCATCACAGGGTGTTTCATAACCTCGGGCTTGTTACGCGTACAAACGGACAGGTGCATCAACACCAAAATGTTACTTTCCGACTAAAACTGCAAAAAATACCCACATTTTCTGACTGCCTCTATGGTCAAACCAGCGGAAATATGCTGTTGGACATTACTGGAGCATTTTCCATCTCTCAGTTCGTGGAAACTGTAAACAAGGCAGCTGGCTGTGTAAGCATATAGCGCTTAGAGCCAGGAGCATGTTATCCCTGGACGTCTAGACTGCCCGCAGAACAGAGTGTCAGAGAAGTTGCCGCTATGCACGGCGCACGCACTCTGTTAACATTACAGAGGATATGAAGATTTCACACTAAAGTAGCTAGCTACTGAAAACTACTTGTTTCAACTCAATGAGTAAATCAAGTCTTCTTTTGAAACAACATTGTTATAAATTTAGTTTTACTAAAACCAAACAAGTGTTACGTAGGCGCCGTTTTAAAGGCCTTGCTATATTTGAAGACCGACCTAAATACTGTTAGTTTACAAAACATTTAAATTCTTCTAAAATAATGGTAATTTATGATGAAAACTGAGTGTAACGTTAAATTACGGTAATGGGCACCCATTCACTAGGGAAATTGGTGGCTTCTGCAGTAACAAGTTCGACTTCTAATCTGCTTCTTCTTCTTCTTCTTCTTCTTCTTCTTCTTCTTCTTCTTCTTCCAGTCCTACTAAATACTGTGGTAGATCTGCTACCTTAGAAAAAGTTTAATATTCTGAAATAATAGCACATTGGATGGAAAATAAACGTAAAAGTTTACTTTAAAATTAAAAATAATCTTTGCAATAACGAAACTCTTAACAATTTAGGTACACTGAGCGTTTTGTTTGTTCTAAATATACACTAACTTCATACCATTCATTAGTGGCAGAATATTCTGGATATTTACTTATGTTTGTGTAAGGTTTCATTGAAAATTAACAAGCTGTGCTTTAGCACCTACTGCGTTCCACACAGCGGTCAGCGCTGCGCTGCACGTAAGTCTTCATATTAATTAAAGCGTGGAGAGGGCGAGGGGGGGGGGAGACCCTAGGTGTCCGTTCTATATGCTCCTTACGTGTGGCAAAACACAACACAACTCACGCTGCATAAAGCACCACCAGCAAGGTACGTATCTGCAATCAGAACGCCTACCTCACTGCAGAAATTCAGCACACAAAAGAAAGCATTTCACACGAACTGCACATTTTAATCACGTCTAATATTTCCCTGTATCTAAACTGTTTCCGTCTCCCAAATGCACAACGTGTATAAACAACTAAAATTATATAACAAACAAACGTAAACTATGCATTTTGTGAGTAATTTTATCACAAATATTATGATAAGGCGTATGATCTAACTAATGAATTGTCGAGTAGAGCAAGATTTTACCAGAAAATGTTAACGTCACAAAAAAACCTAAAATATATCCATTTCCATTAGCGTACTTGGACTTACTCAGCACTGCCAACTGAGGAAAGCGAAACTCAAGAATTACACGTATTATGTACATGTATTACATGTATTATTTGTTATAAAGAAAACCGGCTTATAATCAGAAATACATCTCACTTTATTTTCCACATAACAAACAACCGTTCTTTTGGAAAAGTATACTAATTATTAAACGAACAGTTGTTAAAAACACGTTGTCAAATTGAAGTGGAGTGCTATTTTCATTGTTAATAGATTATACTGGAGAGTTGTTTTTCGGCGATTCGTGGCATGCAGTTGGCGACTGTGAGTAAACAAACGAATAAACCTAGTGCTTTAAATATGCGAATATTATCGAAATGCTTAACAATGATTCAGAAAATCGAATTTCATAGTCAATTTTCCAAGTGAGGTAGTTAACAGGGGAACTATTTTGAAAATTTTACAAGTTCTCCACAAAAAGTGCTGTGTTCAAAATCATATTATAAAATAGTTGCTTTTTCAATAAATTTTTTAGCTGAGATAGATAGATACCTATACAAATGAGACGTTTGCTCACCGAAATAGTGGCTTTGTACTCGGGGAGTGATGTGTTGGACTCACATGACTTTCTCTACTCTTGCACTAACCATTCTTACAAACTCTTATTCCTATATCTTCTTCGTGTTAGTTGAGATAAACATTTGTACAAATTATCTTATTGCTTATTTCCTTGTAGGCACAAGGGGAGTATTAGAATTCTCTTTGCACGCTTAACATATAAAAAAAATGAACAAGGATGTTCCACTTCGCCAAGTTTTAAGTTTTCCGAAACTCACACACATAACAAGGAATATCTCCGAAATGGTTCACTCTACAAAAAAAGTTTATTTGAATATAAATTGTGTATTTTAGCAAGATCTACATTTTTTGTATATTAAGATTTATCTCTAACGGTTTACCAGTTATGCAAAAGCCGTCCAGAGTAAATACGACTACAGGGGCTATAGCCAGAAAATTCAAGATATACATTTCATTTGTCATACAAACATCTCAAACATATAACATTTTAATCAAAATCATTAGAGCCATTTTCAATAAAATTATAATTTTCAAAAAGTTTTCCATGTAAAGGGTAGTTTAGGGTGGGGCTATTTTGATCAAAATCTTCGTGTCGCATCCTTGAAGTACTTTAAACTTAAACAACAACTTTGGTTTTTAACCAGCTTTTCGTTTTTGAGTTATGCTGTGTACAGACACACACACACACACACACACACACACACACACACACACACACACACGGATCTTTTTCTAAAAATGCTTTTTTTGGATTTAGGAGCCTCAAAACATATTTCCGGTGAAATCTCGACATTGAATTTTTGGGTGGAATACCTCTACTTTATTAAACGTAGTACAGGAAGTAGAAATGTGTGCTTAACTTCATAACTTAGCAATTTTTAAACGAAGAAACTTGAAAACTGCTATGTTCTTTAGTTTTAACAACACGTAGAAATCTGTACTAAGGAGACAGTAAAGTATGGAATTTGCCTTGGGCTGTTGGAAGGAAAGATGGCATCTGAGTGCGCGAAACAGTTGGAAATGCTAAAGAAACGCCTAATAAGCGGAAAGCTGTATTATTGAATTGTAAACCAGCCTTGACGCGGTACATATTATTATTAGCCTCATTAGCAGCGTGTGCTCTCCGGCAGCGGATGTCATCTGTCTCATTAAAATTACGTCAAGAGAAAATTACTTCCATGTTCTGTGCTCCAGTCATTCCCATTACGTACAGCATCCGTCTCAGTCACGCGGAAATATCTTTAATTTGTAAAGCAGGGATTTCAGTTGATTATACACACAACTAAACGTGGAAACAAACGCTGTCTCTCTTGGCTCGTGCCAAAGGAGAAGTGCAAGGGCCATATCGTTAATTTCCGATACCTACTAATAAATGTTCTTGTCTAAGTAAATTTACTACCAGCCATCCTGTAAGTACACAAGTACAGCGTGACCGGTTCTATGAGGTTGTACTATAGACTATGTTGAAGGAGAGAGAGAGAGAGAGTAAACAAGGGGCGCGCTGAGAGAATGATGTGCACTGTTACGACTGCTAATGTTTTTATTTCGTTATACAACACTACATGTAATGTAGGTATATCCGGAGGTTGTCCAATCCGAACGTTCACCGTCTCTCACTTAAACAAAACCTATATCTTGAGAAACACATTTCGACAATGCAAGAGGTAATAGTAAAAACCAAACTTAATATTTAACTTTAATGTCTTTCAAGGATGCGACACGAAGATTTTGAACAAAATAAATAAATACAGTTTGCATGGAAGTTTTTTTGAAAATTTTGATTTTCTTGAAAAAGACTAACGATTTTGATTAAATGCCATATGTTTCAGATATTTTGATGACAAACGAAATGTATATTTTGAATTTTCTGGCTATAGTCTATGTAGTCCTGTTTACTATGGACGACTTTTGCATAAGTGGTAAAACGTAAGAGATAGACAAAATCTTACTGTACCAAAAATGTAGATGTTGCTAAAATACATAATTTATATCTGAATAAATTTTTTTGCACAGCGAACCATTTCGGAGATATTCCTCTTTATTTCTATAGGTTTTGGAGAACATATTTATGTCTATTTATTTATTTTTCTTATGTACAAAGAGAACGGGATTTCAAAGCTTTAAAAGATTTGACTATCGCACAAAGTCTACTGTATTCTAATATTTCCCTTGTACCTACAAGGAAATAAGCAATAAGATAATTTGTACAAATGTTTATCTCAACTAACACGAAGAAGATATAGGAATAAGAGTTTGTAAGAATGGTTAGTACAAGAGTAGAGAAAGTCATGTGAGTGTAACACATCAGAGTACCGTCCGTGTTTCACAATCATATGTTAACGTTGGAATCGCCACTGTTTACTTCTCTTGTTAATAACCTTGCTAATATTCCGGGACTGTTCTGGAATTTACTTGCTTTATTATTTAAGTGTCGGTTACGCTGATATGTTAGGTATATTGCAACCTAGATAGTTAAACTTGTGTACTTGTTCCAGCACTATATTATATATTAGGTACTATTTTGGATCTATGGGAGTACTTTCCTTGAAAGAACATTACTTTCATTGTATTAGTTGATATTTTAGGACCATATTCTCTTAATAGATTTCCAAATTCAAAAATACTTTTCTGCAAAACATTTCCTGTTTATTGAGTTATTATATCATCTAATAATTAGTAAAAGATTCAAAGCAACTGCAGTCACCCACACATTTATTGGTATAACTCTTAACAAAAGATGTATTTTGTGACTTTAATGCAAGACATAAACGGGCAGGAATCGAATACTGAAATAAATTAATAACTCTGGTAAAACATATATATTAATAGAAACGTAAAACGGTAGCTCAAATCTTGTTGTCCTGAAGTGGAAATCCTTAGCTTTTCGAATTAAAAATAAGAGAATATATGCTTGGATTGCTTTCAAATAAATGAAGTAACATAAAACAAAATTAGTAATAGGGGTGGCGATTTGCTCCAAAATTAAGCTCACCGCATGATGCCTGGTGTTTCAGTTCATGCCTTTCTATGTCGTTTAGCACTAGACATTCAATACTGCAACTGACAACTTTACATAAGAATTGTTTTTCCCACTACGCAAAGTTAGGCGAGTGCGAACAATTCATGCCTCAGTGTGTGACGCAGCCATAGCTCTGGGTGCACTGATGCCAACAGTGCAGAACACGCTCGCTTTCCCCCACCACTGGCTCAGACCTGCTAATCAGAGGCGGATGGCGCGGAGTAGTAGTACATACAAGTGAATGGGACGCTAATTATTGTTTCCAAGATGAATACGACAAAGTGAAGTGCTTGATTTGTAAGACTGATAGGTAGTTGCAGATTTATACCATTTCCCTTGCTTACGTTGCGTGTTCACGATAAACGTTATTGTCCTGGAAAAACACAACGAAACTTTTGAACCAATTGGACGATACATTCTCTTCACAGTTTGAGGACCTAAAGCATTTGAAACCAAAATCCAATTAGTTTGTGCTTTTGAAGTTTGCATGTATTGAAGCTTCACACGAGCTACAAAATATGACACTGCTTGCATTGCAGAATTCCACGACCGTGAAATGTTCTGAGAAAGAAGACTGCGTATTATTTATGTCTCTGCCCTGGTGCTGTAAGTATCCGAGATTACGTTTGTTTGTATCTAGTTTAATGTCAGTCTTTGGCTCCACTTATATCTGCGAACAAACATTTTCAGAAGTGAATATCGCATCAAGATAAGTGAAAATCACCTTGAGACTGTGCACTTCATCTTTTGTATCAAATATTGAAGACCTTCTGAAACGTAAATCGTGCCAAGAAACATCCTCAGAAAAATCATGGCTTAACCAGAAGTAGAATATGAATGTGTTTTCGTGTACGCAAGAACGTGCCGCCACTGGAACTCAGTAACCAGGGATAAATGCGTCATTCTGACTCAGCGGGGAGAAGGAGGCGATTTCAACCTTCCGTAACTTGCCTGCAGTTGAGCACCGCTATGCCCTGAGCACGGCGAGTGGCATTGTCACTGATCCAACATTACTTGCCCATTCTTGCACCGTCACATAACATGAAGCGTTTCCACTGTTCAGCAAGTCACATGTTCTCATCATTGCACAACCATTTCATAAAGGGGGGGGGGGGAGGGGAGGGTGAATGAAATTCATTCATTCATTCTTCATTGCAACACCAGCTAGCACGTAATAAAATAATTTCTGCAAATGCTTATCTCGCTTAGCGTGAATTAAATAAAACAATAAGGGTTTTTAAGAGTGTGTTGAAAATATTCAAGGAAAATGAAGTGAATGATTTTACTGTTTCTATTTTGTTTATTTACAGCAGTATGCCTTAAGAGCAGATAAAACTGATGACGAATTGACTGCCTTTCAATCAATCCATGTAATAGCCAAAGAGTTGGCGTTTAAACATTAAACGTCAAAGAGATACGTTTCCCTGCACTGCTCTACAGAACGCACAAAGAAAAAAATCACTCCTGTTAAACAGTCACTCATTGGCGTCCCATCCCACCCCACCCCACCCCGTCCCGTCAGCAGAAAAACATCGGATAAAAACCTTGTTAACCTGCCAGTTAAACTTCATTAAATTTGTTCAAACACGGGTTTAACCAGCGCTCCACCCAACATACCAATGCTGTGCTCCTCAGCGCCCCTGGCGGCCATTGATTGAGGATGGCAGACGGCAGTGAAGGGTGAAGGGAGGGTGAGGGGGAAATACATGGCACAAAAACTGCTACACCGACGCAATACCAAACAGCCCAAGAATCTCTTTACACTGCTTAAATACGAAATGAAATGAAACTGAGCTGTTTAAATCATGGTTTCGTTATCACACTTTTTATCTTTCTTTTTGTGTAAAAACTGCTGTTTGTAGGTAAAAACAGGGACATATGGACATGGTCCATCCTTCAGTATCCTGGACAAAGTGCGTCTTCCCTCTGGCTGCTGCTGGTACAACCAGGGCGAATTGACTTCTCATTCCGGATTGAATACTGCATGGAAACAGGGACATATGGACATGGTCCATCCTTCAGTATCCTGGACAAAGTGCGTCTTCCCTCTGGCTGCTGCTGGTACAACCAGGGCGAATTGACTTCTCATTCCGGATTGAATACTGCATGGAAACAGGGACATATGGACATGGTCCATCCTTCAGTATCCTGGACAAAGTGCGTCTTCCCTCTGGCTGCTGCTGGTACAACCAGGGCGAATTGACTTCTCATTCCGGATTGAATACTGCATGGAAACAGGGACATATGGACATGGTCCATCCTTCAGTATCCTGGACAAAGTGCGTCTTCCCTCTGGCTGCTGCTGGTACAACCAGGGCGAATTGACTTCTCATTCCGGATTGAATACTGCATGGAAACAGGGACATATGGACATGGTCCATCCTTCAGTATCCTGGACAAAGTGCGTCTTCCCTCTGGCTGCTGCTGGTACAACCAGGGCGAATTGACTTCTCATTCCGGATTGAATACTGCATGGAAACAGGGACATATGGACATGGTCCATCCTTCAGTATCCTGGACAAAGTGCGTCTTCCCTCTGGCTGCTGCTGGTACAACCAGGGCGAATTGAGTTCTCATTCCGGATTGAATACTGCATGGAAACAGGGACATATGGACATGGTCCATCCTTCAGTATCCTGGACAAAGTGCGTCTTCCCTCTGGCTGCTGCTGGTACAACCAGGGCGAATTGACTTCTCATTCCGGATTGAATACTGCATGGAAACAGGGACATATGGACATGGTCCATCCTTCAGTATCCTGGACAAAGTGCGTCTTCCCTCTGGCTGCTGCTGGTACAACCAGGGCGAATTGACTTCTCATTCCGGATTGAATACTGCATGGAAACAGGGACATATGGACATGGTCCATCCTTCAGTATCCTGGACAAAGTGCGTCTTCCCTCTGGCTGCTGCTGGTACAACCAGGGCGAATTGACTTCTCATTCCGGATTGAATACTGCATGGAAACAGGGACATATGGACATGGTCCATCCTTCAGTATCCTGGACAAAGTGCGTCTTCCCTCTGGCTGCTGCTGGTACAACCAGGGCGAATTGACTTCTCATTCCGGATTGAATACTGCATGGAAACAGGGACATATGGACATGGTCCATCCTTCAGTATCCTGGACAAAGTGCGTCTTCCCTCTGGCTGCTGCTGGTACAACGGCACTATTACCTACCATGTTTCCATAGGGAACTGAAATCGACTTGAGTTCTCATTCCGGATTGAATACTGCATGGACACGCGCATTCACATCCAACTGAATCCTTGGATCCCGTCCTCTAGAAAGTGGGATCAGATTGAAATTGTGTTTAATGGAAACACCTACTGGATTCAAATCGATTTGAATCCGCCAAAGATGTTAACTTCTACTGTACTCGTAACACATAATCTCGCAATGTATTCTTCTCAAAACATTCACTACTTAAAATTAGGAGACATATTTTACAGGCTTGCCAACATAAACAAGTGAACAACATAAAAGCTTAATTATGTAGGCTTGAGTCGTGCGTATCCAAAACGATCTCATTCTGGATTGATCTCATTGCGGATCGCATTGTAAATGGGATTGGACTCATTTCAATTTCAATTCGCCATGGAAACGTGTCAGTTCCTCCAATAAAATGCCATATTTTCGAATGATCAGCCGAGCGAGACGCTCACATTTGGGAGGTCGAGAGTTCGATTCCAGCGGCTGACCCTCCTAACCCCTGGGTTTTTTTTCGGATGGTTTCCCGGGTCACCAGGTGAATGCTGGAAGGATAATTGTATTCTCCGAATTTCTCATCCCTTCATTTCATTTCAATCCGGGCTTTCAGGGTCGGAAGTGTTGGCGATGGACGAGTTTGGCGCTGCTGGATAGGGACTGCTGTTTACGGCGGATGGGTGGCGCTGTAGTCGCTTGACCGGTGTCCACTTGGCGAACCTTGGTGT
This sequence comes from Tenodera sinensis, assembly GCA_030765045.1. NCBI lineage: Eukaryota > Metazoa > Arthropoda > Insecta > Mantodea > Mantidae > Tenodera > Tenodera sinensis. The sequence continues at coordinate 6,597,765 of CM060969.1, forward strand.
GAAAATGAAGAATCTCCAGCACGTGTTAGGGACCCTCACGCTGGCTCGCGCTAGTCGTATGGGTCCAACAGGTCCATAGAGCACTCTTCATCTCATCCCTTCCTCCCGGGGTCTGACGGCTGGGTCAGTGTGGAATTCCCTCCGTCCATAGTCCGCCTCTTTGGAATGATCACTACTGCAACAATACTTTCTTTTGTCCTGACGAAATAAAGGAAAGCGTTTTACAGGCCTAAGCTCTCATTCTGGTCGATCGAGAAACAAGTGACAACTATTAGAAACGGAGCAACGAGTCGCTGTTGTCAGTCTTTTGTTTGCTTGATGCGCAGTTTAACCAATTCTACATTGATACGAGGATTGAGTGTATAATTATAATTTATATCCGATTAGTTCGTTATAAATTGTTATCAATTTATTTTTGCACAAAATAATATTGACTTTTGAATGTATTATTCCTCTTAGCTAAATACTGGACAAACATTTAATGTAATACTGTTACCTGGTCCACAGTAGCATGTCTACCTCACATGCAAGACGTCCCGGTTAGGGTGAATTATCCAGATAAGGATTCTTCCAAGGTTTCCTGTTATCCTGGAAAGACAAATGTCGGGTAACTTGGGCTCATCACTTAACCCACTTTATTCATTCATCGTCACGTTGCAGGACGTTAATACAAAAAAGAAAACAATAATCCATTCCTAAATTTAAAAATAATAAAACATAACAAATTAAATTTTAACATTTATAAAAAATCTACTCATACTAAAAATAACAGGCAAAGTATAAGTTTTAATCCTTTTCCACACAAACTTGCTGTTTTAATAGTTTAATTTATAGGTTAATAAATATACACTTAAATAAGGAAGACTTCAACACAGAGTGCTAACATATTGTCAACACTGCGGTAATTAATGGAATTAATACAAAATACAAAAAAGAATCTGATGTGTTGCACTCACATGACTTTCTCTACTCTTGTACTAACCATTCTTACAAACACTTATTCCTATATCTTCTTCGTGTTAGTTGAGATAAACATTTGTACAAATTATCTTATTGCTTATTTCCTTGTAGGTACAAGGGGAGTATTAGAGCGATAGTCAAATCTTTTAAAGCTTTGAGATTATGTTCTCTTTGCGTAGTTAACATTAAAAACATGAAAAACGATGTTCCATATCACGAAAGCTTTAAGTTTTCCAAAACTCACACACATAACAAGGAATATCTCCGAAATGGTTCATTCTACAAAAAAATATATCAGTACATAAATTGTGTGTTTTAGCAAGATCTACATTTTTTGTATAGTATGAGTTTATTTATCTCTTACGGTTTACGAGTTATTCAAAAGTCGTCCAGAGTAAATACGACTACAGGGGCTATAGCCAGAAAATTCAAAATGTACATTTCATTTGTCATACAAATATCTTACACATATGGCATTTTAATCAAAATCGTTAGAGCCATTTTAATGTGAAACTACTTAGTCTGCGTTTGATTTCAAGAACTTTCAGCAGATATTAAAATAAGTGAAGCTTATAGTGTCTAGGATTTGTAATAACCTTTAGGGGGGGGGGGGGGGGAGAAAGGTTCACAGTTACCAGAAATTGGTTAACATAATATCTGCCCGTGCGCATGCAAACAACAATATTAATGTTGCCACTGCCCAATTTACTTCGTTCAGCTAACCTGAATTTGTTGTTACATAAAGCATTGCATTATTGAACATATGACAGCCATTGTTGTTGCAGTAATCACATTGTAAGGATTCTTAGGTTTCACCTCAGATAGTACTTCAGGTTTTTTTTATGCATTGTTTGGAATGCGTTCCGCTCTTCCTGGATGATAAGAAGCATTGTCCATTATCACGCTTTACCATATCTTTATAGCCACGGTAGCATACTTCACCGAGAACTTATTGAATATATTCAATATAATAACCTTTTCACCATTCCATTTTGCACGCCAAGATGGCGCTGAGGCAACAGGCAAACCCTACAGTTGACGACTGGTATTCCGAACTTGAGAACTGAATGTTCTGTGATTGGTGATAAGCTATACAGTGTATTATTGCAGCATATTACATCACAACGTTATACTCCATATTATAACAACAATTTAAGTGGTTTATAGAACGCAAGTAAAGCAGAAGCTACATAGACCTTGGAACTATATTGTGGAAGAATACAGGAGTATTAAAATGCACCAGCCAATGAGGTTCATTTCCGCCACGTGCTTCTGTTTAGATCTACTTTATCTTTACAGTAAACTGATTTTAGAGAAAATCAAACATTGTTGGAAAATAGAACCGCAAGGAGTATTTTAAACATTTGCATGCGTTGAACAAATACTATTAAGAAAAATTACTTTAAATGATCACGTGACAGGTTTTTAAAGGGCTATTGGCTGAAGTGCATACTAATATAATAATAAATAACCTCTAGCGCAACAGCTCTCGCGAGCCAAGTATTACCGCCCGGCCGCTGCGTCTCCCACTACAGGATTCATGAGTGGGGTGCAGAACTGAAGGGTGGTATGCACCCCGAGTCCTCCCGGACGGTTATGAGACTTTCGCGGCGTGGGGTTGCTATTTTTTTTATCAACTAGCTCCTCTGGGACCTAACGAGGCTGAGTGTATCTCCTGTCAGACCTCCCAGCGGGGGGAAAATCTTCACGCGGTACCGGGGATCGAACCCTGGCCTTGCACACCAGAAGCAGGCGCGCCATCACTGCGCTACGCAGGCGGTGATGCATACTATACCTTGTCTCACCCTTAGATGACAGTATGGAGTTAAATGGGATATATCTGTCTCTATCTAGCACATACAAGTTGCCATTAGCCTCCTCCTTTTCTACCCTGGCGCTGTTGCCAGGTTCCTAATAGCATGGTGTAAATATTGAGTTATTATACATTTCAGATTTGAACACATTATCCTACGCAGAATTTTCTTCTCTATTAGTTTATATCCTTTTTAGAGTCATTATACATTTCTATAGGCCCATATTTCTTCAGAAAACGTTTCTTTTCGAAAGAAGTCCCTTATTTGCCGTTTCTACACTCATCACGCACTAACAAACTAACTGCTAGAATAGGTGTATATTTTTTTTATTAGGTAGAGTAAACCATAATGCTACTACCAGCGCACTTTGAATTCTCTATGTTTACTCAGTTAAGTGTTATAATTTTTTAAATTAAATGTTTTCGGAAAATTTTATATCTGTGTACTGCAAAAGTTACGCAGTGTGAAACTTTTTTGTTATTGAGTTTACATCAGGGGACCAGCGAGAACAAATGTTGACGAGGGTTGGAGAACGTTTTTAAAATAAACCAAAGGGCTGTAACTTGTTTCTTTCATCGAGTAGGGCAAACAAAAGGTATTCATCTATTCAGCGTATTCTCGCGCAAGGCCTGAACAGAAGATAGTATAAGGAGCAGCACTAGCATTAGTTCGAAAGGAGTTACCTGCACCCGTTTTGCTGACACTCTCCCACTCACACGTGACGTGGTTGAAATCAACCAAACATGTGCATAGCAAATTCAACCAATAGCCGTTATTCGCAAAAAAAAAAAAAAAAAAAAAAAAAAAAAAAAAAAAAGACCAAAATTCATTATCACCTCTTCTGCTATGATAAGCCTAGAGAATGTAGGTGCATTGTTCTGCAGATGCGCAACAGCTTACGTAATTTGACGCAACATAGCCGCTAGATTTAAATGTCAAAAATGACTGACTCTCGCTTCAGTGACGCATCTAATATTGAAACTGATGAAATAATTGGGAGAGGGAAACCTCAGAGCACACAATATAACAGAAAATATGTTTAAAATCAGTTTGACAAATGTTGTATTGAAGGAAATTATGTTGCCATTGCCAATATTTTAAAAGATTGAAGCATGAATATGAGAAAAGAGGTTAGTAATCAAAATTACTAGCTTAGACTCCCTAGACTAGTTAGATCACATTTAATATCTTCCTTTAATTCGTGAAGTAGTCTTAATGAAACCTGTGATAGTGAAACTCTTTAGATAAGTTGACAAGCACCCCCAGTGTTTTGTGATATTTGTATTTTGAAAATCGTGTGGATAACTCAGAGTGAATGTTAATTAAATAGATTCATCTTGACGTTAATGTCCTCATCCTCATCCTTTTAAAATGATTACTCATTAGTGCTGGCGTTTTACTAGTGAAGCATAAGGGATGGAATAAGAGGGCATTAAACAATCGATCAGAAAAGTGCAGCGACAACCACCAGCATGCTACGGGAGCTGGAAATCCAGTTAGCAGAAACCTGCCTGCCTCCAGCGACCCGTAATACTGTCCGGGGGTAGGTGGGGGATGGGGGGTGGATTGGAAGAACGCTAGGGAGCTAATCAAAAACCCAATAGTGGAGTGTTTGACTTTGGAGACTGCGGGTAGATGCGGCTATCGTATGGGGCTGCTTTCTAGAGGAACTACAGGGTCTGTGTATGTATGTCTCAGATAATAGATGCAGCTATCGTAAGGGGCTGCTTTCTAGAGGAACTACAGGGTCTGTGTGTGTATGTCTCAGATAATAGATGCAGCTATCGTATGGGACTGCTTTCTAGAGGAACTACAGGGTCTGTGTTAGTATGTCTCAGATAATAGATGCAGCTATCGTATGGGGCTGCTTTCTAGAGGAACTACAGGGTCTGTGTATGTATGTCTCAGATAATAGATGCAGCTATCGTATGGGACTGCTTTCTAGAGGAACTACAGGGTCTGTGTTAGTATGTCTCAGATAATAGATGCAGCTATCGTATGGGGCTGCTTTCTAGAGGAACTACAGGGTCTGTGTATGTATGTCTCAGATAATAGATGCAGCTATCGTATGGGACTGCTTTCTAGAGGAACTACAGGGTCTGTGTATGTATGTATGTCTCAGATAATAGATGCAGCTATCGTATGGGACTGCTTTCTAGAGGAACTACAGGGTCTGTGTATGTATGTCTCAGATAATAGATGCAGCTATCGTAAGGGGCTGCTTTCTAGAGGAGCTACAGGGTCTGTGTATGTATGTATGTCTCAGATAATAGATGCAGCTATCGTAAGGGGATGCTTTCTAGAGGAACTACAGGGTCTGTGTATGTATGTCTCAGATAATAGATGCAGCTATCGTAAGGGGATGCTTTCTAGAGGAGCTACAGGGTCTGTGTATGTATGTCTCAGATAATAGATGCAGCTATCGTAAGGGGATGCTTTCTAGAGGAGCTACAGTGTCTGTGTATGTATGTCTCAGATAATAGATGCAACTATCGTAAGGGGATGCTTTCTAGAGGAGCTACAGGGTCTGTGTGTGTATGTCTCAGATAATAGATGCAGCTATCGTAAGGGGATGCTTTCTAGAGGAACTACAGGGTCTGTGTATGTATGTCTCAGATAATAGATGCAGCTATCGTAAGGGGATGCTTTATAGAGGAGCTACAGGGTCTGTGTATGTATGTCTCAGATAATAGATGCAGCTATCGTATGAGACTGCTTTCTAGAGGAACTACAGGGTCTGTGTATGTATGTCTCAGATAATAGATGCAGCTATCGTATGAGACTGCTTTCTAGAGGAACTACAGGGTCTGTGTATGTATGTCTCAGATAATAGATGCAGCTATCGTAAGGGGATGCTTTCTAGAGAAACTACAGGGTCTCTGCATGTATGTCTCAGATAATAGATGCAGCTATCCTATGGGGCTGCTTTCTAGAGGAACTACAGGGTCTCTGCATGTATGTCTCAGATAATAGATGCAGCTATCATATGGGGCTGCTTTCTAGAGAAACTACAGGGTCTGTGTATGTATGTCTCAGATAATAGATGCAGCTATCGTATGGGGCTGCTTTCTAGAGGAACTACAGGGTCTGTGTATGTATGTCTCAGATAATAGATGCAGCTATCCTATGAGACTGCTTTCTAGAGGAACTACAGGGTCTGTGTATGTATGTCTCAGATAATAGATGCAGCTATCGTATGAGACTGCTTTCTAGAGGAACTACAGGGTCTGTGTATGTATGTCTCAGATAATAGATGCAGCTATCGTATGAGACTGCTTTCTAGAGGAACTACAGGTTCTGTGTATGTATGTCTCAGATAATAGATGCAGCTATCGTATGAGACTGCTTTCTAGAGGAACTACAGGATCTGTGTATGTATGTCTCAGATAATAGATGCAGCTATCGTATGAGACTGCTTTCTAGAGGAACTACAGGGTCTGTGTATGTATGTCTCAGATAATAGATGCAGCTATCGTATGAGACTGCTTTCTAGAGGAACTACAGGGTCTCTGCAGGTATGTCTCAGATAATAGATGCAGCTATCGTATGGGGCTGCTTTCTAGAGGAACTACAGGGTCTGTGTATGTATGTCTCAGATAATAGATGCAGCTATCGTATGAGACTGCTTTCTAGAGGAACTACAGGGTCTGTGTATGTATGTCTCAGATAATAGATGCAGCTATCGTAAGGGGATGCTTTCTAGAGGAACTACAGGGTCTCTGCATGTATGTCTCAGATAATAGATGCAGCTATCGTATGGGGCTGCTTTCTAGAGGAACTACAGGGTCTCTGCATGTATGTCTCAGATAATAGATGCAGCTATCGTATGGGGCTGCTTTCTAGAGGAACTACAGGGTCTGTGTATGTATGTCTCAGATAATAGATGCAGCTATCGTATGAGACTGCTTTCTAGAGGAACTACAGGGTCTGTGTATGTATGTCTCAGATAATAGATGCAGCTATCGTAAGGGGATGCTTTCTAGAGGAACTACAGGATCTCTGCATGTATGTCTCAGATAATAGATGCAGCTATCGTATGGGGCTGCTTTCTAGAGGAACTACAGGGTCTGTGTATGTATGTCTCAGATAATAGATGCAGCTATCGTATGAGACTGCTTTCTAGAGGAACTACAGGGTCTGTGTATGTATGTCTCAGATAATAGATGCAGCTATCGTATGAGACTGTTTTCTAGAGGAACTACAGGGTCTGTGTATGTATGTCTCAGATAATAGATGCAGCTATCGTATGGGGCTGCTTTCTAGAGGAACTACAGGGTCTGTGTATGTATGTCTCAGATAATAGATGCAGCTATCGTATGAGACTGCTTTCTAGAGGAACTACAGGGTCTCTGCATGTATGTCTCAGATAATAGATGCAGCTATCGTATGGGGCTGCTTTCTAGAGGAACTACAGGGTCTGTGTATGTATGTCTCAGATAATAGATGCAGCTATCGTATGAGACTGCTTTCTAGAGGAACTACAGGGTCTCTGCATGTATGTCTCAGATAATAGATGCAGCTATCGTATGGGGCTGCTTTCTAGAGGAACTACAGGGTCTGTGTATGTATGTCTCAGATAATAGATGCAGCTATCGTATGAGACTGCTTTCTAGAGGAACTACAGGGTCTGTGTATGTATGTCTCAGTTAATAGATGCAGCTATCGTAAGGGGATGCTTTCTAGAGGAACTACAGGGTCTGTGTATGTATGTCTCAGATAATAGATGCAGCTATCGTATGGGGCTGCTTTCTAGAGGAACTACAGGGTCTTAGTATGTATGTCTCAGATAATAGATGCAGCTATCGTATGAGACTGTTTTCTAGAGGAACTACAGGGTCTGTGTATGTATGTCTCAGATAATAGATGCAGCTATCGTATGGGGCTGCTTTCTAGAGGAACTACAGGGTCTGTGTATGTATGTCTCAGATAATAGATGCAGCTATCGTTTGGGGCTGCTTTCTAGAGGAACTACAGGGTCTGTGTATGTATGTCTCAGATAATAGATGCAGCTATCGTAAGGGGATGCTTTCTAGAGGAACTACAGGGTCTGTGTATGTATGTCTCAGATAATAGATGCAGCTATCGTATGAGACTGCTTTCTAGAGGAACTACAGGTTCTGTGTATGTATGTCTCAGATAATAGATGCAGCTATCGTATGGGGCTGCTTTCTAGAGGAATTACAGGGTCTGTGTATGTATGTCTCAGATAATAGATGCAGCTATCGTATGGGGCTGCTTTCTAGAGGAACTACAGGGTCTGTGTATGTATGTCTCAGATAATAGATGCAGCTATCGTATGAGACTGCTTTCTAGAGGAACTACAGGGTCTGTGTATGTATGTCTCAGATAATAGATGCAGCTATCGTATGGGGCTGCTTTCTAGAGGAATTACAGGGTCTGTGTATGTATGTCTCAGATAATAGATGCAGCTATCGTATGAGACTGCTTTCTAGAGGAACTACAGGGTCTGTGTATGTATGTCTCAGATAATAGATGCAGCTATCGTATGGGGCTGCTTTCTAGAGGAATTACAGGGTCTGTGTATGTATGTCTCAGATAATAGATGCAGCTATCGTATGGGGCTGCTTTCTAGAGGAATTACAGGGTCTGTGTATGTATGTCTCAGATAATAGATGCAGCTATCGTATGAGACTGCTTTCTAGAGGAACTACAGGGTCTGTGTATGTATGTCTCAGATAATAGATGCAGCTATCGTATGGGGCTGCTTTCTAGAGGAATTACAGGGTCTGTGTATGTATGTCTCAGATAATAGATGCAGCTATCGTATGGGGCTGCTTTCTAGAGGAACTACAGGGTCTCTGCATGTATGTCTCAGATAATAGATGCAGCTATCGTATGGGGCTGCTTTCTAGAGGAACTACAGGGTCTCTGCATGTATGTCTCAGATAATAGATGCAGCTATCGTAAGGGGATGCTTTCTAGAGGAACTACAGGGTCTGTGTATGTATGTCTCAGATAATAGATGCAGCTATCGTATGGGGCTGCTTTCTAGAGGAACTACAGGGTCTCTGCATGTATGTCTCAGATAATAGATGCAGCTATCGTAAGGGGATGCTTTCTAGAGGAACTACAGGGTCTGTGTATGTATGTCTCAGATAATAGATGCAGCAATCGTATGAGACTGCTTTCTAGAGGAACTACAGGGTCTGTGTATGTATGTCTCAGATAATAGATGCAGCAATCGTAAGGGGATGCTTTCTAGAGGAACTACAGGGTCTGTGTATGTATGTCTCAGATAATAGATGCAGCAATCGTAAGGGGATGCTTTCTAGAGGAACTACAGGGTCTGTGTATGTATGTCTCAGATAATAGATGCAGCAATCGTAAGGGGATGCTTTCTAGAGGAACTACAGGGTCTGTGTATGTATGTCTCAGATAATAGATGCAGCTATCGTAAGGGGATGCTTTCTAGAGGAACTACAGGGTCTGTGTATGTATGTCTCAGATAATAGATGCAGCAATCGTATGGGGCTGCTTTCTAGAGGAACTACAGGGTCTGTGTATGTATGTCTCAGATAATAGATGCAGCTATCGTATGAGACTGCTTTCTAGAGGAACTACAGGGTCTGTGTATGTATGTCTCAGATAATAGATGCAGCTATCGTATGAGACTGCTTTCTAGAGGAACTACAGGGTCTGTGTATGTATGTATGTCTCAGATAATAGATGCAGCTATCGTAAGGGGATGCTTTCTAGAGGAACTACAGGGTCTGTGTATGTATGTATGTCTCAGATAATAGATGCAGCTATCGTAAGGGGATGCTTTCTAGAGGAACTACAGGGTCTGTGTATGTATGTCTCAGATAAAATGTCTGATAGTGGGTGCTTAAAAACTCATATTGACAAACTTAGTACTGCCGTCTGTGGGCAATGTTTAACAGGTGCAACCAGGACTGAAAATTCAATCCCATAGCCGGGATTTTAACCGCGGGTCTTCTGCCTATCGAGCGGCTACTCTGAACACTAAGATCCCATGTCTAACTTGCCAGTATGACTTTAAATTCGTACTTTCCCGGTAGACTGACTCCAAGGGAATCTCACATCATAGATAAATACCCCAAGAGCAACTTACAAACGTAAATACTTTATGTTCCGGGTTTAAGTAAGCTTTAAATGGTAATTATTGTTTAATGTCGTACTGGCAAGTTGACCATGGTAGCTTAGTGGTTAAACCAGCCCCTCGATAGGGAATTTAATGTCGTACTGGCAAGTTGACCATGGTAGCTTAGTGGTTAAACCAGCCCCTCGATAGGGAATTTAATGTCGTACTGGCAAGTTGACCATGGTAGCTTAGTGGTAAACCAGCCGCTCGATAGGGAATTTAATGTACTGGCAAGTTGACCATGGTAGCTTAGTGGTTAAACCTGACCCTCGATAGGGAATTTAATGTACTGGCAAGTTGACCATGGTAGCTTAGTGGTTAAACCTGACCCTCGATAGGGAATTTAATGTACTGGCAAGTTGACCATGGTAGCTTAGTGGTTAAACCTGACCCTCGATAGGGAATTTAATGTACTGGCAAGTTGACCATGGTAGCTTAGTGGTAAACCAGCCCCTCGATAGGGAATTTAATGTCGTACTGGCAAGCGGGAAAAGTATTCTGATGTCTTTGATTGGCTAAGTTAGATATGAATAGTTTCCTAGAGGATAGAAACAATTGCATCCTTTTTGCTTTCTCTACTGGTAAGTAGGGGAAGTATTGGTTTCCACCCAAATTTTCGATGTCGAGATTTCACCGGAAATACTTGAAGAAATTATATGTCACTCGATTAATTGACTGCTTCTTCTTACTGGTGCCTACAGCTGCTCACACATAAGTCTTAATCTCTGGGATCCGTGGTGATTACAGAGAGCGACATTGTAGTTTTGGTACAACACTTTATTTGTTTATTACACGTTTAAGACTTGCTGAACAATTGAAATAAATGCTAGAAATATGCGGGCTGACGGAACTGTTGGAATAAGTATTAGTCGTGAATACGTTAAGTATATCTGGTTGACGAGTATATTAGTTATGACAAATGGTATTCGGCTAACTGCCGTATCGAACTTTCACCGTGTTGCTCACATGTATATCTCCTTCGTAACCATCTCTCTCTCCTACCGTCCGTCAGTCTAACCTTTCAGCTTCCCAAACATCTATAATGGCCCTCACTTCAATTAAGTGAAGACTTTGCCCTGTGGCGAAACCCCTCGGGTTCCCGATACTTTCTAAAATACAATAGGAGGCTCCTTTTCTTAATGTAGTAGACCTTGCCAAAACTGATTGTATCGCGTTTACCTTAATGGGCCATCTGTTTGGGTACGTTCGCTAATGACTCCCGGTAATGCTTTTCCCGAGTGACATAACTTCACATGTGGTACAATATTCTTAACCTTTTGCTAGCAAACCCTATCCCATAATACATATAATGTTATTCTTGATTATTAATTGATTTCATCACTTTGATGCCTTTTGAATATCATAAGCGCTTATAAAAAAACTGCTACATACTATATGTTTGGAGACCCCCTGAACCCCCCCCAAAAAGCATTTTTAGAAAAAGGTCCGTGTGTGTGTGTGTGGGGGGGGGGGGGTGTCTGTACAGCATAACTCATAAACGAAAGGTAGGTTAAAAACCAAAGTAAGTATTTGAGTTTAATGTCTTTCAAGGATGCGACGCGAAAATTTTGAAGCAAATAGCCCCACCCTAAACTACCATTTAGGTGGGAAATTTTTCGAAAATTTTGATTTTCTTAAAAATGGCTCAGACGATTTTGATTAAAATGTCATATGTTTGAGATGTTTCTATTGCAAATTAAATGTATATCTTGAATTTTCTGGTTATAACCCATGAAGTCGTATTTACTCTGGACGACTTTTGCGTAACTGGTAAACCGTTAGAGATATACAAAATCTTACTGTACCAAATATGTAGATCTTGCTAAAATACATAATTTATGTCCGAATAAATTTTCTTGTAGAGTCAACCATTTCGAAGATATTCCTTGTTATGTGCGTGAGTTTCGGAAAACAAAGCTTTCGTGAAATGGAACATCGTTGTTCATTTTTTTATATATTAAGTGTGCCTTGTACCTACAAGGAAATAAGCAATAAGGTAATTTGTACAAATGTTTATCTCAACTAACACGAAGAAGATATAGGAATAAGAGTTTGTAAGAATGATTAGTACACGAGTAGAGAAAGTCATGTGAGTGCAACACAGCAGATGTTTTTCTTGTGTGTTCAGCTCTGTTGAAGTATTGCAGGTTAGAAAACGCGGTCCAACTCCAACTAACGATGTGCAGTGTTAATACTTCACAATAAACAGATACCTACGTAGTAAGTAAAGGCAAATAGATCTGGGAGTAGTTGGTTAAATGTTTTATTTTTGCCAAGCAGTTTGTAATGAGGGAGGGCATTGCTTGGACATGAGTGAGCGAGCGAGTACAAAAAGGCTACTAGTTAGGTTGTTTTCGCCTCTGGTATCGTCCCCTAAACATCTCTTTACACCCCCCGCTCCGCCCCGCTCCGCTCCACACAGAAACGCCAAATTTAAACATCAATTCGTTTTTGTTTGGCGCAATCAGTGTTGCGGTTTGCTGATGAACGAGCGTCAGTGAGTGAGCTTTATGTTAGTTATTAGCAGGGGGCCGGGCGGCCGGCCGGCCTTGTGCTTGCGTAGCGTAGCGCTACTTCAACACTGGCCCGACTCTAGTTAGGGGTTTGTTAATTGCCAGACAAATGGAACGTGTAATGAAACTTTGACTGCGTGAAAGAAATATTTGTCCAACTTGGTGCAACATAGTAAATACGTCATTGCTGCTACTGCTACAGGAATTAGATTGGGAAATGCGATGAAGTGCAAGCTTCTCCCTCTCCCCTTCCCCTTCCCCTCCCCCTCCCCTTCCCCCTCCACCTCCCAAAGTGAGCAGCTGGCGATGCTATTGAACAAGTCGTGGTAGTAAACTGGAACAAATCTTTGTTTGGACTTGGCATTTTGCTATAGCGCGTTAGGTAACTGTCTCTGCGGGCAGTTCTCAACACAGAGGTTCCGGGTTCGATTCCTAGCAGAACTAACCCTGAGATTCCTCAAAGTATCATGTGGGAGCAAATGTGCGTGTTTAATGGACTACTCCGGATTATCTCCTCCTCCTTGCGGTTCCGCCAACCTCAACATTGTCTTACGTTTCTGAACAAGTACCCATGCGCATTAAAACAATTAGTGAGCCATTAATATGGCAGACAAATTTCGTATGCTCTGCCGGGGACATATTTAAGGGGGGGGGGTGAGGACCTTTCCAAAATTTGTATTGGGGCTCACCAAGACTAATGACACACTTATTTCCCCCACTGTAGTCCTCTGTTTGTTCAATAGCAGCAACTGTTCCTACCCATGGTGAAAGTGTTACCTAACTGTTGACCTAGGTTAGCTAAGAGGCAGTTCAGTTCCACTGCTTACATAAGTGCTCCGCACATTTTAATTATTGTTCTTTTTAAAACAGAATTTCCCATTTGTATACGATGTGATATTTAGTTATGGGAACTGATTTAAGGGGAGATTAGAAGGTCAATTCGGTTAAAAAATTACATTTTTTTATTTTTAGAGTGATCTTACTTGACATTTTCTCAGCACTTTAATATGTAATTTAGTGTTAGGGCGCATTATAAACATGTTAAATATACCTATTGATGAAAATTGTGCTGGTTTTGGTCGTCATTTGCATCGTTACAGAAAAAATTCCATAATTGGTTTAACAAATTGCCCTAAAAATATTAAATTAAGCTGATTTTATAGCGAAATGTACGCTGCAGCGATTGGTACCACTGCTACTAAGAATTCAGTTTTCCGAAACTGACACACATAACAAGGAATATAAGCGAAATTTACGCTTAAATACCAACTTTGGTTTTTAACCGAATTTTCGTTTTTGAGTTTTGCTGTCCACAGACTGAACTTTTTCTAAAACTTATGGGGGTCTCAAAACACATATTTCGGGTGAAATCTCGACATCGAATTTTAGGGAGGAATACAATACTTCCTTCTGCTTACCAGTAGAGGGGGTAAAAACATGGTTCTGTAAGAATACTTTGTAGAATTTATATAAAAAACAAACGAAAGGGTAGAGAAAGTTATTTGAATGTAACAGATATTATACAATCCTACTTTAGCTAAGCACCTAACTAGCTAGGTAACATAAAGTAAAACTGCGTTTTGTGGATTCAGGGGTCCTCAAAATGTGTATTTGTATTCAAATGTTGGTATACAACTTTTGGGTGGAATGCAAGTCTTGCTCTGTCTACTAGTTAGGTAAAGAGAAAGTAAAAATGTCAATTTAAAAGATATCTCAATTGAGCATTTTCAGAAGCTCTTGTGCCTACCATTTTAATGTTCCAGGTAGGTATATTGATCTCTTTCGGCAGAGACAGAGAAGTTACGTAAACGCCAGCACTCGTTGTAGCGCAGTTACCCTGGCCTGTATCACTTCCACAGCGAGGCTATTTCACGTTCTGTTTATGTTCGCATGGGAAACACAGTCTATAAACAAAATGCGTTGTCGATACTGAAATCATCGATTTCCCAGTCGTAAACAACGTTCCTTTGTACATCTGGCATTCAGGATTAACGGCATCCGTGTCAAAGAATTAAATTGTCAGAGATCACGAGGTTAAAACTGTCATCTGAAGGCATTAGTAGCCGACCAACAAATTTTATTTTACCTAATTCTACCTCAAACTCGATTTTTGAGGGCATGAGCCTCTTTTGCACGCAGGCTGGCTTCACCCTGTGCATTCCAGTTTGGAACATTTATAAAAGCGTTCAGGGACTGACTGAAGAGTTCAAGTGAAATCCTATCCTATGTTTTTCAACCACATTTCAAGGGGGAATAAAACTTGTACACATTCTGGTAAAAGTGCGCCCTAAAATGTTTACTTTCTCTACTGGTAAGCAGGGTAAGTATTGTATTCCACCCAAAAATTCCATGTCCAGATTTCACCGGAAATATGTGTTTTGAGACCCCCATAAGTTTTAGAAAAAGTTCAGTCTGTGGACAGCAAAACTCAAAAACGAAAATTCGGTTAAAAACCAAAGTTGGTGTTTGAGTTTAATGTCTTTCAAGGATTTGACACGGAGATTTTGAAGAAAATAGCTCCACCCTAAACTACCCTTTACATGGAAAATTATTCAAAAATTTTGATTTTCTTGAAACTGGCTCTAACGATTTTGATTAAAATGTCAAATGTTTAAGACATTTTTATGACAAATGAAATGTATATCTTGAATTTTCTGGCTATAGCTCCTATAGTCTTATTTACTCTGGATGGCTTTTGTATAACTGGTAAACCGTTAGAGATAGACAAAATCGTACTATACAAACATGTAGATCTTGCTAAAATACACAATTTATGTCTAAATAAGCTTTTTGTAGAGTGAACCATTTCGGAGATATTCCTGGTTATTTGTGTCAGTTTCGGAAAATTTAAAACTTTCGTATGGAACATCGTTGTTCATTTTTTATATGTTAAGCGTGCAAAGAGAACGGAATCCCAAGGTTTAAAACATTTGACTATCGCACAAAGCCTACTGTATTCTAATATTCCCCTTGTACCTACAAAGAAATAAGCAATAAGATAATTTGTACAAATGTTTATCTCAACTAACACGAAGAAGATATAGGAATAAGAGATTGTAAGAATGGTTAGTACAAGAGTAGAGAAACTCATGTGAGTGCAACACATCAGGTTTTTTTTGAATACTCATAGCAACTTACAAGGCAAGTGCTCCAAATGGACAGAATCGATTTCTTTATAAATCGATATATATTAAAATTGTTGTTGATTATCCCAATCTTATCCTCGTAGTAATTTTGACCAATTAGATGCTACCAAACGACGTGTTTCAACCAATTGTGGCTGTTTATCACCTAATGAAATGAAATGAAAAAAAGTTCCCTAGCATTTGTTAATTTATTTGCACTCATAAGGTTTATTTTTCGGAGGTTTCCCTTATATTGAGAACACAAATGTCGGCAACGGATTCCAGGGCTCGTTTCATTCATCATCCAATATGACCTAATGACCTAACCGGTTAAAGGACGTAAAAGACATAAAGCGGATATGCAATGAATTACTTTGTTGCATTTATTTCTGCAACTTTTGTACGCCTTCTTTTTAATCGCAAAGTAGCCAATTATGTCCCACTCGGTTTTGCTTTTGTCTAAATATATCTGCACATATTCACCGATGGGATAAAAAGTTCTATGCAGATAACTGCTGATAAAGTATAGTAAATAAATGTCGTCATTAGGTTACGCCACTTACAAGCGTCAATCCATCCGGGAAGACTACCGAAAAGCCTCGGTGGGGCCGCCGCAATCCAGCATACCAGCTACTAGCTTTCCAGGTTAGTGCCGGAGGATATTGAAACGTGTCACAACCCCGTTCGAGCATTACCTACCCAATCTCCCACAGGTAATGGGAATCACTGTCCCGCCGAGTCCAACCCAACCCGAACAACTCTGGTCTACCGCAGGAGACAATTTTTCCCATTGGTTTATATACCAAAAATGTTCCTACACCGATTTAGAAAGTAATCAGAACCACGCAATTAGGATGCTTCCTTTGTTAGTACTATAATGGTCTGAATGAGATACCTCGGCGGTAACGCTTGAGGCTCGCATTCGAGAGGTCCCGGTTCGCTTCCCGTCAGTAAGACACTTTGATCTTGGGCCTTTTTTGGGTTTTCCTGGTCGGTAGGCAAGGTACTTTTTTGTCTACAAAACCTTCCTTTTTCTATGTTTCCCTACAATTTTTCAGGCGTGCTCTACGTTTCGTGGTATACGAAAGTGCCGGACAGATGGCGCGGATGCTTGCTCTGTTAGGGATTTCTGCCGTCTGTGGGTCTGTCTGACTGCGTCTTGTAGCCTTCTGGGGTTCCTTTACTTCATCGCTTCCTCTTGGGGAATGGTAAGTGCAATAGATCACTCGTAGATCGCAGTGCGCGAGGTTCCCTCTTCGTTGTACACGCCTATACCTGTGCTGACATGGCGACCAATATTTGCTGAACCACAGGACTCAAAAGTACGCGACAGTCAATTATTAACATACCTCTTATTGACAATTATACGGAATGTGTATACTGTCTTGTGAGCAGAAGAAAACTAAGTATTGTGACGCCGGCCGCGGCGCACAACAAAGGACTTTCGGGGCCAAGCCATCTCACACCACATACCAGGTGCGTACCAAAGGCACTCAAAGTCAAGCTGGCCCACTCGAATCACGCTAGTAAACAGGTAACAGAGTGGCAGAACCGAAAGGGATTTTGAGATTATTCAAGAAGTGTCCGGCGGCCGGCGTATTTGTAGAAGTTCCAGAAAAGATGAAGTTCAAGAAAGGTCTGTGTTAGTTATCCTCGCTACATAAGGAGGCGAGGCGTCGAAAGGAGTTCGCAGTTACACACAGCACTGAGTTTTAGTGTGTGCGGTCGTCGTGAGAAGTAATTAATGAGTGTTAAGCGATCGTGAGAGACAAAGTGAAGAGCAATAGAAAGGAGTGGGTCAAGGTTACGAGAAGAAACCACTTGTTAAGTGTAATATCACAGAAGACTGTAGGCGTGTTAACGTCAGTAAAAGGGAACCGTATTGCGTACTCAGAAGAAAATAAAGTGAGTAAAAGATAACTAATACCTATATATCGTAACTTTGTCCATTGTAATTCTCGCCTCCCAAGTACTCACCGTCACTTCACTAGGGTGATCTAGTTCACTTTCTTCTGACGTAGCAGTGTAATAGAATAGGTGCGGAGCCTCTTCTTCCGGACGGTTCACGCTGTTCTGTTGCTGGGGGGAAGGAAAACGCCCAGGATACTCTGGTTATCTGACTATAGCGTCTTTGTGACGTAACACTAACAAAACACGTACAACGGAGTCCCTTCTTGCCTGTGAACAGCATAATGCGATTAAACTAATTTGAATTCAGCATCTTTTCAAGAATGGAACCGATTTTCAAGAATCCTTACAAGCCTTTATAAAACAAAAATAACTCGGAAACTAATTGTTCTAGAAGGATGTAGTTTGGCTTTTTTATGGGAATTCTGATTAATATGCCGGCTAGTGTGGAATTCCATATAATATCAGATTTGTGTGGTTAGATTGTCTTTAGTTATATTATAAACAAGTGTTATTTCTTAGATATCTGTATTTTTTACAGTGTGCTCATCGTTTTTGTGTTGTTTTCACAATGACAAAGCCTAAAGCCTTGTTTAAAAACAGAAAAACAAAGCAAATTTAACATTATAGAACAGAAGTGCACAACAAGATGAAGGAACAATCCTGCTGAGAATTGTGAAACTCCGACCAGTGCTTCTAAAAGGAAACTGTATTTCAGCACAGAAAAAGTAGAACATTAACGAATATCAAACAAATTCTAACATATTAACTATTTTTAATGTATTAATTTCAGTTTTTAGTGACATTGTTAGTTTTAATATTTGTGCGGGTAAATACATAATGCGTGAACATTTTATTTTCGTTTTATTTGAATATAAATTTTCTCAAAAGTACATTTTTTCTCATAAACCAATGGTAGCATATACGATACAATTTTATCGTATAATCTCGTACATTTGACAGTGACGTGTATGCCGCTACTATGTTCATGTAGACGATGATCAGTAGGATATTTAGGGGGAATCAGTACATACAAGGAAAAAGAAATCGGAATTTTATATCCAATAGATCTTGCGAAAACGAAGCATTTATATCACCATTTTAACATTGCTAATATCGGACTTAGGGCTGCCCTTAAGGGTTTTAAGTAATATTTTAAAATGCCTCTAAAGAAACTATTGGACAAGTGCAACCTAAGTGCGACATTTTTAGGCATACCTAAATCGTTAAAACAGGGCAACGCCGGTTATTATAGTTATAAATGGGAATATAGCCCGAGCGCATTTAAACACATTAGTGATTTGTGAGTAATTAATAATACAAATTAGTTAGTAATTAGTGAGTTAAACACAGTTTGGTATTTTCATTATCAATGAAAGAAAGCATTACATTGCATGATATCTTCATTGCCAACTGCAGCAGTTTGACAGGAACAAAAAATGAGGCTATATTAGAGTAGCCACTGTAGTGTGATAAAGCGGGATTGGTAGCCCTGGGTGGTCCAGAGTGAGGGGACGGACGGCGGTTTGGGGCTGCTGATGGGATTGCACTGCATGCAATAAGCATTATGAACATAAATTTGTTGAGCTGCATTTGGGAGTTTGAGCGGTTCACGCAATACCCAACAAAACAACAGCAACGGTGCTGCTAGTGGTGGCAGCAATTCACAAAATTGTTTATTTTCACTTGTCCGCACGGTCATAATTATCCATGAGATGTTAACGCTTCGGCTTTTCGGCTTTTATGGGCAGAGCATTGTCCGGGAGAATTTATGAGTGTGGCAAACCAGGCAGTAGCGGGCGGGAATTGGGGGAATGAGTGAGTTCTAGCGCATCCTCCAGTCCAGATAGATTTATGCATTCATGAAACCGGCTCGGTCGCTCGCTAAACAACACCGCCACCTTCATTACTTATCCTCTGGAAATAGTTGCGTAATTCGCAACACATCGCTTGCTTTATTGTCCATGACGAGCAATACCCACACAGCTATCCACCAAATTAACTGCGCTTTAACAATATTTATTTTTGTCCAAAGGCACCGCAATTTTTGTACCAATCTGTATGGACAATTTGCCCATATGTTGATTCATTTAGTATTCATGAACAAAATAAGGAATTTCTGGATGCAGGTATTTGCTATGGTGTTACGTGCATGAAAACTCTGAAATCTGATGACATCTAAGGCCCACAAGGCTTTTTGTATGCATTTTCACTTATTATTAATACAGAAGCAAGCGTATGTTAACTGTTACAAATATTCCCAACCCAAAGTGGTTCAAGTTAGGTAGAAGCCAGAGAAGAACAGTTTGTCGACATCATGGATAGCCCAAGTTGAAACATTCGTGATGCTTTGGGATTAATTCCCGTCATCAGAATGTACAGCCAAGGCCAAGTAGGGACGATACATCCTGTAGCTGGAAGTAATCGCAGAGCCAAAATCGACAGAGAAGCAGGAAGCGAGCGACTGGTACCAGATCCCACAGTTGGTACACAGCAACCTGGAGACAATTGCCGAGCATGCATTGGGCTAAGTCCCCTCATCAGAATGTACAGCCAAGGCCAAGTAGGGACGATACATCCTGTAGCTGGAAGTAATCGCAGAGCCAACATCGACAGAGAAGCAGGGAGCGAGCGACTGGTGCCAGATCGCACAGTTGGTACACAGCAACCTGGAGACAATTGCCGAGCATGCATTGGGCTAAGTTCCCTCATCAGAATGTACAGCCAAGGCCAAGTGGGGACGATACATCCTGTAGCTGGAAGCAATCGCAGAGCCAACATCGACAGAGAAGCAGGAAGCGAGCGACTGGTGCCAGATCCCACAGTTGGTACACAGCAACCTGGAGACAATTGCCGAGCATGCTTTGGGCTAAGTCCCGTCATCAGAATGTACAGCCAAGGCCAAGTGGGGACGATACATCCTGTAGCTGGAAGCAATCGCAGAGCCAACATCGACAGAGAAGCAGGAAGCGAGCGACTGGTGCCAGATCCCACAGTTGGTACACAGCAACCTGGAGACAGTTGCCGAGCATGCTTTGGGCTAAGTCCCCTCATCAGAATGTACAGCCAAGGCCAAGTGGGGACGATACATCCTGTAGCTGGAAGTAATCGCAGAGCCAACATCGACAGAGAAGCAGGAAGCGAGCGACTGGTGCCAGATCCCACAGTTGGTACACAGCAACCTGGAGACAATTGCCGAGCATGCATTCCTCCCCTCATTGAGGGTTGCTGGTTCCTACCACCGACAGTACACTAGATACCTCAAACTGTCTACTGTGTGCCTATCAAACATCTTCACATTTCTATACAAATTTTAAAGCATTTTGTAACAAATTAAATAATCATTTATACTCAAACTTTTAAATATAGTACCTAAATAATATACAATTATTTTTAGCGAAATAACATTTTTACTTTGTCTACTGGTAAGTAGGGGAAGTATTGTATTTCACCCAAAAATTCCATGTCAAGATTTCACCAGAAATATATGTTTTGAGACCCCCTGAATCCAAAAAAGAAAGCATTTTTAGTAAAAGGTCTGTGTGTGTGTGTCTGTGTGTGTCTGTGGACAGTATAACTCAAAAAGGAAATATCGGTTAAAAGTCAAAGTTGGTATTTAAGTTTAATGTCTTTCAGGGACATTTTGAAGAAAATAGCCCCACCCTAAATTACCCTATACATGGAATATTTTTCGAAAATTATGATCTTCTTGAAAATGGCTCTAATGATTTTGAGTAAAATTTCACATGTTTGAGATATTTTTATGACAAATGAAATGTATATCTTGAATTTTCTGGCTATAGCCCCTCTAGTCGTATTTGCTCTGGACGACTTTTGAATAACTCGTAAACCGTAAGAGATAGACCAAATCTTACTATGCCAAAAATGTAGATCTTGCTAAAATACACAATTTATGTTTGAGTAAATTTTCTTGTAGGTTGAACCATTTCGGAGATATTCCTTGTTATGTGTGTGAGTTTCGGAAAACTTGAAAGCTTTCGTGAAATGGAACATCGTTGTTGTTTTTTATCTATATGTAAAGTGTGTAAAGAGAACGGAATCTCAAAGCTTTAAAACATTTGACAATCGCACAAAGCCTACTGTATTCTAATATTCCCCTTGTACCTACAAGGAAATAAGCAATAAGATAATTTGTACAAATGTTTATCTCAACTAACACGAAGAAGATATAGGAATAAGAGTTTGTAAGAATGGTTAGTACAAGAGTAGAGAGAGTCATGTGAGTGCAACACGTCAGATTTTTAAAAAGTAGATCACCATATGGTGGATTTGAAATTGAAAGCTCTTTGCATTAGCACAAGAGAAAATGAGTGGCGACGTGTTCTTTATGGACGCTGTTTAACTGCTGTGGTTCCAAATTGGGCGTGAAAGACCGCTTCATTTTCCTCACAGGTCTCTCTTGAGGCTCTTTTACGTGTCCAAATCTACCAGATGGGACCACCGGCTTCACTTTCCTCCCGAACAAAGCCATCTTAAGGATTTTTAGGCCCGAAAAAATGCATCGTCCTTCGCCGGGTTTGAACCCGCGATCTTGGGGACCAGAGGTTAGATGTTACCACGGAGAAAGACAAGGCGACTCAACAGTTGAAAAACTCTTGTGTTACATTCCCATGACTTTCTCTACGATTGTTCAATAAATTGTTATTACAAAATATTGTTGTTCTATTTCATGTTAGTCGATATCAACATTTACAAAAATGGTTTTATTACAATATATTAGCTGGGTGTCGTACACTGCACGAATAGGCCTTTAAACAAGAGTGGTTTCATTTCATTTCGCTCCCCTGTATCTACCTATGAAATTATTATGCATTTGTGGTTTACTGGGAAAAATACGAACTGGTTTGAGAATTCAATGTCATTCTGGCAGGTTGACACAGTAGCTTAATGGTTAGAGCACCCGCCTAGTAAGCGGAGGGTCTGTGGTTCAAATCCCAGCTGTGGCATGGAATTTTTAAGTTCAGTTCTACCTCTCAAATATTATAGACAATTTTAAAATATCGGTTGACTAATTTCTAATATTAGGTGGACGCAATTGTCTCTCTTTGTTCAGTTATGTAACATAACCTGCTATTTCTCTCTCTCTCTCTCTCTCTCTCTCTCTCTCTCTCTCTCTCTAAGTGTTGTTAATACATGTTGGCATTGGTATCGCATACTTATCGTGGCACTAGAAGCAGTTTTTGCTCTCTTGTGTGTTGCTGCGTTAAGTTTAATTTCTGGGTAAGTTGTGTGGAATGTTGGTAAGAACTTGACGAATGCGTGCTTCCAATTCGTCCAATGTGCGAGGTTTCGTCCGGCACACCTCCTCTTTTGTCCAGAGTGTCGTACTCTTACTCTGAGGCGATCGGCCATCTTTGTTACTGTTGAGTGTACCTACCGCCTCTCGCGGCCAGTGTCGGTACTACGTGGCATGAATCAGGACCTCCTAAATACTAGAAGGTCCTGCATGAATGTTGTGTATGTTTGCTACTGCTGAAATAAGAAAAGCGCTTAAAGTACACCAACGCTCATAGCGGCTATAAGCACGTGATCACAGTGGAAGCCCTGATTGGCTCCTGGCCGAAGGAAACTAAATATCTAGTTCAATTTGGTTAATCCTATTGCTGTTTTTTACATTAGCGATGTTGATGTTAAGTGGCGTCCTTAGGCCAGACTTACTCTAGTTACTCCCCCCCCCCCCCCTTCACTAGGTATATACTGCTTGAGTGTAGACACTATTAAATGACCTACTATATATACCTACCTACCTACATATATTGCATTTTTCTGTAATAAGATGAACTAGACCTTGTGTTGTTATATCAATTAGGTATGGACTATTATTTAACTGTAATACTGCAATATGCAAATAAAGGAAACTTAACTTAAAATTCTTTTCGTATAAATACATGGTATTTTAACTTGATCTTAAATCCAAATTTGGTATTGGTCGACATTTTTGTTTTTGAGATTGGCTGTTGATATACACACAGACGGACACACGACTAGTTTTCATTGCCTATCTAAACGGCTCTTTTGAACTTAAGGGAACCTCAAAACGTGCATTTATGGTGAAATCTCCGCTTTAACAGCTCTAGTTCCTCTACTTTATGTACCTAGTAGAGAAAGAGTAATAAAATGTAGATCAATAACAAAGAATATCTCGGAAATGGTTAAACCGCAGTTTTGTTTGCCATAAGTTATGTCCTTTGTTGAGGCTTATGTTCTTTTACAGTAAGATTTTGTATATTCCTTACGGTCAAGTAATTATGTAGGAGTCACCACCAGCAGAGGTCTATTGTACCTACCTAATAGCTCCAGGAGCGAGGGATGGGGAGGCTAAAGGTCGCAGGATGACAGACCACAGAGACGCGGGGAAGTCTCCAACACTTTCGGGCTCGAAGACCCAACCCACTGCGGCTGCCTAGAGAGGGAAATAAACGAAGTATCACCCAAGCAGTTCTTTTATGCCCACAGATAGTCTAACAGTTTTCTCATAAACCAATCACAAAGTTTGCTACCTAACGTTTGTTTTCTGCTTGGTCGTAACTGCGCCAAGAAAATAACGCCTTAGAGATAGATTAACCACAGCTCAATGCACAATCTACTGGTTTAGATAATGTGAGGTCATTAGCTTTGCAGAAAGCATTCAGTCAGTTCCGATACAGCATTCGTTATCGCGTTACAGGCCTGCGCACCTACTCTGCGTCATGTTTATTATGACACGCACAGTTGTAACGTTGTACTCTCAATAAACAAAATCATAAATTGGGAATTGAAAGAAATATTGAAGTAACATTGTTCATTACACTGTCCTGAGTTATCATCAGTTCAAATACACAACTATAAGATCACATTTATTTAAGACCCCTTTTTGTGTATCGAGAACTGTAATGCCATTCTTAAAGAAACAGTTGAGCACTGTGTGACGTTCATTTCTTTGCGGGTGTTGCAGGTGTGGTTTCAGAACAGAAGGGCCAAGTTCAGGAAGCAGGAACGCCTAGCCCAACAGAAGGCGTCGCAGTCTTCATCAGGAGGGGGTGGAGGTGGGGGCGGAGGAGGCGGGGCTGGGGACGGCGTTGTCTCGGGACAGCAGCAAGTCGTGAAGAACGAGAGTGGAGTCGGCAAGCAGCAGCAGCAGCAAGGGGGTGGCAACGGACCGGGGGTGGGTACCAAGCAAGACGTGAAGCCTGGCACCCCCACAGCAGCTGCCGTCTCCACCACCCCCAGCAGCGTCTCCTCCAACAGCAACGATGTCAAGCCCATGAACGGAAGCGGTAAGTCAACTTCCTTTGTTTTCGTTTCCGTGTCACCTACTTGCCTTAGAATACACCATTCTCGACACAGAAATGCTCTGGCAATAACACAGTAAATGAAGTTCTGGGTGCAATTGATTGGTTTTTCTAAGTTTTCTTGGTTCTTTAGATGCGTTCACTCTGCTTGAAGTGTTACTCACTTTGTCCTGTATATAGGTAATTGTGTACGGACACGAACAAACATTGCACCGTTACAAACTTAAATATTATACCTACATAAAAGTTGAAATCTAATTTCTTGTGACAGTTAACATTTGTTTTAAACAAGCCCATGGGGCTGAGGAGAAACACCGATAGGATATAGAACTGTCGAACGACATAAGCAAACATGACGAGATATAGCACTTTGTAAGGCCAGTTCGTAAAAACATGTAAATATGAGTTTAATAACACGCTCACTTATTCTTCAATACGAATGACTTAAATTATTCATACGATTTTATTGGGATAGTTAGAGAGAGAGGGTTGGAAACATAGTTTAATTACGAACATTTGCATGTATGCGTGGACCTGTTGGACACTGAATGCCTGTTACCTGTCCTCCAAGATGCAACATTAAGATCTATAGAGAAATCCCCCCCCCCTCCCCAAATAGCAGCCCCGTTAATTCCGAGTATTATTTTCATTCTGTAATTTATCAAGTTTTTCTGTTATGATTTTGAATGAAAATCCGTGGTGTGATTTCTCTTTAAAATAGGTATATTTGATTTCTGTGAGTGAGTCTTGTGAAGCTGAGAAATCATAAGGCGATGGAAACAATGAAGCCTGGCTCATATCTGCACATTTAGAAGCAGCGCCAAGTTATGCAAGAGTAAACATGACGAATTGTCCAAAGTTGGAAAGTGAGTTGTTCTGTGATTGATCATATCGGCAACGTGTTAACTCGTAGGTAACAGTTGTGACTGAGTTTCTGGCTTTTCCCTGGTTTTTACTTTCTCTTCTACCTTTAGTAAAGTATTGTATTCCACCCTAAAACTGAATCTCGAGTTTTCACCGGAAATATATGTTTTGAGCCCCCCTGAAAAAAAAGCAGAAAATCTAAGCAGAAAAAGTGACGTTTAAATGTAGCGCACATGGCATTTAAAAGCTTACGATAGACCTTTAAAAAAGGCGGAATCTCAACACTTTTACTGCCAACATGTGGCTGAAGCTTTGTGGAACATTTATACACAGAAACCTAAAAATACTCATTTGGACCAATTTTCGGTCGTTAACGATTAACGATTTTTCGTGACCATTGACATATGTTACTGAGGTGTTTATTACATAGCTATATTTCATAAAGAACAACAAATCCAATTAACAGTAAGTTTAAAGTTATGAAATGAAATGAGTTCAAATCTCCTGTCCATCCATACTAAGATTAAACCATTACAATTGTTCCTTATCTCTTTCTGCTTGTCTCATATTTGTGTCCTGGTGCGTAATTTCGCCTTCGACACGATATAAAAGTTTGAGAAATAAATCTTTGTCAATTCATAGAAAATTGTGATAGTTTTCAGGTTTCTCTAACCTCAATTCGTTTTGTAGTAGACACAATATAGCTCGTCCCGTGTCCTGTTCTCATGGCCGTGTCCACCAGCGCCTTTTACTTCCAATACATCTTTACTTCCTACTGAGACAGACAGACAGACTCGTGCAAACATATCACAAACCTATATTTAATATAGCAATCGCTAAATTAATATTTGCGTCCGCCATGTTTATCCTCACGCTTGCTGCGTCAACTGGCATTTGTATTGGACCAAAATGAATGATAGTCTGGCAGACAGGCAGAAAGACAGACAGACAAGCAGACAAACACACACAGACAGACAGATACACAGACAGAAGGACAGACACACAGACAGAAGGACAGACACACAGACAGACGGACAGACAGACACACAGACAGACGGACAGACAAACAGACAGACACACACAGACAGACAGACAAACAGACAGACAGACGGACAGACACACAGACAGAAGCCAGACAGACGGACAGACAAACAGACAGACAGACGGACAAACAGACAGACACAAACAGAAGGACAGACACACAGACAGACGGACAGACAGACACACAGACAGAAGGACAGACACACACAGACAGACAGACAGACAAACAGACAGACAGACGGACAGACACACAGACAGAAGCCAGACAGACGGACAGACACAGAGACAGACAGACACACACACAGACGGACAGACAAACAGACAGACACACACAGACAGACACACACAGACAGACACACAGACAGACACACACAGACACACATAGACAGAGAGACCGACAGACACACAGACAGACAGACAAACAGACAGACACACAGACAGACGGACAGACACACAGACAGACAGACAGATAGACAGACAGATAGACAGACAGACAAACAAACAGACACACACATACAGACACACAGACAGGCAGACACACAGACAGACACATAGACAGACGGACAGACAAACAGAAAAACAAGGACAGACGGACAGACACACAGACACACGGACAGACCCACAGAGAGACGGACAGACACACAGACCGACAGACAGAGAGACACACAGACAGACAAACAGACAGACACACAGACAGATAAACAGACACACAGACAGACAGAGACACAGACACACAGACAGACAAACAGACAGACACACAGACAGATAGACAAACAGACACACAGACAGACAGAAAGACTGACAAACAAACAGACACACAGACAGACAGACACACAGACAGACAGACACACAGACAGACAGAGACACAGACAGACACACAGACGGATAGACAAACAGACACACAGACAGACAGACAGACTGACAAACAGACACACAGACAGACAGACAGACTGACAAACAGACAGATAGATAGACAGACACACAGACAGACAGAGACACACACAGACGGATAGACAAACAGACTCACAGACAGACAGACAGACAGACAGACTGACAAACAGACAGAAAGACACACAGAGAGACAAAGTTACACAGACACAGACAGACACACCGACAGACAGACACTGTTGTTTTGTGTGCTAGAATTCCATTGGATACACAAGGTTGGACCGTGAATTTTAAGGAGCCGATAGCTATAGGTATTTGTTGTAACACAGCCATAATGGTGTGGATATTAGCACCCAGTTGAAGTGATAGTTATAGGTATTTGTTGTAACACAGCCGTAATGGTGTGGATATTAGCAGGGAGTTGAAGTGATAGTTATAGGTATTTGTTGTAACACAGCCGTAATGGTGTGGATATTAGCAGGGAGTTGAAGTGATAGTTATAGGTATTTGTTGTAACACAGCCGTAATGGTGTGGATATTAGCAGGGAGTTGAAGTGATAGTTATAGGTATTTGTTGTAACACAGCCGTAATGGTGTGGGTATTAGCAGGGAGTTGAAGTGATAGTTATAGGTATTTGTTGTAACACAGCCGTAATGGTGTGGATATTAGCAGGGAGTTGAAGTGATAGTTATAGGTATTTGTTGTAACACAGCCGTAATGGTGTGGATATTAGCAGCCAGTTGAAGTGATAGTTATAGGTATTTGTTGTAACACAGCCGTAATGGTGTGGATATTAGCACCCAGTTGAAGTGATAGTTATAGGTATTTGTTGTAACACAGCCGTAATGGTGTGGATATTAGCAGGGAGTTGAAGTGATAGTTATAGGTATTTGTTGTAACACAGCCGTAATGGTGTGGATATTAGCACACAGTTGAAGTGATAGTTATAGGTATTTGTTGTAACACAGCCGTAATGGTGTGGATATTAGCAGCCAGTTGAAGTGATAGTTATAGGTATTTGTTGTAACACAGCCGTAATGGTGTGGATATTAGCGGGGAGTTGAAGTGATAGTTATAGGTATTTGTTGTAACACAGCCGTAATGGTGTGGATATTAGCAGGGAGTTGAAGTGATAGTTATAGGTATTTGTTGTAACACAGCCGTAATGGTGTGGATATTAGCAGGGAGTTGAAGTGATAGTTATAGGTATTTGTTGTAACACAGCCGTAATGGTGTGGATATTAGCAGGGAGTAGAAGTGATAGTTATAGGTATTTGTTGTAACACAGCCGTAATGGTGTGGATATTGGCAGGGAGTTGAAGTGATAGTTATAGGTATTTGTTGTAACACAGCCGTAATGGTGTGGATATTAGCACCCAGTTGAAGTGATAGTTATAGGTATTTGTTGTAACACAGCCGTAATGGTGTGGATATTAGCACCCAGTTGAAGTGATAGTTATAGGTATTTGTTGTAACACAGCCGTAATGGTGTGGATATTAGCAGCGAGTTGAAGTGATAGTTATAGGTATTTGTTGTAACACAGCCGTAATGGTGTGGATATTAGCACCCAGTTGAAGTGATAGCTATAGGTATTTGTTGTAACACAGCCGTAATGGTGTGGATATTAGCAGGGAGTTGAAGTGATAGTTATAGGTATTTGTTGTAACACAGCCGTAATGGTGTGGATATTAGCAGGGAGTTGAAGTGATAGTTATAGGTATTTGTTGTAACACAGCCGTAATGGTGTGGATATTAGCAGGGAGTTGAAGTGATAGTTATAGGTATTTGTTGTAACACAGCTGTAATGGTGTGGATATTAGCAGGGAGTTGAAGTGATAGTTATAGGTATTTGTTGTAACACAGCCGTAATGGTGTGGATATTAGCACCCAGTTGAAGTGATAGTTATAGGTATTTGTTGTAACACAGCCGTAATGGTGTGGATATTAGCAGGGAGTTGAAGTGATAGTTATAGGTATTTGTTGTAACACAGCCGTAATGGTGTGGATATTAGCAGGGAGTTGAAGTGATAGTTATAGGTATTTGTTGTAACACAGCCGTAATGGTGTGGATATTAGCAGGGAGTTGAAGTGATAGCTATAGGTATTTGTTGTAACACAGCCGTAATGGTGTGGATATTAGCACCCAGTTGAAGTGATAGCTATAGGTATTTGTTGTAACACAGCCGTAATGGTGTGGATATTAGCACCCAGTTGAAGTGATAGTTATAGGTATTTGTTGTAACACAGCCGTAATGGTGTGGATATTAGCACCCAGTTGAAGTGATAGTTATAGGTATTTGTTGTAACACAGCCGTAATGGTGTGGATATTAGCAGGGAGTTGAAGTGATAGTTATAGGTATTTGTTGTAACACGGCCGTAATGGTGTGGATATTAGCAGGGAGTTGAAGTGATAGTTATAGGTATCTGTTGTAACACAGCCGTAATGGTGTGGATATTAGCAGCCAGTTGAAGTGATAGCTATAGGTATTTGTTGTAACACAGCCGTAATGGTGTGGATATTAGCACCCAGTTGAAGTGATAGTTATAGGTATTTGTTGTAACACAGCCGTAATGGTGTGGATATTAGCAGCGAGTTGAAGTGATAGTTATAGGTATTTGTTGTAACACAGCCGTAATGGTGTGGATATTAGCAGGGAGTTGAAGTGATAGTTATAGGTATTTGTTGTAACACAGCCGTAATGGTGTGGATATTAGCAGGGAGTTGAAGTGATAGTTATAGGTATTTGTTGTAACACAGCCGTAATGGTGTGGATATTAGCAGGGAGTTGAAGTGATAGTTATAGGTATTTGTTGTAACACAGCCGTAATGGTGTGGATATTAGCACCCAGTTGAAGTGATAGTTATAGGTATTTGTTGTAACACAGCCGTAATGGTGTGGATATTAGCAGGGAGTTGAAGTGATAGTTATAGGTATTTGTTGTAACACAGCCGTAATGGTGTGGATATTAGCAGGGAGTTGAAGTGATAGTTATGGGTATTTGTTGTAACACAGCCGTAATGGTGTGGATATTAGCAGGGAGTTGAAGTGATAGTTATAGGTATTTGTTGTAACACAGCCGTAATGGTGTGGATATTAGCAGGGAGTTGAAGTGATAGTTATAGGTATTTGTTGTAACACAGCCGTAATGGTGTGGATATTAGCAGGGAGTTGAAGTGATAGTTATAGGTATTTGTTGTAACACAGCCGTAATGGTGTGGATATTAGCAGGGAGTTGAAGTGATAGTTATAGGTATTTGTTGTAACACAGCCGTAATGGTGTGGATATTAGCACCCAGTTGAAGTGATAGTTATAGGTATTTGTTGTAACACAGCCGTAATGGTGTGGATATTAGCAGGGAGTTGAAGTGATAGTTATAGGTATTTGTTGTAACACAGCCGTAATGGTGTGGATATTAGCAGCCAGTTGAAGTGATAGCTATAGGTATTTGTTGTAACACAGCCGTAATGGTGTGGATATTAGCAGCCAGTTGAAGTGATAGCTATAGGTATTTGTTGTAACACAGTCGTAATGGTGTGGATATTAGCAGCCAGTTGAAGTGATAGTTATAGGTATTTGTTGTAACACAGCCGTAATGGTGTGGATATTAGCAGGGAGTTGAAGTGATAGTTATAGGTATTTGTTGTAACACAGCCGTAATGGTGTGGATATTAGCAGGGAGTTGAAGTGATAGTTATAGGTATTTGTTGTAACACAGCCGTAATGGTGTGGATATTAGCAGCGAGTTGAAGTGATAGTTATAGGTATTTGTTGTAACACAGCCGTAATGGTGTGGATATTAGCAGCGAGTTGAAGTGATACTTATAGGTATTTGTTGTAACACAGCCGTAATGGTGTGGATATTAGCAGCGAGTTGAAGTGATAGTTATAGGTATTTGTTGTAACACAGCCGTAATGGTGTGGATATTAGCACCCAGTTGAAGTGATAGTTATAGGTATTTGTTGTAACACAGCCGTAATGGTGTGGATATTAGCAGGGAGTTGAAGTGATAGTTATAGGTATTTGTTGTAACACAGCCGTAATGGTGTGGATATTAGCAGCCAGTTGAAGTGATAGTTATAGGTATTTGTTGTAACACAGCCGTAATGGTGTGGATATTAGCACCCAGTTGAAGTGATAGTTATAGGTATTTGTTGTAACACAGCCGTAATGGTGTGGATATTAGCAGGGAGTTGAAGTGATAGTTATAGGTATTTGTTGTAACACAGCCGTAATGGTGTGGATATTAGCACCCAGTTGAAGTGATAGTTATAGGTATTTGTTGTAACACAGCCGTAATGGTGTGGATATTAGCACCCAGTTGAAGTGATAGTTATAGGTATTTGTTGTAACACAGCCGTAATGGTGTGGATATTAGCATCCAGTTGAAGTGATAGCTATAGGTATTTGTTGTAACACAGCCGTAATGGTGTGGATATTAGCAGCCAGTTGAAGTGATAGTTATAGGTATTTGTTGTAACACAGCCGTAATGGTGTGGATATTAGCACCCAGTTGAAGTGATAGTTATAGGTATTTGTTGTAACACAGCCGTAATGGTGTGGATATTAGCAGCCAGTTGAAGTGATAGCTATAGGTATTTGTTGTAACACAGTCGTAATGGTGTGGATATTAGCAGGGAGTTGAAGTGATAGTTATAGGTATTTGTTGTAACACAGCCGTAATGGTGTGGATATTAGCAGGCAGTTGAAGTGATAGTTATAGGTATTTGTTGTAACACAGCCGTAATGGTGTGGATATTAGCAGCCAGTTGAAGTGATAGTTATAGGTATTTGTTGTAACACAGCCGTAATGGTGTGGATATTAGCAGGGAGTTGAAGTGATAGTTATAGGTATTTGTTGTAACACAGCCGTAATGGTGTGGATATTAGCAGCCAGTTGAAGTGATAGTTATAGGTATTTGTTGTAACACAGCCGTAATGGTGTGGATATTAGCAGGGAGTTGAAGTGATAGTTATAGGTATTTGTTGTAACACAGCCGTAATGGTGTGGATATTAGCACCCAGTTGAAGTGATAGTTATAGGTATTTGTTGTAACACAGCCGTAATGGTGTGGATATTAGCACCCAGTTGAAGTGATAGTTATAGGTATTTGTTGTAACACAGCCGTAATGGTGTGGATATTAGCAGGGAGTTGAAGTGATAGTTATAGGTATTTGTTGTAACACAGCCGTAATGGTGTGGATATTAGCAGCCAGTTGAAGTGATAGTTATAGGTATTTGTTGTAACACAGCCGTAATGGTGTGGATATTAGCACCCAGTTGAAGTGATAGTTATAGGTATTTGTTGTAACACAGCCGTAATGGTGTGGATATTAGCAGCCAGTTGAAGTGATAGCTATAGGTATTTGTTGTAACACAGTCGTAATGGTGTGGATATTAGCAGGGAGTTGAAGTGATAGTTATAGGTATTTGTTGTAACACAGCCGTAATGGTGTGGATATTAGCAGGCAGTTGAAGTGATAGTTATAGGTATTTGTTGTAACACAGCCGTAATGGTGTGGATATTAGCAGGGAGTTGAAGTGATAGTTATAGGTATTTGTTGTAACACAGCCGTAATGGTGTGGATATTAGCAGGGAGTTGAAGTGATAGTTATAGGTATTTGTTGTAACACAGCCGTAATGGTGTGGATATTAGCAGCCAGTTGAAGTGATAGCTATAGGTATTTGTTGTAACACAGTCGTAATGGTGTGGATATTAGCAGGGAGTTGAAGTGATAGTTATAGGTATTTGTTGTAACACAGCCGTAATGGTGTGGATATTAGCAGGGAGTTGAAGTGATAGTTATAGGTATTTGTTGTAACACAGCCGTAATGGTGTGGATATTAGCAGGGAGTTGAAGTGATAGTTATAGGTATTTGTTGTAACACAGCCGTAATGGTGTGGATATTAGCAGGGAGTTGAAGTGATAGTTATAGGTATTTGTTGTAACACAGCCGTAATGGTGTGGATATTAGCACCCAGTTGAAGTGATAGTTATAGGTATTTGTTGTAACACAGCCGTAATGGTGTGGATATTAGCAGCCAGTTGAAGTGATAGCTATAGGTATTTGTTGTAACACAGTCGTAATGGTGTGGATATTAGCAGGGAGTTGAAGTGATAGTTATAGGTATTTGTTGTAACACAGCCGTAATGGTGTGGATATTAGCAGGCAGTTGAAGTGATAGTTATAGGTATTTGTTGTAACATAGCCGTAATGGTGTGGATATTAGCAGCGAGTTGAAGTGATAGTTATAGGTATTTGTTGTAACATAGCCGTAATGGTGTGGATATTAGCAGGCAGTTGAAGTGATAGTTATAGGTATTTGTTGTAACACAGCCGTAATGGTGTGGATATTAGCAGGCAGTTGAAGTGATAGTTATAGGTATTTGTTGTAACACAGCCGTAATGGTGTGGATATTAGCAGGGAGTTGAAGTGATAGTTATAGGTATTTGTTGTAACACAGCCGTAATGGTGTGGATATTATCAGGGAGTTGAAGTGATAGTTATAGGTATTTGTTGTAACATAGCCGTAATGGTGTGGATATTAGCAGCGAGTTGAAGTGATAGTTATAGGTATTTGTTGTAACACAGCCGTAATGGTGTGGATATTAGCACCCAGTTGAAGTGATAGTTATAGGTATTTGTTGTAACACAGCCGTAATGGTGTGGATATTAGCAGCCAGTTGAAGTGATAGTTATAGGTATTTGTTGTAACACAGCCGTAATGGTGTGGATATTAGCAGGGAGTTGAAGTGATAGTTATAGGTATTTGTTGTAACACAGCCGTAATGGTGTGGATATTAGCAGCGAGTTGAAGTGATAGTTATAGGTATTTGTTGTAACACAGCCGTAATGGTGTGGATATTAGCACCCAGTTGAAGTGATAGTTATAGGTATTTGTTGTAACACAGCCGTAATGGTGTGGATATTAGCAGCGAGTTGAAGTGATAGTTATAGGTATTTGTTGTAACACAGCCGTAATGGTGTGGATATTAGCAGCGAGTTGAAGTGATAGTTATAGGTATTTGTTGTAACACAGCCGTAATGGTGTGGATATTAGCAGCGAGTTGAAGTGATAGTTATAGGTATTTGTTGTAACACAGCCGTAATGGTGTGGATATTAGCACCCAGTTGAAGTGATAGTTATAGGTATTTGTTGTAACACAGCCGTAATGGTGTGGATATTAGCAGCGAGTTGAAGTGATAGTTATAGGTATTTGTTGTAACACAGCCGTAATGGTGTGGATATTAGCAGCGAGTTGAAGTGATAGTTATAGGTATTTGTTGTAACACAGCCGTAATGGTGTGGATATTAGCACCCAGTTGAAGTGATAGTTATAGGTATTTGTTGTAACACAGCCGTAATGGTGTGGATATTAGCAGCGAGTTGAAGTGATAGTTATAGGTATTTGTTGTAACACAGCCGTAATGGTGTGGATATTAGCAGCGAGTTGAAGTGATAGTTATAGGTATTTGTTGTAACACAGCTGTAATGGTGTGGATATTAGCAGCGAGTTGAAGTGATAGTTATAGGTATTTGTTGTAACACAGCCGTAATGGTGTGGATATTAGCAGGGAGTTGAAGTGATAGTTATAGATATTTGTTGTAACACAGCCGTAATGGTGTGGATATTAGCAGGGAGTTGAAGTGATAGTTATAGGTATTTGTTGTAACACAGCCGTAATGGTGTGGATATTAGCACCCAGTTGAAGTGATAGTTATAGGTATTTGTTGTAACACAGCCGTAATGGTGTGGATATTAGCAGGGAGTTGAAGTGATAGTTATAGGTATTTGTTGTAACACAGCCGTAATGGTGTGGATATTAGCAGGGAGTTGAAGTGATAGTTATAGGTATTTGTTGTAACACATCCGTAATGGTGTGGATATTAGCACCCAGTTGAAGTGATAGTTATAGGTATTTGTTGTAACACAGCCGTAATGGTGTGGATATTAGCAGGGAGTTGAAGTGATAGTTATAGGTATTTGTTGTAACACAGCCGTAATGGTGTGGATATTAGCAGCGAGTTGAAGTGATAGTTATAGGTATTTGTTGTAACACAGCCGTAATGGTGTGGATATTAGCACCCAGTTGAAGTGATAGTTATAGGTATTTGTTGTAACACAGCCGTAATGGTGTGGATATTAGCAGCGAGTTGAAGTGATAGTTATAGGTATTTGTTGTAACACAGCCGTAATGGTGTGGATATTAGCACCCAGTTGAAGTGATAGTTATAGGTATTTGTTGTAACACAGCCGTAATGGTGTGGATATTAGCGGGGAGTTGAAGTGATAGTTATAGGTATTTGTTGTAACACAGCCGTAATGGTGTGGATATTAGCAGCCAGTTGAAGTGATAGTTATAGGTATTTGTTGTAACACAGCCGTAATGGTGTGGATATTAGCAGCGAGTTGAAGTGATAGTTATAGGTATTTGTTGTAACACAGCCGTAATGGTGTGGATATTAGCAGCGAGTTGAAGTGATAGTTATAGGTATTTGTTGTAACACAGCCGTAATGGTGTGGATATTAGCAGCGAGTTGAAGTGATAGCTATAGGTATTTGTTGTAACACAGCCGTAATGGTGTGGATATTAGCACCCAGTTGAAGTGATAGTTATAGGTATTTGTTGTAACATAGCCGTAATGGTGTGGATATTAGCAGCGAGTTGAAGTGATAGTTATAGGTATTTGCTGTAACATAGCCGTAATGGTGTGGATATTAGCACCCAGTTGAAGTGATAGTTATAGGTATTTGTTGTAACACAGCCGTAATGGTGTGGATATTAGCAGCGAGTTGAAGTGATAGTTATAGGTATTTGTTGTAACATAGCCGTAATGGTGTGGATATTAGCACCCAGTTGAAGTGATAGTTATAGGTATTTGTTGTAACATAGCCGTAATGGTGTGGACATTAGCAGCGAGTTGAAGTGATAGTTATAGGTATTTGTTGTAACACAGCCGTAATGGTGTGGATATTAGCACCCAGTTGAAGTGATAGTTATAGGTATTTGTTGTAACATAGCCGTAATGGTGTGGATATTAGCACCCAGTTGAAGTGATAGTTATAGGTATTTGTTGTAACATAGCCGTAATGGTGTGGACATTAGCAGCGAGTTGAAGTGATAGTTATAGGTATTTGTTGTAACACAGCCGTAATGGTGTGGATATTAGCACCCAGTTGAAGTGATAGTTATAGGTATTTGTTGTAACACAGCCGTAATGGTGTGGATATTAGCAGGGAGTTGAAGTGATAGTTATAGGTATTTGCTGTAACACAGCCGTAATGGTGTGGATATTAGCACCCAGTTGAAGTGATAGTTATAGGTATTTGTTGTAACACAGCCGTAATGGTGTGGATATTAGCAGGGAGTTGAAGTGATAGTTATAGGTATTTGTTGTAACACAGCCGTAATGGTGTGGATATTAGCAGGGAGTTGAAGTGATAGTTATAGGTATTTGCTGTAACACAGCCGTAATGGTGTGGATATTAGCACCCAGTTGAAGTGATAGTTATAGGTATTTGTTGTAACACAGCCGTAATGGTGTGGATATTAGCAGCCAGTTGAAGTGATAGTTATAGGTATTTGTTGTAACACAGCCGTAATGGTGTGGATATTAGCAGGGAGTTGAAGTGATAGTTATAGGTATTTGTTGTAACACAGCCGTAATGGTGTGGATATTAGCACCCAGTTGAAGTGATAGTTATAGGTATTTGTTGTAACACAGCCGTAATGGTGTGGATATTAGCACCCAGTTGAAGTGATAGTTATAGGTATTTGTTGTAACACAGCCGTAATGGTGTGGATATTAGCAGCCAGTTGAAGTGATAGTTATAGGTATTTGTTGTAACACAGCCGTAATGGTGTGGATATTAGCAGGGAGTTGAAGTGATAGTTATAGGTATTTGTTGTAACACAGCCGTAATGGTGTGGATATTAGCAGCGAGTTGAAGTGATAGTTATAGGTATTTGTTGTAACACAGCCGTAATGGTGTGGATATTAGCAGGGAGTTGAAGTGATAGTTATAGGTATTTGTTGTAACACAGCCGTAATGGTGTGGATATTAGCAGGGAGTTGAAGTGATAGTTATAGGTATTTGTTGTAACACAGCCGTAATGGTGTGGATATTAGCAGGGAGTTGAAGTGATAGTTATAGGTATTTGTTGTAACACAGCCGTAATGGTGTGGATATTAGCAGGGAGTTGAAGTGATAGTTATAGGTATTTGTTGTAACACAGCCGTAATGGTGTGGATATTAGCAGGGAGTTGAAGTGATAGCTATAGGTATTTGTTGTAACACAGCCGTAATGGTGTGGATATAGCAGGGAGTTGAAGTGATAGTTATAGGTATTTGTTGTAACACAGCCGTAATGGTGTGGATATTAGCAGGCAGTTGAAGTGATAGTTATAGGTATTTGTTGTAACACAGCCGTAATGGTGTGGATATAGCAGGGAGTTGAAGTGATAGTTATAGGTATTTGTTGTAACACAGCCGTAATGGTGTGGATATTAGCACCCAGTTGAAGTGATAGTTATAGGTATTTGTTGTAACACAGCCGTAATGGTGTGGATATTAGCAGCGAGTTGAAGTGATAGTTATAGGTATTTGTTGTAACACAGCCGTAATGGTGTGGATATTAGCGGGGAGTTGAAGTGATAGTTATAGGTATTTGTTGTAACACAGCCGTAATGGTGTGGATATTAGCACCCAGTTGAAGTGATAGTTATAGGTATTTGTTGTAACACAGCCGTAATGGTGTGGACATTAGCAGCGAGTTGAAGTGATAGTTATAGGTATTTGTTGTAACACAGCCGTAATGGTGTGGACATTAGCAGCGAGTTGAAGTGATAGTTATAGGTATTTGTTGTAACACAGCCGTAATGGTGTGGATATTAGCAGGGAGTTGAAGTGATAGTTATAGGTATTTGTTGTAACACAGCCGTAATGGTGTGGATATTAGCAGGGAGTTGAAGTGATAGTTATAGGTATTTGTTGTAACACAGCCGTAATGGTGTGGATATTAGCAGGGAGTTGAAGTGATAGTTATAGGTATTTGTTGTAACACAGCCGTAATGGTGTGGATATTAGCAGGGAGTTGAAGTGATAGTTATAGGTATTTGTTGTAACACAGCCGTAATGGTGTGGATATTATCAGGGAGTTGAAGTGATAGTTATAGGTATTTGTTGTAACACAGCCGTAATGGTGTGGACATTAGCAGGGAGTTGAAGCGAGAGGTTTGCAATTGGGAGAATAGCATGAGGTGTATGTAGGTATCTAAGAAAGTCTCTTACTCGAGGGCGCGAAGGGCGGTTGTGAAGCTGGCTGAGTCACTGAAGCCGGCAGGCTTGCAGGCACAGAGACCTAAAGAGTTGACAGTAATGGAAATTCACGAGCGCTGCGGAGCAATTTTCTAGATTAAACGTCAGTTCTGTTGGTAGAGAGGGGGCTTGGTGGTGGTTCCGCGATGGTGAGATATAGAGAAGCTCTTGCTAACACCAGGGTGGCTCTTTCTTCCTTGTGTCCGACTGTGTGTCATAGACACTGGGGAAGCAGATAGATGGACGAGGTCCGGTGCAAATCTTGAGCCAGACCATATGCTCCCTCTGTCAAACGCTCCCTCTCCAGATTTGTCAAAAAACGGTAAAACAAGGGAGTCGGTCCATCTGTGGGGAAGTGATTGTTCCATCCAGAGTGCACCACTCGTCTCGTCCAGTCCACTTCCATAATCCATATAAACGTCAACATCAGATCCTATAATCCATATTTATTTATTTATTTATTTATTTATTTATTTATTTATTTATTTATTTATTTATTTATTTATTTATTTATTTGGACTATAAAATAATTTGAAACATCAATGAAACGCTTGGGTTAGTACCAATGTTTGAAGTGTAAAGTATTTCTACAAAATACCTATATAATGCAGGTATACTTCCACCTAGAGGTCTTCTACCCATGTGCCTATGTATATCCCTCATACATTGTTTATGTGTAAGTGGTTCTTCTGTTCAGCTTGCGTTATCGATCTGCAAATTACCTACTGTTTATGTTGAAGTTTGATTGTCATTTTAGTAAATACCTTATTAAAAAAGCTTGCTGTGGTATACACAGCATACCAAAGTGAACATAAGCTAATTGTTATATTTTATAGAACCCTGCATTTGGGGGGGGGGAGGGGTGAGGAGTTAACCTCCTTTAATTTGGTAGGTTATGTTGGACTTTTCTTTTTTTTTTTTTTATTAAATTTAGCGTCCTCCAACATTGTGTCATATCGGACGAATGAATGAAATGAAATTGTTTGAAACGATGCTGAAATGAGCCCGAGGTCCATGGAGCTTTAAGTTACCCGACATTCGTCTTCTCAGGGTAGGGAAAGCCTCGAAAAAATACCTTACCCGGATAACTTACCCTAAGCGAGATTCGAACTCGCGACCTCTTGAACGTGAGGCAGACACGCTAACCATCACGCTACCGAGGCGGGCGTTATGTTGGACGCTGAGTGAATGAAATGATACTCAAATGAGCCCGGAGTTAATATAGCTTAAAGTTAACCAACATTCTTCTTCCCTAGATAAGGGAAAACTCCAGAAGAAACCCTATACGGATAACTTACCCTAACCGAGATTCGAACTCGAAACCTCTTGAATGTAAAGCTATAGGGTTCTAATTAAAATTGTTAGAGCCGTTTGTAAGAAAATAAATAACTGCACGTGCGCGATTCAAACTAAACAATAAGTTTTGATTCGATTTTTCGTTTCTGTGTTTAGTAATTCACACAGCCAAATAAATAAAAGAAAGCTTTTAAACTCTAGTTGCAATTCGAATCTTGAATATGATTGCTGCAATATAAACATACTTAGGTATGTCCTTCCGAAACGTTTAAAGTTACATTAATACCTTCAGTCGTACTTCCTCGCCAGTTTAATAACAGTTTCAACAGCTTTCTTATACCTACGTTAAATGATGCAGGTTAAATAAAACCCATACGATGAAAGAATTCGTATTAAATGAGAAAGTAACCAACAATTAAAAATCAAAATTAATAAAATAGATAGCACAAGTGGTTGAAACACGAAACGTAGCTGAAAGAAGATGCATAAACATGCCCTAATACTTTTGTTTAAAACATCACAGAAAGCACAAAAATGTTCCAGGAGCATTTAACAGTTTTTCAATTGGAATAAGAAAATGATAACTTAAAGTTTCGCAAAAGTTTCGCTTTATGCAGTTATCGTAACGAATATACCCAAATCGTTTGATGTCTGACGCTGTTATTTTTCTGTTCCTTAGATGCCTGTGAAGAAAACGCCCGCCTCTGTAGCGTGGTGGTAGCGTCTCTGCATCTCGTCCAAGAGGTCCCGGGTTCGAGTTTACTCTAGCTTTTCCCTTACCCTGAGAAGACGAATGTCGGGTAACTTAAAGCTCTATGGACCCCGGGCTCATTTGAGCATCGTTTCACCCATTCACTGTCCGATATCACATTACGTTGGAGGACGTTAATTAAAAAAAAATGGATACGCACACACACACACACACACACACACACACACACACACACACACACACACACACACTCACACATTTGTAATGAATGTGTTTGGAAGAATAAGAAGTAAAAAAATTGCTATTTTGATGGATTTTGCTTCTACTCATGGGTTAGCACTTTCCTCCGCGCATGTGCAGTTGTAAGAAAATCTCACATTGGTTTACATTTAAGGATTTATCTGGAATGTCTTAAAACGAGAGGCGTGTGGGTTCTAGGCTTTCTAATTGAACAAATCTACTTTTAAAGTGCATATTATACGCACTTCTCTCTTTAAGTAATGTATTTACATAGGAAGTTACTTGTACCTATGTGAAACTTTACCATTACCTATATGTTAACATGAAATATTACCTATATGCGATGTGTTGCTTTAGCTGCTGCGTCAGTGACGTAAGCATAATGACTAATGCCGCAGCAGGAGATGACACTGACAAGCCAAATATCAGTTGAAAGGAAATGACCTACGTAAAGAGGATCAAGTTTAGGGTACCTAACTCTGCTGCATACCTGCAGGCAGGGTTTGATCACGAGTCTGCACCTTAACGACCTAGTCTACCCGTATCGATGTTCTTTCCGTGCATCTAACGAATACGTGAGATTAGTATTATGTAGAACCATAAATTGCTTGAAGAAGGGGAAACAATCGAATAGGAATCAGAATTAATATTAACATTCGAAAATAATAAACCCTCCATCAACATTTACCTTACGTCATCCACTTGCGACTTAAGAAAGTCGATGATAATAGAAACACAACAGTGAGCGTGCGTGCATGACGTGGCCGGTAAAAACAAAACAAAACAAAGGACAGAGCGAACAGCTGCTGCACGTATCGTAAATTTCCCTAGGCTAACTAGGCTTGATTATATGGCCAAGGAGAAAACGCTCTCTTTGGCTGTTATCATAAGTCGTTACTTGGCCTTATAACGGCAAGCCTGCTTCATTCGTCGACCACTCCCATAGCCCTCCTCCACCGGCGTCCCATTGGTCGATGGCACATGACGTCACTGATTGCAGTTTCCGTCGTCTTTATTGACGGCGTCGTTTTCCCCTCCCAGTGCCACGACTAAAACTCCCCCATCGTGTGTCGCATTTCCTTGCACAAGATAGGGCCAACTCGTGTTTATCTCGCGGAATCGATAGTAA
Organism: Tenodera sinensis; assembly: GCA_030765045.1. Taxonomy (NCBI): domain Eukaryota; kingdom Metazoa; phylum Arthropoda; class Insecta; order Mantodea; family Mantidae; genus Tenodera; species Tenodera sinensis. The sequence goes on from CM060969.1 coordinate 6,640,001, forward strand.
GGTGTGCGCTCCGCATTTCGTCCTTCTTTTGTTGCAACTCTGTCGCAAGTCAGCTTTCTTCAAAGTACGCACCTTGGTTTGCATTATAAGGCATGCAGCTCTGGCGGCAAACTGAGAACTAGTTGAAGTCTTACTCACGCTGGCCAATTGCTGGCTCAGAGCAGTGTTGCCAAGTGCAGCAGACATCCATCTTACCTTCATGCTGTTAACACGTTGGATTGGAAACATTTACATTTTTTAATTTCTCTATAGTAGAGTACAGGCCCCCTGAGTCCAAAAACGTGTTTATAAAAAGGTGTGTGTGTGTGTGTGTGTGTGTGTGTGTGTGTGTGTGTGTGTGTGTGTGTGTGTGTGTGTGTGTGTGTGTGTGTGTCTGTGGACAGCATAACTCAAAAGAGACGTCGGTTAAAAATCAAAGTTGGTATTTAAGTTTAATGTCTTTCAAGGATGCGACACGAAGATTTTGAAGAAAATAGTCCCACCCTAAACTACCCTTTACATGGAACATTTTTATTTTCATGAAAATGGCTCTAACGATTTTGATTAAAATGCCATATGTTTGAGATATTTTGATGACAAATATTTTGAATTTTCTGGCTATAGCCCCTGTAGTCGTATTTACTCTGTGACGACTTTTGCATAACTGGTAAACCGTTAGAGATAGACCAAATCTTAGTGTACAAAAAATGTAGATCTGGCTAAAATACACAATTTATGTCTCAATAAATTTTCTTGTAGAGTGAACCATTTCGGAGAATTCCTTGTTATGTGTGTGAGTTTCGGAAAATTTAAAACTTTCGTGAAATGGAACATTGTTGTTCACTTTTTTATATGTTAAGTGTGCAAAGAGAACGGAACCTCAAAGCTTTAAAACATTTGACTATCGCACAAAGCCTACTGTATTGTAATATTCCCCTTGTACCTACAAGGAAATAAGCAATAAGATAATTTGTACAAATGTTTATCTCAACTAACACGAACAAGATATAGGAATAAGAGTTGTAAGAATGGTTAGTACAAGAGTAGAGAAAGTCATGTGAGTGCAGCACTTCAGATGTTTTACCTTGAATTGTATGCCTGAAGTTGAATGTTTCCTCCCTGGGCATGAACCACTTCAAGTTTATCAATCGAAAAGCTTCTTGCCCCAGTTTTGATGGATACCTAACATCATACAGGGGAAAAGAGAAATGTAACCATTTAATTTATAAATTAAAAACATTTCAGTTAGAGTTGTAAATGTTACTTAAGTTATTCCCAGAAAGGAACAAAGCACTGCTACTAAAATGAACAGCATTAACTCATTGCTCTTAAAACTACTTGGTTTGTAATTATAATTTATTTATTATTTATGTTTGGTATTTTCCTAATATGCTGTATGTTTATATCAGCGTTGTGTGGAAGGAATGTTTGTTATTGAGCTTTTCAATTAATTAACGCTTCTCGGGTCACCAGGCGTGTAATATCTATAAAATTGTTCGTTAATAATTGTATTAATTATTCATTTCGTGATGATGGCCATGGAGTTTATTATGGGCGAAAGCTCCAACAATTTTAATTACACAGCTGATAGATAAGCCGAGAAGTGCAATTAAGTGAAAGCTTCAAACCAGGTTTCCATTGTTGAATGAATACTGAGAGACGATAACCACGTGATGCACAGGTCGCCCTAGATAGGCTCTTGTATAGCCATGACTAAGTAAACTTTGGTAGGTACTATTTGTGTGAGGATAACCACGTGATGCACTAGATAGGCTCTTGTATAGCCATGACTAAGTAAACTTTGGTAGGTACTATTTGTGTGAGTATAACCACGTGATGCACTAGATAGGCTCTTGTATAGCCATGACTAAGTAAACTTTGGTAGGTACTATTTGTGTGAGGATAACCACGTGATGCACAGCTCGCCCTAGATAGGCTCTTGTATAGCCATGACTAAGTAAACTTTGGTTGGTACTATTTGTGTGAGGATAACCACGTGATGCACTAGATAGGCTCTTGTATAGCCATGACTAAGTAAACTTTGGTAGGTACTATTTGTGTGAGGATAACCACGTGATGCACAGCTCGCCCTAGATAGGCTCTTGTATAGCCATGACTAAGTAAACTTTGGTTGGTACTATTTGTGTGAGGATAACCACGTGATGCACTAGATAGGCTCTTGTATAGCCATGACTAAGTAAACTTTGGTTGGTACTATTTGTGTGAGGATAACCACGTGATGCACTAGATAGGCTCTTGTATAGCCATGACTAAGTAAACTTTGGTTGGTACTATTTGTGTGAGGATAACCACGTGATGCACTAGATAGGCTCTTGTATAGCCATGACTAAGTAAACTTTGGTAGGTACTATTTGTGTGAGGATAACCACGTGATGCACAGCTCGCCCTAGATAGGCTCTTGTATAGCCATGACTAAGTAAACTTTGGTAGGTACTATTTGTGTGAGGATAACCACGTGATGCACAGCTCGCCCTAGATAGGCTCTTGTATAGCCATGACTAAGTAAACTTTGGTAGGTACTATTTGTGTGAGGATAACCACGTGATGCACTAGATAGGCTCTTGTATAGCCATGACTAAGTAAACTTTGGTTGGTACTATTTGTGTGAGGATAACCACGTGATGCACAGCTCGCCCTAGATAGGCTCTTGTATAGCCATGACTAAGTAAACTTTGGTTGGTACTATTTGTGTGAGGATAACCACGTGATGCACTAGATAGGCTCTTGTATAGCCATGACTAAGTAAACTTTGGTTGGTACTATTTGTGTGAGGATAACCACGTGATGCACAGCTCGCCCTAGATAGGCTCTTGTATAGCCATGACTAAGTAAACTTTGGTTGGTACTATTTGTGTGAGGATAACCACGTGATGCACTAGATAGGCTCTTGTATAGCCATGACTAAGTAAACTTTGGTAGGTACTATTTGTGTGAGGATAACCACGTGATGCACTAGATAGGCTCTTGTATAGCCATGACTAAGTAAACTTTGGTTGGTACTATTTGTGTGAGGATAACCACGTGATGCACTAGATAGGCTCTTGTATAGCCATGACTAAGTAAACTTTGGTAGGTACTATTTGTGTGAGGATAACCACGTGATGCACTAGATAGGCTCTTGTATAGCCATGACTAAGTAAACTTTGGTTGGTACTATTTGTGTGAGGATAACCACGTGATGCACTAGATAGGCTCTTGTATAGCCATGACTAAGTAAACTTTGGTAGGTACTATTTGTGTGAGGATAACCACGTGATGCACTAGATAGGCTCTTGTATAGCCATGACTAAGTAAACTTTGGTTGGTACTATTTGTGTGAGGATAACCACGTGATGCACTAGATAGGCTCTTGTATAGCCATGACTAAGTAAACTTTGGTAGGTACTATTTGTGTGAGGATAACCACGTGATGCACTAGATAGGCTCTTGTATAGCCATGACTAAGTAAACTTTGGTTGGTACTATTTGTGTGAGGATAACCACGTGATGCACTAGATAGGCTCTTGTATAGCCATGACTAAGTAAACTTTGGTAGGTACTATTTGTGTGAGGATAACCACGTGATGCACTAGATAGGCTCTTGTATAGCCATGACTAAGTAAACTTTGGTAGGTACTATTTGTGTGAGGATAACCACGTGATGCACAGCTCGCCCTAGATAGGCTCTTGTATAGCCATGACTAAGTAAACTTTGGTTGGTACTATTTGTGTGAGGATAACCACGTGATGCACAGCTCGCCCTAGATAGGCTCTTGTATAGCCATGACTAAGTAAACTTTGGTAGGTACTATTTGTGTGAGGATAACCACGTGATGCACTAGATAGGCTCTTGTATAGCCATGACTAAGTAAACTTTGGTTGGTACTATTTGTGTGAGGATAACCACGTGATGCACAGCTCGCCCTAGATAGGCTCTTGTATAGCCATGACTAAGTAAACTTTGGTTGGTACTATTTGTGTGAGGATAACCACGTGATGCACTAGATAGGCTCTTGTATAGCCATGACTAAGTCAACTTTGGTTGGTACTATTTGTGTGAGGATAACCACGTGATGCACAGCTCGCCCTAGATAGGCTCTTGTATAGCCATGACTAAGTAAACTTTGGTTGGTACTATTTGTGTGAGGATAACCACGTGACGCACTAGATAGGCTCTTGTATAGCCATGACTAAGTAAACTTTGGTTGGTACTATTTGTGTGAGGATAACCACGTGATGCACAGCTCGCCCTAGATAGGCTCTTGTATAGCCATGACTAAGTAAACTTTGGTTGGTACTATTTGTGTGAGGATAACCACGTGATGCACTAGATAGGCTCTTGTATAGCCATGACTAAGTAAACTTTGGTAGGTACTATTTGTGTGAGGATAACCACGTGATGCACTAGATAGGCTCTTGTATAGCCATGACTAAGTAAACTTTGGTTGGTACTATTTGTGTGAGGATAACCACGTGATGCACTAGATAGGCTCTTGTATAGCCATGACTAAGTAAACTTTGGTAGGTACTATTTGTGTGAGGATAACCACGTGATGCACTAGATAGGCTCTTGTATAGCCATGACTAAGTAAACTTTGGTTGGTACTATTTGTGTGAGGATAACCACGTGATGCACTAGATAGGCTCTTGTATAGCCATGACTAAGTAAACTTTGGTTGGTACTATTTGTGTGAGGATAACCACGTGATGCACTAGATAGGCTCTTGTATAGCCATGACTAAGTAAACTTTGGTAGGTACTATTTGTGTGAGGATAACCACGTGATGCACTAGATAGGCTCTTGTATAGCCATGACTAAGTAAACTTTGGTTGGTACTATTTGTGTGAGGATAACCACGTGATGCACAGCTCGCCCTAGATAGGCTCTTGTATAGCCATGACTAAGTAAACTTTGGTAGGTACTATTTGTGTGAGTATAACCACGTGATGCACTAGATAGGCTCTTGTATAGCCATGACTAAGTAAACTTTGGTAGGTACTATTTGTGTGAGGATAACCACGTGATGCACAGCTCGCCCTAGATAGGCTCTTGTATAGCCATGACTAAGTAAACTTTGGTAGGTACTATTTGTGTGAGTATAACCACGTGATGCACTAGATAGGCTCTTGTATAGCCATGACTAAGTAAACTTTGGTAGGTACTATTTGTGTGAGGATAACCACGTGATGCACAGCTCGCCCTAGATAGGCTCTTGTATAGCCATGACTAAGTAAACTTTGGTTGGTACTATTTGTGTGAGGATAACCACGTGATGCACTAGATAGGCTCTTGTATAGCCATGACTAAGTAAACTTTGGTAGGTACTATTTGTGTGAGGATAACCACGTGATGCACTAGATAGGCTCTTGTATAGCCATGACTAAGTAAACTTTGGTAGGTACTATTTGTGTGAGGATAACCACGTGATGCACTAGATAGGCTCTTGTATAGCCATGACTAAGTAAACTTTGGTAGGTACTATTTGTGTGAGGATAACCACGTGATGCACTGCTCGCCCTAGATAGGCTCTTGTATAGCCATGACTAAGTAAACTTTGGTAGGTACTATTTGTGTGAGGATAACCACGTGATGCACAGCTCGCCCTAGATAAGCTCTTGTATAGCCATGACTAAGTAAACTTTGGTAGGTACTATTTGTGTGAGTATAACCACGTGATGCACGGCTCGCCCTAGATAGGCTCTTGTATAGCCATGACTAAGTAAACTTTGGTAGGTACTATTTGTGTGAGGATAACCACGTGATGCACGGCTCGCCTTAGATAGGCTCTTGTATAGCCATGACTAAGTAAACTTTGGTAGGTACTATTTGTGTGAGGATAACCACGTGATGCACAGCTCGCCCTAGATAGGCTCTTGTATAGCCATGACTAAGTAAACTTTGGTAGGTACTATTTGTGTGAGGATAACCACGTGATGCACTAGATAGGCTCTTGTATAGCCATGACTAAGTAAACTTTGGTAGGTACTATTTGTGTGAGGATAACCACGTGATGCACTAGATAGGCTCTTGTATAGCCATGACTAAGTAAACTTTGGTAGGTACTATTTGTGTGAGGATAACCACGTGATGCACTAGATAGGCTCTTGTATAGCCATGACTAAGTAAACTTTGGTAGGTACTATTTGTGTGAGTATAACCACGTGATGCACGGCTCGCCCTAGATAGGCTCTTGTATAGCCATGACTAAGTAAACTTTGGTTGGTACTATTTGTGTGAGGATAACCACGTGATGCACAGCTCGCCCTAGATAGGCTCTTGTATAGCCATGACTAAGTAAACTTTGGTAGGTACTATTTGTGTGAGTATAACCACGTGATGCACAGCTCGCCCTAGATAGGCTCTTGTATAGCCATGACTAAGTAAACTTTGGTAGGTACTATTTGTGTGAGGATAACCACGTGATGCACGGCTCGCCCTAGATAGGCTCTTGTATAGCCATGACTAAGTAAACTTTGGTAGGTACTATTTGTGTGAGTATAACCACGTGATGCACGGCTCGCCCTAGATAGGCTCTTGTATAGCCATGACTAAGTAAACTTTGGTTGGTACTATTTGTGTGAGGATAACCACGTGATGCACAGCTCGCCCTAGATAGGCTCTTGTATAGCCATGACTAAGTAAACTTTGGTAGGTACTATTTGTGTGAGTATAACCACGTGATGCACAGCTCGCCCTAGATAGGCTCTTGTATAGCCATGACTAAGTAAACTTTGGTAGGTACTATTTGTGTGAGGATAACCACGTGATGCACGGCTCGCCCTAGATAGGCTCTTGTATAGCCATGACTAAGTAAACTTTGGTAGGTACTATTTGTGTGAGGATAACCACGTGATGCACTAGATAGGCTCTTGTATAGCCATGACTAAGTAAACTTTGGTAGGTACTATTTGTGTGAGGATAACCACGTGATGCACTAGATAGGCTCTTGTATAGCCATGACTAAGTAAACTTTGGTAGGTAGTATTTGTGTGAGGATAACCACGTGATGCACTAGATAGGCTCTTGTATAGCCATGACTAAGTAAACTTTGGTAGGTACTATTTGTGTGAGTATAACCACGTGATGCACAGCTCGCCCTAGATAGGCTCTTGTATAGCCATGACTAAGTAAACTTTGGTAGGTACTATTTGTGTGAGTATAACCACGTGATGCACAGCTCGCCCTAGATAGGCTCTTGTATAGCCATGACTAAGTAAACTTTGGTAGGTACTATTTGTGTGAGGATAACCACGTGATGCACGGCTCGCCCTAGATAGGCTCTTGTATAGCCATGACTAAGTAAACTTTGGTAGGTACTATTTGTGTGAGGATAACCACGTGATGCACTAGATAGGCTCTTGTATAGCCATGACTAAGTAAACTTTGGTAGGTACTATTTGTGTGAGGATAACCACGTGATGCACTAGATAGGCTCTTGTATAGCCATGACTAAGTAAACTTTGGTAGGTACTATTTGTGTGAGGATAACCACGTGATGCACTGCTCGCCCTAGATAGGCTCTTGTATAGCCATGACTAAGTAAACTTTGGTTGGTACTATTTGTGTGAGGATAACCACGTGATGCACGGCTCGCCCTAGATAGGCTCTTGTATAGCCATGACTAAGTAAACTTTGGTTGGTACCATTTGTGTGAGGATAACCACGTGATGCACAGCTCGCCCTAGATAGGCTCTTGTATAGCCATGACTAAGTAAACTTTGGTAGGTACTATTTGTGTGAGGATAACCACGTGATGCACGGCTCGCCCTAGATAGGCTCTTGTATAGCCATGACTAAGTAAACTTTGGTTGGTACTATTTGTGTGAGGATAACCACGTGATGCACGGCTCGCCCTAGATAGGCTCTTGTATAGCCATGACTAAGTAAACTTTGGTTGGTACTATTTGTGTGAGGATAACCACGTGATGCACGGCTCGCCCTAGATAGGCTCTTGTATAGCCATGACTAAGTAAACTTTGGTTGGTACTATTTGTGTGAGGATAACCACGTGATGCACGGCTCGCCCTAGATAGGCTCTTGTATAGCCATGACTAAGTAAACTTTGGTAGGTACTATTTGTGTGAGGATAACCACGTGATGCACAGCTCGCCCTAGATAGGCTCTTGTATAGCCATGACTAAGTAAACTTTGGTAGGTACTATTTGTGTGAGGATAACCACGTGATGCACAGCTCGCCCTAGATAGGCTCTTGTATAGCCATGACTAAGTAAACTTTGGTAGGTACTATTTGTGTGAGGATAACCACGTGATGCACAGCTCGCCCTAGATAGGCTCTTGTATAGCCATGACTAAGTAAACTTTGGTAGGTAGTATTTGTGTGAGGATAACCACGTGATGCACTAGATAGGCTCTTGTATAGCCATGACTAAGTAAACTTTGGTAGGTACTATTTGTGTGAGGATAACCACGTGATGCACTAGATAGGCTCTTGTATAGCCATGACTAAGTAAACTTTGGTAGGTACTATTTGTGTGAGGATAACCACGTGATGCACGGCTCGCCCTAGATAGGCTCTTGTATAGCCATGACTAAGTAAACTTTGGTAGGTACTATTTGTGTGAGGATAACCACGTGATGCACTAGATAGGCTCTTGTATAGCCATGACTAAGTAAACTTTGGTAGGTACTATTTGTGTGAGGATAACCACGTGATGCACTAGATAGGCTCTTGTATAGCCATGACTAAGTAAACTTTGGTAGGTACTATTTGTGTGAGGATAACCACGTGATGCACAGCTCGTCCTAGATAGGCTCTTGTATAGCCATGACTAAGTAAACTTTGGTAGGTACTATTTGTGTGAGGATAACCACGTGATGCACTAGATAGGCTCTTGTATAGCCATGACTAAGTAAACTTTGGTAGGTACTATTTGTGTGAGGATAACCACGTGATGCACAGCTCGCCCTAGATAGGCTCTTGTATAGCCATGACTAAGTAAACTTTGGTAGGTACTATTTGTGTGAGGATAACCACGTGATGCACAGCTCGTCCTAGATAGGCTCTTGTATAGCCATGACTAAGTAAACTTTGGTAGGTACTATTTGTGTGAGGATAACCACGTGATGCACTAGATAGGCTCTTGTATAGCCATGACTAAGTAAACTTTGGTAGGTACTATTTGTGTGAGGATAACCACGTGATGCACAGCTCGCCCTAGATAGGCTCTTGTATAGCCATGACTAAGTAAACTTTGGTAGGTACTATTTGTGTGAGGATAACCACGTGATGCACAGCTCGTCCTAGATAGGCTCTTGTATAGCCATGACTAAGTAAACTTTGGTAGGTACTATTTGTGTGAGGATAACCACGTGATGCACGGCTCGCCCTAGATAGGCTCTTGTATAGCCATGACTAAGTAAACTTTGGTAGGTACTATTTGTGTGAGGATAACCACGTGATGCACTAGATAGGCTCTTGTATAGCCATGACTAAGTAAACTTTGGTAGGTACTATTTGTGTGAGGATAACCACGTGATGCACTAGATAGGCTCTTGTATAGCCATGACTAAGTAAACTTTGGTAGGTACTATTTGTGTGAGGATAACCACGTGATGCACAGCTCGTCCTAGATAGGCTCTTGTATAGCCATGACTAAGTAAACTTTGGTAGGTACTATTTGTGTGAGGATAACCACGTGATGCACTAGATAGGCTCTTGTATAGCCATGACTAAGTAAACTTTGGTAGGTACTATTTGTGTGAGGATAACCACGTGATGCACAGCTCGCCCTAGATAGGCTCTTGTATAGCCATGACTAAGTAAACTTTGGTAGGTAGTATTTGTGTGAGGATAACCACGTGATGCACTAGATAGGCTCTTGTATAGCCATGACTAAGTAAACTTTGGTAGGTACTATTTGTGTGAGGATAACCACGTGATGCACTGCTCGCCGTAGATAGGCTCTTGTATAGCCATGACTAAGTAAACTTTGGTAGGTACTATTTGTGTGAGGATAACCACGTGATGCACTAGATAGGCTCTTGTATAGCCATGACTAAGTAAACTTTGGTAGGTACTATTTGTGTGAGGATAACCACGTGATGCACTAGATAGGCTCTTGTATAGCCATGACTAAGTAAACTTTGGTAGGTACTATTTGTGTGAGGATAACCACGTGATGCACGGCTCGCCCTAGATAGGCTCTTGTATAGCCATGACTAAGTAAACTTTGGTAGGTACTATTTGTGTGAGGATAACCACGTGATGCACTAGATAGGCTCTTGTATAGCCATGACTAAGTAAACTTTGGTAGGTACTATTTGTGTGAGGATAACCACGTGATGCACTAGATAGGCTCTTGTATAGCCATGACTAAGTAAACTTTGGTAGGTACTATTTATGTGAGGATAACCACGTGATGCACTAGATAGGCTCTTGTATAGCCATGACTAAGTAAACTTTGGTAGGTACTATTTATGTGAGGATAACCACGTGATGCACTAGATAGGCTCTTGTATAGCCATGACTAAGTAAACTTTGGTAGGTACTATTTGTGTGAGGATAACCACGTGATGCACTAGATAGGCTCTTGTATAGCCATGACTAAGTAAACTTTGGTAGGTACTATTTATGTGAGGATAACCACGTGATGCACTAGATAGGCTCTTGTATAGCCATGACTAAGTAAACTTTGGTAGGTACTATTTGTGTGAGGATAACCACGTGATGCACAAGATAGGCTCTTGTATAGCCATGACTAAGTAAACTTTGGTAGGTACTATTTATGTGAGGATAACCACGTGATGCACTAGATAGGCTCTTGTATAGCCATGACTAAGTAAACTTTGGTAGGTACTATTTGTGTGAGGATAACCACGTGATGCACTAGATAGGCTCTTGTATAGCCATGACTAAGTAAACTTTGGTTGGTACTATTTGTGTGAGGATAACCACGTGATGCACGGCTCGCCCTAGATAGGCTCTTGTATAGCCATGACTAAGTAAACTTTGGTAGGTACTATTTGTGTGAGGATAACCACGTGATGCACAGCTCGCCTTAGATAGGCTCTTGTATAGCCATGACTAAGTAAACTTTGGTAGGTACTATTTGTGTGAGGATAACCACGTGACGCACAGCTCGCCCTAGATAGGCTCTTGTATAGCCATGACTAAGTAAACTTTGGTAGGTACTATTTGTGTGAGGATAACCACGTGATGCACTAGATAGGCTCTTGTATAGCCATGACTAAGTAAACTTTGGTTGGTACTATTTGTGTGAGGATAACCACGTGATGCACTAGATAGGCTCTTGTATAGCCATGACTAAGTAAACTTTGGTAGGTACTATTTGTGTGAGGATAACCACGTGATGCACTAGATAGGCTCTTGTATAGCCATGACTAAGTAAACTTTGGTTGGTACTATTTGTGTGAGGATAACCACGTGATGCACGGCTCGCCCTAGATAGGCTCTTGTATAGCCATGACTAAGTAAACTTTGGTAGGTACTATTTGTGTGAGGATAACCACGTGATGCACAGCTCGCCTTAGATAGGCTCTTGTATAGCCATGACTAAGTAAACTTTGGTAGGTACTATTTGTGTGAGGATAACCACGTGACGCACAGCTCGCCCTAGATAGGCTCTTGTATAGCCATGACTAAGTAAACTTTGGTAGGTACTATTTGTGTGAGGATAACCACGTGATGCACTAGATAGGCTCTTGTATAGCCATGACTAAGTAAACTTTGGTTGGTACTATTTGTGTGAGGATAACCACGTGATGCACGGCTCGCCCTAGATAGGCTCTTGTATAGCCATGACTAAGTAAACTTTGGTTGGTACTATTTGTGTGAGGATAACCACGTGATGCACAGCTCGCCCTAGATAGGCTCTTGTATAGCCATGACTAAGTAAACTTTGGTAGGTACTATTTGTGTGAGGATAACCACGTGATGCACTAGATAGGCTCTTGTATAGCCATGACTAAGTAAACTTTGGTTGGTACTATTTGTGTGAGGATAACCACGTGATGCACAGCTCGCCCTAGATAGGCTCTTGTATAGCCATGACTAAGTAAACTTTGGTTGGTACTATTTGTGTGAGGATAACCACGTGATGCACTAGATAGGCTCTTGTATAGCCATGACTAAGTAAACTTTGGTTGGTACTATTTGTGTGAGGATAACCACGTGATGCACAGCTCGCCCTAGATAAGCTCTTGTATAGCCATGACTAAGTAAACTTTGGTAGGTACTATTTGTGTGAGGATAACCACGTGATGCACAGCTCGTCCTAGATAGGCTCTTGTATAGCCATGACTAAGTAAACTTTGGTTGGTACTATTTGTGTGAGGATAACCACGTGATGCACAGCTCGCCCTAGATAGGCTCTTGTATAGCCATGACTAAGTAAACTTTGGTTGGTACTATTTGTGTGAGGATAACCACGTGATGCACTAGATAGGCTCTTGTATAGCCATGACTAAGTAAACTTTGGTTGGTACTATTTGTGTGAGGATAACCACGTGATGCACTAGATAGGCTCTTGTATAGCCATGACTAAGTAAACTTTGGTTGGTACTATTTGTGTGAGGATAACCACGTGATGCACTAGATAGGCTCTTGTATAGCCATGACTAAGTAAACTTTGGTTGGTACTATTTGTGTGAGGATAACCACGTGATGCACTAGATAGGCTCTTGTATAGTCATGACTAAGTAAACTTTGGTAGGTACTATTTGTGTGAGGATAACCACGTGATGCACAGCTCGCCCTAGATAGGCTCTTGTATAGCCATGACTAAGTAAACTTTGGTTGGTACTATTTGTGTGAGGATAACCACGTGATGCACGGCTCGCCCTAGATAGGCTCTTGTATAGCCATGACTAAGTAAACTTTGGTTGGTACTATTTGTGTGAGGATAACCACGTGATGCACAGCTCGCCCTAGATAGGCTCTTGTATAGCCATGACTAAGTAAACTTTGGTTGGTACTATTTGTGTGAGGATAACCACGTGATGCACAGCTCGCCCTAGATAGGCTCTTGTATAGCCATGACTAAGTAAACTTTGGTTGGTACTATTTGTGTGAGGATAACCACGTGATGCACAGCTCGCCCTAGATAGGCTCTTGTACAGCCATGACTAAGTAAACTTTGGTAGGTACTATTTGTGTGAGGATAACCACGTGATGCACAGCTCGCCCTAGATAGGCTCTTGTATAGCCATGACTAAGTAAACTTTGGTAGGTACTATTTGTGTGAGGATAACCACGTGATGCACGGCTCGCCCTAGATAGGCTCTTGTATAGCCATGACTAAGTAAACTTTGGTAGGTACTATTTGTGTGAGGATAACCACGTGATGCACTAGATAGGCTCTTGTATAGCCATGACTAAGTAAACTTTGGTTGGTACTATTTGTGTGAGGATAACCACGTGATGCACTGCTCGCCCTAGATAGGCTCTTGTATAGCCATGACTAAGTAAACTTTGGTAGGTACTATTTGTGTGAGGATAACCACGTGATGCACTAGATAGGCTCTTGTATAGCCATGACTAAGTAAACTTTGGTTGGTACTATTTGTGTGAGGATAACCACGTGATGCACAGCTCGCCCTAGATAGGCTCTTGTATAGCCATGACTAAGTAAACTTTGGTTGGTACTATTTGTGTGAGGATAACCACGTGATGCACTAGATAGGCTCTTGTATAGCCATGACTAAGTAAACTTTGGTAGGTACTATTTGTGTGAGGATAACCACGTGATGCACTAGATAGGCTCTTGTATAGCCATGACTAAGTAAACTTTGGTAGGTACTATTTGTGTGAGGATAACCACGTGATGCACAGCTCGCCCTAGATAGGCTCTTGTATAGCCATGACTAAGTAAACTTTGGTTGGTACTATTTGTGTGAGGATAACCACGTGATGCACTAGATAGGCTCTTGTATAGCCATGACTAAGTAAACTTTGGTAGGTACTATTTGTGTGAGGATAACCACGTGATGCACTAGATAGGCTCTTGTATAGCCATGACTAAGTAAACTTTGGTTGGTACTATTTGTGTGAGGATAACCACGTGATGCACTAGATAGGCTCTTGTATAGCCATGACTAAGTAAACTTTGGTTGGTACTATTTGTGTGAGGATAACCACGTGATGCACTAGATAGGCTCTTGTATAGCCATGACTAAGTAAACTTTGGTAGGTACTATTTGTGTGAGGATAACCACGTGATGCACTAGATAGGCTCTTGTATAGCCATGACTAAGTAAACTTTGGTAGGTACTATTTGTGTGAGGATAACCACGTGATGCACTAGATAGGCTCTTGTATAGCCATGACTAAGTAAACTTTGGTTGGTACTATTTGTGTGAGGATAACCACGTGATGCACTAGATAGGCTCTTGTATAGCCATGACTAAGTAAACTTTGGTAGGTACTATTTGTGTGAGGATAACCACGTGATGCACTAGATAGGCTCTTGTATAGCCATGACTAAGTAAACTTTGGTTGGTACTATTTGTGTGAGGATAACCACGTGATGCACTAGATAGGCTCTTGTATAGCCATGACTAAGTAAACTTTGGTAGGTACTATTTGTGTGAGGATAACCACGTGATGCACTAGATAGGCTCTTGTATAGCCATGACTAAGTAAACTTTGGTAGGTACTATTTGTGTGAGGATAACCACGTGATGCACAGCTCGCCCTAGATAGGCTCTTGTATAGCCATGACTAAGTAAACTTTGGTAGGTACTATTTGTGTGAGGATAACCACGTGATGCACAGCTCGCCCTAGATAGGCTCTTGTATAGCCATGACTAAGTAAACTTTGGTAGGTACTATTTGTGTGAGGATAACCACGTGATGCACTAGATAGGCTCTTGTATAGCCATGACTAAGTAAACTTTGGTTGGTACTATTTGTGTGAGGATAACCACGTGATGCACAGCTCGCCCTAGATAGGCTCTTGTATAGCCATGACTAAGTAAACTTTGGTTGGTACTATTTGTGTGAGGATAACCACGTGATGCACTAGATAGGCTCTTGTATAGCCATGACTAAGTCAACTTTGGTTGGTACTATTTGTGTGAGGATAACCACGTGATGCACAGCTCGCCCTAGATAGGCTCTTGTATAGCCATGACTAAGTAAACTTTGGTTGGTACTATTTGTGTGAGGATAACCACGTGACGCACTAGATAGGCTCTTGTATAGCCATGACTAAGTAAACTTTGGTTGGTACTATTTGTGTGAGGATAACCACGTGATGCACAGCTCGCCCTAGATAGGCTCTTGTATAGCCATGACTAAGTAAACTTTGGTAGGTACTATTTGTGTGAGGATAACCACGTGATGCACTAGATAGGCTCTTGTATAGCCATGACTAAGTAAACTTTGGTAGGTACTATTTGTGTGAGGATAACCACGTGATGCACTAGATAGGCTCTTGTATAGCCATGACTAAGTAAACTTTGGTAGGTACTATTTGTGTGAGGATAACCACGTGATGCACTAGATAGGCTCTTGTATAGCCATGACTAAGTAAACTTTGGTTGGTACTATTTGTGTGAGGATAACCACGTGATGCACTAGATAGGCTCTTGTATAGCCATGACTAAGTAAACTTTGGTAGGTACTATTTGTGTGAGGATAACCACGTGATGCACTAGATAGGCTCTTGTATAGCCATGACTAAGTAAACTTTGGTTGGTACTATTTGTGTGAGGATAACCACGTGATGCACTAGATAGGCTCTTGTATAGCCATGACTAAGTAAACTTTGGTTGGTACTATTTGTGTGAGGATAACCACGTGATGCACTAGATAGGCTCTTGTATAGCCATGACTAAGTAAACTTTGGTAGGTACTATTTGTGTGAGGATAACCACGTGATGCACTAGATAGGCTCTTGTATAGCCATGACTAAGTAAACTTTGGTTGGTACTATTTGTGTGAGGATAACCACGTGATGCACAGCTCGCCCTAGATAGGCTCTTGTATAGCCATGACTAAGTAAACTTTGGTAGGTACTATTTGTGTGAGTATAACCACGTGATGCACTAGATAGGCTCTTGTATAGCCATGACTAAGTAAACTTTGGTAGGTACTATTTGTGTGAGGATAACCACGTGATGCACTAGATAGGCTCTTGTATAGCCATGACTAAGTAAACTTTGGTAGGTACTATTTGTGTGAGGATAACCACGTGATGCACAGCTCGCCCTAGATAGGCTCTTGTATAGCCATGACTAAGTAAACTTTGGTTGGTACTATTTGTGTGAGGATAACCACGTGATGCACTAGATAGGCTCTTGTATAGCCATGACTAAGTAAACTTTGGTAGGTACTATTTGTGTGAGGATAACCACGTGATGCACTAGATAGGCTCTTGTATAGCCATGACTAAGTAAACTTTGGTAGGTACTATTTGTGTGAGGATAACCACGTGATGCACTAGATAGGCTCTTGTATAGCCATGACTAAGTAAACTTTGGTAGGTACTATTTGTGTGAGGATAACCACGTGATGCACTGCTCGCCCTAGATAGGCTCTTGTATAGCCATGACTAAGTAAACTTTGGTAGGTACTATTTGTGTGAGGATAACCACGTGATGCACAGCTCGCCCTAGATAAGCTCTTGTATAGCCATGACTAAGTAAACTTTGGTAGGTACTATTTGTGTGAGGATAACCACGTGATGCACGGCTCGCCCTAGATAGGCTCTTGTATAGCCATGACTAAGTAAACTTTGGTTGGTACTATTTGTGTGAGGATAACCACGTGATGCACAGCTCGCCCTAGATAGGCTCTTGTATAGCCATGACTAAGTAAACTTTGGTAGGTACTATTTGTGTGAGGATAACCACGTGATGCACTAGATAGGCTCTTGTATAGCCATGACTAAGTAAACTTTGGTAGGTACTATTTGTGTGAGGATAACCACGTGATGCACTAGATAGGCTCTTGTATAGCCATGACTAAGTAAACTTTGGTAGGTACTATTTGTGTGAGGATAACCACGTGATGCACTAGATAGGCTCTTGTATAGCCATGACTAAGTAAACTTTGGTAGGTACTATTTGTGTGAGTATAACCACGTGATGCACGGCTCGCCCTAGATAGGCTCTTGTATAGCCATGACTAAGTAAACTTTGGTTGGTACTATTTGTGTGAGGATAACCACGTGATGCACAGCTCGCCCTAGATAGGCTCTTGTATAGCCATGACTAAGTAAACTTTGGTAGGTACTATTTGTGTGAGTATAACCACGTGATGCACAGCTCGCCCTAGATAGGCTCTTGTATAGCCATGACTAAGTAAACTTTGGTAGGTACTATTTGTGTGAGGATAACCACGTGATGCACGGCTCGCCCTAGATAGGCTCTTGTATAGCCATGACTAAGTAAACTTTGGTAGGTACTATTTGTGTGAGTATAACCACGTGATGCACGGCTCGCCCTAGATAGGCTCTTGTATAGCCATGACTAAGTAAACTTTGGTTGGTACTATTTGTGTGAGGATAACCACGTGATGCACAGCTCGCCCTAGATAGGCTCTTGTATAGCCATGACTAAGTAAACTTTGGTAGGTACTATTTGTGTGAGTATAACCACGTGATGCACAGCTCGCCCTAGATAGGCTCTTGTATAGCCATGACTAAGTAAACTTTGGTAGGTACTATTTGTGTGAGGATAACCACGTGATGCACGGCTCGCCCTAGATAGGCTCTTGTATAGCCATGACTAAGTAAACTTTGGTAGGTACTATTTGTGTGAGGATAACCACGTGATGCACTAGATAGGCTCTTGTATAGCCATGACTAAGTAAACTTTGGTAGGTACTATTTGTGTGAGGATAACCACGTGATGCACTAGATAGGCTCTTGTATAGCCATGACTAAGTAAACTTTGGTAGGTAGTATTTGTGTGAGGATAACCACGTGATGCACTAGATAGGCTCTTGTATAGCCATGACTAAGTAAACTTTGGTAGGTACTATTTGTGTGAGTATAACCACGTGATGCACAGCTCGCCCTAGATAGGCTCTTGTATAGCCATGACTAAGTAAACTTTGGTAGGTACTATTTGTGTGAGTATAACCACGTGATGCACAGCTCGCCCTAGATAGGCTCTTGTATAGCCATGACTAAGTAAACTTTGGTAGGTACTATTTGTGTGAGGATAACCACGTGATGCACGGCTCGCCCTAGATAGGCTCTTGTATAGCCATGACTAAGTAAACTTTGGTAGGTACTATTTGTGTGAGGATAACCACGTGATGCACTAGATAGGCTCTTGTATAGCCATGACTAAGTAAACTTTGGTAGGTACTATTTGTGTGAGGATAACCACGTGATGCACTAGATAGGCTCTTGTATAGCCATGACTAAGTAAACTTTGGTAGGTACTATTTGTGTGAGGATAACCACGTGATGCACTGCTCGCCCTAGATAGGCTCTTGTATAGCCATGACTAAGTAAACTTTGGTTGGTACTATTTGTGTGAGGATAACCACGTGATGCACGGCTCGCCCTAGATAGGCTCTTGTATAGCCATGACTAAGTAAACTTTGGTTGGTACTATTTGTGTGAGGATAACCACGTGATGCACAGCTCGCCCTAGATAGGCTCTTGTATAGCCATGACTAAGTAAACTTTGGTAGGTACTATTTGTGTGAGGATAACCACGTGATGCACGGCTCGCCCTAGATAGGCTCTTGTATAGCCATGACTAAGTAAACTTTGGTTGGTACTATTTGTGTGAGGATAACCACGTGATGCACGGCTCGCCCTAGATAGGCTCTTGTATAGCCATGACTAAGTAAACTTTGGTTGGTACTATTTGTGTGAGGATAACCACGTGATGCACGGCTCGCCCTAGATAGGCTCTTGTATAGCCATGACTAAGTAAACTTTGGTAGGTACTATTTGTGTGAGGATAACCACGTGATGCACTAGATAGGCTCTTGTATAGCCATGACTAAGTAAACTTTGGTAGGTACTATTTGTGTGAGGATAACCACGTGATGCACTAGATAGGCTCTTGTATAGCCATGACTAAGTAAACTTTGGTAGGTACTATTTGTGTGAGGATAACCACGTGATGCACTAGATAGGCTCTTGTATAGCCATGACTAAGTAAACTTTGGTTGGTACTATTTGTGTGAGGATAACCACGTGATGCACGGCTCGCCCTAGATAGGCTCTTGTATAGCCATGACTAAGTAAACTTTGGTAGGTACTATTTGTGTGAGGATAACCACGTGATGCACTAGATAGGCTCTTGTATAGCCATGACTAAGTAAACTTTGGTAGGTACTATTTGTGTGAGGATAACCACGTGATGCACAGCTCGCCCTAGATAGGCTCTTGTATAGCCATGACTAAGTAAACTTTGGTAGGTAGTATTTGTGTGAGGATAACCACGTGATGCACTAGATAGGCTCTTGTATAGCCATGACTAAGTAAACTTTGGTAGGTACTATTTGTGTGAGGATAACCACGTGATGCACTGCTCGCCGTAGATAGGCTCTTGTATAGCCATGACTAAGTAAACTTTGGTAGGTACTATTTGTGTGAGGATAACCACGTGATGCACTAGATAGGCTCTTGTATAGCCATGACTAAGTAAACTTTGGTAGGTACTATTTGTGTGAGGATAACCACGTGATGCACTAGATAGGCTCTTGTATAGCCATGACTAAGTAAACTTTGGTAGGTACTATTTGTGTGAGGATAACCACGTGATGCACGGCTCGCCCTAGATAGGCTCTTGTATAGCCATGACTAAGTAAACTTTGGTAGGTACTATTTGTGTGAGGATAACCACGTGATGCACTAGATAGGCTCTTGTATAGCCATGACTAAGTAAACTTTGGTAGGTACTATTTATGTGAGGATAACCACGTGATGCACAGCTCGCCCTAGATAGGCTCTTGTATAGCCATGACTAAGTAAACTTTGGTAGGTACTATTTGTGTGAGGATAACCACGTGATGCACTAGATAGGCTCTTGTATAGCCATGACTAAGTAAACTTTGGTAGGTACTATTTGTGTGAGGATAACCACGTGATGCACTAGATAGGCTCTTGTATAGCCATGACTAAGTAAACTTTGGTAGGTACTATTTGTGTGAGGATAACCACGTGATGCACTAGATAGGCTCTTGTATAGCCATGACTAAGTAAACTTTGGTAGGTACTATTTGTGTGAGGATAACCACGTGATGCACTAGATAGGCTCTTGTATAGCCATGACTAAGTAAACTTTGGTAGGTACTATTTGTGTGAGGATAACCACGTGATGCACGGCTCGCCCTAGATAGGCTCTTGTATAGCCATGACTAAGTAAACTTTGGTAGGTACTATTTGTGTGAGGATAACCACGTGATGCACTAGATAGGCTCTTGTATAGCCATGACTAAGTAAACTTTGGTAGGTACTATTTATGTGAGGATAACCACGTGATGCACTAGATAGGCTCTTGTATAGCCATGACTAAGTAAACTTTGGTAGGTACTATTTGTGTGAGGATAACCACGTGATGCACTAGATAGGCTCTTGTATAGCCATGACTAAGTAAACTTTGGTAGGTACTATTTATGTGAGGATAACCACGTGATGCACTAGATAGGCTCTTGTATAGCCATGACTAAGTAAACTTTGGTAGGTACTATTTGTGTGAGGATAACCACGTGATGCACTAGATAGGCTCTTGTATAGCCATGACTAAGTAAACTTTGGTTGGTACTATTTGTGTGAGGATAACCACGTGATGCACGGCTCGCCCTAGATAGGCTCTTGTATAGCCATGACTAAGTAAACTTTGGTAGGTACTATTTGTGTGAGGATAACCACGTGATGCACAGCTCGCCTTAGATAGGCTCTTGTATAGCCATGACTAAGTAAACTTTGGTAGGTACTATTTGTGTGAGGATAACCACGTGACGCACAGCTCGCCCTAGATAGGCTCTTGTATAGCCATGACTAAGTAAACTTTGGTAGGTACTATTTGTGTGAGGATAACCACGTGATGCACTAGATAGGCTCTTGTATAGCCATGACTAAGTAAACTTTGGTTGGTACTATTTGTGTGAGGATAACCACGTGATGCACGGCTCGCCCTAGATAGGCTCTTGTATAGCCATGACTAAGTAAACTTTGGTAGGTACTATTTGTGTGAGGATAACCACGTGATGCACTAGATAGGCTCTTGTATAGCCATGACTAAGTAAACTTTGGTTGGTACTATTTGTGTGAGGATAACCACGTGATGCACGGCTCGCCCTAGATAGGCTCTTGTATAGCCATGACTAAGTAAACTTTGGTAGGTACTATTTGTGTGAGGATAACCACGTGATGCACAGCTCGCCTTAGATAGGCTCTTGTATAGCCATGACTAAGTAAACTTTGGTAGGTACTATTTGTGTGAGGATAACCACGTGACGCACAGCTCGCCCTAGATAGGCTCTTGTATAGCCATGACTAAGTAAACTTTGGTAGGTACTATTTGTGTGAGGATAACCACGTGATGCACTAGATAGGCTCTTGTATAGCCATGACTAAGTAAACTTTGGTTGGTACTATTTGTGTGAGGATAACCACGTGATGCACGGCTCGCCCTAGATAGGCTCTTGTATAGCCATGACTAAGTAAACTTTGGTAGGTACTATTTGTGTGAGGATAACCACGTGATGCACAGCTCGCCCTAGATAAGCTCTTGTATAGCCATGACTAAGTAAACTTTGGTAGGTACTATTTGTGTGAGGATAACCACGTGATGCACAGCTCGCCCTAGATAGGCTCTTGTATAGCCATGACTAAGTAAACTTTGGTTGGTACTATTTGTGTGAGGATAACCACGTGATGCACTAGATAGGCTCTTGTATAGCCATGACTAAGTAAACTTTGGTTGGTACTATTTGTGTGAGGATAACCACGTGATGCACTAGATAGGCTCTTGTATAGCCATGACTAAGTAAACTTTGGTTGGTACTATTTGTGTGAGGATAACCACGTGATGCACTAGATAGGCTCTTGTATAGCCATGACTAAGTAAACTTTGGTTGGTACTATTTGTGTGAGGATAACCACGTGATGCACTAGATAGGCTCTTGTATAGTCATGACTAAGTAAACTTTGGTAGGTACTATTTGTGTGAGGATAACCACGTGATGCACAGCTCGCCCTAGATAGGCTCTTGTATAGCCATGACTAAGTAAACTTTGGTTGGTACTATTTGTGTGAGGATAACCACGTGATGCACGGCTCGCCCTAGATAGGCTCTTGTACAGCCATGACTAAGTAAACTTTGGTTGGTACTATTTGTGTGAGGATAACCACGTGATGCACAGCTCGCCCTAGATAGGCTCTTGTATAGCCATGACTAAGTAAACTTTGGTTGGTACTATTTGTGTGAGGATAACCACGTGATGCACAGCTCGCCCTAGATAGGCTCTTGTATAGCCATGACTAAGTAAACTTTGGTTGGTACTATTTGTGTGAGGATAACCACGTGATGCACGGCTCGCCCTAGATAGGCTCTTGTACAGCCATGACTAAGTAAACTTTGGTAGGTACTATTTGTGTGAGGATAACCACGTGATGCACAGCTCGCCCTAGATAGGCTCTTGTATAGCCATGACTAAGTAAACTTTGGTAGGTACTATTTGTGTGAGGATAACCACGTGATGCACAGCTCGCCCTAGATAGGCTCTTGTATAGCCATGACTAAGTAAACTT
This sequence comes from Tenodera sinensis, assembly GCA_030765045.1. Taxonomy (NCBI): domain Eukaryota; kingdom Metazoa; phylum Arthropoda; class Insecta; order Mantodea; family Mantidae; genus Tenodera; species Tenodera sinensis. The sequence goes on from CM060969.1 coordinate 6,662,687, forward strand.
TGGTTGGTACTATTTGTGTGAGGATAACCACGTGATGCACTAGATAGGCTCTTGTATAGCCATGACTAAGTAAACTTTGGTTGGTACTATTTGTGTGAGGATAACCACGTGATGCACTAGATAGGCTCTTGTATAGCCATGACTAAGTAAACTTTGGTTGGTACTATTTGTGTGAGGATAACCACGTGATGCACTAGATAGGCTCTTGTATAGTCATGACTAAGTAAACTTTGGTAGGTACTATTTGTGTGAGGATAACCACGTGATGCACAGCTCGCCCTAGATAGGCTCTTGTATAGCCATGACTAAGTAAACTTTGGTTGGTACTATTTGTGTGAGGATAACCACGTGATGCACGGCTCGCCCTAGATAGGCTCTTGTACAGCCATGACTAAGTAAACTTTGGTTGGTACTATTTGTGTGAGGATAACCACGTGATGCACAGCTCGCCCTAGATAGGCTCTTGTATAGCCATGACTAAGTAAACTTTGGTTGGTACTATTTGTGTGAGGATAACCACGTGATGCACAGCTCGCCCTAGATAGGCTCTTGTATAGCCATGACTAAGTAAACTTTGGTTGGTACTATTTGTGTGAGGATAACCACGTGATGCACGGCTCGCCCTAGATAGGCTCTTGTACAGCCATGACTAAGTAAACTTTGGTAGGTACTATTTGTGTGAGGATAACCACGTGATGCACAGCTCGCCCTAGATAGGCTCTTGTATAGCCATGACTAAGTAAACTTTGGTAGGTACTATTTGTGTGAGGATAACCACGTGATGCACAGCTCGCCCTAGATAGGCTCTTGTATAGCCATGACTAAGTAAACTTTGGTTGGTACTATTTGTGTGAGGATAACCACGTGATGCACAGCTCGCCCTAGATAGGCTCTTGTACAGCCATGACTAAGTAAACTTTGGTAGGTACTATTTGTGTGAGGATAACCACGTGATGCACAGCTCGCCCTAGATAGGCTCTTGTATAGCCATGACTAAGTAAACTTTGGTAGGTACTATTTGTGTGAGGATAACCACGTGATGCACAGCTCGCCCTAGATAGGCTCTTGTACAGCCATGACTAAGTAAACTTTGGTAGGTACTATTTGTGTGAGGATAACCACGTGATGCACAGCTCGCCCTAGATAGGCTCTTGTATAGCCATGACTAAGTAAACTTTGGTTGGTACTATTTGTGTGAGGATAACCACGTGATGCACAGCTCGCCCTAGATAGGCTCTTGTACAGCCATGACTAAGTAAACTTTGGTAGGTACTATTTGTGTGAGGATAACCACGTGATGCACAGCTCGCCCTAGATAGGCTCTTGTATAGCCATGACTAAGTAAACTTTGGTAGGTACTATTTGTGTGAGGATAACCACGTGATGCACGGCTCGCCCTAGATAGGCTCTTGTATAGCCATGACTAAGTAAACTTTGGTAGGTACTATTTGTGTGAGGATAACCACGTGATGCACTAGATAGGCTCTTGTATAGCCATGACTAAGTAAACTTTGGTAGGTAGTATTTGTGTGAGGATAACCACGTGATGCACTAGATAGGCTCTTGTATAGCCATGACTAAGTAAACTTTGGTTGGTACTATTTGTGTGAGGATAACCACGTGATGCACTGCTCGCCCTAGATAGGCTCTTGTATAGCCATGACTAAGTAAACTTTGGTAGGTACTATTTGTGTGAGGATAACCACGTGACGCACAGCTCGCCCTAGATAGGCTCTTGTATAGCCATGACTAAGTAAACTTTGGTAGGTACTATTTGTGTGAGGATAACCACGTGATGCACTAGATAGGCTCTTGTATAGCCATGACTAAGTAAACTTTGGTAGGTACTATTTGTGTGAGGATAACCACGTGATGCACTAGATAGGCTCTTGTATAGCCATGACTAAGTAAACTTTGGTAGGTACTATTTGTGTGAGGATAACCACGTGATGCACTAGATAGGCTCTTGTATAGCCATGACTAAGTAAACTTTGGTAGGTACTATTTGTGTGAGGATAACCACGTGATGCACTAGATAGGCTCTTGTATAGCCATGACTAAGTAAACTTTGGTTGGTACTATTTGTGTGAGGATAACCACGTGATGCACGGCTCGCCCTAGATAGGCTCTTGTATAGCCATGACTAAGTAAACTTTGGTAGGTACTATTTGTGTGAGGATAACCACGTGATGCACAGCTCGCCCTAGATAGGCTCTTGTATAGCCATGACTAAGTAAACTTTGGTTGGTACTATTTGTGTGAGGATAACCACGTGATGCACTAGATAGGCTCTTGTATAGCCATGACTAAGTAAACTTTGGTTGGTACTATTTGTGTGAGGATAACCACGTGATGCACAGCTCGCCCTAGATAGGCTCTTGTATAGCCATGACTAAGTAAACTTTGGTTGGTACTATTTGTGTGAGGATAACCACGTGATGCACTAGATAGGCTCTTGTATAGCCATGACTAAGTAAACTTTGGTTGGTACTATTTGTGTGAGGATAACCACGTGATGCACAGCTCGCCCTAGATAGGCTCTTGTATAGCCATGACTAAGTAAACTTTGGTTGGTACTATTTGTGTGAGGATAACCACGTGATGCACTAGATAGGCTCTTGTATAGCCATGACTAAGTAAACTTTGGTTGGTACTATTTGTGTGAGGATAACCACGTGATGCACGGCTCGCCCTAGATAGGCTCTTGTATAGCCATGACTAAGTAAACTTTGGTTGGTACTATTTGTGTGAGGATAACCACGTGATGCACAGCTCGCCCTAGATAGGCTCTTGTATAGCCATGACTAAGTAAACTTTGGTTGGTACTATTTGTGTGAGGATAACCACGTGATGCACTAGATAGGCTCTTGTATAGCCATGACTAAGTAAACTTTGGTAGGTACTATTTGTGTGAGGATAACCACGTGATGCACAGCTCGCCCTAGATAGGCTCTTGTATAGCCATGACTAAGTAAACTTTGGTTGGTACTATTTGTGTGAGGATAACCACGTGATGCACTAGATAGGCTCTTGTATAGCCATGACTAAGTAAACTTTGGTAGGTACTATTTGTGTGAGGATAACCACGTGATGCACTAGATAGGCTCTTGTATAGCCATGACTAAGTAAACTTTGGTAGGTACTATTTGTGTGAGTATAACCACGTGATGCACAGCTCGCCCTAGATAGGCTCTTGTATAGCCATGACTAAGTAAACTTTGGTTGGTACTATTTGTGTGAGGATAACCACGTGATGCACTAGATAGGCTCTTGTATAGCCATGACTAAGTAAACTTTGGTTGGTACTATTTGTGTGAGGATAACCACGTGATGCACTAGATAGGCTCTTGTATAGCCATGACTAAGTAAACTTTGGTAGGTACTATTTGTGTGAGGATAACCACGTGATGCACTAGATAGGCTCTTGTATAGCCATGACTAAGTAAACTTTGGTAGGTACTATTTGTGTGAGGATAACCACGTGATGCACTGCTCGCCCTAGATAGGCTCTTGTATAGCCATGACTAAGTAAACTTTGGTAGGTACTATTTGTGTGAGGATAACCACGTGATGCACTAGATAGGCTCTTGTATAGCCATGACTAAGTAAACTTTGGTAGGTACTATTTGTGTGAGGATAACCACGTGATGCACTGCTCGCCCTAGATAGGGTCTTGTATAGCCATGACTAAGTAAACTTTGGTTGGTACTATTTGTGTGAGGATAACCACGTGATGCACGGCTCGCCCTAGATAGGCTCTTGTATAGCCATGACTAAGTAAACTTTGGTAGGTACTATTTGTGTGAGGATAACCACGTGATGCACGGCTCGCCCTAGATAGGCTCTTGTACAGCCATGACTAAGTAAACTTTGGTAGGTACTATTTGTGTGAGGATAAGCACGTGATGCACAGCTCGCCCTAGATAGGCTCTTGTATAGCCATGACTAAGTAAACTTTGGTAGGTACTATATGTGTGAGGATAACCACGTGATGCACTAGATAGGCTCTTGTATAGCCATGACTAAGTAAACTTTGGTAGGTACTATTTGTGTGAGGATAACCACGTGATGCACTAGATAGGCTCTTGTATAGCCATGACTAAGTAAACTTTGGTAGGTACTATTTGTGTGAGGATAACCACGTGATGCACGGCTCGCCCTAGATAGGCTCTTGTATAGCCATGACTAAGTAAACTTTGGTAGGTACTATTTGTGTGAGGATAACCACGTGATGCACAGCTCGCCCTAGATAGGCTCTTGTATAGCCATGACTAAGTAAACTTTGGTAGGTACTATTTGTGTGAGTATAACCACGTGATGCACTAGATAGGCTCTTGTATAGCCATGACTAAGTAAACTTTGGTAGGTACTATTTGTGTGAGGATAACCACGTGATGCACTAGATAGGCTCTTGTATAGCCATGACTAAGTAAACTTTGGTAGGTACTATTTGTGTGAGGATAACCACGTGATGCACTGCTCGCCCTAGATAGGCTCTTGTATAGCCATGACTAAGTAAACTTTGGTTGGTACTATTTGTGTGAGGATAACCACGTGATGCACGGCTCGCCCTAGATAGGCTCTTGTATAGCCATGACTAAGTAAACTTTGGTAGGTACTATTTGTGTGAGGATAACCACGTGATGCACGGCTCGCCCTAGATAGGCTCTTGTACAGCCATGACTAAGTAAACTTTGGTAGGTACTATTTGTGTGAGGATAAGCACGTGATGCACAGCTCGCCCTAGATAGGCTCTTGTATAGCCATGACTAAGTAAACTTTGGTAGGTACTATTTGTGTGAGGATAACCACGTGATGCACTAGATAGGCTCTTGTATAGCCATGACTAAGTAAACTTTGGTAGGTACTATTTGTGTGAGGATAACCACGTGATGCACTAGATAGGCTCTTGTATAGCCATGACTAAGTAAACTTTGGTAGGTACTATTTGTGTGAGGATAACCACGTGATGCACGGCTCGCCCTAGATAGGCTCTTGTATAGCCATGACTAAGTAAACTTTGGTAGGTACTATTTGTGTGAGGATAACCACGTGATGCACAGCTCGCCCTAGATAGGCTCTTGTATAGCCATGACTAAGTAAACTTTGGTAGGTACTATTTGTGTGAGTATAACCACGTGATGCACTAGATAGGCTCTTGTATAGCCATGACTAAGTAAACTTTGGTAGGTACTATTTGTGTGAGGATAACCACGTGATGCACTAGATAGGCTCTTGTATAGCCATGACTAAGTAAACTTTGGTAGGTACTATTTGTGTGAGGATAACCACGTGATGCACGGCTCGCCCTAGATAGGCTCTTGTACAGCCATGACTAAGTAAACTTTGGTAGGTACTATTTGTGTGAGGATAAGCACGTGATGCACAGCTCGCCCTAGATAGGCTCTTGTATAGCCATGACTAAGTAAACTTTGGTAGGTACTATTTATGCGACGGTAACTACTGAAGACAATTCCAAGTTCAGGCGTGTAAGATGCGTGTATCACATCTGGATGCGCTGGTACAAGGGCAAGTATATACATTATTGCTGCAGTCTTCTGAACGGCCCTTGACTTCTGCACCTGCTCCAACTGTTTTCCCAGATGCTAATAAAATCAAGATCGCTTTAGGCTTCCAGAAACTACTCGTACATTACATTGTATTCTAACGTTGTGCAAGGCAGGTTTAGTAAATTGCGACCTAACTGTGGGCAAGCTAAAAGCGGGTATGTGAATTGCGACTTCCACGTGTAGACACAAACATTTACTACCACGTGCTCCTGGCGGTCGTGTTAATTGCGACTTATAGGAAAACATAGTAAACAAGCAAACTGCTTCTCAATTTCTTGCACAGTACCTGCAGCTGGAAGATGTGTAAAACTTGGTGTGCTATAATCATTTGTAAAGTGACCGTCGCTATAAAGGTAGATTTACATTACACTCTTATGAGCTCGGTATATTATACCTTTGGGCTTTGGGTCGTCTTACTGTAGACCATGTTGTGCTATTCAATTTTATAGCTGAGCTTCTGTGAATCATCTCATTACTTTAATATACATATTCTTACAAATTGGTTGTGGAAGGCAAAAGTGCAAATTGCAAGTTAAGCGAAATATCTCAAGTAGGTAATTGACGTAGCTTGCGATGCCTTACTTGAGCTAATGGAACCTACAGACTTAATGTTACAGCTTCACACTCTAGTGCAATTGTGCAGCAATAAGGAATGAACCTGGGAGATAGGCATCATGCTGTATGAGTTGCCTATGATTCAGGCGAACACACTCTCATCTCTTCAAGTCAACTGTATGTATTGTAACCTCCGGCTGTTTTACATTGCAAACCAAAGTACCTTGATGGGATAGGGAGAATACTTGTGCCTCTAATACTACCATCCCTATTCAATTTATTACTCGTACTTTCTCTACTCCGGACTTAGTAAGTGGGGAAAATGTGTTCCAGTCAAAATCTCGATACCGAGATTCCACCTGAAATACATGTTTTGAGAAGCCCTGAATCCAACAAAAGCAGGTACGGTAGGTACGGTTCTCCCTCTCCCTCCCCCTCCCTCTTCTCTCTCCCCTTCTCTGTATGTATGTGTGTGTCTGTATAGAATAACTGAAAGACACAAAGTCGGTTAAATACCAAATTTGGTATTTAAGTTTAGCACTTGCATGGATACGACCTGAACATTTTCAAGAAAATATTCTCACCACTAACTGCCCTTAACTACCCTTATGGTCTTTTTTGGGAAATTTTTATTTTATAAAAAATGGCACTAACGATCTTAATTATGTTTAAAACATTTTCACGATAGATGGAAAGTATGTCTTGCATTTGTTATTTCATAAATACCGGATAGTAATGGCTTTCATAGGGAAAGAACCGCTTAGAACAAAAACAGTTGTAAATAAGCGTTGTGTAAAACAGGTGAGCCAATTTAACTACTTGGGAAGTGAGGCTAGTTATTAAGGAACATAACGTGGACAATGAAATGTCCTAATGTGGAACAATTAGTAGAACATTTAGAAAGAGAATTAAAGTTTTCCAAAGTCCTGGCTGCACGTACACTAGTGTACGGAAGTGAGACTTGGATATTCACTAAAAAGCAACAGGTTCCAGAAATGAAACTCTTAATGAGTGGCAAGGGATGCACGGAGAGAGATCTAATAACAAATGAAAGTAGGTACCCTTAAGAGAAGAGTTAGCAAGTTTTAATAGAAATGAAAAGTTAAAAGATCTCAAACAAAAGTGGAAGGAGCATGTTGAAAGAATGCCAGATCGCAGACTTCCTAAACAAATAATGCAATATCATCCTAAAGGTAGGAGGTCGGTGGGCAGACCCAGGAAACGATGGCTGGACCACTTTGAAGGCAGAACAGGCACTTGACTGCCTATGCCATTATGGACACTCGTTCGTTTGTTTCACACCGAACATTGACTCATGTTTGTTTCTGTGATCGAGGTACTTGGAATCTGTTGGGACGTAACTGTAGAAACCTTTCGGAAGCAAATATTTATATTCTAGGAGAATGGGTATGTTTTGTGCACCCAAATTCACATAGGTATACCTACATGCAGCAAGATAGGCTACCCTTTCTTCAGCCTTAACAGTTGATGCTCTCGCCAATCAATACCTGGCTTATAGGTAACCTTCTTCATAGCTTAAACATTTGACCGTCGTAGATAGCGTTGCGTGTCACATCATCTTGCTAACTACGAGTACTTGCCAAGTGCACCAGCAACATCATACACACCTCACGTTCTACTGGCAACTTTCATACTTTTGGGCATTTGAATACCTATCACTAAGAGTAAGTATCGCTTTGAAATGTTGGCACACATGGCTTGACTTGCTGGACAGCTACACACTGCAAGGACAGTAATAACCATCTTATTTGACCCACTTTGTTGGCAAGGTGCCAGCAATAACTAACTCTACAACATACCTAAGGTTAATTTCTAAGCAAAGAAGCTCAATACAAAAATCCGTTATTATTAGGAGTATAAATACCTATATATCGACAGTTTAAAATTGATCCAATTGATTACCCATTATCTAAAAATCTATATAAGATAATTAGCTGGATTTTTCCAAGCATATTCTGCAATACTTGTACTGTTGTTTGGTAAAACATAAGTATTTTTTTGCCAAAATGAAACTCCTTAAATATGTTTAAAATGTTGTTGAAGAATCCTGATTTTTTAAATCTTAAAAAAACGTACTGAAATAAGGCTTATTAAGTTAGCAATGACTGCCTATATTTCAGTACATTTTGTGTAAATCACTTTCTAAGATAATGGCGATAATGCATAAAAATTGTACTTCATGAGAAATCCCTATTAAATGTAAAATTTAAGGAAAATTCACAGTAATGCAATACAAAATTGTTTGTGCTCGTAGTGCTTGATTCCACCAAAAATTGTTCGAAATGAGTCCAAGATTTGAATAATTGCTGCATGCAAACAAAACTTGAAGGGCCAAACTTAATTTTAAAATATAATCAAAATTTGGATTCAACACCGTTCTATACGAAATACATATCACAATCATTCCTGGACATCCTGTTAGTTTTGGTGTTATCAACAGTTAGGTATATTTCAAAATATGGTTAAACGAACTTTCATACATCAATAGCATTATAACTGTTCATTTCCTCGTAAACAAGGGACGCACTTCCAACACTTTCTGTTATCTATTTTACTATAATCTGTAGTTAATAGTGTTTTCACACGACAGTAGATGTGTTCACGCACGTGACACATAGGTATCTGTTAATTTTATGGAACTCTGCTTCCATTTCTTGCTGCTCTACATTTTACCTGCTTGCTTTAAATGTAAATGAAATTTTTTGTTCACTTTCTTTGTGAGCGCTGTTCCATTTAGACGGAGACGGAGTAAGCTTGGTTTAGTGACAAATGTAGCAGACATCCTCCGTGCAGCCCTAGTGGAATGTCTTCTTCTTCTTTATACCCACGTACTCTGGAAATGGCTGTTCTCGAAAGCCATTATTTCCCACCTCGCCTTGCGTTTGTCTCCTGTTGAAATATCCTCCATGGTAACGACAAAACTCGTAACGAGTCCTGAGGGAGAGGGGCAATGCCAAGATTAAACTCCGGTCCGTTCAGAGGAACGGGAGAAATTAATGGTACAGCTCGCAAACAACTTGCAACTTCCACCATTCACTAGCAAGCATCCCAAGTAAAAACACCACCGCACTTTCCACCCATTCTTATCTCATTTTGTTAATTTCTAAAGTTAAAACAATTAAGTAATTTTATCACCTTAATATGCTACACACAATAGAAGTCTGATGTGTCACACTCACATGACTTTCTCTACTTTTGTACGAACCATTCTTACAAACTCTTATTTCTATGTCTTATTGCTTATTTCCTTGTAGGTGCAATGGAATTAAGGAAAGGAAATATAGTAAATTTAAGCGATAGTAAAACTTTTTAAGAGCTACTTGTTATGTAATGACTTTGAAATTCATTTCTCCTTAGATAGGTAAATCAAACAATCAGTTAAGAACCAAAGCTAGTGTTTAAGTTTAACGTCTTTCAGGGATGCGACACGAAGATTTTAAAGAAACTTTCTCCACCCTAAACTACCCTTTACATGGAAAATATTTCGAAAATTTTTATTTTCTTGAAAATGTATCTAACGGTGTTGACTCAAATGCCATATGTTTGAGATATTTTTATAACAAATGAAATATATATCTTGAATTTTCTGGCTATAGCCTTTGTAGTCCTTTTCACTCTGGATGACTTTTGCATAACTGGTAAACCGTAACAGATAGGTAGGTACATCAAATCTTACTGTACAGGAAATGTAAATCTACCTAAAACACATAGTTTATATCAAAATAAATTTAATGTAGAGTGAACCATTTCGAAGATATTCCTTGTTATTTGTGTGACTTTTGGAAAAGAAACTTTCGTCAAATGTAGGATCGTGGTTCATTTTTTATACCTTAGGCGGACGAAGAGAACGGGATCTCAAGGGTTTAAAACATTTGACTATCGCTCAAAGCCTACTGTATTCTAATATTCCTTGTACCTACAAGGAACTAAGCAATAAGATAATTTGTACAAATGTTTATCTCAACTAACACGAAGAAGATGTAGGAATAAGAGTTTGTAAGAATGGTTAGTACAAGAGTAGAGAAACTCATGTGAGTGCAACACATCAGGTTTTAAATAAGGAAAAATTGAAACTATTAACAGTGAAGCAACAAGATTCTAAAGTAAGAACAAATTAGAACATCAGATTTTGTTTAAGTTCTGTGTTATATATAAAATAAGATGTGGAATTTCACTTTATTACGTTAATACAAGGTAGATGTGATGTCTATGTTCACAGCAAAGCTGGGTGAAGACCCAGGTAGTGGAGGCGGTGGGGGCGGCAATGGGGGCACTAACAAATGGTCTTCCCAGCAACAATGCGGCGGCAACGGTAGCTCGCTATTGGTTCAGCAGCAGGGAGGCGGCAAGGTGACGTCACTGCAGCAGCTGCAGCAACACCAGCACCATCCGCACCAGCACACGGGGAGCGGCGGGGGCGGCGGCGGCGGTGGGGGTGGCACCGGCAGCCTCTCAGTCTCTCATCATCACCACACGCACCATCTGACGTCACCATTCTCTTCGCTGCTGGGAGCGGCGGCAGCGGGAGGCTCCAGCTATCTCCTAGCAGGAAGTGGACCTGGGGGTCCAGGAGACCCCCTTAGTCTCAACAAAGTGAGCCTCAACTCCGCAGCAGCGGCGGCGGCGGCAGCTGCGGCCAACCATCTTTTCTGAGACATGCCTATCTAGTCAGACCACTGCTATCGTTAACTTTACCAGCGACCATCATCAAGTATTGTGTTTTGGCAGCTTTATTGCACTTTACTGAATTAACTCAAAATATGAAACAAACACGAAAAGCAGAGTCAGATTCAGGATACCTTTAAGGAGGAACTGACCTATTTAAATAGCTTAACAATGAGCAAATTATTTATTAATTTTCAAAAACCGCGTAAGTGATCCACAAAATATCCTCTGGATACAAAGATTAACTTAAGCTTTGAAAATATCTTTTGAAGTAGTTTATTAAATAAACATGTATTTCGTTGGTTTGATTATTTCATTTCATTGTAACTTATTTATACTCATTGAGCAAGATCTTGATTATTTTTCAGAAGTTATTTAATAGTAAAGTAGCATATTTGGTAATTTGCTTCTTGTATTGGTAGTCGAGCACATTCTGAGATATGGATTAAACCTCATCCCCCCCCCCCCCGCTACAGCTCTTTCCGGACCAAGGCCTACCGCCCGGCCACTGCGTCTCCCCCTCTGCCCAGCACTTCTGTACTGGATGCAGTACTCGAGGTGGGACGTGGTAACCTCCCAGACGGTTATGCGCAGGGACCGCTACTTTTTAATCACGTAGCTGCTTCAGTGCTCCCTTAAGGATCTAACGAGGCTGAGTGGACTCCAAACCAGGTACCCCCACCCCGGTACCGGCAATCGAACCTGGGTCTCTCGCTTAGTAAGCACAAGCGGAGATGTAAGTTCCCACTACGATAAGCTTCCCATTGACTGTAGACATAGTCCCTTGCAGGGTGCGTCTATTGTGTGTGAATGCTGACATTGTTGCACGATCCACGCCTACCCTGTGTTAAATGCAGCAACATCATGCCGCTAGGTTCACTGGCACACCACCAGGCACACCAACGGCGCTAATGTGACAGTTGACAGTGACGTCAGCAAACAAACTTTTAATGAACATCTTGCAACATTGAGCGTTACATTTCCTCGTCAAAAAAAAAAAAAAAAAAGATGTAATTATTTTAAAGTTCATTTTATAATTGTTATCATGGGTATTTACCCTTATACGAAACGTGAGTTAAAATTCGTTCCATTTTGAATTTTCAAAATTTTCTGAGTGTTTTACTGGTTAAAAATGCACGAGTTTGAATACAAATTTTCTGGAAATGTTCCCACACTATAAGCAAGTACGTTTCTCATGCTCTTATGGGTTTTCCAGTAATTATATTTTTAAAAATGGAGATATAAAATATAACAAATTACAAATAGGTTATTAAAATTATTTTCTTTCGAATTAAGAAGGTAAACAAGAAATAATTCGGTAATTTTGACTGTTGTAAATAAATAAATACCAGGTTATTTAAAATAACAGGGAAGGAAATAACTGAAATAGCTTTAAAGAATTCTGAAAAATATTAAGGACCTTTTATTCAGAAGGTATTAGCAATATATTCGCCTAAATTTTATGATTAATTTGAAATGTACAATTGTTGATTTTGTTGTGCTCTCAACTCAATGAAATAGTTTATGTATCGTAGTAAAACTTCAAGGAAAAATCATAAAATGAGATTAGGGTAAAAAATATATACGCACGTTTCTTTGCACAACGGCAAAGTGATGCCAGCGTTTTTGTAAATATTGCGTGTTTGGTAATGCTAACAATTTCTTCAGCTCAACGGAGACTATTCGCTTGAAGATTCGTTAGCAATTTCTAGCAGAGCATATAACAATATAAACCAGTAGGTGCCTGATCGAAAATGCGGCGTGGCATATTTGCACTGCCAAGGTATTTAAATGTTTACATAAACTTAAAGAAACAAACGAAATACTCTGGAAACATATTCTGAAATAAATCTAACGAATAAGAATGTCAGAGAAAAATGCAGCTTTTTACACGCCTATGTAAACACAGCTCAGGTGTGATTTTGGCACAGAAATAACTGTAATCATACTTATGAACTTATTACGTCTGGGAGGTATCGGTTTCGTGGTTTCTTGGATCCCCAATTGAATGTTTCAGATCGTGACCGAACGCTTCAGTCAAATAATGAAATAAAAATAAATACATTATACAGTAAGGTGACTAGGTCATCACCTATTAGTAGGGGTCTCACGCAGGTGATGCAGGAAGGGCCTAAGCAGCTGAGGCCATCTATCTCACACACATTTGTATCAAAAAACACGCCAAAAACACAGTGTGTGACGTCAGGGTCAAAGGGATATAAACATGCATTTTTATAAATGTTCACTACTTGGCCGTTTTGAATCCTTTCTCTCAAATTTTTCATTCGACAAAGGTTGGTTAATGCATTAAGCAGTTATAAGGTGTTGTGTTTCACCCCAAATATGCAGTTTACGTAAGATGTGTCTGAAATTTCCCGAGAGTATGAAGTCATATAGGTAATTAAACAACAATAGCAATTACCGCAACATGTCGGAACTATCACAACAACACGGGTCTTGCTTGTGCAATAATTGGCAGCGTATGTAGGTAGGAACATGCACATTTTCAAACAGTCCAGTTTATTTAATAAACGTGCGAACATTTTCCCTCTGATGGACTCTGACATGTGAAATATCGAAGCACTTTGCTGTGTCGACACCTCGGTCGTTTTTATTTTGTTTAACAGATAGCTGTGTGTGTGTATGTGTGTGCTGGTCGCTGGTAAACAGCAAGTGTGTGTGTGTGTGTGTGTGTGTGTGTGTGTGTGTGTGTGTGTGTGTGTGTGTGTGTGTGTCATTGCAGTAATATAGGTACCTACTTGCCGAGACAAACACGTCCTTACCCACGATCCCAGAATCGCCGTCCGATTTGCGGATAGGCAGCCCTGCTTGCACCGCAAGGACTGCGTACTCCTGATAACAAACATGCACTCAAACTGTCATATTATTGGCTAAGCAGATAAGGATGGCGATTCCCAGATTGTGTATTTATGCTTTTCGTTTTATGCATTTGCGGAGTTCTTATCTAAACATTTAATTTCAACATTAACGTAATTAAATTCTATTGCATGAACTCAACTGTGACTATTACATATTTGACAGAATCCTACACATTTCTCCACTCTTAATTTTAGTCAATATATTCTTGCATATAAAAATATATCTCATAACACCAGTTCAAGTGCTTAATAATATTATTATGTAATACTGGCACCAAAAATCAATAATATGAAATTCTTCATACAAAAAATATTTCTAGAATATTACTAAAGTGCATTTCAAATTAGTTTCTTTTGGTGAATATAAAGTTTTGAGCCATTTAATGAGCTATTGGTTAATGAAATATAATACAGTTGTTATTGGCGTGCATATATCTTAGGCAGGGGCCTGCGCAAGGGAGCTAAAGGGGGCTTAAGCCCCCCTCAGATATCCAAAGTCAAATTTTACTTTCTCTACTGCTAAGTAGAGGGAAGTATTGTATTCCTCCCAAAAAGTCGATGTCGAGATTTCACCGGACATATATGTTTTGAGACCCCCTGAATCAAAAAAAAAAAAAAAAAAAAAAAAAAAAAAAAAAAAAAAACTAAAGTTGGTATTTAAGTTTAATGTGTTTCAAGGATGCGACACGAAGATTCTGAAGAAAATAGCCCCACCCTAAACTACCCTTTACACGGTTACCTCCTGTGTCAAGTGCATGGGTCTACACACCTAACTGGATATGAACCCTGACTGCGGGCGTTAACCGCAGAATGCTCCGGTTTGTCCTTTGGTCCTACAGTACTTAAAACTGAGTCCTTCACAGAAAATCCTTTATTTGCGCTGTTTATTGATATCCTCGTCATTTGGGTGCATCTGAAAGTGGCCACGCTCTCTCTCTCTGCACACATCCCTGACCTGGAGACACAGCAAAGTGAACAAGACAATTCGAGTCCAGTTCGGAAAATATCGGAATCATTCGTTACATTTAAATATGCGGTGCAGGTAACAGAAAAACGCACATCATTGTTGTGTATTCTTGATTCGCAATCTCTTCAAGTAAAGCAAATCTTTAACATATAGCAGTACTATGCAATCATGCTTAAACTTACATTAATTATCTTCGTTTCAGAACACCTCGAAGAATAAGCGGAGTTACAGAAATGGATGGTTTTAACACTTAATAATAAAGTAATTCCTATTTTTATTTATCTATCATTTAGGAGTATGTATTAAATTAAAATTTATTTTAAAAACGTACAGGAAACATAAAATATTAGAGGGAGGATCCGAACATCTGTAATTCACATTGCTAAATATTTGCAAATAACCAACCACTCGGATATAAACACAGTTTTGCCATTTGGGAATGAATGTGAAGTGCATTGATAGAATCTTCCACACCAAGAGATGTCAGTGTGAATGTACTGAGCAAATTTACGCTTCCACACTCAACTTTTTTAATTTGGGTGGAAATCTTTAAATAGAAGCAGAGTCTATGTCCAATGTTCCATCGAGTTGTTGAAACTAATCATCAGGATACAGTTGTCCAGGCCTTGTAGACTTTTGATACAAAGTTTGGGATAGTCATTACTCATTTGAAGATGCTAGCCATATTGTTGTTGAATTGCTACTTATCCAGCTGCAGGAAGAGCATTGCATAATACCTACATGTTGTGCAAACCGAAGGGTCTAATGGCAACGGATTTAGCATAGCCACCTGGAATAACACGATCACTCCTTAGTCAAGAATGGCTCGAAACTTAGTGTTGAAACTGTTTTATAGCTCCTTTGGTTCATCAAATATAAGAAATATTTTGTAAAATTTGAACAATAAAGATCTAAAGTACTGTAAATGGTAAGACAAATTTACTTTATATTAAATTGAGATGCAATAATTGGTCCAAAATAAGCTTTTATCACTAAATTAATAGAACCAACAGTATTATTATTATTATTATTATTATTAATAAAAATAAATGGTATGTTATGTTACAAGGTTTAGAAGAAGGAATACATTGAATAAATGTCAAATCAATACATGCAGCCAATTAAATTTCATAATGAATACGAAACGTATCAAGTTGATATTTTCTACGTTTTTCAAAATAACTTCTGAAAATTATAATACAAGCATCATCTTAAATTTAATTCGCGAGAGATTATTATAAAAGAGTGAAGTAGATCATATATTTTCCATGTCTTCTGATCAAGACTTCTCTGGCATAAATCATTAATGCCCTTGAGCTGAAGTGAAAGAATTTTCAGCTGACAGTTCAAACCACACTCAAGGTTGGTCACAGAGAATGTGACTTTAGCTCTCAAATTTGTCTTTAAAATGCTCTTATAATACTTGTAATTCCTTTGTGCAAATCCAATTGTGTTTAGTGTTGATATGTTTGCTGCGTGGAATGTTTGTGTTGATATGCACTAAAGACAGTGTGATGGTTGTCTCCCAGAGGTATCGCAGTTCTCGGCTACTGCTCCAGTGGTCTGATGTTAATGTACCTATACTAAAGCATGGACCTGAACAGAACTGACCTATATCATCTCTAAGATACTTTATTGGTGTATATATGTACCCAGGAAGTTAAGTAATATGTGTTTACTTTAGTGGAGAACGAGTGCAGGGTTTTGGACACGTGTGTGCTTCAGTTACGGGCACGTACCTATATCTGGGTCCATTCTTAGAGTAAGTTATCACATCGATGGAAAATAATGAACTATGTTCGTGGACTTCATCCAAAAGTACATATAACGTTATATATATACTTGAAGAGGATTCGAAGATTTTTACATTATATTTAAGTGAGCAAGTTAAGACGGAGTGGCACCAAGAGAAGTGGATACGACTATGTTGTAACTTTCCATTTGATTTTGGTTTTACTTGGAGTTTGGTAGCCAATCAAGTTTTGGTTTGTGTTCACGTCACGTCACGCCACGTGTGCAAGTTTACAGCGTAGTGTCTGAAACATTATCAAGAAGCGAACCACAATGGTATTATCACATAATAATCGTCAACCGTCCCTTCTTTAATTTAGAATAGATAACAGCTATGGCCACACTATTAGGTTAATGCATATTTGAATCAAGTTACTTTTACAAGTTATATTACTTTTTCTAAGACGTGAATTTCATTAAACTAGAAGAATGACATGAAACTCAGAGCTGAAAATGTTAATTTCCCCATTTTATGTAATGCTGTTCTTTTGTCGTCGACTTTCATAACTTTAGTGTATGGTTGTACAACTGTTGAATATAAATAAATTGTAGATTATAAGGTACTACCATTTATAACAAGAAATGCTGCATCATAAATATTTACCCACATTTAATCCTTGTTCCCAATGTACTTACATCACCAGTATAATCCACTCTTCAGTTTGCATGACTTTAAGGGACCTCTGTAGCGAGACTCTTGTGTTTACTTAGTCGATCCTCTTGTACCTTCCGGTGTCGAACCTTCCATTTGACAGTCTCTTGCAAGCTTCCTTGCTCCTTTTACCTTCAAAATGCCTTGACTCCATATCTAGGTCTTCCCCTTGATCTGTTTTGGGACAGTACTTGTTTCAAAAATGAAGTTTTCTTAACAATACCGTACGTTTAGGATATCTGCCTGATAAAATGTGTGGAAATAGCACCGAGCGGGCTGGCTCGGGCGGTAATGTCCGTGGCCCGTATTCGAGAGGTCGCGGGGTCGATCCCCGTGGCCGCACACTCTCACATGGTTTTTTTCCGTGGTTTCGCCATGTCACTTAGGCGAGTGCTGGGGTGCATTGTTTCATGCCACGGTTTTCTTTCCATCATTTCCCTTCATTCCATTTCCTTGTCATTTTTCAGGTGTACTTCCAGGCGTGAAGTGTTGGCAGTGCCGGGCAGGTGGCGTGGATGATTGTGCGTGGTAACTGCTGTTCTCGGCGCAAGGTGGGAGGGGGGGAGGGGGACACTCAGTGCGATACCGGAACTGCGGAGTGATGGCTGCTCGGCGGGGCCTAGCGCCGGGGTGAAGAGATCTCAGCACTTGTTAGGGACTTCCGCGCGTCTAGCTGCGACCCTGTGTGTTCCCTCATTTCATCCCTGCCTCCTGGGTGTGGTAGCCACAATAGATCTGTGCAGGTCGAAGTGAGCGAGGTATCTGTACCCTTTACCTTCACTGGAAGTCTTCTTTTATACGCATTACTTTTGTGTAACTGGTAAACGGTAACTCTGGGTATGTGAATACAAGTTTTAGTAGAGTTAACCATTTTCGAAGTATTGGCCTGAATTTTGAAATCTTTTTTTTCCTTTAAACTGATAAGTTTTTCTCGTGTTTATACAAAAAGCATAGAATTTCAAAGCAATAACACATGAACTCACTTTTTCAAAGCTTTAACCGTCACTATAGCCTGCAGTATTCTTCTCACACCCTCAACGAGGTGCTTAAATGTACAACGAACGTTTGCCTTGTTAACAAGTAGGCGGAACAATACACTTCTTTGTTGAAGAATGAGTAGAAAAGTCATGTGAATGCAACAGGCATGATGACCCACGTGTGTCACTTTAGTAAATATGGCTTGAACTGCTTGTAACTCAGCAAGTGACAAGCGTTTGATCGAATATTACCTATCTCTGATTAATCGTGGTTTTCTTCCATTTCATCCTTATCCCCTATCCGACCAATTATGATTTTAGGTTCTTGAAACAAATGAAGGGAATGTGACTTTGCTGCAGAGAGCTTCAAACGTTTTGACACAGGTAAGTGCGTTTTGGATATTTTTCCGGGACTCAAAGTTCTTGGTCATAATTTGGGCCCACTACTTTTTACTTTCTCTGCTGGTAAGTACAAGGAAGTACTGTATTCCACCCAAAACTTCGATGTTGAGATTTCACCGGAAAGTATGTTTTGAGACCCCCTGAATCCATAAAAGCATTTTTAGAAAAAAAGGTCCGTATCTGTGTGTCAGTCTGTGGACAGCATAACCCAAAAACGAAAAGTCTATTAAAAACCAAAGTTGGTATTTAAGTTTAATGTCTTTCAAGGATGCGACACAAAGATTTTGAAGAAAATAGCTCCACCTTAAACTACCCTTGTAGTTTAGAGTGGGGCTAAGCAGTGGCGCTGCTTGGATTCAGGGGATCTCAAAACATATATTTCCGGTGAAATCTCGACATCGAATTTTTGGGTGGAATACAATACTTCCCCTACTTTACTATACGTAGTGGAGAAAGTAAAAATAACAAAACATGCATTTCGATTATTGTACTTCGACTTACTCAACACTGCCAACTGACTAAAACAAAACCCAAGAATTACATGTATTTCGATCTTCTCTAATAAATTATAACAGAAAACTGGTTTTTAATTTTAAATAAATATCACTTTATTTTTGACATTAACCAAGAACCTTTCTTATGGTAAAATACATTAACCATTAAAGGAACAAATGCTAACAACACGGTTGTCAAATTGAAATAGAGTTATATTGATTGTAAATCTATTGTAATGTGTAACAAATTATTTTTCTTCCATTTATGGGATACATTTGGCAACGCTGACTAAACAAAGGAATGACCTAGTCATTATTTGTACAAAGGAAAAGAGTGACCAAGTGATAATTTCTGTGATAATTTAATGTTTTCCTTGCAGTGTAAAGAAATACTCAATCTCTTCTTCCGGACGCTGGCGAGTTGAACACAATGGGTATCGAGTTCCCTGCAATAACAGCACTCATTGTAACTCGCCACAGTCGTTACCAACTGCACTTCTCGTCGCCATAGAGTCGCACTCAATCGCTGACTGACTGACCGACTCAACTTACATAGTTGTTGGAAATTTCCACACAGTTCCAGAAGGTTGGAACTAGGGACACTTCTGGTGAGGGTAAATGATATACACTGAGTTTTGTTAGTGTTAAGTTTTAAACCATTTGCGTCAAACCATCTACTTTGAAAAGAAACATTAAACATTCGTGGAGGTCAGGAAATAAAATAGGTACGCCACTGCTAGTAGATTTAAAGCAAATGTTGGTTATTTTACAAGTCAGTTTGATACACAATAACGACAGGTTTGAGGTTATATAATTGTCCAAGCACATTACACAGAAATAGAAGTACGTGGTATAGCATAGAAAGACATGCTTTGAATTCTTGTTATAGGATAAGAGTAAAAGAGCACTAATTAGGAATGTTTAACTCTCGGATGATTCTGGTTAATGTGACATCAAGTGATACATTAGAACAAAACAAGAACGGTATGAGAACAAGTGAAGGTCGCTGCCTTGACTTCCAGGAAATTTCACAGCTCCTATTCTAAGAGTTGTATTTCAAGAACAGTCAGCTGCACGGCAGTCATTCTGCTGAATAAGGAAGATCATCTACTGCACCTGTTGTACAAGTAAAGGTAACACTTTTACACCTCCATTATACTAGTTAATAATTAAAGCTTTATCAACTTTTGGGCTGAGGTTAGAGGGGACAAATGCCAGTTGATAAAACAGCTGCGCAGCGGTCATGCTCCTCGCAATGAAATCAGCAGTTTTACTTTTCTATGGCGGCCTCAGGTCTACCAAAACAAGATATTGAACAAACAACAGCGTAATGCACAACTCAGATTCTAGTTATTCTGCTATAACTCTAGCGGGACCCAGCACAGATCAAGCCATACTAATAGAAGCTCACGATGGCATAATCCTAAAAGAATATGTAACAGCAATAGCTAACTTAACTAATCCCGCTAATATTAATTTGTGTTTCGAATATCGAACTCTAGGATCTGCATCTACCTAGCCAGCAAAAACTTAGTAGATGAACTGATCTATAAACATCCGAAAATAAAGGTAGATAACTTATCTTTGAAAATTTGAGCACTCTTCACTAAAACTAAGCTAGTAATGCTCTCTAATGTGGGTCCTGTTATTTGCAATCGTGTGAGTGAAGAACATTTTCTGATCTATGGAATTAAACCGGTGTCGTTTATCAGGGCGGGAATCCTATGGCTATACACACATAATGGGCTTTCGCCGACAGATGTAGGTACGTCAAACCTGACGACTTCACGTTATCAGACCACACAGGAATAAACTATGATTGATGACACATCCAATTGGATATATCTACCTCTCTTCAAATGTTCTACCTGCTTGCTGTGTAAAATGAGGGGCACCTAGCTAAACAGTGCAAGTCGTCAGATGAACTAGCTGCCCAACTGAAAGCGTAAGTAAACACACAACATGCCAACATGATGTAAACCGAATCTCCAACCGATGATGCGAATGTTTCCAAACTTTTGTCACTTTGTATGGTTTATCACTTATGCAAAAGTCGTCCATAGTAAACACGACTACGTAGGCTATAGCCAGAAAATTCAAGACATACATTTCATTTGTCATATAAATATCTTAAACATATGACATTTTAATCAAAATCGTTAGAGTCATTTTCAAGAAAATAAACATTTTCGAAAAATTTTCCAAGTAAAGGGTAGTTTAGGGTGGTGCTATTTTCTTCAAAATCTTCGTGTCACATCCTTGAAAGACATTAAACTTAAATACCAACTTTGGTTTTTAACCGACTTTTCGTTTTGAGGTACGCTGTTCAAGGACAGACTGACACACACAGACACACACACACACACACACACACACACACACACACACATGTATGAACCTTTTTTTCTAAAAGTATTTTTTTTATTCAGTAGGCTTCAAATGTATATTCCGGTGAAGTCTCGATATGGAATTTTTGAAACGAATGCAATACTTCCTGTACTACCTATATGGGATAGAGAAAGTAAAAAAGGCTTGAAACTCAAAATGATATATATATATATATATATATATATATATATATATATATATATATTACATTGGTAGGTAATAGTTAATTCAAGTTTATGCACTCAGCTTAAAACATTCATTAAAAGAATGGCTGTTCATTACCCACTCTCTGTGGCTATTAGTATCTTTCCTTCCTTTTCTTTCTTTCTTTCTTTCTTTCTTTCTTTCTTTCTTTCTTTCTTTCTTTCTTTCTTTCTTTCTTTCTTTCTTTCTTTCTCTCTTTCTTTCTCTCTCTCTTTCTTTCTTTCTTTCTCTCTTTCTTTCTTTCTTTCTTTCTTTCTTTCTTTCTCTCTCTGTCTCTTTCTTTCTCTCTCTCTTTCTTTCTTTCTTTCTTTCTCTCTTTCTTTCTTTCCTTCTTCCTTCCTTTCTTTCTTTCTCTCTTTCTTTCTTTCTTTCTTTCTTTCTTTCTTTCTCTCTTTCTTTCTTTCTTTCTTTCTTTCTCTCTCTGTCTCTTTCTTTCTCTTTCTTTCTTTCTTTCTTTCTTTCTTTCTCTTTCTTTCTTTCCTTCTTCCTTTCTTTCTTTCTTTCTCTCTTTCTCTCTCTCTTTCTTTCTCTCTCTGTCTCTTTCTTTCTTTCTCTCTCTCTTTCTTTCTTTCTCTCTTTCTTTCTTTCTTTCTTTCTTTCTCTCTTTCTCTCTCTCTCTTTCTTTCTTTCTTTCTCTCTTTCTCTCTCTTTCTTTCTTCCTTCCTTCCTTTCTTTCTTTCTTTCTTTCTTTCTTTCTGTCTTTTTTCTTTCTCTCTTTCTTTCTTGTGGTTTTCTTTTTTATCTGTCGCTGTTTGTTTCTTATTTTTTGAGGAAGCTTTATGCCTTGATAATATTTCGAGTTCAGACTCGTGGTACCGTACCATCTAGATTCTAGAAGAACTCACAAAAGTCGCACCTCGTGACAGTTGCTAGTGCCGTACAAGAGTGTTTGGTTTTTTCTGACTTGCCATAAACTTGGTGAGGGAGATGGCTCCGCGGTAATGTACGGAGTCGCGGGTTCGATTCCCGTGGCAAACCTTCCTTACCAATGGGTTTTCTCGGGGTTTCCCCGGGTCACTAGGCGAGTGCTGGGAGCCTAGTTTGGGTAGATATCTCTCGGTTAGAGTGCTACAGCTTTTATGCGATTACAATATACTTGTGCCTTAGTATATACCTGCAGGTTGGAAGTAAAGTAATCCGCCAGACTTTAGCAGCGAAGTTTCCATGTTGTGAATAACAATAAAGTCTAATACCAAAAGGCTGGAAAGTTTATAGTTTTATAGAAAAAATATTTCTATCAAAAAAATTGACCATCACCTGGATGAATTATTATTCATTAAAGGTTCTTGATTTATGGTATATTCATAGAGAATTGAATAAATGACAACTTTTTCCTTTGGTGTACTTCGATAGATTTGACGGTTTTTGTGTAAATTACCTACATTTAAAAAGCCCACAATTAGTTGCTTTCTTACGTCTGGTAGAACTGGCAACATCGTTATTGTCTTTGCATATACGTGCAGATCGCGCGGAATATCACTTAATCGCATGCAATTGTTTCTCTGTCGAAGCCGCGAAAGCTGTGAAGTCCGACTACACAGGTATTGCATACTTGCTCTAATCGGTAAAACTGTAGGAGAACGTCGTCACGTGGTTCACTGACCTGCAACGGAAGAAGATGGCGACTTGGGGGCCAATTGTTGGAAGCGAAAGTGCTTCTGCATCGTCTTACTCGTATGTAAACTCCGTTTGTTAGATGTAACTAGGTACGTGCTTGCATAAAGCATATTTGTCCTTAAATCGGCTACCTATATCAAATATTACAGCAATTGCACACTTACTGGACCAAACGTGTAAACAGTTGCACATCGATTTTACTTAAACGTATGGCAGTGGAGCGTAAATTCACATTGAGAATGATGCTTTCGTAAAGATTGAGGAATTACTAGTGTCACATTGTTAAGTTCAATACGAAACAACGGTAAGACGTGTTTCACACAAGAGTGACATAACCTTTGCAACACCCAAAGCACATTCATCACATAAATAACCTAACCTAACCTGGAGCCATCAGCTGCCAACCTGTGTACCAATGCTTCATACATAGACGATACTGAAGCTGCATGTGTAAGTGTTACAAACAAACTACCTTACTGTTTATTGTGAACGTGAATATCATGTTAGGTCCCTACCGTTCAGTACATAACGTGAATAAAGCAACTCGCTTTTACTCAACGCGCATGCGCAGTAAGCAGACATGGACTTGGCGTGTATTCGTTTCATTTCAAGTGACTTCATGTCTTTCTGACTGATTAGAGCACATTTAAAGTTTTTTTGTTGATGTTTCTATCACACTTGTGACTTACTAATGGATGTAACACTGCAAGCAGTGTCGCAAGTTAATTTTGCGTGGCGTTTAAAACAAGAATCCAGTTCCAACTGAGGCCGTTATCATTATCATGGCATAAGCCGCTCAAATACAACAGGCTAGAATTTCAGACCTTTAAACGTACCAAATAAAATCTGTGTAATTATGCGGAAATGTAAGATTTGAGGTAATGTTTTTATATGGGGCAATCAGCCATAACCTTAGTTTTTCACGTAATTTTCTGGTGTCTGGCGCAGTGCGACAATACATCTGAATTCAATGCATAGCTAACGGTACTTAAATAGTATTTATAGAGCAGTAGAATAGTTCATTGATGCGCTGGTAAACAGGCGCGGATCTAGTAATATTCTATAGGGGGGCCGGTTCCCTGAATAACTAAATTCATGCCAAAACATGGCTAGCCACATATTTAACTGAAGGAAATAATGTTTAAACTGCCAGCCAGCACCTGTCCAGGAAGAAGACTGTTTGTAATCGCCACAGGCCGGCCGATCAAATGTTCACAAAATACTCTTATTACGGATACGACATTCGAACATTCGCTTGGAATTCCAGAGAACGGGACTGGTGCACTTAGTGATTACTTAATTGAATTTTACGATTTACTTAACTAGAAATTAACTGCACTACGAAAACAATAACAGGATGTTGTGTTGTAAGTTAGATGTGAATGTGGGATGTTTTCTGCGGAAAGAGCTGACCTCCTCCTGAGGCCGGAGTCACCTCGATGTGAAGCAGCACTAAACCACTCAGTCTGTCCTGTTTCATATTGGGTCTCAGATACCACGTCTTCACACGCCTCAAAGTAGAGAAGGGTCGTTCGGCTCTGCTGGTATCACGCACATGATGGTTGCAACTTCCTTGGTGTTAGGTTAGAAGTTACTTGTGGTTAGGATAAGTGTTTCAATAGCAGTTTTCGGTTTACTTTGTTGAGTTTTCCGAAAGTTAAGACATAGGTATGTTTAATTCCCCTCGAAGCTCTGTAATGGAGCCAGCCGGGCAAGTCTTGTTGTAAATGCCTGCAGCGTTTACTGTATCGTCAACATTGGAGGTAAGATCACTTTAAAACCAGGAATCAAACTCTGAAGTTTAAGGATGTACTTGTGTTTGTCATGGGAGAGTCTAGTGGATAGATAGTTCATTGAATAGGTATAACCCGACCAAGGCGAGTGCAGTCCTGCATGGGAAGCGGCAAGCAGGCGAACTAACGCGGTGACGACACGAATACGTCACCAAATGTTGTACAGTCTGATTTACTAGCGTGCAGCGTAGTGTTCAGTGCACAAATGTATTGTGTTTTAAAGTATTTGTGAATATATTTGAGTTTTTATGGTATGAATATACTTACAATGCATATACTACAGCGATACACACAGAGAAAATGTCAACATGAGATCTGTTATTGTTCACCTTTTGCCAACGGGACTGTACAGGAGGACGGGCAAGCCGTAACGCGTACAAGTGGCGCCCTCCGAAGCAGGACTGCACTCGCCTTGGTCGGGTTGTAATCCAAGAATAGAAGGAAAACAGTGCGATAATGATCTTCTGGAGAAGCTGTAGGAATGTTACCAGTCGACGAGCTTGCCTGGATGCTGTACGAGGAACACTAACTTCTACGTCATTTTTGGCTACTGTGATAACGTTCTCAAATCGGAATGAAATGTTTGGTTATGACGACACTCTGTTAGTGTATCTTCAAATTGTTTCAATCATTCCGTAACACTGAAGTAGATCAATAGTTGAACTTTGGAGCTGCCGGGAAAGAGGTAGAGTCATTCCCAAGGGTTCAGCTACGTTAACTAGCGAAATCATGAACTCAAACTTTAGGATAGGGTTGAGTAAAGTGTGTGCAGTTTTTTAACAGAGCCTGCCTCTTCTAGGAATGATACTATTGCAGGGAAAGTGTCCTTAAACTGTAAAGCAGCATCATGGCGTTTTATCCACCAGTTTCACACAGCAATACCAGTTTAGTGTTCTTATGCTGAGAGCACACTTCACTAAACTTTTGTTTCAAGAGTGAGGACCGTTTATTAGATTCCTTAACGAAATTATCAATTTGGCCAATTGTGTCTAGAGCTTGTCTAATTCAAGTGACAGAAGAAGCTTTAGAAAGCGACAGACTCAGGCAATGCGCGGCTAAAATTCGGGATTGAACACCACGAAACTGTCCTGATAAATGTGCACTACCATGGTAACCTTGTCCACGAAGGTCCGAAATGTGTAGCCCCAGTTCATGCAGTATTAACTCACCACTTAAATCCTGCATTACAACAAATCTTACACAACCCGTTCCTAGCTCAACAAAGCGCACGCATAATGTTAACTGCTCATTTGCACTCAAGTCTGCAGTTTCATCAACTAGAATAGAACAATATTTCCCCCTCTTAACATCGTCTATAATCTTTTATTCAATTATAGTAGCACAGCAATTTATCAAATCATTTTGGGTGGGTTTGCTTGTTAGAGTAGAATTTTTAGACGCATTTACAAGATGGCTGCGTAATATTTCATCCCCTGCATCTACACGATGCTCAAGAAGCTCCTTAAAATTCCACTTCAAATTCATGCGCTGAATCTACGGCACCGTCATCTCTGTGACCTCGACGTGGAATGTTCTGGCAACCGCACGGTATGAGTCTTCAAATGGAGGTCAGCTTCACGCGATTTTCATTCTATTCTTCATTTCATTGTTCAACAACTGAAGTTCAACATTCTCTTTCTCCCTCATACACTTTTCTAAAATTCCCGCTTTTAAGCAGGGCTGTTTTATGATGATGATTGCCAGTTGTTATGTGCACTTCGCTCAGTATCAGGAAGTCTACCCCCTGAACCTGCGTGTCGTATTTTACACACACTATCACATTTATTACAATGCTAGTGACTGCACGTGCTGCGGCAAGATGAAACCTTGGGTACAGAAACTCGACGTTTAACCAACAGCAGTAGAAAATATGCAGATTCTATTCTATTAGTGATCTTTTGAAAACATAAAAACAAAAGTAAATTTCTTTAGCAGTAAGGTTCATACTGAAAGTCTTGAGCAACACCGAATCGTACTCGTTCCGTATGGCTGTTTAAACGATCGCTACTTATAACAGGGACCCGCATAGCGGTAAAGAAAATTCCAATCTTCATCCAATCGAAATGTTGCTTATTACAAAACTTAACATCGTGGCTAAAAGCATTTGGCGAGGAACATTTTTGCAAACACTCACAAAAAAGAGAAGTTATTTTGATTTATTCAATTTGGGCCCCAATTAGAAAGCTTCCACCTCGATGGTCTATTCTTTAAGTGGGACTAACTATCAAATGTAGTACATAGATACATATACTAATTTTCATAGAAATCGGTTTGGCCATTTTTGCGTGATGATGAGGTAACACACATATAGCATTGATAGCAAAAAAGTAGGATACGACAGGGGGGCTCGGGCCCCCTGGCACACCCCCCCCCCCTGTATCCGTGCCCGCCGGTAGAAGCTGAGTATGTACCCGAATCAACAGGTTGTGCCACGTTGCCACACACTCTCACCTTTAAACGAGATTATCTAGTTAAATGTGCATTTAATTAAAAAAGCTTATTAGAATTTGTTGTTAGTTTACATCCACTCTCACACCTTCTTCAGTCTGGCGGATCATTTCATTTTCATTCTGTATATAACCTTTTTCTTTTATTCCTTTGGATACATTATTTGTGTATTTTTTTTTCTTTTAGTTATTATTTTTTTTTTTTTTGTTCTTTTAGTTTTTTTTTTTTTTTTTTTTTTTTTTTTTACTTTCTCTACTGCGTGTAGTAAAGTAGAGGAAGTATTGTATTCTACCCGAAAATAAAATGTGGAGATTTCAGCGGAAATGTATGTTTTGAGGCCCATGAATATAAAAAAAAACATTTTTAGAAAAAGGTCAGTGTGTGTGTGTGTGTGTGTGTGTGTGTGTGTGTGTGTGTGTGTGTGTGTGTGTGTGTGTGTTTGTCAGTTTTTTGACAAATGAAATCTATATTTTGAATTTTCTGGCTATAGCCCCTGTAGTCGTATTTACTCTGGATGACTTTTGCATAACTCGTAAACCGTAAGGGATAGATCAAATCTTACTCTACAAAAAATGTAGATCTTGCTAAAATGCACAATTTATGTCTGAATAAATTTTTTGTAGAGTGAACCATTTCGAAGAAATTCCATATTATTTGTGTGAGTTTCGGGGAACTTATACTTCTGTCAAATGGAACATGGTTATTCATTTTTATATTATGTTAACCATGCAAGGAGAACGGAATCTCAAAGCTTGCTCAAAGCCTACTGTATTCTAATATTCCCCTTGTACCTACAAGGAAATAAGCAGTAAGGTAATTTGTACAAATGTTTATCTCAACTAACACGAAGAAGATATAGGAATAAGAGTTTGTAAGAATGGTTAGTACAAGAGTAGAGAAAGTCATGTGAGTGCAGCACATCAGATTTGTATAAATATATAATGTCGATTAAGAAGTGAGAAGACAATAAGATTACTGTGATCAGTAGAGATTGTCTGTTACTATAAACCTCTTACAGCTCAGGGTTTACGTCACAACAGGAGCACGTAGGTATTTGGCATCATGTGAAGCTATGGTAAAATGAAGTGATAATGCGCCCTTAGCAAGGAGTCGTTTGTTTCACCTAACCAACAAACAGTTCTACCCCTAGCACTAAGAACATGATAATATTTTTTCTCAAATAGGGCGTAAAATTACAAAGTTTATGTGTTTAAAACGCAACTTAATTTCCAGTTTAATCTGGTAGAAGTTCACTGTATCCACGTAACAGGAAGAAAAACAACAGCAACTGTGCTGTGCTATTTCCCAGGGGGGTAATTTCCCCATGGTCCATACGTTACCCCCCTCCCACATGTACAGCCAATTATCAGCACGGTAAAGTAGAACAGGTAGGTACCCTATGCACAATTTTTGTTTATATGTATGTATGTATGTACATGAGCACGATTTATATCTGCCCCTCCTATGCTGTAAATTAGTAAAAATTGGATATAAATCAGTTCGTCCACATAGTACCTTTATTCTGATTAGCCAATTTTAGCGCTGTTGGTCGTACAAATCAACGTGCCTGCCGCCGCCGGCCCGACCCGACCCTTGTAGCTGGCCGTTGCAATATATGTACACAGGCAGGCAGGCAGTCCGCCAAAACGGAAAACAAAAACTACAAAAAATGTTTAAAAAGGGGGAGGTTGGGTGGGTGGGCGGGTGGGGAATGCGCATTGTTTACACTCTTTAGCACTGTGCTGTTGTGTTGCTGCCTCCCCTCCCCTCCCAACCCCGCACGCTGGACACAACAGACGAATTTGTGAGTAATGGTATTGTTACGGATAAATAAAATATAAATAATGCATTCGATTTTAAACATGGCTTGGAAAACAGATGATAGATCGCCTCACCTTGTTAAGCTCCGTACACAAGTGTTTGTGCATGAAGCATGGATTCGTACTAATTCAGAGAAACACGAGAATGGCTTCCTTCTTTTCACATTTAGGTATATTATCTTCTTAACCTTCTGCTTCACTAAATTATTTCAAAGACTCGATCGTCATGTGTTTTCTACGTATTTACGATCATCATATTTACACACAAGAAAAATCTGATGTGTTGCACTCACATGACTTTCTCTACACACTCTTGTACTAATCATTCTTACAAACTCTTATTCCTATATCTTCTTCGTGATAGTTGAGATAAACATTTGTACAAATTATCTTATTGCTTATTTCCTTGTAGGTACAAGGGGAATATTAGAATACAGTAGGCTTTGAGTGATAGTCAAATGTTTTAAAGCTTTGAGATCCCCCTCTGTCTGCACACTTAACATATAAAAAAATGAACAACGATGTTCCATTTCACGAAAGTTTTAAGTTTTCCAAAACTCACACACATAACAAGGAATACCTCCGAAATGGTTCACCCTACAAGAAAATTTATTGGGACAGAAATTGTGTGTTTTAGTGACATCTACATTTTTGTATATTAAGAATTTATCTATCTCTTACAGTATACGAGTTATTTAAAAGTGGTCCAGAGTAAAGAGGACTACAGGGGCTATAGCCAGAAAATTCAAGACATACATTTCATTTGTCATACAAATATCTTAAACATATGACATTTTAATCAAAATGGTTAGAGCTATTTTCAAGAAAATCAAAATTTTCGAACAATTTTCCACGTAAAGGGTAGTTTAAGGTAGAGTTATTTTTTTCAAAATTTTCGTGTCGCATCCTTCAAAGACATTAAACTTAAATACCAACTTTGCTTTCCAACCGACTTTTCGTTTTTGAGTTATGTTGTCCACAGACTGACAGACACACACACACACACACACACACACACACACACACACACACACACACACGCACACGCACACACACACGCACAGACCTTTTTCTAAAAATGCTTTTTCTGTATTCAGGGGTCTCAAAAATACATATATTTCCGGTGAAATCTTGACATCGAATTTTTGGGTGGAATACAATACTTGCCTACTTACCAGTAGAGAAAGTAAGAATGACAGGCTCGAGTGGTGTCTGGGAGGGGCCGTGTGAACAATCCTAACAACTTCTGTTATGTCTGTGGTTGCTGTGCGATAAACCAACACAAAAGAAACATTACTGTATTTATATAGAGTTCATATCTGGTCTATTTTAAAATGAAATTAGGAGATGAAGACAAGAATGTTTACTCCTCGTATTGTGTGTAAAAGTTGTGTAGAAATGTAAGACAATGGTAGAAGGGAGTTGGTCCATCTATGCCCTTTGGTGTTACTATGGTATGGCGCGAACAACAAAATCATATTAATGGCTGTTATATTTGTGCGGGTAGGTAATATATGTGGATTCGATAGGAAAATGAAGGTGGGCATTATACAAACATGTCATGAGCAATCAGGCCTGGTGTGTGATGGATCTGATGATTTTGTTCCGTCAGCAACTACAGTAGCACAAGATGAGATAAACTGGTCCCAGACTTAAGGTGATGGGCCAACAAGCAGGGTACCTACACGGAACTTACGTGCTTTTGTGATGAAACTACGAGTAATTGGCCAAAAAGAAAACATTTAGTGCCAGGGACACAAAAGGTAACAAATCTTCCGTTGATTGAGTCACAGATATAGGAGTTTGTAGTTATGGTTAGCACAAGAGTAGAGAAAGTCATGTGAAAGTAGCACATCAGCTTTTTGTCACATATACATAACATTCACAACACAACGGACCAGCTGAGAAGTTTAAAACTGGACGACGGCGGATTCCAAGATATGCTCCTATTTATGCATTACGCAATAAGTCCAAAATTACCTGAAAACAGAGGTACCTAGACGTTGGTAAAGTGTGACGTCACGTGTCTCCATGTTCTAATGAACAATGCTGTATGTTGAATATACCTACAATGATGTTAATACTGGCGTGCCGAACTTTCAATCCTGTGTTGAATCAGAACTGTTCAAAATCTGTAAGTGATACGCAAAAACTATTATTTTTGAAATGAGAGCATCCGAATTGACCATTTCGTGCCGCAAAATATTCGCGGGTCGGCGTTACCGTTTATAATAACAAGGGGATGCACTTGGTAAGTGTTGGTAATTGGAATAGTATCCCATGATCGACATCTCTTCCGAAATTCGATATTTGTAGGGAATGAAAGGAGAAGTCACGTGACCTGTGACACGCGTCTGATAGTAATCTATGGCTGGAGTCTGCCGGCAGATGTCGTGGAAACAACCGGTTTGAGGGCCCAGAGATGTATGTTGTGATAACAACCCCCTCTTTCAACTGTTTATACAACTCCATTTGACGACAGACGATGAAGAAGGCATGCGTCTGCGCCAGTTGCCACATTGCGACAGTTATTGCGCCACTGCAAGCACCGTTTGATACGATTGCGCCACTCAGAAATCTGTATTTAGGTTGGTGATGCTCTTTTCAGACTGCGGAGTGACAGATGAAAAACGAAATGCTCATTTCGTGTGATTAAAAACTGTGCATGATATGCCACGTGTGTTTATATATGATAAATGCTGTGAGGAGTGATTGTCAACTTCTCTAGGGAATTTGACTATCTCGAGTTTCACTTATTAAGACTATTTCACGAGTTAAAGGATCATGCAGCCTATGAAATGTTGTATTGTAGTTACTAACCTGTTAAACATGAAGCACGAATGTCAGCGTCCATTGGCACGGCCTACAACATTATCATATTGTTCATTTCTAGTTTCGTTCAATACAACATTTATCAAACTGATTCCTAACATATTTCCCGTTGTGTTATGCGTTCTGACATTTCCGTCTTCGAATTATTTCTTCTACATCGGCATTAGATGCTTCACCGAAGCGAGAGTCAGCCATTTTTGGCATTTAAATATAGTGGCTCTATTGGGTCAAATTACACAAGCTGTTCCGCATCTGTAGCACAGTGCAGCTAGATTCTCTAACCTGATCAGAACGTAAGAAAAACAGAGCAGCTGATATTTAAAATTCAAAGAAAGTGATAATGAAATTTCATAGATTTTTCGCGAATGAAGACTGTCATTGGTTGAAATGTGAAGTTGTTCTCCACATGATTGGTTGATTTCAACCAAGCGAGTGTAATAGTTATATAAAACATTACCTACTGTATTATTGTAATTCTAAACATGTGCGTCGCGAAAGGGGAGGGGGAAAGGGGGGCCGCGGCCCCCCGTGGAAGTTGGTGAACTTAATGTGCAATCAGTTACTCACTATTAAACTACTATTTTAAAATATCAATTTTTATTTAGCACAAATTAATATGGTTATATGCAACAAATATAAATTTTCGACAATAAAATAATGAATTAATGTTATCTGATTGCAATTTCAAACATGTGGCCCCCCCCCCCTGGAAAAATGTCTGCCGACGCTCGACGCTCATGATTCTAAGAGTGTCTTTAAATAATAGACACTTTTCTATCTGTAACTGCCTCTTTTCAGTTTTTCTTACTCGATATATGGATGCCACTAATTTTAAGACAAGTTTATGGTTGAATTTCATTTGATGCTGTTGTGATTTTATAAATATCAGTACCTATATCTTATACCTATATTTAAACGAGCGATTCTTGTATATAGGTATACCTATTCCGCGCAACTTGGAAACGGCTCTAACGATTTCGATCAAATTTTGTTTTCAGACAGGGTTTTGCTTTTAAAGTTTCTCTATATAGCTTTCGTTCCTGAAAAAACGCAATTTTACATAAAAATAACAATTATTATGTCCGTTTCTACAGAGCAATTAAACCTTATTTTGGCCTTTTCTTCTCTTCTAATGGACCGATTTCAACAAACAAATAGCGTTTTAAAGTCCTCTTCTAGGACTATCAGAATACACTAAGAAAGTTGACATAGCTAGCTTAGTCTACGCGTAACAGTCACAAGTACTCTAAACCTTATTTTGGCCATAATTTCTCTTTAATGGGCCAATTTCAACAACAAGCTCGTCAAGAGCTTTCAGAGAACCTAGCTATCTTAGTCTACGCTTGTCACAATTGGTCAAAACCTTATATCACTGTTAATGATGAAGTTGATATAATTTTTCAGTTAAGATGTGTTGATCAAGTAAAAGTTGCTAACCTATTCAAGTGATTTAAATCTATTTACATCTTACACCTACTTATATAGTTTTAGAACAAAATATTCTATTATCATTGTAAAATTTAAATTGTTATAAATATGTATATACAAAGATAAAAGTATTTCAATGAAAGCTTCAGTGTTATACTCTAATATAAGATATTTAAATAAATAATAAACACAATTAAAATTAAAGTAATTATTAAAATTACTAAATAAGACTTTAAATCAATTATATGAAATTATTGATTAGTTTCTGCGATTTTTATTAAAAGTATTTTGTGCACCAAAATATTCACTTTATTGTATATCTTCATCTGATTACCTTCTCCTTATGTAGAACTAACAAGTCAGTGCTTAGGACGTCCCGGGTTCGATCCCAGGCAACTGCATATGGGGTTTATGGTGGACGAAGCGGCGCTGGGGCGGGTTTCTCCGGGTTCTCTGGTTTCCCCCGCCATCTCATTTCATTTCTCACCTCATTTCCATTAGAGCAATAACTCATTTCTTAACCCGCCCCTGCTTTTACACAGGGGACGGAAGTAGATACGCCACTTACGCGCGTTAACCCATCCGGGAAGACTACCTATAACCTGCGTGGGACCGCCGGATATCTAACACTCGAGCCATTAGCTCTACAGGGTAGTACCCGGGATTCTCGGGGCGTCTCACAACCCCGCCCGCTTCCGCTTCCATTTCCGCTTTGTTGTTGGCAGGCTGAGAGCAGCCCGAGGTGTGTACCTGCGCCTTTAGGAACCCCCACTGTACTCCCATGTACCCCTTGTATCTACTAGAAAATAAACACCAAGATAATTTCTGCAAATGTTTATCTATACTTACATGAAGTAGCTGGAGTAAGTGTTTATAAGTATAGTTTGTATAAGAGCAGAGAAAGTCATGTGAGTACAACATATCAGATTTTTCATGTATCTGTAGTTAGTGTAAATGATGATATACTTAGAACCTGAAAGGAAAAATCAGTAATGAACTTAAAAAGACGACCCAAAGCCATTAAATCTCAGCAGACTAAAGTCATCTGTTACATGAGCAGTGCTTTACGCCAGTGGGGGGAGGGGGGGGGGGTAAGGGAGTGGATATTCACATAACAAAACGCTTTAATTAAAGAAGGCAATGTCCGCGATGCGGAGTTCAAGATGACAGAGGAAGTAATGGCAGTTTTCTTATCCCCAAGCTACTCTGTGGAGAGTGGCAAATGATTGTCATTTGTCGCCTGCTACAGACCTAAAAAAGGTAAGGAAAATGAAGCAAAGTGATTCGTCTACGCACGGCCTGTTGACGTGTACATCTGTAGTTACCCTCCAGTACGTAGCTCCTGATTTCCCCAAAGGCTTCCTTCCCTTCCCTTCCCTTCTCCTTCATCTTCGTCTTGTTGCTGCTTCCTTCTTGATAGGGTAATGGTACCAGTAGATGTCAGATTGACGAGTACTTCCCTTCATCTTCATCTTCATCTTGCTCCTGCTTCCTTCTTGATAGGGTAGTGGTACCAGTAGATGTCAGATTGACGAGTACTTCCCTTCTCCTTCATCTTCGTCTTGATGCTGCTTCCTTCTTGATAGGGTAATGGTACCAGTAGATGTCAGATTGACGAGTACTTCCCTTCATCTTCATCTTCATCTTGCTCCTGCTTCCTTCTTGATAGGGTAGTGGTACCAGTAGATGTCAGATTGACGAGTACTTCCCTTCTCCTTCATCTTCGTCTTGATGCTGCTTCCTTCTTGATAGGGTAATGGTACCAGTAGATGTCAGATTGACGAGTACTTCCCTTCATCTTCATCTTCATCTTGCTCCTGCTTCCTTCTTGATAGGGTAGTGGTACCAGTAGATATCAGATTGACGAGTACTTCCCTTCTCCTTCATCTTCGTCTTGATGCTGCTTCCTTCTTGATAGGGTAATGGTACCAGTAGATGTCAGATTAACGAGTACTTCCCTTCTCCTTCTCCTTCATCTTCGTCTTGATGCTGCTTCCTTCTTGATAGGGTAATGGTACCAGTAGATGTCAGATTGACGAGTACTTCCCTTCTCCTTCTCCTTCATCTTCGTCTTGCTCCTGCTTCCTTCTTGATAGGGTAATGGTACCAGTAGATGTCAGATTGACGAGTACTTCCCTTCTCCTTCATCTTCGTCTTGATGCTGCTTCCTTCTTGATAGGGTAATGGTACCAGTAGATGTCAGATTGACGAGTACTTCCCTTCTCCTTCATCTTCATCTTCGTCTTGCTCCTGCTTCCTTCTTGATAGGGTAATGGTACCAGTAGATGTCAGATTGACGAGTACTTCCCTTCTCCTTCTCCTTCATCTTCGTCTTGATGCTGCTTGCTTCTTGATAGGGTAATGGTATCAGTAGATGGCAGATTGACGAGTACTTCCCTTCTCCTTCATCTTCATCTTCGTCTTGCTCCTGCTTCCTTCTTGATAGGGTAATGGTACCAGTAGATGTCAGATTGACGAGTAGTTCCCTTCTCCTTCATCTTCATCTTCGTCTTGCTCCTGCTTCCTTCTTGATAGGGTAATGGTACCAGTAGATGTCAGATTGACGAGTACTTCCCTTCTCCTTCATCTTCGTCTTGATGCTGCTCCCTTCTTGATAGGGTAATGGTACCAGTAGATGTCAGATTGACGAGTACTTCCCTTCTCCTTCATCTTCATCTTCGTCTTGATGCTGCTTCCTTCTTGATAGGGTAATGGTATCAGTAGATGTCAGAATGACGAGTACTTCCCTTCTCCTTCATCTTCGCCTTGATGCTGCTTCCTTCTTGATAGGGTAATGGTACCAGTAGATGTCAGATTGACGAGTACTTCCCTTCTCCTTCATCTTCGCCTTGATGCTGCTTCCTTCTTGATAGGGTAATGGTACCAGTAGATGTCAGATTGACGAGTACTTCCCTTCTCCTTCATCTTCGTCTTGATGCTGCTTCCTTCTTGATAGGGTAATGGTACCAGTAGATGTCAGATTGACGAGTACTTCCCTTCTCCTTCATCTTCATCTTCGTCTTGATGCTGCTTCCTTCTTGGTAGGGTAATGGTATCAGTAGATGTCAGAATGACGAGTACTTCCCTTCTCCTTCATCTTCGCCTTGATGCTGCTTCCTTCTTGATAGGGTAATGGTACCAGTAGATGTCAGATTGACGAGTACTTCCCTTCTCCTTCATCTTCGCCTTGATGCTGCTTCCTTCTTGATAGGGTAATGGTACCAGTAGATGTCAGATTGACGAGTACTTCCCTTCTCCTTCATCTTCGTCTTGATGCTGCTTCCTTCTTGATAGGGTAATGGTATCAGTAGATGTCAGATTGACGAGTACTTCCCTTCTCCTTCATCTTCGTCTTGATGCTGCTTCCTTCTTGATAGGGTAATGGTATCAGTAGATGTCAGAATGACGAGTACTTCCCTTCTCCTTCA
The DNA here is from genome assembly GCA_030765045.1 of Tenodera sinensis. NCBI lineage: Eukaryota > Metazoa > Arthropoda > Insecta > Mantodea > Mantidae > Tenodera > Tenodera sinensis. Next base: position 6,699,618 of record CM060969.1, read on the forward strand.
TCTTCGTCTTGATGCTGCTTCCTTCTTGATAGGGTAATGGTATCAGTAGATGTCAGATTGACGAGTACTTCCCTTCTCCTTCATCTTCGTCTTGGTGCTGCTTCCTTCTTGATAGGGTAATGGTATCAGTAGATGTCAGATTGACGAGTACTTCCCTTCTCCTTCATCTTCGTCTTGCTGCTGCTTCCTTCTTGATAGGGTAGTGGTACCAGTAGATGTCAGATTGACGAGTACTTCCCTTCTCCTTCATCTTCGTCTTGGTGCTGCTTCCTTCTTGATAGGGTAATGGTATCAGTAGATGGCAGATTGACGAGTACTTCCCTTCTCCTTCATCTTCGTCTTGGTGCTGCTTCCTTCTTGATAGGGTAATGGTATCAGTAGATGTCAGATTGGCGAGTACTTCCCTTCTCCTTCTCCTTGATCTTCATCTTGATGCTGCTTCCTTCTTGATAGGGTAATGGTATCAGTAGATGTCAGATTGGCGAGTACTTCCCTTCTCCTTCTCCTTGATCTTCATCTTGATGCTGCTTCCTTCTTGATAGGGTAATGGTATCAGTAGATGGCAGATTGACGAGTACTTCCCTTCTCCTTCATCTTCGTCTTGGTGCTGCTTCCTTCTTGATAGGGTAATGGTATCAGTAGATGTCAGATTGGCGAGTACTTCCCTTCTCCTTCTCCTTGATCTTCATCTTGATGCTGCTTCCTTCTTGATAGGGTAGTGGTATCAGTAGATGTCAGATTGACGAGTACTTCCCTTCTCCTTCATCTTCGCCTTGATGCTGCTTCCTTCTTGATAGGGTAATGGTACCAGTAGATGGCAGATTGACGAGTACTTCCCTTCTCCTTCTCCTTGATCTTCATCTTGATGCTGCTTCCTTCTTGATAGGGTAATGGTATCAGTAGATGGCTGAATGACGAGTACTTCCCTTCTCCTTCATCTTCGCCTTGATGCTGCTTCTTTCTTGATAGGGTAGTGGTATCAGTAGATGTCAGATTGACGAGTACTTCCCTTCTCCTTCATCTTCGCCTTGATGCTGCTTCCTTCTTGATAGGGTAATGGTATCAGTAGATGGCAGATTGACGAGTACTTCCCTTCTCCTTCATCTTCGCCTTGATGCTGCTTCTTTCTTGATAGGGTAGTGGTATCAGTAGATGTCAGATTGACGAGTACTTCCCTTCTCCTTCATCTTCGCCTTGATGCTGCTTCCTTCTTGATAGGGTAATGGTACCAGTAGATGGCAGATTGACGAGTACTTCCCTTCTCCTTCATCTTCGCCTTGATGCTGCTTCCTTCTTGATAGGGTAATGGTACCAGTAGATGTCAGATTAACGAGTACTTCCCTTCTCCTTCTCCTTCATCTTCGTCTTGATGCTGCTTCCTTCTTGATAGGGTAATGGTATCAGTAGATGTCAGATTGACGAGTACTTCCCTTCTCCTTCATCTTCGTCTTGCTCCTGCTTCCTTCTTGATAGGGTAATGGTACCAGTAGATGTCACATTGACGAGTACTTCCCTTCTCCTTCATCTTCGTCTTGATGCTGCTTCCTTCTTGATAGGGTAATGGTACCAGTAGATGTCAGATTGACGAGTACTTCCCTTCTCCTTCATCTTCGTCTTGATGCTGCTTCCTTCTTGATAGGGTAATGGTATCAGTAGATGTCAGATTGACGAGTACTTCCCTTCTCCTTCATCTTCGTCTTGGTGCTGCTTCCTTCTTGATAGGGTAATGGTACCAGTAGATGTCAGATTGGCTACTGATACGAGTACTTCCTCCAGGAGAAACTCTCTTACTGTGTATTGCCACACCACAGCTTTGTAGAAATGTTTGTCTTGTAACATAAATATATACTTTTCTCAAAATGTCCTAGAACTTCATTAAAACTGGTTCTAATATTTAGATATTCATTATTTTTGTGTTTTCATCGGTTATTTATTTTTAAATAGTTATCAAATGTTTCCTATATTGGATATCATCATTTGGCTTACTTTATGATAGATGCCCAAATATCTCCTCTAAAGTCTTATTTCTCCACTGTTTTGCTGCCAGCTGTCTTAAATCACTCCATCTAAGTCTGAGTCTTCCTCTCTTTCTACTACCTCATATCTTCCTTCCTTCACTGCTCTATCTTGGGTCAAGTCCTAGCCAACTCAATCTCTTTGATTTAACTGATGCCACAGTGTGATGAGCATTATATTTATTCATAATTTCCGAATTTGTTCCGTTTCTCCATATGCCAGTTTTAAATACTAGATCCTAATTTCTTCGGACTATTTTCCCTTCCTATTTTCCTATTCATGTCTGCTTGGACATGACTTTCAACACGAATTTCTAGGTTTATTTCTGTTCCCTTTAGATTTAGATGAATGTATTGTTCATTAATTACTCTGCTTGAAGCTTTCAATAGTTTTTGTAAGCTTCAATGCTTGTTGTGGTCATATAAATGTAATACAATATAATGTCATGCTTACAGCGATGTTTAAATTGTACGAATAATAGCTGTGGCTATTTTATGTTAGACTACATCATTTAAGAAATCCCATTCTTCGTAAAATAATCAAACTAAAGTCACTATTTCCTGATTTCCTGATAGCATATCACATGGTCTCATTCTATGTCTGAGCCTGCTAACAGGGGTCAGGTCAGTCGGTGAATCGCAAGATTTATCATTGCTGTTGGTCCACTTCCAATGATGCGACACAAAGGTTTTCAAGAAAATTCCTCCACCCCAAATTACTATTTACAGGAACATTTTCGAAAATTTTGATTTTATCAAAAATGACTCTATTGATTTTAATCAAAGGGCTGACCCCGCAGCTCAGTCGATAGAGCACCTATCTGCTGTGCGAGGGGTTCTGGGTTTGATGCCAGGCGGGGGTGACGGAATTGTTGTCTAGCCAACGGGGGGGGGGGGGGGGGAGAACAGAGATCCTAAACACAACAATTTTTTATTGAAATACCAAGATATTTTCATGACAAATGAAATGTATGTTTTAGTTTTCTTGGAATAGCTTTTGAATTCCTCTTCATTATGAATGATTTTACTTAAATCTAACTACGCAGAAAGTTACATTTCGTTAAACCACACAACAGGTATGTCCTTTTTTATGAATTTAATCATTTCCGAGCTATTCTTTTTCATCGGTTTCAAATGTCCTTTGTTTACATTTCTCTCAAATGGGAAGTGGTTATTCGCTTTTCCTTCTTCTCCTGACCATGCAAAGAGAAAGTATTTTCAAATCCATTACGTAGCGACTAGCACTTAAAGGATTTAACTATCGCTAAAGCCTGCTGCATGATATTGCCCTATTCCTGTTGTATTTACAAGAAAACAAGTAATAAACATTTCCTGAGAATAATTATTCTTCAGTTTGTTTAGAGTTTTAGCATTGCGTCAGCCAAGGCGTTAGGTGCAGCTTGGCAGGGATGATATGCGCTTTGTAAAGAAACTCTCCGTCCCTCGTCGGTGGGATCCGCAGGTTGGCATATGGGGGCGCTCAACCCCACCAAGGTCCCCCTGGGAGGACAAGGAAGTCCTCGATGAGTCGTCAAGCTGGGTAACCTTAGGTACCTCTGTGCCGCTAGTCTGGATATGACCCTCATCTCACCTCATCCTTCCTCACCGAGGTGTCCCCTGGGAGGACAAGGAAGACCTCGATGAGTCGTCAAGCTTGGTAACCTTAGGTACCTCTGTGCCGCTAGTCTGGATATGACCCTCATCTCACCTCATCCTTCCTCCCGGAGGTGCCCCCTCGCAAGGACAGGGACAATATTTTCTTGGAGGTACAAGGGGAATGTGGGAATACAGTAGGCTTTAAGCGATAGTCAAATCTTTTAAAGCTTTGAGATCCTGTTCGCCGAGCGGTTAGAGCGTTCGCCTACCACCTAGGTGATCCGGGTTCGATCCCAGAGACCCACATGTAGTATTCGTGGTAGACGAAGCGGCGCCTGGGCGGGTTTTCTCCGGGTTCTCCGGATTCCCCCACCACTCATTCCACCAATTGCTCCATTATCACCTTTCCAATAATCGATTTCGCCTGGATTTCATATCATCCTCTTCCTCACTCTCATACCTGGTGCTGGTCTGACCACCTGCTTCCAGGTCTTCACTCTGTCTGATGCATAGGTCCCTGTGCTCCCCGACAGGCACTGGCTTGTAAGTCCTACATAAGGGGAGGGTAATCAGGTAAAGAAAAAAAAATGGATTCCTTTTTTTTTTTTTTTTTTTTTTGCACGGCTAAGATAAAAAAATAAATAACGATCTTCCATTTGACGGAAGTTTAAGTATTCGAAAATCACACAGTGAACAAGGAATGTCTTCGAAATGGTTCCTCTACAAAAAAAAAATATAATAATAATAATAATAATAATAATAATAATAATAATAATAATAATAATAATAATAATAATAATAATAATAATAATAATAATAATAATAATAATAATAATAATAATAATAATAATAATAATAATAATAATAATAATAATAATAATAATAATAATAATAATAATAATAATAATAATAATAATAATAATAATAATAATAATAATAATAATAATAATAATAATAATAATAATAATAATAATAATAATAATAATAATAATAATAATAATAATAATAATAATAATAATAATAATAATAATAATAATAATAATAATAATAATAATAATAATAATAATAATAATAATAATAATAATAATAATAATAATAATAATAATAATAATAATAATAATAATAATAATAATAATAATAATAATAATAATAATAATAATAATAATAATAATAATAATAATAATAATAATAATAATAATAATAATAATAATAATAATAATAATAATAATAATAATAATAATAATAATAATAATAATAATAATAATAATAATAATAATAATAATAATAATAATAATAATAATAATAATAATAATAATAATAATAATAATAATAATAATAATAATAATAATAATAATAATAATAATAATAATAATAATAATAATAATAATAATAATAATAATAATAATAATAATAATAATAATAATAATAATAATAATAATAATAATAATAATAATAATAATAATAATAATAATAATAATAATAATAATATATTCGGTCATAAATTGTGTTTTAGCAAGACCTACATTTTTTCCATAATAAGATTTGGTCTATCTCTTACGGTTTACCAGTTGTGCAAAAGTCATCCAGAGTAAACAGGACTGTGTGGGCTATAGCCGGAAAATTCAAAATATACATTTAATTTGCTACAAAAATATCTCATATACCATTTTAATCAAAATCGTTAGAGCCACTTTCGAGAAAATCAAAATTTGCGGAAAATTTCCCATGTAAAGGGTAGTTTAGGGTGGAGGAATTTACTACAAAATTTGCGTGTCGTATCCTTAAAAGATATTAAACTTAAATACCAACATTACTTTTAACCGATTTTTCGTTTCTGAGTTATGCTGTCCACAGACTGACAGACACACAGGCGCGGACCTTTTTCCTAAAAATTCTCGTTTTTATTCAGGGGACTTCAAAACATATATTTCCAGTGAAATTATATATTATATTATATCCTCCCCATCTTTACTCTCTCTCTCTCTCTCTCTCTCTCTCTCTCTGACACACATCACACAATTGTAATTCACAATTCATATGGACAATTGAGTTATCATGTTTTGCTATTTTTGTTTTAAATGGCCAATATCACAACAGCCATTATTTGTCCAGATGCCGTTTCTCACACTCGCAAACAATAAGCATGGAAAACAGCTTCCGTTCTAAGGATAACCCCGAAAGATTTATCTCCTTCAGTTTCCACACTTTCATAGATTCAAATTTCCCGCTATGAGCAGACACAACTGTATGCAATTTGCTGCCAGAAACACAAACAGTAACAAACACTGTAACAAAATAACTATTACAGTCTGAAGTATGGCCCTTAGTAAATTACGACATGAAGAGTAATTATATGCAATTATAATCGTTTAACAAAACTAGATGTAATTGTGTTTATAACAGTAAGATAACTTCATTTTAATGTAGAAAATGGTTACATTATGTTTAGAACCGCCATGTTGGCCAACTGCCTAGTAGGTCTTTGTTCCGTAACAGGAAGGGCACGCCAACAATAAGGAATTAGAGGCAGCGGGTGCGCAGCCCAAAGTGCAACTGTTTATTGATGTTGGTAGCAAGTACACTGAAACATCCAATGTATACTTTATTTATTAATAAAGAATGTATAAAAACTATTGTTGTAAATCATTTCCGAACACCTCTCGTATTACGAACGATAATTTACGATTCAGTGCAAAATGTAACATTTATTTTTGGACGTTTGTTTCAGAGGATGTGCGTACATTGAAGGAAAGCAGGTTATAAAGGTCTTAGCAGGTACAGATTGTGATGCTGTAATCCCGAGCCAATTTCGCTAATAGTCCAGAAAGGAGAGAATGGCTGGAATCAGAGGGAAGGCGGAACCAGACCCCCTACCCAAGTGCATTAGTGCACGGGAATGGGAATGAATATGTCCTCTCAGAGAGACTCTTCCTGCAGACAGTGCTGGGCTGGGCTGGGCTCATTTTCCCAGAAACCTCCACTTCACAGACAGTTATACTAATTAAAGCTTTGTTCAAATTGTTGTGGAATAATTATTTGATGCCCTATCTCTGTCCCTTATTGCATTAGTTCCAAAGTACAATGTCGAGATTACCCCGGAAATATATGTTTCAGGCTCTCTGATAAAATACTTTAACACTATTACACTTAACGTAACACCTAAACGAATAGACAGATATCGTTAGATTAAATTAGATTAGATTGCGTTCAACGAGTTCACAAGTAGCCTAAAGGCCCGTGAACATTGAACATGTCAATGGGAATGAACAGTATGGCATAAAAATCTGATGTGTTGCACTCACATGACTTTCTCTACTCTTGTACTATCCATTCTTACAAACTCTTATTCTTATATCTTCATCGTGTTTGTTGAGATAAACATTTGTACAAATTATCTTATTGCTTTTAATGCTATGGATAGTGCTGGCGATTTGTCTTCTGACCATTTACATAAAGTAGATAAAAATAAGCTTCCGTAAGTATATTTTCCAGAAACTATATAAAAATAAACGATAATAGGCAAAGAGAAAAAACATGTGAATGTAACGCAGCCAATTTGTTAAGGAATCTCAAAACGTGTAGCTATTTCCGGTGAAATCTCGATATTTAATTTTTGGGTAGGTAAGCAATAGAGCAAGAAGGGAAGAAAAAAAAAAAAAAAAAAAAAAAAAAAAAAAAAAAAAAAAAAACCATTTAATCATGTCAAGTCCATCGTGATCAGTGCCAATCACTTTTAATCACGTCCGCTTCTGCTTGAGGTGAAGAATCGTTGAAGGTGCGATCACTTTGAATAACTGCGTCACGAGCAGAAAGAAGGTACTACTTTTCATTTCAGTATACATACATTCATTTTCTGTGAATGTGTTTTCTGCTTACTTTTGTGATATTGTAGTACATTAGCATACTATTTTGCACGAGCCGCCACTGCTATTAACTCTAATTTATATTTCTTGCTTTGAGTTAAAAATCTGTTAAATAATGTTCAATCAAACTTGTAAGTATAAAATATGAAATTATTAATTATATGGTATATATTGTAATGAATAAAAGACCCAAATATATTATCTTTTCTAAAATTGCCAAAATATCTTTCTAGTTTCTACATTCCTTATTTTGCTGTAATAAACTGATTGTGTATAAGTCTTGATACTTTTTGTTCTCTTTTAGCGGAATGTGGGGTAAAGTTGGAGATTCTAATCAAACTGGGCATGTTAGAAAGTTTAGTAAGTTGGTAGTTCTGTGAAATGACAGTAGTTGGCTAACATGTGTAAACAAAAATGGTGGTGAAGAGGTTATTTGTGTGAAATTAAGGTTATTTTATGCGTATATTTATAACCTAGGAATATGTTCGTAACGAAAAATGGATGATTTGAACATATATTGACAACGCTTGTAAAACCATGGAAGATGCAGATAAGGATTACTTAGCTTCAATAATACAACAGGAAATTAAAGATAAGTTAGGTAAGAAAATAGATACAGAGCTAGAAAAAGTGGGTCGAATAAGCCCCCAAACATGGAAAATTATAGCACACAATATTTCGAAAACTATTAAAGACTCTACTGAATTTGATTCCTTGGTGAAAGGCATTAATAATGTAATACCATCAAATTTAAGTAATGGTTCAGCCTTGGCGGACAATGGGTCTCCTGCAGAGTTTTCAGATTTAAAGGAACCGGTTTCTGATACAAAAGAAGAGTTAACAGACTCGAAAGAAGTTGTTTCAGTAAAGGAAGATATTTTTGAAAATGTTACTTTAGAGGAAGGTAAATCTAATGCATTGGTGAGAGAAATTTCTAAAGATAACTCTATACAAGGTCGAAGACGTGCTCTGAGTACTTTAAATAAGGCATTTCTGTCAGAAGCGGTAATAACTGAGTGGTGGCCTCAGCTAAAAGACAATTTGCAACAAAGCCTGGATGAAGAAAACTGTGACATTTTTAATCTTAGTTTAAAAGTACATGCAAAATTGGTACAGTCAGCTTCTCCAACATGCATAAAAGAAGGCTTAAACAATTTAGTATCTGGGATTCATTTGTATTATAATAAAATGTATATAAACTATCTGCCCAGTAAAGACACAGGTTTAAATTTGAATCATCCCACTCATCAGCATTTAGTGAAAATTACGCACTTAATTCTGCAAACAGTGCAGGAGCTACCTAAGAACTGGCTAAGGTATGGAGAAAGACGTACAGAAGAAATAATTGAATTATTTATAACATTACTAGTATTACACACTTGTGATGAGAGATTTAAACTATCAGAAATATTATTTTATCCATTTCATACTGTAGCCATTTTGGATCCTCAGGCAGTGTGGTGCAAACAATGGCTCTATGGAGTGTATGGACAGAATTTGATGTTTAACTTTTTATCAAAGAACCAAGACCTCATTAAAATTATCGTTGAGCAAGTATATTTATATTTGGATACAAAACAATCAAATGATTCTGGTCTCACTTTTGAAGACAATATACCAAGTTATGCTATTGAACATGCAACATATGCTCATTCTGTAAATATTTTAACTCACATCTTAAGCTACCAAAGGGGACAAGCTTTGTTTCCCGTTGAAATACAAAGCAGAGAGCAGCCCATTACCTTAGAATGCATTGTCATAGAAACTCTTGCATATTTAAATAAGAATAAAAAGAAAAAGGCTTTACCAAATATATTGAACACATTTCTGGAAACAGCTATGAAAAATGGTGGTGATGATATCAAGTATAATGAAAAAATAATTTATAAGCTGCTTGATCCCATGAGAGAATTAACTCAGGGAAAAGTTAAATGTAAAATGATTCCACCCCACACTATAACACTTCTTCTGGACATTTCCAACACTGAGGATGGTGCTGCGTTCTTACTAGGATATAAACCAAAACAAAAGCAACCTGTCGTAAAGCAGATTAAGACTACTTATTCTGCATTTGGTGTAAGGAGAAATAGAACCTTGGAAAGACAATGTGAGTCAGCAAATGCTCTAAGGATTCCAAATTCTAAGAATGTGAATGTCGATGTGCCAGCAAAAATAATTGATGAAATTACTGCAAGTGCAATAAGAAATAAAGATACTTCAAATATGGATGTACTTTTATCACTAATGGTGATTTGTGGAAGACTTTACTCTCTTCATGAAGGGCTGTGTGTGGCAGATGTGAACAGTTCCACGTTACTTCCAGCTGTACTTAATATCTACAAACAAATCTCTTCTCAAACAGAAACCAGCTTTTACCCATCTGTTTTCTTCCAATCTTTGAGAAGGAGAAATTCCATATTCCAGTCTCACACTTTGTATGGGTGAGTAGACAGCGATGTTTTCAAATTGAATGAAGCCTAAATTCTTATCATTCTTCTTTTGTTCAAAATATTTGATAATTGTTGAGGACATCTACATCACTTAAAAATCTGGTGTGTTGCACTCACATGACTTTCTCTACTCGTGTACTAACCATTCTTACAAACTCTTATTCCTATATCTTCTTCGTGTTAGTTGAGATAAACATTTGTACAAATTATCTTATTGCTTATTTCCTTGTAGGTACAAGGGGAATATTAGAACACAGTAGGCTTTGTGCGATAGTCAAATCTTTTAAAGCTTTGAGATCCTGTTCTCATTTCACAAAAATTTAAGTTTTCCGAAACTGACACAAATAACGAGGAATATCTCCAAAATCGTTCACTCTACAAAATATTTATTTAGACATAAATTGTGTGTTTTAACAAGATCTACATTTTTGTAGTAAGATTTTGTTTATCTCTTATGGTTTACCAGTTATTCAAAAGTGATCCAGAGTAAATACGACTACAGGGGCTATAGCCAGAAAATTCAAGATATACATTTCATTTGTCATACAAATATCTTAAACATAAGGTATTTTAATCAAAATTGTTTGAGCCATTTTCAAGAAAATAAAAATTTTCGTAAACTTTTACATTGTAAATGCTAGTTTGGGATGGGGCTATTTTCTTCAAAATCTTTGTATCACATCCTTGAAAGACATTAAACATAAATACCAACTTTGCTTTTTCACCGACTTTTTGTTTTTGAGTTATGGTGTCCACAGACTGACACACACACACAGACCTTTTTCTGAAAATGCTTTTTCTGGATTCAGGGGGTCTCAAAACATATATTTCCAGTGAAATCTGGACGTTGAATTTTTGGGTGGAATACAATACTTCCTTCTACTTACCAGTAGAGAAAGTAAAAATGGGATGAAGTCAATGCAGGTATTCTAGATAATTTGATAAATAGAATACCCAGTGTATGTACTACAGCAATTAACACTTGGGGAAGGTATTTTGATGAGGCTAAAGTTTAGAGTATTGTCCTGTCGTACTCTTCTTCTTGTTCAACTTCCCTGGTCTACCGTTATCATGGCGTCAGGGGTTTACCTCAGATCCGAGGCTCACATTTTCCTTTTGAATCAGGCTTTACTTAATGTGGGGGATTAGCCCAATGCTTAAAGACTCTGTTTTATCCCCAGGGTACTTGGGTGGATCCTCGATTCTTGAGGTAGGGATTAGACATTTCCTCCCAACCCCAAAAGGTTTTGGATTTTCCGCCAATACTCAGGAGGCTGTTTGCAGTGGTTTCCCACTGGGCGATGGAGTTACCGCTTCCTTACACGTATATTGTCCTGTTTTCAGGGGTGCTTATTAGGTAATAATGAACATGTTTATGTAAAATGAGGCAATTATGGCTGATGCAAAATTTCATTGCAAGTGGCTTAACACAAAATTCAATCAGAGGCTTGCCACACTTGCAGTGTTGTGTAGTTAAAAATGCTGTAAAGCCAGTGATGTAAGTATCATTTTACCGACAAACTTTATTTGCACAAGAGGAAGTAGAATAGTAATGATCAGCTGCCATTAAACTTTGTACCTGCCATAGTTTTTTAGTTTTATTCACCTTCCCTTTAATTGTGATTATAATCCAGTTACTGAATTTAATGAGCAGTAGTATAAGTAATGTTTTAGTAGTATAGCTGTCTGTTTGATAGTAAAATGTGTATGTTTGTGGAAACCCTAAATGAGGGAGAAAAATATATTCAGATTTTGACTTCCCTTATTATCCTTCTCTAACAGATTTATTAATGCATTGGATCTCCTGTAGACAGTATTTACTTAAGGTGAACGTGTTGTATTTTGACAGAGCACTAGTGCACTTCATGTCTTCGCTGTCGACTACACCCAGAGGAACCTTTGCTGTGTCACAAGGAGGAGTGCTGCAGGATCTTGTACTGAGCTGCTGTCAGTCTCTAGATGTGCCCTGGGGGAATCCAGAGTTCAGAATACTCATGTCAAACCTTACTGCAGCACCAGAGGGGGCCTGTGCTCTGAGATCAGAGAGTCGAAGTCTCTTCTCTAGATCTTTTACCACCCTGCAAACCATTTTTGAAGATCCAGTTGCACTAATGACAGGGTCGGATAGAAGACAGCTTGGAGCAATTCAGCACTTTATTGACATAATTTTCACCTTTACAGTCAACTTCCAAGGTAAATGTATTTATTTGTAATTATTATTTATTTATGCCAACAAACTTACTGTTGGTGTTTTTAAACACACAAGCCGTGTGTGGGCAAAGTTTAAGAGGTAGAACTGGAACTTAAAAATTCAATGCCACAACTGGGATTTGAACCACAGACCTTCCGCTTGCCGGGCGGACGCTCTAACCACTGAGCTATTGTGACAAACTGCCAGAATGGCATTAAATTCTCAAGCCAGTTCGTATTTCTCCTGGTAAACCACAAAGGCAGTCTCACATCAGAAACAATTACCCCAATGGTGACTTACTATTGTAAGTACTTTATTTGTATTTATTTTAATTTTAATTATTTCAATTTTTAGTCTGGTTTAACTTATATGGTCATTTCAGGGGCTTTGAATTGAGAAATAAGTTGTCTGTGAAATCTTGAACATTGCATTCTTTTAATCATTCTTAACGTAAAAAGCATACACATTTACTCTCTCATGCATATTTCCAGACTTTGCAGATTCTGCAGACGCTGCGGAGGCAGTCAGTATTGTGGGTACTGGTCATTTAGGGGGGTTCTTAGTTTAGTTTGTGTCAACACTAGGTTGGTTAAGCTGTGTATTAATTGCTATACCTGCAGCAATGCCACCACCAGTTTGAACTGTGTTACCAACAGAGCATGCAGGTTCCTTCTTCTTAACCCTTTCACTGTATTTGCCGTCACATAGACAACAGGGCTCTTAACCCTTTCACTGTTGAGATACATTTGCTTTCTTATTATGCTAACCTAAATAAATTGAATTCAAGTATTTGCAGTTGTCTCCTATTGTAAACATATTAATTTAAAGTATTACTTTTTTGCCATAAAACTAGATTTTTTTTTTGAGGAAAAAAAAAAAGCAAAATTCGTGCAACTGCAGTCAAATATAACCCTGTCAGCTTCCAAGCGTGCCATTACACCGATTATTTTACTTGGGCCCTCCCCTTCCTTTACCATAGGTACATTTGACTGCAGTTGCTGGATTCAAACTCATGGCGTTTGGCTACGAATGAATGGGCAGTTCGTTGCATATTGCCTTAACCGTTATGGCTATCTGAATCGCTTCAGTCAAGGTGCCTTGGAAAGGATATGAAAACCAGCTTAGGAATTAGAGGATAAACGGCACATGTAGCAAAATATCTCAGCAGAAAGGGTTAACCAAGTCATGGTCAATGAGTGAAGATGGGTTAGTGAGTGGGTTAAATTCTTCCTGTCTCCATTGTGATAAATTTAGTAACATCACAACTCTGCTGGTAAACCTGAGGTAACTGCGTAATAAATACTCCAAGTTATGTGATCGCCTGTGTAGCACAGGGTAGCACCTGCATCTCTGGCACAGAGGACCCAGGTTCAATCCCTGGTATCGACATGTGGATTTTTCTCTACTGGGAGGTCTGGTCCGGGGTGCACTCAGCCTCGTGATGCCTCTGAGACTCTATATTGGACCTGTGGGACTGAAATGGGGACAATATATCTAGATCCTATCAAATCCTTGTGTGGACCTGACAAGGAGATCTAGGAAGCTACCTGGGGAACATAGTGTGTCAGCGTGGGCACCTGCTTATCAGTGCTTGGGTGGCAAGATGTGGAACCACCCCACCATAAAGGGAAAAAAGAAACTAATTTGCGTTATTTCTGTTAATTGTCTTGTCTTTACTGCTTATATCCCGTACTTATGTAGAATGTCTCGCTTCCAATACCTCTGATTCTATTCCACTGAATCAAACCTATTTCTTTTAGGTTGAGACAATATTTGTTGTTAATATACATTTGGGGGAAAAAGCATTGTTATAATTGAAGTTGTGAGTGGTTGGTGATACTTTGGTTTCATGTACTAAGCTTTCACCCAGAACATTGTTTTGAAGGCTTTAATACCATCGTCAACTATATGTCCACTGCAGTGTCTCTTGTACTGCCATTTAGCTGGCTAGTGGAGAACCTTACTATGTCATCTATGACAGCTGTGTGCAGTTTTAGTGATGTGGATGTTCTCCTATGTTGTGAGTTCTGCTAATGTTCTGTTGCACATTTCTCTTGGTTTTTCTTATGTATATTTCATGGCAGCCCTCATAGTATGGTAATTCTTTGATTTTTTTGTATTATGCTAACAAGTTTCACTGTTTAATGATCTTTAATGTAGTATTTGAAGCATTATTGAGCTTGTTGGTTTCAATGTTCATGCTGAACAGCTTTAAAATGTTCTTACTAAAACATCCTTGTTTAAATAAAAGATGAAGATCTTAAAACTCTTCAGCCTTTGTTTTGGAAGTAAATGAGGCAAAAAAGAGCAATACAGTCTATTGTAAATATCTCTTCCTCTACCAGCTGTAGACCTTATTTTAAATTACTAAGGATATTTCCATTTCCACGTGTTTATATTCATGAAGTTCTTGTCCTGACAAGATATATGCTTTTTCAATTCAAAACTAATTCTGAAGTACATTCTCACAATACCAGAAACAAAACAGACCTACGTGTCTTGAACCACAATACAGCCCTATTCTGTCATAGCTTCGAACATAATGCAGTATTACTGTGTAACAAACTGCCAGTTAACATAAAAAACATTTAGTCCGAAAAAAGTACAAACTGGCTTTAAAAACACTTCTAATGGAAGGGTGTTACTATTCAGTGGACGAATTTATCTTATAAATATTTATATAATATTCCTTTGTATTGTATTTTCTATCTTCTAATTTTAATAGTGTTATTGTCTGAATTTTAATACCTTATAGTTTTAAATATTTATAATTTTCATACTTATAAGCTTGACGAAGCCAGTATCTTGTATAAGATCAAAATGGTGAATAAAGTGATTGATCGATCGACCTATAGACACTTATAGTTTCACTTACACTTATTTTTGTCTGGACGTGTTTTGAAGATCACTGTCATTTTCAACGGTTTTCCGACTGGCGGTTGAAGAGGGAACATTTGTTGTGGTAGTGAATGTGCTGCTATCTGAATGCTGGATATAAACTTCAGCCTTTGTTCATTAAGCTTATTTAATGCTAGTTACTACTTACTAAGCTCTTGGTTTTGTAGACCATGATCTCTCAGGCCCCTTCACCCTCAGGACAGAACATACCAATTGGGTAAACACCAAATGTATTAAGATGTAGAACTGGAACTTAAAAATTCAATGCCACAACTGGGATTTGAACCACAGACCTTCCGTTTGCCGGGCGGACGCTCTAACCACTGAGCTATTGTGACAAACTGCCAGAATGGCATTAAATTCTCAAACCAGTTCGTATTTCTCCTGGTAAACCACAAAGGCAGTCTCACATCAGAGACAATTACCCCAATGGTGACTTACTGTTGTAACTACTTTATATCCCAGGATTAAATAACCTTCACATGGTAATTATTATTTATTTAAATATTAAAATGCCAACAAACTTACTGTTGGTGTTTTTAAACACACAAGCCGTGTGTGGGCAAAGTGTAAGAGGTAGAACTGGAACTTAAAAATTCAATGCCACAACTGGGATTTGAACCACAGACCTTCCGCTTGCCGGGCGGACGCTCTAACCACTGAGCTATTGTGTTGGCATAAATAAATAATAATTACCAAATGTATTATTTAAATTCAGTATCTTCCAAAGATGTGACATTCACTTGGTGCGATTATTTGATAATGCTTTGGTGATGGTGCTGAGCTTTTGACTCTTTGGTTATCTCGGGTCGTGGTACAGGGTGAAATAACGTGGACACAGGTAAAACTTTTTCACAATCTTTCATTTGCACCTTTTTCACTGGGAATTGCACACGTGTTATTTAGATGAACTTTCTATGTTGCAGACTGACTTTCTCAACTGTTTCTTTGCACTGCTTGTCATTTTAGATTATACTTTCAGCATTTTAACTCACACCTATTGAACACACGTCTTCCCTCTTTAAACGATGTGATGTTAAGACGCTGAATCTACCACATTCCTTAACAACGCATCTGTATCCATACACGTTTGCGTATACTTTTTACGGCGTCCCCTATGACGTCATCTTACATGTTAAATAGTTCCCAAAAATGTTGAGGAAGCGATCTCAATTCATTCTCCCAACATATTTAATATTAAATCTATAATAATTAATATAATAATATACGAGGGGCGTCTCAAAAGTAAGTTGCACCAGTTTTTTAAATCCGCGCAGTAGGCAGGAAAAGTCTGAAAGTCCTAGGGAATATAGGCATGGGTGTAGTAGCAGCACTGTAAAATTCCTAGGCACCTAAGCTTATTGCTTGGACATTAAAACGGCAGTAACAATGAAGACTCCACTCGTTCCTACTGCCGATTGCGAAGTTTGCGCTGTAATCCGTTTTTTGACAGGAAAAAATAAATGTGCGACTGAAATTCATTGCGAGTTGTGCAGTGTTTATGGAAAAGACGTTTTGTCAAGACAAATTGTTTCTTGTTTGCCCCAATCGTTCATTGAAGGGAGAACAACATTACACAATGAGCAATGAAGCGGCCGACCCTCCACTTCCCGTGTTCCGGATATTGTTGACTTAGTTCGAGCAGTCGTGAACACCAATCGGCGCCATACACTTGATGCAGTTTTGTTTTAACTTCCTTCGTATATTGAAATAAGCCATGCATCACTTCACAGGATTATTTCTAAGGATCTGTGCCAATCGAAAGTGTGTCAAGTTGTGGAAACGAATGGATGAGGCAACTCCAAAACAAAGGCTAAAGTTGTTGCATTGGCTGGCAAGGTCATCACAACGATATTCTGGGATTCGAAGGGAGTACTGTTAATCGATTACCTGCTCCATGGGACCACGATGACAGCTGCTCACTATTGTGAGGTGCTGAGAAAACTCAAAAGAGCCATACAAAACAAAAGGAGGGGAAAGTTGAGCAAAACAGTTTTTCTGGTGCACGATAACACTCGCCCACACGCTTCTTGTGAAACTCAAGCCGTTTTGAGCAGTTTTGATGGGATGTTTTTGGTCATCCATTTAGTGCACCTGACTTTGCACCGAGTGATTACCATCTTTTTCCGGAGCTGCAGCAACATCTTGGAGGAAGGTGCTTTGTAAATGATGAGGAACTGAAACAAGAAGTGGAAAGATGGCTATCCAGTTTGGCGGGAGAGTGGTTTGACATTGGGTTAATAAAACTGTTACCATGGTATCAAAAATGTGTTGAGGTTCAAGGAAATAATGTGGAAAAATAGGTACTGAATGTAGCTTTCATAATATATCCTTTTTAACATATTTAAACGTTTTGCTATTTTTTAAAAAAATAGTGCAACTTACTTTTGAGACGCCCCTCGTATATTAAATTTGAACATACTACTAAATATTAATGACGTTATTAAACAAATAATATTCTTAAACAATGAAACAATGGTGTAATACTCTCTGTACTTAATAAATCCATACCAACATGAAAAATAAATTAAATTTTACAATATATAATTACACAATTACTTTCTTTTTTGGGTCTGACCACATATTCTGTCTCACACTCTTTCAATAAAATACTCCCTATCTGAAACTATTCTGTACTTGGAAAATTGTTCATTATTTTTTATATTCTCAAAAGCGATCATAACAGTTTTCATTAAGGTGAAGTCTATTTAAGATACAGTCAAAATGTATGTCTCGAATTTTCTGAGAGTAGCCTGCGAAGGCCTCTTCATGTGGAAGGGTTTCTGTTTAATTTTGCACAACTATTAAACTGCAAGAGATAGACAAAAACTTATTACACAGAAGATCTAGGTCTATTTAAAACACAATTTATTTTAAATAATTTTTCTGTAGCATCAGTCATTTCCAAAATGTCCATTGTTATAGGAAACATCACTTTTAATCCACAAATAACACAAAGTAGTTAGAGACTCACTAATAAATTGAGTTACACTTATCACCTTTTCTTGCCAATCTTTTCATGAGTTCCTTCCAAGTTCACATTACTAATGCATTCCCCTTAGTTTTCAAAACTTGGTACAGGTATGTAGATGACATTTTTGCTACTGTGCCCAAGGAATCAATCAGTGATGCATTAAAGTATTTGAATTCACAAGAAAAAGCCATAAAATTCACGTTAGAAATTGAAAACAAAGGCTGTCTTCCATTCCTGGATTTGAAGATCTTAAGAAAGAATAATGAATTGAATTTTGGCATTCATAGAAAGCTAACACACATGGATAATTACATAAAAAAACAAAAGCTTTAACCCTCCTGCACATAAATTTGCCGTTTTTAACAGTTTAATTTGTAGGTTGGTAAATATACCCCTTACTACTAAACCCTGACACGACAGCTCATGAAGGTCCAAGGCCTACCGCCCAGCCACTGCGTCCCCCACCTATGCCCACTACAGGCGTCATTGGTGGGGTGCAGGGGGACATGGTCGATGCCCCGATCCCTCCCGGCCAGTTATGCAGTCTTCTTGACCTGGGGCTGCTACATCTCCATCAAGTAGCTCCTCAATTGGTCCCCTCGGGACCTAACGAGGCTGAGTGCACCCCGTGCCAGACCTCCCAGAGGGGATAAAATCCCCATGCTGGTACCGGAGATCGAACCCAGATCCTCCATGCCAGAGGCAAGCGCGCTACCAACTGCACTACGGAGGCAATCAATATACCCCTTAATAAGGAAGGATTTAATAGAGAATGTGAACACATTATTAACATGGCGTTAGTTAATGGTTTTAGTACAGAATTTATACATAAAAAGATAGAGAAATTTAAATATCAAACGGCCGTAAATGAAACTTCCATTCTTAAAAAAAATAAAAGATGACTGCAAGTTTAAAAAGTGTACTTACCACCCTTTGGCTAATAAAAGAGTTAACAAAATTTTTAAAGAACATGGCATAATATTGGCTCCTCAAAATGAATATAATATAAAAATTTGCTCAATTTTTCTAAAAAGGACAAAATTCCAAATTGCAAGAAGTCTGGCATTTATCAATTTGACTGTTGAGACTGCGATAAGGTTTACATTGGTAAGACAAAACGACATTTGGAAACTACAAAAAAGAACATTAAATATAAACAGTTAGAAAAGTCAGCAGTGGCAGATCAGTTTTGGTCACTTAATCATGAAATAAACCCTGAGGTTAAATTAGTAAAGTAATTAAGCAGGCTCATTGAATTGATGGTTTGGGAAAAAGTATTCATTTTGAAAAATAGGGACCATGTTATGAATTTTGAAATACCTTTTACTGATGTTAAAAAATTCGTATTGAGAGAAGGGGAGGAATGATGTCATCACATGATGTCATGGCAGGTGACGTATACGTGACATCACTGTGAACTTGTAATGGTTTTCTGTAGCTACTGTATAAGGTGAGTTCGTCTGATGATGACACGTAACTGTGTCAAAACAATCGTGGAAAATATTGAGTCTAACTCTATTATAGTGAAGTGTGACTCTCTAATTACTTGTGTTACTTGTGGATCAATTTATTTCGCTGTAAATAGCATCAGGTATGTATATTTAAGCACTTTTAATACTTTTAAAACTTCTTGAAATGTTATCACAATTCAATTGTTTCTGATATCATGAAAGAGTATGTGATGTCAAGGCCAGAATATAGTGACCCTCTTCTAAACATTTGACTGTCTCTTTGATCTGCTGTCTCCTTCTTGTGCCTACAACAAAATGTGTAGTGAAACTATGTGTGCAAATATTTATCTTGATTATTCTTACATTTTGTGGAAGTTATATAAAAAGTAGCTAGAGAAAGTAATGTCAATGTAAATACGAGAGTTGTCCATAAAATAACCTTCCCAATTTTTTTTCACAATGAGAAACATTTATTGACATTGAATAATACATTTTTGGAAAGCGTAGACTATTTTCTATTTTTCGACATAATCGCTGTTCTGATCGATGCATTTGTGCACGTGGTGTACCATCTTTTGCATACCTCACCGTACAACTCTCCCGCCACCCGGTGAAGATAGCTTAAACCAGTTTCTTTCAGTTTCTCCCCGGTTGTGAAATGCATCCCATGCAGGTGTTTCTTCAACTCAGGGAAGAGATGGTACTCACTTGGGGCTAGGTCTGGACTGCAAGGAGGGTGTGTGACAGTATCCCATCCAAATTTGTTGATGAGATTGGTTGTCACATGCCTTTTGGTATACCCTAAATGATCGGTCAACATTTTGTGAATGTAGGTCTTGCTGACATCAGGGATCATCTTGCAGGTCTCCCAAACCGTCACCCTTCGATCTTTCAGCATTGCTTCTTCCACTTTCACAATTGTTTTGTCTGAAATCGATGGCCGTCCTGGACGTCTGTACATCTGTCTTAGAATTCTCTGCACCATTTGTGCACATGCTGTACGCTCATACACTGCTCTCCGTACACTTCACACAGTTGGGAATGAATGCCCACTGGTGCAGGCTTTTTGCACACAAAAAATGCATCACAGAGTGTAATTTGCATCTGAAGGGAAGTTCCATTTCTAACAGCTGCCAAGCCAAGACTGAGCGTCGCAGGGCAGGGTACTGGGAGAGGGAGAAGCAAGCTACATGCCAGTGTTGCTGGATCTCCTGTAACATCATTCCTCGCAACTACAGATCCTTGGGTACCTTATTTTACGGACAACCCTCGTACATGAGATTCTTTTTTATTTGATTTTGCTTTTTCTGCTGGCTGATATTGTGAGGGTTCTTTTACTTGGCACACATAGCTTGTGTGGTTTTAACTTAAACTGCAAGCTGCCATCTTGTACTGTCTGCTTAAAGGCATAGAAAACTAATATTATACAATATTTTTCCTGATAGTGCTATCAAGAGGGCTCTAACTTTAAAAGTGACTCAGGCTAACAGCAGTAAGTTAACTTTAGGTTTTTAACTTTTGTTTTATTTATTTTTGTTAGGAAATGCACTCTCATTCACTCCCAGATTCATATTTCTGGACTCTGCAGAGGTTAGGGAATTTGTATTTTCAAAAGGTTCCTCTGCCCCAGAAGGAAATTGAACCCGGACCGCTGGGTTGAAAATCTAGAATGCTGACTACTCAACTAAACAGGCAGTCTCCTGAAATTTGTTCATTGGTGAGTTTTTATTTTCTAAATAAAACTTTTAATTAGGAACTTGAAGCAGCCTTAGGAAGAAAGAGAGATTTACTGGTGGTATATGCAGGAGAGACAGATAAAGCTCTTTTGAATTTACATGTATTATACAGATGTAAAACAATAGCAATACCATTTTATGCAGCTAAAAGATTAGTCAACTCTGAATTCAAAAAAATTATTGCAAAATATTACTATGAAAAATCAAAGAATAAAAGATGGGAACTACCAAACATTCAAACAGTAATTCCTGAGTATCCTCGAAAAACAGCAGTTGCAACCTTCAGGTTGATTACAGGACATGATTGTCTGGCAAAACATTTAAACAGAATTGGGATATATTCTTCACCACTCTGTCCTCTATGTGATCTGCAAGAGGAAATGGACCGAGACCACCTTCAAATATGCCCAGCCACTTCTAGTGCCCCATCCATCAGTGAAAAATATTGGAGAGCAAGAGGATTAATGACTTCATTGTCAGAAATCCAGCATTAGCTAACAACAACAGATGTAAAACAAATATAAGCCTGGGTGATAGGTAGTAGTGTACCATGTGGTCATATTTTATTTATAAACCTTTGTCCAGAAACTGTTATAGTTTTTTCACTCCAACGAGGCAGCTCAAGGTTATTCCTTCCACACACTGTGCCTCACTTGGCCTTAGGGATGAGAAATTGCCTTATTAGGAACCAGTGGAAGTAAATTCTTACTTTTTCACATGTTAAAGATTTGTATCATATGAAGAATAGTTGTGGAACATACATTTGTAAACAAAGAAACACATAAAGAAATATTAAGTTCTGTAATAACAATAGTGTTTTAAATTTAAAATAAATTAACATTATTAGTTTCCTGCTGTATTAATTTGCTCCTTGTTACATCCAGTAACGTTAAACAATAGTGAACTGGTGGCCCAAGAAAATTAGTTTTGATCCATTCTTCCCTTCCCTAGCTATATCTACAATAATACTTCTGTTTTTCGCAGAGCTTCCTGCTGTCGAACGGTATTCTCTTGGCCGCTGTCCTCCATGGCAATTACAGCGTGCCCAGTTCGACCTGGAGCTTTCGACGAATGCTAAGTTAGCTACCCCTCCATCGGTGTACCGTCAGCTTTTCACCGAGATCCTGGGACGTGGGCCCAAATGACCTAGCTGTCGACGGGCCCTTAAACCCCACTCACTCACTCGCTCCTGGGACGTTACCGGAATTACACTCCGGTATTTACTGATGGTTCCCAGGTGGATGGGGCTACAGGGTATAGTTTTGTGCATAACGGTGAGACTCACAAGTACCGTCTTCCAGACTTGAGTTCCGTTTTTACCACCGAACTGTTTGCAATCTTTTATTTCATCCTTTTTATCTCCAGTTCCGGTCCCGGAAGTTTTATCATCTGCTGCGACTCTCTGAGCGCACTGCAGGCATTGCAACAGTTTGTCGGCATGTCAGCACTAATTATGAAAATTCAGACACTCGTTTCGCAGTTACTCTTGCGAGGATACCAGATTGTTTTTACCTGGACCCCAGGCCCCGTAGGCATTCCCGGCAATGAAGCGGCTGATGAGGCTGCTAAGTCTGCCTGCCGTTTGCCGGAGATTTTTACACGCAGTCTTCCTTACACGGATGTACAATGGTACTTCAGTCACCATCTTTTATCTGTCTGGCAACAATCATGGGAAGCGTTGGATATCACTGGCACTCAATTGCGGATGATCAAGGAAACCGTGCAACCTTGGATAACATCTTCAAGGAATATCAGGCGGGCAGAAGTCATCTTGGCCCGCCTGAGAATAGGTCACACGCGCATCATGCATGGACACTATCTGCGTGGTGAGCCGGCGCCGGTATGTTCCACCTGTGGCCCATGTCCTAGTTGATTGTCCGCGCTACAATCGTGAGCGCCAGTTGTTTGGCCTGGGTTCTACTTTAAAGTCGATCTTAGGCGACTGTGGTAGCTGTGGATTCAATGCTGGGGTTCGTCGGCAGTATTGGCTTTGGTAAGCAAGTTTAAATTTTATTTCATGGTAATTATTATTTATTTATGCCAACAAACTTACTGTTGGTGTTTTTAAACACACAAGCCGTGTGTGGGCAAAGTTTAAGAGGTAGAACCGGAACTTAAAAATTCAAAATTCAAATACGAACTGGCTTGAGAATTTAATGCCATTCTGGCAGTTTGTCACAATAGCTCAGTGGTAGAGCGTCCGCCCGGCAAGCGGAAGGTCTGTGGTTCAAATCCCAGTTGTGGCATTGAATTTTTAAGTTCCGGTTCTACCTCTTTATTTCATGGTTTTACTTTTTACCTTTTACATTTTATCTGCTTACCTTTTTAGATTATTTTACACTTTTTTAACTGTTTTGAGCTTACCTTTTAGACAAGTTTTAAGTTTTAACTGTTTTAGCTTTTGTCTGTTTTAGCTTGGGTTTTAATATTTAACTTTGAGTTTTAAGTGGTGGTGAGTTTTATCCGTTTTTTATCTTTTGACTTGGGGCTCTAATGACCTAGCTGTCGACGGGCCCTTAAACCCTAATCGCTCACTCACTCACTTGCAGAGCTTCCAAACTAATTTGGGGAAAGGGAAATAAACGGCACACCATGCACTAGAGTTTGAACTCTTTTCAAGTTTGACATCACATAACCAGGAGATGGACAAAATTAATGGAAGTTTGTAGCAGCCATTTTGGGTACCTTCAATCATTGATTAAAATGTTATCTATTTGTGTGCAATATTTCAGTTTTCGTTTAAATAGCTTTCCTATCTTTTTTTATCCATACTGTATAAGTCCTCCATATGTCAGAAATTCAAGCACATAACCAAAGTGTTTATGGACATCAGTTTACTGACAAAACATGATCACATGGTAACTATTCACCTACCAGTGAGCTGTGTAAGTCATATTTATTTATATCCTGTATAATACCTTATAAATTGTGTGATGTTTCCATTTGTGTGAAGTGTATTTTAATACTAGATTGTATCCTTGCTTTTGGATCAGGAGTTGCAGCCCTTCTGTCAGAGCATGAAGGCAGCAGCGAAGGTACGCTTGTTGCAGACAACATGATACCTACCAATCTGTCTGATTTGCTGATGTTTGATCGCATAGGAGATGAAATGTGGCACTTTGTCAGTCTGCTCACCCTCAGAGCACTCTCGAGCAATATGGATCTATGCCTTTATCTTAATGCAACATTAAAATTTCAGGTTTGTATGCTCTTTTCAGTATTGCATGTAATAACATATCTTTTATTTTATACAAACACACCACTATGGTTTACTTTTATCGTCTCTGCCATATAGCCTCAAGCACTACGTGTGTATATGTAAGAGAATTCAACAATGCACATGTGATTGACTTCAGCATTGGATAAAGAGGATAAATATTGCAAGCTTGCTATTGTATCCATTATGTTATTAAAAGTTACTGTATTGATGACCGTGATGAAATGACATCCGGACCAAGGTTCTGTTACGGGTGGCCCAGAGAAATTCTCAGGATAGCAGGTCCCTTTTTATTACTTTAAAAAACATGCAAACAGGGGAGATGGGCCAAGGTTAAGAAGGAGGACAGTTGTTAAGAGAGAGTCGACTAGGGCAGTATTATCAAACAGTCAGGCTTCTATGCAAGACAGTGCGTGGGGAGTAGATGCTTTAATGGGTTCTAATAATGAACAAACGAGTATGGGCAAACTCATAGCTACTCCACAGCAGTGATAACAATAGTGAATGACTCACCTTCATTCTCCAGCTCTGTATCATTTCATGTTGAATAATAACTATAATTTAGTTAGATTGGTGTGCATCACTTCCTCTCCCTTGAGATGCTATACAGCCAAACCCAGCTGTACTCAGTATTTCATCATATGAGGGTGATACCAAAAGTAAGGTCTCCAATTTTTTAAAAATATAAAGAAATGTTTATTGGTACCAAATGATACATAGTTTTGAAGCTTAAACATCTTTCTACTTTTCCACATAATCACCATTTTGATTAATGCAGTTTTGTAAATTCTGTGGTAGTTTTCGTACGCCCATGTCATACCAGTCTGCCGCCATGCTGTTGAAGAAGCATTGGACCTCATCTTTCAGTTTGTCGTCTTCCAGCTAAGTGTTCTTTCATCTTTGGAAACAAGTGGTAGTCACCGGGTGCTAGGTCTGGGCTATAGGGTGGATGGGTGATGATGTCCCATACAAACTGTTGCAGAAGATCCATGGTTTGAGGGGCAGTGTGGGGGCGAGCATTGTCATGGAGAAAACTTTTGCCCTTGCTAAACATTCCTCCTCTTCAGATCTGAATTGCCTGTCTTTGTTTTTTCTAATGCCTGACAGTATTTGTCATCATTTATTGTTGTCCCAGGATCCACAAAGTCGACCAAAAGTATCCCCTTTCGATCCTGAAACACAGTTGCCATGACTTTACCAGTAGACTCTGTTCTTTTGAATTTTTGCTGCTTGGGTGAATCGGAATGCTGCCACTCATGTGATTGTTGCTTGGTCTCAGGTGTGAAGTGGAAAGCCCAGGTTTCATCACCCATGACTGTTGAATCCAAAGGGTTGTCCTTTTCATTTGCATAGCGTTGAAGAAATTGGCAGGAAGTTTCAGCGTGTTGCCTTTTGAGGTCTTCTGTCAGCACTCTTGGGACGCATCTTGTGCACACCTTCCAAAATTTCAACTCTTCAATTATGGTGCTTCGATAAATCTCAGGAACAATAATGCAGAGCTCATTGAGAATGACTCACCGATCATGAAGCACGATTTGTTCAACCTCTGCAATTTTCTTGTCAGGAATTGACAGTCTGTCACTTTTTTCCTCATCATGAATTTCCATACGACCATCTGCAAACTTTCAACCCACTTGTGGACATTTTTCACACCCGTACAAGACAGTTCATACACTTCCATCAAGTGTTGATGAATTTTGATTGGTTTAACCCCTTTTGTACTAAAAAACCGAATAACTGTACGAACTTCGCACCAGGCTGTAGTTGCTAACAGGAGCTCCATTACAGCTGGCTGCCAAGCCAAGACTGAGGGCTCCAGCGGATGTGTGGTGGTTTCTGTAGAGAATGGAGGGATGAAAGAAAAAAGCAGTATGGCTAACATCCACCAAACAGTTTACCTGCGACCCCAGCACTTTGGAGACCTTACTTTTGGGATTACCCTCGTATATTGATAAAGTAATCCGACCAAAGATTGTGTTCTGTAAACACACACCATGTGCATTGAGGTCATTTCCTCATGGCGCTGTCCACGTAGCTAACTGGAGCATACAGTATTAATGTGACCAGTGGCAATGTCGAAGGAACAGCCTCAATACCTTCAGCAAAAGTTTTATATCATGATTTTACTGAAAATATAGATTTTGAGGTCTCTAAATCCCCCCAAAACATATATCTATATTTTTTAGAAAAAAGTTCCCATTTTGTGCATGTGGATGTATGGTTGGTTGTGTGCATGTGTGTACATGCATGTGAATGGGAGAGAGACAGATAGACAAACAGACACTTACACACACACACACACACACACACACACAGCAGACATAGAGATACAAAGAGAAGACTGTAACTCAAAAGCGAAATGTCAATAACCACCAAACTTGGAACTTCAAGATAAGAAGAATAGTGTATTTTAACTACTTCCACTCCAGTATAACCAGATGGTTAAGCAGGTTTCTCACACTGTATTTGTTTTACAGAACCAATTTAATATTTTAATCCTTAAAAATCTTATTCATTTTATTGAATTTTTTGAATGATTGTTTATATCCCTAATTGTTTTCAATCTTTTGTATTTCTTAGTCATTTAGTTACAATGTTTAATTTGGAACCATTCAAATTTGCAACATATGTAATGTTCTCCAGTTCCTTATTATATCCTTAATTTTTCAATGGGAAACCAGCCTGTGAATTAGATTCTGAAACATGGTATGTTGATGGGTTTTTGGCATAAAGTTATTGTTTTTAATATTATTGTGAGTGTGCATAGGTTTTCTGTATATGTCATGTTCTAATTTATCCTTGTGTCTCATTTTTTTTAATTCAGAAAAGGCCCCTTGTTCCATTTGCATGCCATATTTTGTTGATCTGTCTTATAGATTCATAGTTTAAAAGCATCTGAGCCAATCTTTAGAAATCATAGTGAAGATTTTGTCCATGTGTCTAAACTGGCTCCTAACCCTAGACTACTAAACTGCTATGAAAGGTGTTACTAAACAGTAGTATGACATACTATGCATTTATTTGCACTTCAAATACAAACATTATTGTGGAAAGTAGCTCCATATGGATTATACATTTTTGTTTGTTTACGAGGGTAATACCAAAAGTAAGGTCTCCAAAGTGCTGGTGTCTCAGGGAAACTGTTTGCGTGGATGTTGGTCATACTGCTTCTTTCCTTCCCCTGCTCCACTCTCTACAGACACTACACATCCTCTGGGGTTCTCAGTCTAGGCTTGGCAGCCGTTGTAATGGAGCTCCTGTTAGCGACTACCGCCAGGTGCAAAGTTCTCACAGTTATTCGGTTTTTTAGTGCAAAAGGGGTTAAACCAATTGAAATTCATTGGCAATTGGTGGAAGTGTATGGAGAGACTTGTATGGATATCAAAAATGTCCGCAAGTGACGTAGAGAGTTTGTAGATGGTCGTACGGAAATTCATGACAAGGAAAGAAGTGAGAGACCGTCAATTCCTGACGCAATTGCAAAGGTTGAACAAATTGTGCTTTAAGATTGGCGCTGAGCTCTGCATTGTTGTTCCTGAAATTTCTCGAAGCACCATTCACAGGACTTTGACTGAAGAGTTGAAATTTTGGAAGGTGTGTGCAAGATGGGGCCCAAGAATGCTGACAGAAGATCACAAAAGGCAATGCACTGAAAGTTCCCGCCAATTTCTTCAATGCTATGCTGACAAAAAGGACAACCTTTTGGATTCAATAGTCATGGGTGATGAAACTTGGGCTTTCCATTTCACACCCGAGACAAAACAACAATCTTGTAAGTGGCAGCATTCTGGTTCAGCCAAGCCCCGAAAGTTCAAAAGAACAAAGTTTGCTGGTAAAGTTATGTCAACTGTGTTTTGGGATCGAAAGGGGATATTGTTGGTTGACTTTATGGATCCTGGGACAACAATCAATGCCGACAGGTATTGTCAGACATTAAGAAAACTCAGATGGGCAATTCAAAGCCAAAGAAGAGGTATGTTGATCAAGGGCATCAGCCTTCTCCACAATAATGCTCACCCCCACACTGCCTGTCAAACCGTGGATCTCCTGCATCAGTTTGGATGGGACATCATCACCCATTCACCCTATACTCTGGACTTAGCACCCAGTAACTACCACTTGTTTCCCAAGTTGAAAGAACACTTGGCTGGAAGGCGCTTTAGTGATGACGAGGTGGCAGATGAGGTCCAATGCTTCTTCAATAGCATGGCGGCGAGCTGGTATAACATGGGCATACAAAATTTGCCACAGCGTTTACAAACATGCATTGATCGAAATGGCGATTATATGGAAAAATAGAAAAAATTTTCAAGCTTAAGATCTATGTACCATTTGTTGTCAGTAAACGTTTATTTAAATTTTAAAAACCAACATATCAACAGAAACATGGTGTTACCTATGGCTAAACCTGGTGTTTGTTGATAACAGTTTTTATTGAACATGAACTATTTTGCTTGATGTGTTAATTTATAGATAGAATGTATGCTTCAATTTGTAATGGTGAAAATCCCTGATATTAGAGCCATAGTTTTATCTCTTTTGGTATCTTGTCTGTGGCAATGCTAGCAAATGAAGTGTCAACATGAAATCATACTTAAATTATATTTCTATTAACCGAAATGTTCTTTTGGTGTTAACATTTAACAGGACAAACTTCTTCAGCTTCAGTCTCAGAATATTCCAAACTTTGAAGAAGAAGGTGCAGGGGAAGGAAAGCCTGTCAGGGGTAATATCATTGTTGACGAATGCAGCTTGCTAAGAAATCAGATCTTGATTTCAACGTATATGGTTGGAGGCACTGGTGAAAGATTCATTCCTGGCATCAATCCTGACTCTGTACAAGGAAAGATAGAACTGTTTGCAGCCTATCCGCCACCTATTCTAAGGGATCTCAGGTCCTCGAGGAAATGCAGAAGCACACGTCCAAAAATACAGAGTGAGTTGCAGAAATTTCTTCAAGATACCAGACATGGACTTCATGACATAAACTGGTTGTCACATGCAAGACGGGCATATAGGATATCACGTCAAGAGGACATTAAGGCAAGTTAAACTTCTATCTGCTTCATCATTAGCTGTGGATGTAATTACCTGATATGGAAAGGTTCTGTTACATTTGCATTAAATCATCATCTTATTCCTTTAGTTTGACAGTTGAATGGTAACATAAGTTTGTGCTTGTGTTGAAACAGATACCAAAAGATCATAGTAATCATCTTTATTCACCATTAAGCTTACAATAAGCAAGCAATAGGTTTCATTAGTTGGTTATTTACAAATACAGAATGTTTAAAATGTATATACATAGAGATCTAAGAATCAATGCAGGTTTTACATACCTATTAACATTAATATGTAATCATAGAACAATTATTTACTAAATAGGTTTACAGACTACTAGATTTGCTTATGGTCTAACACATGGTGTATAGTATATGTACTTTGGTGGCAGTGGTGGAGGTGGCGATAACCATCATCATCTAATTAGGTCCTGCTACATGTTACATCACTAAATTTATATAAATTCACTAGCATTACTATTGTTGGACAGAAAAAATGCTTATTTAAACCAGTTTTTTAACTTTTTAATATGACATAAATTGTGTGCTTTAACGAGATGTATATTTTTTGTTAATTAAGACTTTGTCTACCTCTTATGGTTTACCAGTTACACAAAAGTCATTCAGAATATAGAACACTTCAGAGATTATTCCCAGAAAATTCAAGATATACGTTTCATTTCTCATGAAAGTATCTAAAGATGTGATATTTTAAACAAAACCATTATAGCCATTTTTGAGAAAATAAAAAAATGTTGAAACTTTTTTACGTAAAGGGAAATCTGCTTTCTGCACTAGATTCATTATCACTGTCACCAGAATCTTCTTCAAATTCTGTTTCATATATTCAGAAAAATCACCACTTTTACTCTCGATTACACCTTGTATCAGTTTTCTCCACTTCTTGTCATCGGCGCAAATTTTTTTCACCGCCATAATGGCTACTGAGGTGAGTGAAACAATGCTAAGATAAAATTGTTTTTCCTTGATTGAAAGAAATGATTACATCATACTGACCAGAATTACAAACACCACATGCTAGCATTTTATTCCAGATGTATACAAATGACATCTATGAGAGTAAATCTAAACTATGTCGAATTATCTGGAGCAATGCAGCGTGCGAGCTGAGCTCGTCATATGATTCATATGCCAAAAACATGCATGCGAGCCCCAGTCATCAAATGATGTAAATGGGTTAATCATTTTCAAGATTTGGAGAAATGTTATTAGCACAAGCTATCAAAGAACATCTATTGTGGAACCAAATAAATACAAAACTTCTGCACACAGCTTATGTACTTTGGGAAAGCATCCTCTTGACAGTCCTTCATAAAACTGCGTAAGACTCAACCATCAATTATATTTCCTTTGCATCTCTTCACCACATCACAGGTCAATGAATTCACACAGTGTAATGAAGGTGGAACGTTATCAATAATTTGTTTAGAATTAAAACATGTAGCAAACATACACAACACCATTTTCAGGCAAGCTAAGTCACAGAACCTATGTGCAAATTGCTCTGATAGACTGGATAGGATGCATGCGTGCATTTATAACGTTTCAAGTTCAGCAATTCTTTACGGTTACATAAAGACAGATGATAAGTATTTTTCACTCTTTTTCGTTTTACATATCTATAACAACAGTTTCTACATAAAAGCTGCACTTCTACCTGATAATTATGTAAGAAGAATGTTTTTTTCCCTAAAGTTGTAAATTTAGCTCATTTAAATGCTATGTAATATATGTTCAGAACACCAAATCGGTTATCCAATCTGAATCACTCAACTGGGAGCAGTTAATTGCTTAACGAATAACATTCAAGCTCATAACATTTCACTATTTGCAGATGATAATAATTTACTAATGACAGAAAACTAATGAAATGTTAAATAATTCACTAAGCCAAGCCAGTAAAGATTTGGTGTATTGGATAGATAACAACAACCTGGTATTAAACACTAACAAAACATATCTTCCTTTCATAGAAGTTTGAAAACAGTGTTGTTGTAATTAATTTAATTTAAAAGGTGAGTTAATTAATAACACTGAACAACACTTACAACATATTTTTCCGGGACGCGTTTCGAAGGTAACTTTCCTCCATTATCAACCGGACAATAACTGGGTTTCCATGGTGCTTGATGCTGCAGATGGTGGTGTTTCTTCTGGTGGCGGTTCGATGAACTTACTGAAAATGTCTCTCTGAGGAATGTCGAAATTAAATACTCGGTTTCTATTTTTTAAAATAAAGATTTGTTCCCATGTGGACAGTTCTTGTTTTCCGGTTATGTGTTTAAGAAGTTTCGGTTCTAGCTTTATGTCATCACCTGGCTGAATTAATATTGATTGAAGGTTCTTGATTTATGACTATATTCATAGAAAATTCAATAAGCTACAACTTTTTCCTTTGGCGTATTTCAATAGATTCAACGGTTTTTGTGTAAATTAAATGTAAAAAACCCACAATTTATGACAACAAAAAGGCAACAAATTGTGGGTTCTTTAAAATTTGATTTACCCCAAAACCGTTGAATCTATTGAAATACGCCAAAGGAAAAAGTTGACATTTATTCAATTTTCTATGAATATAGCCAGGAGATGATAAAATTTTTTGATAAAAATATTTTTTTTTAGATAACTAAACATTTTAACATTTTGGCATTAGACTTTCTTGTTATTCACAGCATGAGAAATTTGCTGTTGAAGTCTGGCAGATCATTTCACTTCCACCCTGTATAACAAGTTGAACACAGACTAGAAATGTATATCTGACTTTATTGTAATGTAAATATATAAATTTAATTATTGATATATCCTATATTAAAGTACTATGTACAGAATTGATTTAAAGGATTAAATAAATTAAAAAAAACCAATGTTTCATTTTCATGTACATCTGTGTTGCTTCAGTTCCCACAAAGTGTTGAACTATGATGTCAAGTGTCACTTACCATCACTCATAGCCGCCATCCGATACCTCGCTTGACTAGCTGCTAACATTCTATGGTGCATGCATGCACACAGCAGTCCCTGTGCACATGGAAGGAAAATACACTCAAATACCCATCCCTAATCTATATCATTTAGTTTACACAATTCCTCTAAATTCCTAATTTGCTATTTATCTCCAAAAATGTTCTTTACAGCTACCTCAGATCCTCACCGAACCCATTTTTCTTTAATCAGTTGACTTCTTCAGTCCAGGTGGCATTTTCAGTGCAACTGCACTCTGGACATAAGTTCTGCTCCAGATTTCTTTTTATTCCCTTTAATTTTCATGTTGCTAATCGAACCATGCTAACATCTCTTTCTTGTTACATCTATCATTATACTCCCTATATTATCATTCTGTATATTCATTTTACAGAATGCAGTACTTCTGGACATAGTGGAGCAAGTATCAAAGGCATGTGGTAGTGCAGACCCAAACTTAAGTACAGAATGGCAAGAAGTAGTGATGGCTAGGAATCAAGAATTGTATCCTGAAGAGATCCTAGGGATTGAGCTAACCATCAGGTTAGTGAAATAATTTCAACTTTAATTTTAGGACATTGATCCAGGACTAAGGATCAATTAGGTATGGGTTCACTAATTTTCATATCACTTAATAGGTCACAGAGTGACATCAATTTCTTGCACACTCAAATATAAGGAAATATAAGATATTGGATCACTAATAAGTTGTAGGATTTTCATGCACTTGAAATACATTAAATATAAGCTCACTGGACAAAAAATTAGTCAC
This sequence comes from Tenodera sinensis, assembly GCA_030765045.1. Taxonomy (NCBI): domain Eukaryota; kingdom Metazoa; phylum Arthropoda; class Insecta; order Mantodea; family Mantidae; genus Tenodera; species Tenodera sinensis. Next base: position 6,732,823 of record CM060969.1, read on the forward strand.
CCTCTGTAGAAATGAGCGATGAATCTTTACGACTTGACAGATGATGCTGCAGTTCAGCCATGTGGTTAACTTCACGCTCACTGTTGCTGCATGATCAGACAGTCATGGCAAACTGTGAAACATAGCGTGTGAAGCATTCAGTGTAGTGCAACATGGGGAAATGGAAGGACATGACAGAGTGACAAAAAGAGCCAATCATGTCAAAGCGGACTATCCAACAGGTCCACAAGCTGTGGTACACTACACGAGGCCACGAAACACGTCAGAATTGTGGTCAGAAAAGAATCATGACTGAGAAGGACTGGAGACGAGTTTCACGGCTAGTAAATGCAAATTGCTTCCAAACCCGACAGTAATTGCTCCAGTCCATGAATGTAGGTCCATCCCGACCTGTTAGCAAGAGGAGAGGACATTGCAGTGGGAACTGCATTCCATGAACATTGAAGGAGGCCCTTGTTCACAGAGACACATAAAGCTGCGTGACTTCAATCACCAAACATGGACAGTAGCTGACTGACAGAATGTCATGTTTTTGCCTCTATTCAAATGACGTGCGTTGTCTTGTGCACTGCAAGCCACATGAAACATTCATCTGGATTGTGTGCAGGGTCAGGTTCAAGCAGTGATGTTTCTTACTGTGGATTGGGCCTGCTCCATTAGGTGACCAATAGGATGAACCAGCATGTTTATTTGAACATTCTGGTTGAGCAGGTGTTGCCATTTAGTCAATATCTACATGATTGTGATGTTGCCTCCCCTTTACTTCAAGATGACAACTGCAGGGTTCATCGGGCTAGAAGAGTGTTGGACTGGTTGGAGGAACACACACGCACTTTATCACATCTCGATTGGTTGGTACTCAGACTCACCCAAGTTGAACCCGTCAAAAATTTGTGGGATATGTTGGAAGACGGGTGAAACACCAAAATCAGCATCCTCACAATTTGGTGGATATGTGCGAACAACTCATATGTGAGTGGTGTCAGCTGGATTTACCGTGCTTGCAGAACCTTGCGAACTCACTTCCTAACCGAACCCAGGCAGTTATCTGGTCCAGGGCTGGTGTTGGACATTATTAATGTTGAGTTGACCAGGGGTGACTAATAACATGTACGCACAATTTATACTTGAATTAAAAGCAATTTTCATTAACGGAAACTTATGTCTTACATTCACTTGATTTTCCCCACCCATTCTTTTTTTACAAATACTTATTCTTTTATCTATTCTTGCCAATCAAGATAAACTTTTGAAAAAATGTTATCTTATATTTCTTTTTGTGTTTATGTTGTACAGACCCCTTAAATTGTTGGATTTTATCAGAATAAGAATGAGAGACAGTATTATATAACTATATATATTACCAACATTTTAATAAAACATATTACAACACTTTAAATTACACTCTTTTGTTAGTTGTCACATAGTCTCAGCATCTGCCACCAGAGGGCTGGCTATCTTTATTGTCAGTCCTGAGATGGTTCTTTACATCTCCCCCAGGTGCTCTATCCCAGTGGAATGACCAGCTGCATGGGACTAGCGATTTGCTTCCATCTGACTGGCAAAGGATGGCAGTCCTTAGCGCAGTTCCTCCACTAAGTTTGTCTTCCTGCAGCAGGACCACATTTAAGAGGTGGTCACACTTTGTGCTAACTGCAGATTTGAAGCAAGAACTCCCTTTTCCATCAATGCATGAAGTTTTCTGGATTTTTTGCCTCAGTCTGAACAACTTACCCACATTCCTTTGAGATAGGCTTGGGTCCATAAATTATGGTCATTAGCCTTTCACCATTAAGAAAATGGGACAGCGTTAAGGTGTCAGCAATCCTCATCTTGTGCAATAGGCCATGGTTATCAACACAGTATTTACTGACTATTATCTAGGTTTATCTCTTCCAGGCTTATAGGCCATGGTCTAGAAGACATTGAAGATACCAACGTTTCGCCAAGTACTGTGCTTGGTATCTTTAGGGTAAGATGATCCGTTGTCTGCACTGGTCAGAGTTTGAATGCAGAAGCAACAACCGTTGGGGGCGGGTAGGGTTTGTTGTGCTGGCTAAGGGACTGATTGGCTCGCATTGGTTGGCAGCCCGATGCAGGCAGCAATGGTAGTGAATTGTTTGTGAAAGACTTCAAAGGTTGGCATGCCATCATACCTGGGTGGCTTGAATGCGCGCGGATGTTGAGTCACGTCCTGGTTTCTCAATCTCCAAGTTCGTAGTTTCACCAAGAATCTGTTCCACCCTAGTGATTGGTTGTGTGGTGTTGCTGTCAACAGTGTCTTCTGGGGTGCTAAGATGTTCCACAATGTCCTCTGGGGCATTAACTGTTGCCTGAATTCTTTCTTGGCTTCTTTCATACCAATTCATGCCATTGCATTCCGGAATACACTGTCTTTATTTCTACCTTTATTTTGGAACTCACTGCCTTCATTTTGCCTTTCTTTTGCCAGTTCTTTCAGCATTTCCTCCAATTTGCCATGGTTTCATGTCACTGCTACACCAGTGTAAGCTTAAGCTTGTCTCTTTTGTACTTACTTTATTTTCACAAACTTATTAGAGGCAACCTTGTGCAACTCAATTTTACACAATTTTACTCTTAAAAACTCTTCTAGCACATCACTTTTCAACATTGCCTGACAAAAACTGTCTCTGTTCCCTGACGACATGACATCATGTCACAGAGCTTCTGGTTTATGGGAAGCTTTCTCCATAGATGCTATATCATGTTACAATATGCAAAGTGCAGAGGCCCAATGGTCACCTGACTTACTGAAGTCGAGGTTCCTGGAGAGAGTCATTGCTACAGATGCTCAGTGGTGCAACTCGTGACAATTCTTGCAGGATGCCTTGGCTGTATTTGTGCAGTTTCTTGTCACCTACTTCCTTACCCTAAACTTTGGTGACCCTATGATTTTGTTACTTAATCTTCCCCTTTACTAACAAATTTCTTCTGCAGGATCGAGACAGGATAGTAACAAGTAACACCAAGAAATACAACATAACTCAACATTTATTATAAAATGAATACTGTAAAATTTAAACATGAAATTATTAAGGGAACACAATAAAATTTAACCATAACTTTCAAATCAAAACTGACAAGTCAAGAAAATGCAGTCTAACAGGAAATACATTGCTTTTTGTAATCGGACACTGCAGTTCTGTCCTCGCCCTCAACTGTTTTCACTAAACAAACAAGCCCCTGCCTCATGTACAAATCTTCCTTAACGTCTGTTACAATCTCTACACAAACACTTCACTTTACCAAGTTGCTCCCCAGTTAAATGGTGAAAGGTACCTCATAATGTGAAACCTCGATAGTTAACCGTTCTTTTAGAATTTCCCTACTTCTATAAAGAACTAATATTAATTTTAACGTGGTACTCATCCCTATGTTACAACTCGGAGCCACATGGCAGACGGCAAAACTCCCAGCCTGGAAGGTCAACGCACTCACAGTCGATGCACAACTGACCACTCTGGTTTCATGGCCTCTCAGCAAATTCGCCCTTCCACTAGAGCGCCAACTCTTACTGGGAATTAGCTTGCTAATTCCACTCACAAGTCTATGCAGCACCATTCTCAAAAGGAACCACATAAACAATGCAGAGCCAGGCTTACACACCTGCCTAGGTTCACGAACAGCCCCTATGCCTTCTAAGCAACTTGCTATGGTCCCCTGTTCGACTCTGGGCTGCTCGGGACCAACTCACTCCAGGGCACAACTGACGGTCTACTCAACCACACACTGCTCGCAGAACGTATCACCCACTCAACCAGCCTTTGTCTCTGACGTAACACACACGGCTGTTCCATCTTTGAGCCGGCCACCCCCGCATTCTGGCTCTTCCAATGATCCTTCATGTACTTACTTTAAAAACAGGTCTTGTAATTGTAATGAAATGATAAAGACTCATTTATATAAATCATAGATGACGAAAATTATTAGATTAACTTTGTATGTTGCTTACAGATATGGAGTAAACTGTCAGCTTATTCAGCAACTACCACAGTTGCAGGAAAGTTTGGCTCACCTCTTACACATCTCTCATTCTCTTGTGAGGCATCGAGTGCACAAGTCATTTCAAGGTTTTGATTGGTTCCTGGCTACAGTGTTCTTGCTTTGTGGAGGGAATGTAGACAAGTAAGTTTTGTCCAAAGTAATCTGGTAATATAATTGTACAAGCTTTAAGTAATATACAAGGAACAGGTTCAGATTTATGAAAGCCATTGCCCTAGCTGGCTATGGGGCAGTACCATTCTAAATTTTGGGTAGATTACAAATGCAAAGTTTGTAGTTTCCCACAAAAACAGACTGCTTTTTTCATGTGCATTCTTAACTGTGGAGTGATCTGAAGATAAAAAGTTTATTTTATGGTGCCAAGTTTGAAAGCACTTCTTGTTTCTAATGGGAATACATGCACAGACAATATAAAGGTCAATGAAAGACAAAATTATTCATCTCTGGCTCTTTACAATGTATGGAAAAAACAGGAGCATGGTGTCTTAGATGAATTATAGTAACAGGAGCACTGCATGAACATAATTGAAGTCTGACTTTATGAAACATAATTTCCCATTCAAATGAAATGTAACTCACATGACAAGTGTGTAGATATTGCCTCAACTAATGAGTACTTGTAAACAGTGAGAAACTGCACGTAGTACAGTGTTACCATAGGCCTCCAGTAGATTTCATATCAGACACACCTAGTGTTAACCTGGAAAAATATGAACTGGTTGGAGAATTCAATGTCATTCTGGCAGGTTGTCACAGTAGCTTAATGGTTAGAGCACCCGTCTGGTAAGCAGAGGGTCTATGGTTCAAATCCCAGCTGTGGCATTGAATTCTTCAGTTCCGATTCTACCTCTCAAATATGGTGTATTATTGCAGTATATTACATTATAACATTATATTCTTTATTATAACAACAATTTAAGTGGTTTATTGAATGCAAGAAGCTAAATAGGCCTGGGAACTATATGTGGAAGAATACGGGAGTATTAAAATGCCAGTGAGGTTCATAATAGGTCCAATAGACACAATGTCCAATGACAGGTGCAGCCCTCCACTCACATTGGGTGTTTTATGTGACTGGATGTTGTAACCATCATTACAAATGAAAAATGCCTTGTCTATTATACTACTTATGCTTTTAAATGATAGAGCATGTGTCATGTGAGTAAAATTTGGGGGAAAACATTCATTTTGAAAAAACAGGGGCCACATTATGAATTTTATAATACAGCCGATTGATTATATTTCAAGTTTCTTTGCATTCTGAAGTTGGTAATAGTGATGTCATCATTTATGTAATGTCCACAGCAAGGTTGACCAAGGTCAGTCACCTTGAGAGTGTCAGAGAGATCTGATGAAACTAGTTTTGTGTTTCTATAACTTACACCGCACATTTAAGATAAGCAAAGCCTGTGTTATTTGTTATATTGGTGAATTATATTTGCTTCACTGTTAATAGCTTTCAGTGTGTATACCAAAAGGAAAAACAATACTTCATGGATTGATGAATGAGAGCTTTATTAACACATGTTACAATGGAAAACATTTCAGAGCAAACAATAATAAACAGTATCAGTTTGTATGAAAATATGAACTAAAATGTTGTTTATTGTACAGGTGTCGCAGTTTTATAGCAAACTTCTCCGTTCTGCCAGCTGCACCATTTGTTTGGCCGGCCTTTGCTGCAGCTGCTGATCATTCTGTATCAGATTTCTCAGCACGATGGACAAGTTTTGGTCATCTTGTGGAATCACTTGTCAAGATAGAGCTACCACTCACATTCTCAGCATTTAAGGTTTGTTTATATATTTGAATCCTATAGCTGGATTTTTGTACTCCTTCGACTTTTCTGAACATCATTTAGAAGCACTTTGTTTGATATGTCTTTATGTTTACGCTCACAAGCCACACAGCTCCATGACTCGTGTTTGTTTATGTACTGACCTAGTAAAAGTGAAATCTGCAGTGTTGCCAGCTTGTTTTCAATTAAACTAAAATGTCCCCAAAGGAAATGGTCAGAGACAAAAACATAAGACACAAAGTGTGTTCCAAATATCGAGATCTATCGCTGGTTTAAATTAATGTAATGACTTCCCTTCCACCCTGTATATATGTAGTCATATAGAGTGAAAAAACATGAAAATTAGAACTCATTTCACAAAATTCAAAAAAAGCTAATGCGAAAAAAGAGTGCCTCTACTCATGAATTAGCAACAGCATCTGTGCTCTGGCATATACATAAATATTATACTGCATATAATGATGTCATACAACGGACGTGGCCAAGCAGTTTGTTTTACTTTAAGAATCAGTTACAGTTTCAGTTACTTTAGAGTGCTTTTTCTTCTTTTTTTTAACCAGCTGATTAAGCATGTTCAGAAAAGCAGGCTAAGCAGTCTGTACATTTTAGAAAATAAGAGCATTTAGTGTATTAAGTAATGTGAAAACATCCCTCAGGAATATATAAAGTGCGTTCAAAAAGAAACGAGCCGGAGACATAATTACAAAAACCAGTACCTGTATGAGAGGTAGAATTGGAACTTAAAAATTCAATGTCACAGCTGGGATTTGAACCACAGACCCTCCACTTACTAGGCACACACAGCTCGTGTGTTTAAAAACACCAACAGTAAGTTTGTTGGCATAAATAAATAATAACAGTACCTGTATGTTAGAAGTATTGGCCCTGGCTGTTGAGACACTCATCCCACTGTGACACAAGACAGTGAATGGCTGTCTCATAAAAGTCCTGGAGCTGTGATGTGAGCCACTTCCACACGTACAGCTGGATGTCGTCATCCGAGGTGAATTGTTTGCCCCTCAGAGCCTTTTTAAGGGGACCAAAAATGGTGTAATCATAGGGAGAGAGGTCTGGACTGTATGGAGGGTGGCCGAGAACCTCCCATTTGAATTTCTGCAGGAGTGCCGCAATTGTGTTGGCCGTATGAGGCTTTGCATTGTCGTGGAGCAGAATGACCCCACGGGTGAGATTGCCTGGTCGTTTTGATTTGATCGCTTGGCGAAGGTTGGTCAAGAATTGCAAGTAACGCTGGGCATTCACTGTTTTCCCATGCTGCAGGAAGTGTATCACAAGGGGGTCATCTTGGTCAAAGAAGAACATCAGCATAACCTTTCCTGCACTTTGTGGATGGTCTTGGCTGTTTTTGGTGGTGGTGACCCTGGATGCTTTCACTGGAGACTTTGTTGTTTTGATTCTGGTTCGAAGTGATGACACCACGAGTCGTCTCCAGCCACCATTCATGCCAGGAACTCATTCCCTTCCCTAGAATAGTGCTGCAGATGACCAAGACAGTGGACCATTCGACATGCTTCCTGGTGTGGTTGAAGACTGTGGGGCACCCATTGGGCACACACTTTGCACAAGAGCAGTCATTCCTTCATGATGGTGTGAACACTTCCGACGCTCAATCCGACCTCAGCGGCTATGGCTTTCACTGTCACTTGGTGGTCCTGGGTAATGAGTGCATCAACCAGCTGGACGATGTCATCGGTAATGCAGTGTGGTGCTCCAGACCGTGCATCATTGGCTAACGACACCTGTCCTCCCCTGAAGCGCTTGACCCTTGCAAGGGACATGCAGTGTTTGCCGCACACTTGTGACATTCGTCGATGAATGTCCGTTCCCCCTACTCCTTCCACTCTCAGAAAACAAACAACACCTCTTTGCTCTTCTTTTGATGCCCCCATTTCACTGTTAGCAATGTGACTGGCAACATTGGATGATTGATGCATATTGCTGCTAGCTTTGTATAGTCACATTACATGCACGTGTACCCTCTAGCGATGGGCTGTGAACTTCCACGCTCTGGTCGGAACAACACTTTGTTACACACGCCACAATATTACCATCCTGTCACCAGTTTGCACATACCGGACTCTGGCTTGTTTCTTTTTGAACGCTCCTTATACTTAAAGCCAATCACTGGACTTAAGCGTGTGAAAAAGTGCTGTCATAATTATGTCCTACCACATAAGAGAAAATAAATGTGATGCATTACTTTCTGGGTAACCTTGTATTTTAAGTATTTATTGCATTATAACACATCAGATTTTTCATAAGAGCAATGACAGGGTGATTTTACCTCAAAAATTAACACGTTTCTTAGTAATATTCCAAGTTGTTTGGTACTAACATGTTTCAAGTTGGAGTCAACTTGAAATGTGTTAGCACCGAACAACTTGGAATATTACTGAGATAAGTGAAGCTTTTAGTTTCTAATTTGTTCTTAATTTAGATTCTTGTTGCTTCACTGTTAATAGCTTCATTATTTCCTTAATTCCATACCCTTTTCTACTTCCCAAATCAGGGCCAATTCTTCACGCTCAGTATAGTCAGGTAAAAAAGAGTCAGCTGCCAAGAATGCTAATTGATCCTTGACTGTACAGACAATCACTTCACTAATGAACAGAATGCTCAACTTCCAAGAATGTTAAACCATTCTTAATCATCAGCCGTTACTGAAACTTGTACTTTATTGTGTTTTGTAATTTAATAATTCACAGGAATGAACTTAAAAGAAAGTGAGAACTAATTTTTATGTTCAAAATTGCTGGAATTTTGCATTTCTTTGCAAAATAAGGTAATTTTGCTTCAATTGCACTCATTGCTAAAATTCACTATAATAATATTAATTTAATGATCAACATCACATAATTCGGAAAGATAATGGGAAATTGCTTTAATATGTTTGTTGCTTTTATTGTTAATGCAAAAAAAGTGTGCCCCATATACATGAGTATGCTCTTTGACCGTAGCAGGTGTAGCCATGTTGACATAGAAAGTTGCACTTGCGGCTAATAATGAATTATTGATTTCTATTTTTCCAGTTTCCAGTTCATTTTCTAATGATCGCTGCTTGTTTCTGAAAATTTAGGACATTAGAGACTTTTCAAAAATTCCTCCCAGACGCCAGACAAATGGTTAAATGAGGGCATGTCTGGAAATAACCAGAGGTCTGGCAACCCTAGCCAGAAAAGACTTCACATGATTCCCTGGTTGACAGCTATAATACCAAATTGTATTAGGTTGTCTCATAAGTAATGTCGGTTTTTTGATTTTGGTGTTTTGGAAAATTTATTGGGTTTGTTTGGTTTGGCAATGTTATTTACAGAATGCCATGGGTAACATTGCATACATTGTAAGCATATATCAGTCTTCAGTTGTTAATAAACAATCACAAAATGTAAATAACAATGTTTGAACTTGGAGTCCTTCTAAAGCGCTACTGGAAACAAGATTATAAAGCCACTGCCTCAGCTCGAAGAATGTGTGAAGTGGAAGGAGAAGGTGTTGTTAGTGAGCGTGTGGCACAACAATGGTTCCAACGTTTCAACAATGGAGACAAAATCACTAAAGATTTAGCACGTTCTGGAAGACCTAAGTATGGAATATTGAGGATACACGCCAAGTTTCGCGAGAAGATCTGCAAAGGAGAACGTAGGCTTTCAGAAGAAGTTGGTGCATCAAAAGATACCATACATCGCCACATTAAGACACTTGGAAAATCGTACAGAAGCTGTAGATCTGTACCTCATGAGCTGACACCTCAACAGGCTCAACGTAGAGTGGATATCTGTTGTCAGCTTATCTGTAATCCCATGGATGATAGGTTTGTCAGGAGAATTGTCACTTGTGATAAAAAATAGGTGTATTATCAAAACCCTGATGCCTCGAAACAGTGGCTTGATCCCCACCAACCTGCAAAAGTCATCGTTAAAAGAAATTGGTCAGGTCCCAAAGTAATGTTGTGTGTCTGGTGGAATTTTGAAGGTGTGATTCACTGGGAGTTTGTTCCAAATGAGCAGGCGATTGATGCCGATCTTTATTCTCAACAACTGGAACGAGTTCATGAAATTTTGAGACAGAGATTCCCAGCATTAGTTAGCCGAAATGTAGTTCTATTGCAACAGAACAATGCAAGGCTCCATACTGCACGAACAACCATGGAAACAATTCAGGAATTGGGAGGAATGGAACTGCTACCACACCCAGCATACAGCCCTGATCTCACACCATCAGATTATCATCTTTTCCGATCCATAGTCCCTTTTCTACGTGAAAGAAATTTTGACAACATTGAAGCAGTGCAAGTGGGCCTCACTGAATTCTTTGTATCAAAAACCAGAGACTGGTACCATTGTGAGATAATAAACCTCGCTGAAAGGTGGCTCAAGACCAGGGAATCTAATGGTCTGTACTTTGAAGATTAGTTAACTGATTATCAGAACACATTTCAAATAATTGTTTTTCTTAAACGACATCACTTATGAGACAGTATCTATATAATATTTTCTTCATAAATGTATTTCTTAATGCAAATATTTTATTATCTGTTGCAGCTGTCTGGCATAGCCCTGTGGTTGATATTCAAGCAGTGGATATCTCAGTGCTTTTGGAATGTACTTGATTGGGCACAGATTTGCCAGTGGCTGACTGTATGTGTTCTCAACCAGCCAGACTTCACCTTGTACTTCTGTGTGAGTCTCTTAAGGCATATGCAGCCCTCCATATTGAAGGCTACAAGTGAAGGAAAACTCTGGGAACAAATCATGGTGAGTTTATTTCATTACAGACCTGCACGTTGGGTTAGAGTAGTGTTCCAGTTCCCAATCCAGAGTATGTGTTGGTTCAGGCCGCCCACGAGGATGCATATTTTGTGACCTGTATACTCATCATCATGGAATTAATTTGATGAGCTGTACAATAAATAGGTAGTGATTTATTATAATGAAAACTGAGTTGGATTGAAACACAGAACAGAGCCATACAATTCACCATGGAAATGGGAGAGAAAGATTCTTTACCCTTTTTGGATTTAAAAATAATTAGATGCCAAAAAAATCAGTTTTTGTATTTACAGAAAAGCTACCCACTCAGAAAACTACATAAAAAATAACAGCTTCAAGCCAGTTCCACACAAACTTGCAGTCCTAAACAATTTATCTCACAGATTGCTTTTTACCCCATTATCAGAAGAAGAATACAAAAAAGAATACAAACACATAGTCAACACAGCAATTAATAATGGATTCAACAAACAAATCATTGACAAGAAAATAGCCCAATTCAAAAAACAGAAACACTTGAAAGAGATCACTTAACTCTCTCAACGAAAAAGCAATATGATTTTCAAAAAATTCAGTTACCATCCAAGTAAGCACTCCAAATTCCACATCATCTTAAAAAAATACATGATCTTGGCTCCATAAAATAATTTCAGCATAGTGAAATTACTGTGCAACAAGTCAAAGGACCAGATGCCACAGAACAAAAAATCTGATGTGCTGCACTCACATGAGTTTCTCTACTCTTGTACTAACCATTCTTACAAACTCTTATTGCTTATTTCCTTGTAGGTGCAGGGGGAATATTAGAATAAAGTAGACTTTGAGTGATAGTCAAATCTTTTAGTTTTGAGATTGCGTTCTCTTTGCACACTTAACATATAAAAAAATTACCAACGATGTTCCATTTCACGAAAGTTTAAAGTTTTCCGAAACTCACTCACATAACAAGAAATATCTCCAAAATGGTTCACCCTAAGGGAAAATTTATTTAGACATAAATTGTGTATTTTAGCAAGATCTACATTTCTTGTAGGGTACGATTTGGTCTATCTCTAACGGTTTACCAGTTATGCAAAAGTCATCCAGAGTAAATACGACTACAGGTGTTATAGCCGGAAAATTCAAGATATACATTTCATTTGTCATAAAAATATCTCAAACATATGACATTTTAATCAAAATTGTTAGAGCAATTTTCGAGAAAATCAAAATTTTCGAAAAATTTTCCATGTAAAGGGTAGTTTAGGATGGAGCAATTTTCTTCAAAATCTTCGTGTCACATCCTTGAAGGACATTAAATACCAACTTTGGTTTGTAACCCACTTTTCGTTTTTGAGTTATGCTGTCCACAGGCACACAGACCTTTTTCTAAAAATGCTTTTTTTGGATCCAGGGAGTGTCAAAACATATATTTCTGGTGAAATCTCGACATCAACTTTTTTGGTGCAAAACAATACTTCCCCTACTTACCAGTAGAGAAAGTAAAAAGCAGGAATCGTATCAAATCAGTTGCCGAGATTGTGACCAGATTTACATTGGGAAAACCAAGAGGAATTTAGAAACCAGACTAAAAGATGCATCAAATACAAACAGATGGATAAACCTGCAGTTGCACAGCCAATCACAACATTACCCTGAACATGAAACTTTTAAAAGCTACAAAACACGCTGCAGAGTTGGATGCTTGGGAAAAAATTCATGTAATAAAAAACAAACTTCCTGTAATGATCTTTGATTTGCCTCCACAAAACCCTTTATGGAAGTTTATCGGCTCACCGCTAGATGTCATCTCAACCAACCATACACCAAACGCGTCAGGGCGGGTTTTCTCCGGGTACTCCGGTTTCCCCCGCCATCTCATTCCACCGGTGCTCCATCTTCATGTATCATCAGTGTCACCGCCTGCGGTGCCGTAGTAGTAAAAGCGGGCGTTAAACACTACAACAACACATACACCAAACAATATCAACAAGAACCAGTCCGTTATTTCTGAAGACGGGAGCAAGTTAAGCTCTTGAAACCTGTAAAGACTATTTACCTATATTCACAAAATGTTTTATCTTACAAAATTAAGAACCTGAAATCGCCTAAATTTAATTCCTCTTCTGATAAAAATTGTGAGATTGACTGGCCCAGGACTGTCATGTCACAGACTAGGATATATTATTTTATTGCATAAAGCTTTTCTGAAGATTTGATTTAAATGAGTCAAAATAGTAAGTAGAACCTTTCCCAGACTAGGCAAGACATCCCAATTTTAAGCAAACTTTATTATATCAGAGGGACCCAAATTGTCCAAAACACGTGGGGCAGAAATTCTTATGAGGAGTTTTATGTGTCAATCAACAATGTTTACAACAAATATATGGTTTTAGGAGGGTTGTTTGATAAGTTCTCGGAACGAAATAGAAAAAAGTATGTACTTATGACACTGGAACTTTTGTTATTTTTCAATAAGTCTCCTTGTAGTCTAATGCACTCAGTCCAGCGTTGTTCCAATGCCTTGATCCCATCTCGAAAATGAAATTCCTCCAGGTTTGCAGAATGGTTGTTAACTCTGGCTATCAGTTCTTCATTTGAAGAAAATCTTCGTCCACCATGGAAAATTTACATCTTAGGGAAGAGATGGAAGTCTGACAGAGCCATATCAGGTGAATAAGGTGGGTGTGGCAACGATACCTTAGCTGGTGTAATTTTGCCATTGCAACGGCACATGTGTGCGAACGCACATTGTCTTGATGGAAGATTACTCTCTTCCTTGCTAAACCAGGCCTTTTTTCATGTATCTTTCAGTTTAATTGGTCCAGGAGGTTAGCACAATACGGTCCAGTAATGGTTCGCCCAGTGAGGAGATAATCTACGAGCAGAATCCCCTTCGCATCCCAGAAAACTGATGCCATTACCTTTCTGGCAGAAAGAATTGTCTTTGCTTTTCTTGGTGGTGGAGAATCAGCATGCTTTCACTGTTTGGACTGTTGTTTTGATTCTGAACTATAGTAATGGGCCCAAGTTTCATCTGTGGTCACAAACCGGCACAAAAAATCTTGTAGGTTGCTCCTAAAATGTGCCAAGCATTGTTCCGATACTTCCATTCCTATGTGTTTTTGATCCAGTGTCAAGAGTCGCGGCACACATCTTGCAATAATTTTTTCATATCCAATTCTTCAGTCAAAATTCGATATACCTTTCAGATGACATCTGGCAACCTTGAGCAATGTCACGCACTTTCAATCGCCGATCCTCCACTACCATTTTGTGTACTTTTGCAATGATTTCTGGGGTAGTGACACATCCCAGTCGGCCACTGAGTGGATCATCATCTAAGCTCTCCCAACCTAATTTAAATTCATTTGTCCACTTGGCAACAGTTGAATATGAAGGAGCAGAGTCCCCTAGTGTATTCAGAAAATCGGCATGAATGTCCTTTGCTTTCATACCTTTCTTTACAAAATACATAATCATTCCTCGGATCTTGATTTTTTCCATCTTCGCAAATCACTACGTGGGAACAACAATACAGTCGCGTCACCACTACAGTTGTCTTCCAAGAACATTGTCGTGACATGTGTTTACAGGCAACAGTCCAATGAATATCACGTGAACAACTCGCACTACAGCTGACCTCTCGTGGTGATTCCGAGAACTTATCAAACCACCCTCATATCACCAATAGGTTTCAGAGCAGATTTTTTATACAATGTTACCTAAACTTCAGCACTCTGTGGTTGCAATTAGTTAAAATAAGAACAATAATAAATAAATAAATAAACAAATTACTAGAACATTACATATTCACATTATCCAGGCAATAATCATCACACCCTTGAAATTTCATTTTATTATGAGTAATAAATAAGTACTAGCCTCAAGAGATGGAATCAGACTGAAAAGTTCAGTGCTATAGCTGGGATTTGAACCATGGATCTTCTGCTATACACATGGGTACTCTAACCTCTGAGCTACCATGGCAACCTGCTTGCACAACATTAAATTCTCCAACTGTTTTGTATTTTCCTGGTAGACCACATCCCAAGGATGAAGGGTGTCTTACAATTGTAGGTACTTTAAGCCCCAGGTTTTTAATTAATTAATCTAAATGGTTACCAAATACTAGCCTCTATGGTTTTTAAAATGAATGACAATCTCTGTACAAAAGACTAGTTGGAAAATACCTTCTCCAGATTTGTTTTTCATTCTTTCTTACTTACTTTTGTCTTAAGCCAGTTTTGGTTAAGGAGGTTTATTTGTCTATGGCTACACATGTTCGTACCCAACCATGATCAGAAACTAAATATTTTTCTTTTTTAATTTTCTTTCCAGTTAACTCCAGTTGATGGCTTCAAAGTAGGAGAACAACTACCATTTATGGAGAGAATGGCCAAGCGTTACAGAAGCTCATTGTTACCCCTTCTTTTGTCAGCTGTAAGTGAGAAGTAAGCCATAATGGAAACATTGATTACAACTTCCTAAGTATGCTCACAAAATGTGATGTATGTGGAATAATCAGTGTGAGTGTTTCTTTCAAGTCAGTTACTCATTTAAAAATATTTATTAACAGAGCTGGAACAAGTGTTGCACCATGCCGTCCAATAGATATAAGATTAGCATTGTTCTACCTCCGAGAATGTTAATTCTGCAAAAATATATTTATTGAGATATAACTTTATGTGTTCCTGTTCCTTGAATAAAATGATAGTAGCAGAACAGCCCAAGGCTTGCTGCATCCCCCAACTCTGCCCACTACAGGTGTCATGAGTGGGGTGCAGTACTGAAGGGTGGGACATGATCAGTGCCCCAAGCCCTCCTGGCCAGTTATGTGACATTCATTACCTAGGACAACTAATCTTTCATCAAGTAGCTCCTTAATTGGCCCCTCTGGGACCTAATGAGGCTGAGTGCACCCTGTGCCAGACCTCCCAGTGGGTGAAAAATTCCCATACCGGTACCGGGGATCGAACTTGGGTCCTGTGCATCAGAGGCAGGCAAGCTACCACGGTGCTATGGAGGTGGTCAAAATGGTTGTAAAGTTTCTTTTACGTAAAAGTTGCACCCAAAACTGTATACAAGTGGAAAAGGGCTGTATAGTAAAGGTTGAGTCTATACTAAAGCATCAGCTCCATGTTAGCCTATCTCAGCCTATACACCAGTTTCTCTGTAGTGAACATTGCCTCGATGTTAGCCTATCTCAGCCTATACACCAGTTTCTCTATAGTAAACGTTACCTCCATGTTAGTCTCAGTCTATACACCAGGTTCTCTGTAGTGAACAATACCTCCATGTTAGTCTATCTCAGCCTATACACCAGTTTCTCTACAGTGAACATTGCCTGCATGTTAGCCTATCTCAGCCTACACACCAGTTTCTCTATAGTGAACATTGCCTGCATGTTAGTCTATCTCAGCCTATACACCAGTTTCTCTATAGTGAACATTGCCTCCATGTTAGCCTATCTCAGCCTATACACCAGTTTCTCTGTAGTGAACATTGCCTCCATGTTAGCCTATTTTAGCCTATACACCACTTTCTCTGTAGTGAACATTGCCTCCATGTTAGCCCATCTCAGCCTATACACCAGTTTCTCTGTAGTGAACATTGCCTGCATGTTAGCCTATCTCAGCCTATACACCAGTTTCTCTGTAGTGAACATTGCCTGCATGTTAGCCTATCTCAGCCTATACACCAGTTTCTCTGTAGTGAACATTGCCTGCATGTTAGCCTGTCTCAGCCTATACACCAGTTTCTCTGTAGTGAACCTTGCCTCCATGTTAGCCTATCTTAGCCTATACACCAGTTTCTCTGTACTGAACGTTGCCTGCATGTTAGCCTATCTCAGCCTATACACCAGTTTCTCTGTAGTGAACATTGCCTCCATGTTAGCCTATCTCAGCCTATACACCAGTTTCTCTGTAGTGAACATTGCCTGCATGTTAGCCTATCTCAGCCTATACACCAGTTTCTCTGTAGTGAACATTGCCTGCATGTTAGCCTATCTCAGCCTATACACCAGCTTCTCTGTAGTGAACATTGCCTCCATGTTAGCCTATCTCAGCCTATACACCAGTTTCTCTATAGTGAACATTGCCTCCATGTTAGCCTATCTCAGCCTATACACCAGTTTCTCTATAGTGAGCGTTGCCTCCATGTTAGCCAATCTCAGCCTATACACCAGTTTCTCTATAGTGAACATTGCCTCCATGTTAGCCTATCTCAGCCTATACACCAGTTTCTCTATAGTGAACGTTGCCTCCATGTTAGCCTATCTCAGCCAATACACCAGTTTCTCTATAGTGAACATTACCTCCATGTTAGCCTATCTTAGCCTATACACCAGTTTCTCTATAGTGAACGTTGCCTCCATGTTAGCCTATCTCAGCCTATACACCAGTTTCTCTATAGTGAACATTGCCTCCATGTTAGCCTATCTCAGCCTATACACCAGTTTCTCTATAGTAAACATTGCCTCCATGTTAGCCTATCTCAGCCTATACACCAGTTTCTCTGTAGTGAACGTTGCCTCCATGTTAGCCTATCTCAGCCTGTACACCAGTTTCTCTCTAGTGAACCTTGCCTCCATGTTAGCCTATCTCAGCCTATACACCAGTGTCTCTGTAGTGAACATTGCCTCCATGTTAGCCTATCTCAGCCTATACACCAGTTTCTCTGTAGTGAACATTGCCTCCATGTTAGCCTATCTCAGCCTATACACCAGTTTCTTTGTAGTGAACATTGCCTTCATGTTAGCCTATCTTAGCCTATACACCAGTGTCTCTGTCCTGAACGTTGCCTCCATGTTAGCCTATTTCAGCCTATACACCAGTGTCTCTGTAGTGAACGTTGCCTCCATGTTAGCCTATCTCAGCCTATACACCAGTTTCTCTGTACTGAACGTTGCCTCCATGTTAGCCTATCTCAGCCTATACACCAGTTTCTCTGTAGTGAACATTGCCTCCATGTTAGCCTATCTCAGCCTATACACCAGTTTCTCTGTACTGAACGTTGCCTGCATGTTAGCCTATCTCAGCCTATACACCAGTTTCTCTGTAGTGAACATTGCCTCCATGTTAGCCTATCTCAGCCTATACACCAGTTTCTCTATACTGAACGTTGCCTCCATGTTAGGCTATCTCAGCCTATACACCAGTTTCTCTGTACTGAACGTTGCCTCCATGTTAGCCTATCTTAGCCTATACACCAGTGTCTCTGTACTGAACGTTGCCTCCATGTTAGCCTATCTCAGCCTATACACCAGTTTCTCTGTTCTGAACGTTGCCTCCATGTTAGTCTATCTCAGCCTATACACCAGTTTCTCTGTAGTGAACGTTGCCTCCATGTTAGCCTATCTCAGCCTATACACCAGTGTCTCTGTACTGAACGTTGCCTCCATGTTAGCCTATCTTAGCCTATACACCAGTGTCTCTGTACTGAACGTTGCCTCCATGTTAGCCTATCTCAGCCTATACACCAGTGTCTCTGTACTGAACGTTGCCTCCATGTTAGCCTATCTCAGCCTATACACCAGTTTCTCTATAGTGAACATTGCCTCCATGTTAGCCTTACTCAGCCTATACACCAGTTTCTCTATAGTGAACATTGCCTCTATGTTAGTCTATCTCAGCCTATACACCAGTTTCTCTATAGTGAACATTGCCTCCATGTTAGCCTTACTCA
The DNA here is from genome assembly GCA_030765045.1 of Tenodera sinensis. Classification (NCBI taxonomy): domain Eukaryota; kingdom Metazoa; phylum Arthropoda; class Insecta; order Mantodea; family Mantidae; genus Tenodera; species Tenodera sinensis. Next base: position 6,751,099 of record CM060969.1, read on the forward strand.
GCCTATACACCAGTTTCTCTGTACTGAACGTTGCCTCCATGTTAGCCTATCTCAGCCTATACACCAGTTTCTCTGTAGTGAACATTGCCTCCATGTTAGTCTATCTCAGCCTATACACCAGTGTCTCTGTACTGAACGTTGCCTCCATGTTAGGCTATCTCAGCCTATACACCAGTTTCTCTGTACTGAACGTTGCCTCCATGTTAGCCTATCTTAGCCTATACACCAGTGTCTCTGTACTGAGCGTTTCCTCCATGTTAGCCTATCTCAGCCTATACACCAGTTTCTCTGTTCTGAACGTTGTCTCCATGTTAGTCTATCTCAGCCTATACACCAGTGTCTCTGTACTGAACGTTGCCTCCATGTTAGCCTATCTCAGCCTATACACCAGTGTCTCTGTACTGAACGTTGCCTCCATGTTAGCCTATCTTAGCCTATACACCAGTGTCTCTGTACTGAACGTTGCCTCCATGTTAGCCTATCTCAGCCTATACACCAGTGTCTCTGTACTGAACGTTGCCTCCATGTTAGCCTATCTCAGCCTATACACCAGTTTCTCTATAGTGAACATTGCCTCCATGTTAGCCTTACTCAGCCTATACACCAGTTTCTCTATAGTGAACATTGCCTCCATGTTAGCCTTACTCAGCCTATACACCAGTTTCTCTATAGTGAACATTGCCTCTATGTTAGTCTATCTCAGCCTATACACCAGTTTCTCTATAGTGAACATTGCCTCCATGTTAGCCTTACTCAGCCTATACACCAGTTTCTCTATAGTGAACATTGCCTCCATGTTAGCCTATTTCAGCCTATACACCAGTTTCTCTGTAGTGAGCGTTGCCTCCATGTTAGCCTATCTCAGCCTATACACCAGTTTCTCTGTAGTGAACGTTGCCTCCATGTTCGCCTATCTCAGCCTATACACCAGTTTCTCTATAGTGAACATTGCCTCCTTGTTAGCCTATCTCAGTCTATACACCAGTTTCTCTGTAGTGAACATTGCCTCCATGTTAGCCTATATCAGCCTATACACCAGAGTCTCTGTACTGAACGTTGCCTCCATGTTAGCCTATCTCATCCTATACACCAGTTTCTCTGTAGTGAGCGTTGCCTCCATGTTGGCCTATCTCAGCCTATACACCAGTTTCTCTGTAGTGAACATTGCCTCCATGTTAGCCTATCTCAGCCTATAACCAGTTTCTCTATAGTGAACATTGCCTCCTTGTTAGCCTATCTCAGCCTATACACCAGTGTCTCTGTACTGAACGTTGCCTCCATGTTAGCCTATCTCAGCCTATACACCAGTTTCTCTGTACTGAACATTACCTCCATGTTAGCCTATCTCAGTCTATACACCAGTGTCTCTGTACTGAACGTTGCCTCCATGTTAGCCTATCTCAGCCTATACACCAGTTTCTCTATAGTGAACATTGCCTCCTTGTTAGCCTATCTCAGCCTATACACCAGTTTCTCTATAGTGAACATTGCCTCCTTGTTAGCCTATCTCAGCCTATACACCAGTTTCTCTATAGTGAACATTGCCTCCTTGTTAGCCTATCTCAGCCTATACACCAGTGTCTCTGTAGTGAACATTACCTCCATGTTAGCCTATCTCAGTCTATACACCAGTGTCTCTGTACTGAACGTTGCCTCCATGTTAGCCTATCTCAGCCTATACACCAGTGTCTCTACTGAACATTGCCTCCTTGTTAGCCTATCTCAGCCTATACACCAGTGTCTCTGTAGTGAACATTACCTCCATGTTAGCCTATCTCAGTCTATACACCAGTGTCTCTGTACTGAACGTTGCCTCCATGTTAGCCTATCTCAGCCTATACACCAGTTTCTCTGTAGTGAACATTACCTCCATGTTAGCCTATCTCAGTCTATACACCAGTGTCTCTGTACTGAACGTTGCCTCCATGTTAGCCTATCTCAGCCTATACACCAGTTTCTCTGTACTGAACGTTGCCTCCATGTTAGCCTATCTTAGCCTATACACCAGTGTCTCTGTACTGAACGTTGCATCCATGTTAGCCTATCTCAGCCTATACACCAGTTTCTCTGTAGTGAACATTGTCTCCATGTTAGCCTATCTCAGCCTATACACCAGTGTCTCTGTACTGAACGTTGCCTCCATGTTAGCCTATCTCAGCCTATACACCAGTTTCTCTGTACTGAACGTTGCCTCCATGTTAGCCTATCTTAGCCTATACACCAGTGTCTCTGTACTGAACGTTGCCTACATGTTAGCCTATCTCAGCCTATACACCAGTTTCTCTGTACTGAACATTGCCTCCATGTTAGCCTATCTCAGCCTATACACCAGTGTCTCTGTACTGAACGTTGCCTCCATGTTAGCCTATTTCAGCCTATACACCAGTGTCTCTGTAGTGAGCGTTGCCTCCATGTTAGCCTGTCTTAGCCTATACACCAGTGTCTCTGTAGTGAGCGTTGCCTCCATGTTAGCCTATCTCAGCCTATACACCACTGTCTCTGTAGTGAGCGTTGCCTCCATGTTAGCCTATCTCAGCCTATACACCAGTTTCTCTGTACTGAACGTTGCCTCGATGTTAGCCTATCTTAGCCTATACACCAGTGTCTCTGTAGTGAGCGTTGCCTCCATGTTAGCCTATTTCAGCCTATACACCAGTTTCTCTGTAGTGAACATTGCCTCCATGTTAGCCTATCTCAGCTTATACACCAGTTTCTCTGTACTGAACGTTGCCTCCATGTTAGCCTATCTTAGCCTATACACCAGTGTCTCTGTACTGAACGTTACCTCCATGTTAGCCTATCTTAGCCTATACACCAGTGTCTCTGTACTGAACGTTGCCTCCATGTTAGCCTATTTCAGCCTATACACCAGTTTCTCTGTACTGAACGTTGCCTCCATGTTAGCCTATCTTAGCCTATACACCAGTGTCTCTGTAGTGAACGTTGCCTCCATGTTAGCCTATCTTAGCCTATACACCAGTGTCTCTGTACTGAACGTTGCCTCCATGTTAGCCTATCTCAGCCTATACACCAGTGTCTCTGTACTGAACGTTGCCTCCATGTTAGCCTATTTCAGCCTATACACCAGTGTCTCTGTAGTGAGTGTTGCCTCCATGTTAGCCTGTCTTAGCCTATACACCAGTGTCTCTGTAGTGAGCGTTGCCTCCATGTTAGCCTATCTCAGCCTATACACCAGTTTCTCTGTAGTGAACATTACCTCCATGTTAGCCTATCTCAGTCTATACATCAGTGTCTCTGTACTGAACGTTGCCTCCATGTTAGCCTATCTCAGCCTATACACCAGTTTCTCTGTACTGAACGTTGCCTCCATGTTAGCCTATCTTAGCCTATACACCAGTGTCTCTGTACTGAACGTTGCCTCCATGTTAGCCTATACACCAGTTTCTCTGTACTGAACGTTGCCTCCATGTTAGCCTATCTTAGCCTATACACCAGTGTCTCTGTAGTGAACGTTGCCTCCATGTTAGCCTATTTCAGCTTATACACCAGTTTCTCTGTACTGAACGTTGCCTCCATGTTAGCCTATCTTAGCCTATACACCAGTGTCTCTGTACTGAACGTTACCTCCATGTTAGCCTATCTTAGCCTATACACCAGTGTCTCTGTACTGAACGTTGCCTCCATGTTAGCCTATTTCAGCCTATACACCAGTTTCTCTGTACTGAACGTTGCCTCCATGTTAGCCTATCTTAGCCTATACACCAGTGTCTCTGTAGTGAACGTTGCCTCCATGTTAGCCTATCTTAGCCTATACACCAGTGTCTCTGTACTGAACGTTGCCTCCATGTTAGCCTATCTCAGCCTATACACCAGTTTCTCTGTAGTGAACATTGCCTCCATGTTAGCCTATCTCAGCCTATACACCAGTGTCTCTGTACTGAACGTTGCCTCCATGTTAGCCTATTTCAGCCTATACACCAGTGTCTCTGTAGTGAGCGTTGCCTCCATGTTAGCCTGTCTTAGCCTATACACCAGTGTCTCTGTAGTGAGCGTTGCCTCCATGTTAGCCTATCTCAGCCTATACACCAGTTTCTCTGTAGTGAACATTACCTCCATGTTAGCCTATCTCAGTCTATACATCAGTGTCTCTGTACTGAACGTTGCCTCCATGTTAGCCTATCTCAGCCTATACACCAGTTTCTCTGTACTGAACGTTGCCTCCATGTTAGCCTATCTTAGCCTATACACCAGTGTCTCTGTACTGAACGTTGCCTCCATGTTAGCCTATCTCAGCCTATACACCAGTTTCTCTGTAGTGAACGTTGCCTCCATGTTAGCCTATCTTAGCCTATACACCAGTGTCTCTGTACTGAACGTTGCCTCCATGTTAGCCTATCTTTGCCTATACACCAGTTTCTCTGTACTGAACGTTGTCTCCATGTTAGCCTATCTTAGCCTATACACCAGTGTCTCTGTACTGAACGTTGCCTCCATGTTAGCCTATCTTAGCCTATACACCAGTGTCTCTGTACTGAACGTTGCCTCCATGTTAGCCTATCTCAGCCTATACACCAGTTTCTCTGTAGTGAACGTTGCCTCCATGTTAGCCTATCTCAGCCTATACACCAGTGTCTCTGTACTGAACGTTGCCTCCATGTTAGCCTATCTCAGCCTATACACCAGTTTCTCTGTACTGAACGTTGCCTCCATGTTAGCCTATCTCAGCCTATACACCAGTTTCTCTGTAGTGAACGTTGCCTCCATGTTAGCCTATCTTAGCCTATACACCAGTGTCTCTGTACTGAACGTTGCCTCCATGTTAGCCTATCTCAGCCTATACACCAGTTTCTCTGTACTGAACGTTGCCTCCATGTTAGCCTATCTTAGCCTATACACCAGTGTCTCTGTACTGAACGTTGCCTCCATGTTAGCCTATCTCAGCCTATCTCAGCCTATACACCAGTTTTTCTGTAGTGAACATTGCCTCCATGTTAGCCTATCTCAGCCTATACACCAGTGTCTCTGTAGTGAGCGTTGCCTCCATGTTAGCCTGTCTTAGCCTATACACCAGTGTCTCTGTAGTGAGCGTTGCCTCCATGTTAGCCTATCTCAGCCTATACACCAGTTTCTCTGTACTGAACGTTGCCTCCATGTTAGCCTATCTTAGCCTATACACCAGTGTCTCTGTAGTGAGCGTTGCCTCCATGTTAGCCTGTCTTAGCCTATACACCAGTGTCTCTGTAGTGAGCGTTGCCTCCATGTTAGCCTATCTCAGCCTATACACCAGTTTCTCTGTAGTGAACATTGCCTCCTTGTTAGCCTATCACAGCCTATACACCAGTGTCTCTGTAGTGAACATTACCTCCATGTTAGCCTATCTCAGTCTATACACCAGTGTCTCTGTACTGAACGTTGCCTCCATGTTAGCCTATCTCAGCCTATACACCAGTTTCTCTGTAGTGAACATTACCTCCATGTTAGCCTATCTCAGTCTATACACCAGTGTCTCTGTAGTGAGCGTTGCCTCCATGTTAGCCTATTTCAGCCTATACACCAGTGTCTCTGTAGTGAGCGTTGCCTCCATGTTAGCCTGTCTTAGCCTATACACCAGTGTCTCTGTAGTGAGCGTTGCTTCCATGTTAGCCTATCTCAGTCTATACACCAGTGTCTCTGTAGTGAGCGTTGCCTCCATGTTAGCCTATTTCAGCCTATACACCAGTGTCTCTGTAGTGAGCGTTGCCTCCATGTTAGCCTGTCTTAGCCTATACACCAGTGTCTCTGTAGTGAGCGTTGCTTCCATGTTAGCCTATCTCAGCCTATACACCAGTTTCTCTGTAGTGAACGTTGCCTCCATGTTAGCCTATCTTAGCCTATACACCAGTGTCTCTGTACTGAACGTTGCCTCCATGTTAGCCTATCTCAGCCTATACACCAGTTTCTCTGTAGTGAACGTTGCCTCCATGTTAGCCTATCTCAGCCTATACACCAGTGTCTCTGTACTGAACGTTGCCTCCATGTTAGCCTATCTCAGCCTATACACCAGTTTCTCTGTACTGAACGTTGCCTCCATGTTAGCCTATCTTAGCCTATACACCAGTGTCTCTGTACTGAACGTTGCCTCCATGTTAGCCTATCTTAGCCTATACACCAGTGTCTCTGTACTGAACGTTGCCTCCATGTTAGCCTATCTCAGCCTATACACCAGTTTCTCTGTAGTGAACGTTGCCTCCATGTTAGCCTATTTCAGCCTATACACCAGTGTCTCTGTAGTGAGCGTTGCCTCCATGTTAGCCTGTCTTAGCCTATACACCAGTGTCTCTGTAGTGAGCGTTGCCTCCATGTTAGCCTATCTCAGCCTATACACCACTGTCTCTGTAGTGAGCGTTGCCTCCATGTTAGCCTATCTCAGCCTATACACCAGTTTCTCTGTACTGAACGTTGCCTCGATGTTAGCCTATCTTAGCCTATACACCAGTGTCTCTGTAGTGAGCGTTGCCTCCATGTTAGCCTATTTCAGCCTATACACCAGTTTCTCTGTAGTGAACATTGCCTCCATGTTAGCCTATCTCAGCTTATACACCAGTTTCTCTGTACTGAACGTTGCCTCCATGTTAGCCTATCTTAGCCTATACACCAGTGTCTCTGTACTGAACGTTACCTCCATGTTAGCCTATCTTAGCCTATACACCAGTGTCTCTGTACTGAACGTTGCCTCCATGTTAGCCTATTTCAGCCTATACACCAGTTTCTCTGTACTGAACGTTGCCTCCATGTTATTCTATCTTAGCCTATACACCAGTGTCTCTGTAGTGAACGTTGCCTCCATGTTAGCCTATCTTAGCCTATACACCAGTGTCTCTGTACTGAACGTTGCCTCCATGTTAGCCTATCTCAGCCTATACACCAGTTTCTCTGTAGTGAACATTGCCTCCATGTTAGCCTATCTCAGCCTATACACCAGTGTCTCTGTACTGAACGTTGCCTCCATGTTAGCCTATTTCAGCCTATACACCAGTGTCTCTGTAGTGAGTGTTGCCTCCATGTTAGCCTGTCTTAGCCTATACACCAGTGTCTCTGTAGTGAGCGTTGCCTCCATGTTAGCCTATCTCAGCCTATACACCAGTTTCTCTGTAGTGAACATTACCTCCATGTTAGCCTATCTCAGTCTATACATCAGTGTCTCTGTACTGAACGTTGCCTCCATGTTAGCCTATCTCAGCCTATACACCAGTTTCTCTGTACTGAACGTTGCCTCCATGTTAGCCTATCTTAGCCTATACACCAGTGTCTCTGTACTGAACGTTGCCTCCATGTTAGCCTATACACCAGTTTCTCTGTACTGAACGTTGCCTCCATGTTAGCCTATCTTAGCCTATACACCAGTGTCTCTGTAGTGAACGTTGCCTCCATGTTAGCCTATTTCAGCTTATACACCAGTTTCTCTGTACTGAACGTTGCCTCCATGTTAGCCTATCTTAGCCTATACACCAGTGTCTCTGTACTGAACGTTACCTCCATGTTAGCCTATCTTAGCCTATACACCAGTGTCTCTGTACTGAACGTTGCCTCCATGTTAGCCTATTTCAGCCTATACACGAGTTTCTCTGTACTGAACGTTGCCTCCATGTTAGCCTATCTTAGCCTATACACCAGTGTCTCTGTAGTGAACGTTGCCTCCATGTTAGCCTATCTTAGCCTATACACCAGTGTCTCTGTACTGAACGTTGCCTCCATGTTAGCCTATCTCAGCCGATACACCAGTTTCTCTGTAGTGAACATTGCCTCCATGTTAACCTATCTCAGCCTATACACCAGTGTCTCTGTACTGAACGTTGCCTCCATGTTAGCCTATTTCAGCCTATACACCAGTGTCTCTGTAGTGAGCGTTGCCTCCATGTTAGCCTGTCTTAGCCTATACACCAGTGTATCTGTAGTGAGCGTTGCCTCCATGTTAGCCTATCTCAGCCTATACACCAGTTTCTCTGTAGTGAACATTACCTCCATGTTAGCCTATCTCAGTCTATACATCAGTGTCTCTGTACTGAACGTTGCCTCCATGTTAGCCTATCTCAGCCTATACACCAGTTTCTCTGTACTGAACGTTGCCTCCATGTTAGCCTATCTCAGCCTATACACCAGTGTCTCTGTACTGAACGTTGCCTCCATGTTAGCCTATCTCAGCCTATACACCAGTTTCTCTGTACTGAACGTTGCCTCCATGTTAGCCTATCTTAGCCTATACACCAGTGTCTCTGTACTGAACGTTGCCTCCATGTTAGCCTATCTTAGCCTATACACCAGTGTCTCTGTACTGAACGTTGCCTCCATGTTAGCCTATCTCAGCCTATACACCAGTTTCTCTGTAGTGAACGTTGCCTCCATGTTAGCCTATCTCAGCCTATACACCAGTGTCTCTGTACTGAACGTTGCCTCCATGTTAGCCTATCTCAGCCTATACACCAGTTTCTCTGTACTGAACGTTGCCTCCATGTTAGCCTATCTCAGCCTATACACCAGTTTCTCTGTAGTGAACGTTGCCTCCATGTTAGCCTATCTTAGCCTATACACCAGTGTCTCTGTACTGAACGTTGCCTCCATGTTAGCCTATCTCAGCCTATACACCAGTTTCTCTGTACTGAACGTTGCCTCCATGTTAGCCTATCTTAGCCTATACACCAGTGTCTCTGTACTGAACGTTGCCTCCATGTTAGCCTATCTCAGCCTATCTCAGCCTATACACCAGTTTTTCTGTAGTGAACATTGCCTCCATGTTAGCCTATCTCAGCCTATACACCAGTGTCTCTGTAGTGAGCGTTGCCTCCATGTTAGCCTGTCTTAGCCTATACACCAGTGTCTCTGTAGTGAGCGTTGCCTCCATGTTAGCCTATCTCAGCCTATACACCAGTTTCTCTGTACTGAACGTTGCCTCCATGTTAGCCTATCTTAGCCTATACACCAGTGTCTCTGTAGTGAGCGTTGCCTCCATGTTAGCCTGTCTTAGCCTATACACCAGTGTCTCTGTAGTGAGCGTTGCCTCCATGTTAGCCTATCTCAGCCTATACACCAGTTTCTCTGTAGTGAACATTGCCTCCTTGTTAGCCTATCTCAGCCTATACACCAGTGTCTCTGTAGTGAACATTACCTCCATGTTAGCCTATCTCAGTCTATACACCAGTGTCTCTGTACTGAACGTTGCCTCCATGTTAGCCTATCTCAGCCTATACACCAGTTTCTCTGTAGTGAACATTACCTCCATGTTAGCCTATCTCAGTCTATACACCAGTGTCTCTGTAGTGAGCGTTGCCTCCATGTTAGCCTATTTCAGCCTATACACCAGTGTCTCTGTAGTGAGCGTTGCCTCCATGTTAGCCTGTCTTAGCCTATACACCAGTGTCTCTGTAGTGAGCGTTGCTTCCATGTTAGCCTATCTCAGCCTATACACCAGTTTCTCTGTAGTGAACGTTGCCTCCATGTTAGCCTATCTTAGCCTATACACCAGTGTCTCTGTACTGAACGTTGCCTCCATGTTAGCCTATCTCAGCCTATACACCAGTTTCTCTGTAGTGAACGTTGCCTCCATGTTAGCCTATCTCAGCCTATACACCAGTGTCTCTGTACTGAACGTTGCCTCCATGTTAGCCTATCTCAGCCTATACACCAGTTTCTCTGTACTGAACGTTGCCTCCATGTTAGCCTATCTTAGCCTATACACCAGTGTCTCTGTACTGAACGTTGCCTCCATGTTAGCCTATCTTAGCCTATACACCAGTGTCTCTGTACTGAACGTTGCCTCCATGTTAGCCTATCTCAGCCTATACACCAGTTTCTCTGTAGTGAACGTTGCCTCCATGTTAGCCTATCTCAGCCTATACACCAGTGTCTCTGTACTGAACGTTGCCTCCATGTTAGCCTATCTCAGCCTATACACCAGTTTCTCTGTACTGAACGTTGCCTCCATGTTAGCCTATCTCAGCCTATACACCAGTTTCTCTGTAGTGAACGTTGCCTCCATGTTAGCCTATCTTAGCCTATACACCAGTGTCTCTGTACTGAACGTTGCCTCCATGTTAGCCTATCTCAGCCTATACACCAGTTTCTCTGTACTGAACGTTGCCTCCATGTTAGCCTATCTTAGCCTATACACCAGTGTCTCTGTACTGAACGTTGCCTCCATGTTAGCCTATCTCAGCCTATCTCAGCCTATACACCAGTTTTTCTGTAGTGAACATTGCCTCCATGTTAGCCTATCTCAGCCTATACACCAGTGTCTCTGTAGTGAGCGTTGCCTCCATGTTAGCCTATCTCAGCCTATACACCAGTGTCTCTGTAGTGAGCGTTGCCTCCATGTTAGCCTATCTCAGCCTATACACCAGTTTCTCTGTAGTGAACATTGCCTCCATGTTAGCCTATCTCAGCCTATACACCAGTGTCTCTGTAGTGAGCGTTGCCTCCATGTTAGCCTATCTCAGCCTATACACCAGTTTCTCTGTAGTGAACATTACCTCCATGTTAGCCTATCTCAGTCTATACACCAGTGTCTCTGTAGTGAGCGTTGCCTCCATGTTAGCCTATTTCAGCCTATACACCAGTGTCTCTGTAGTGAGCGTTGCCTCCATGTTAGCCTGTCTTAGCCTATACACCAGTGTCTCTGTAGTGAGCGTTGCTTCCATGTTAGCCTATCTCAGCCTATACACCAGTTTCTCTGTAGTGAACGTTGCCTCCATGTTAGCCTATCTTAGCCTATACACCAGTGTCTCTGTACTGAACGTTGCCTCCATGTTAGCCTATCTCAGCCTATACACCAGTTTCTCTGTAGTGAACGTTGCCTCCATGTTAGCCTATCTTAGCCTATACACCAGTGTCTCTGTACTGAACGTTGCCTCCATGTTAGCCTATCTCAGCCTATACACCAGATTCTCTGTAGTGAACGTTGCCTCCATGTTAGCCTATCCACCAGTGTCTCTGTACTGAACGTTGCCTCCATGTTAGCCTATCTCAGCCTATACACCAGTTTCTCTGTAGTGAACAATACCTCCATGTTAGCCTATCTCAGCCTATACACCAGTTTCTCTGTAGTGAACATTGCCTCCATGTTAGCCTATCTCAGCCTATACACCAGTTTCTCTATACTGAACGTTGCCTCCATGTTAGCCTATCTCAGTCTATACACCAGTTTCTCTGTAGTGAACATTGCCTCCATGTTAGCCTATCTCAGCCTATACACCAGTTTCTCTGTAGTGAACATTGCCTCCATGTTAGCCTATCTCAGTCTATACACCAGTTTCTCTGTAGTGAACGTTGCCTCCATGTTAGCCTATCTCAGTCTATACACCAGTTTCTCTGTAGTGAACATTGCCTCCATGTTAGTCTATCTCAGCCTATACACCAGTGTCTCTGTACTGAACGTTGCCTCCATGTTAGTCTATCTCAGCCTATACACCAGTTTCTCTGTACTGAACGTTGCCTCCATGTTAGCCTATCTCAGCCTATACACCAGTTTCTCTGTAGTGAACATTGCCTCCATGTTAGTCTATCTCAGCCTATACACCAGTGTCTCTGTACTGAACGTTGCCTCCATGTTAGGCTATCTCAGCCTATACACCAGTTTCTCTGTACTGAACGTTGCCTCCATGTTAGCCTATCTTAGCCTATACACCAGTGTCTCTGTACTGAACGTTGCCTCCATGTTAGCCTATCTCAGCCTATACACCAGTTTCTCTGTTCTGAACGTTGCCTCCATGTTAGTCTATCTCAGCCTATACACCAGTTTCTCGGTAGTGAACGTTGCCTCCATGTTAGCCTATCTCAGTCTATACACCAGTTTCTCTGTAGTGAACGTTGCCTCCATGTTAGCCTATCTCAGTCTATACACCAGTTTCTCTGTAGTGAACATTGCCTCCATGTTAGTCTATCTCAGCCTATACACCAGTGTCTCTGTACTGAACGTTGCCTCCATGTTAGTCTATCTCAGCCTATACACCAGTTTCTCTGTACTGAACGTTGCCTCCATGTTAGCCTATCTCAGCCTATACACCAGTTTCTCTGTAGTGAACATTGCCTCCATGTTAGTCTATCTCAGCCTATACACCAGTGTCTCTGTACTGAACGTTGCCTCCATGTTAGGCTATCTCAGCCTATACACCAGTTTCTCTGTACTGAACGTTGCCTCCATGTTAGCCTATCTTAGCCTATACACCAGTGTCTCTGTACTGAACGTTGCCTCCATGTTAGCCTATCTCAGCCTATACACCAGTTTCTCTGTTCTGAACGTTGCCTCCATGTTAGTCTATCTCAGCCTATACACCAGTTTCTCTGTAGTGAACGTTGCCTCCATGTTAGCCTGTCTCAGCCTATACACCAGTGTCTCTGTACTGAACGTTGCCTCCATGTTAGCCTATCTTAGCCTATACACCAGTGTCTCTGTACTGAACGTTGCCTCCATGTTAGCCTATCTCAGCCTATACACCAGTGTCTCTGTACTGAACGTTGCCTCCATGTTAGCCTATCTCAGCCTATACACCAGTTTCTCTATAGTGAACATTGCCTCCATGTTAGCCTTACTCAGCCTATACACCAGTTTCTCTATAGTGAACATTGCCTCTATGTTAGTCTATCTCAGCCTATACACCAGTTTCTCTATAGTGAACATTGCCTCCATGTTAGCCTTACTCAGCCTATACACCAGTTTCTCTGTACTGAACGTTGCCTCCATGTTAGCCTATCTCAGCCTATACACCAGTTTCTCTGTAGTGAACATTGCCTCCATGTTAGTCTATCTCAGCCTATACACCAGTGTCTCTGTACTGAACGTTGCCTCCATGTTAGGCTATCTCAGCCTATACACCAGTTTCTCTGTACTGAACGTTGCCTCCATGTTAGCCTATCTTAGCCTATACACCAGTGTCTCTGTACTGAGCGTTTCCTCCATGTTAGCCTATCTCAGCCTATACACCAGTTTCTCTGTTCTGAACGTTGTCTCCATGTTAGTCTATCTCAGCCTATACACCAGTGTCTCTGTACTGAACGTTGCCTCCATGTTAGCCTATCTCAGCCTATACACCAGTGTCTCTGTACTGAACGTTGCCTCCATGTTAGCCTATCTTAGCCTATACACCAGTGTCTCTGTACTGAACGTTGCCTCCATGTTAGCCTATCTCAGCCTATACACCAGTGTCTCTGTACTGAACGTTGCCTCCATGGTAGCCTATCTCAGCCTATACACCAGTTTCTCTATAGTGAACATTGCCTCCATGTTAGCCTTACTCAGCCTATACACCAGTTTCTCTATAGTGAACATTGCCTCCATGTTAGCCTTACTCAGCCTATACACCAGTTTCTCTATAGTGAACATTGCCTCTATGTTAGTCTATCTCAGCCTATACACCAGTTTCTCTATAGTGAACATTGCCTCCATGTTAGCCTTACTCAGCCTATACACCAGGTTCTCTATAGTGAACATTGCCTCCATGTTAGCCTATTTCAGCCTATACACCAGTTTCTCTGTAGTGAGCGTTGCCTCCATGTTAGCCTATCTCAGCCTATACACCAGTTTCTCTGTAGTGAACGTTGCCTCCATGTTCGCCTATCTCAGCCTATACACCAGTTTCTCTATAGTGAACATTGCCTCCTTGTTAGCCTATCTCAGTCTATACACCAGTTTCTCTGTAGTGAACATTGCCTCCATGTTAGCCTATATCAGCCTATACACCAGAGTCTCTGTACTGAACGTTGCCTCCATGTTAGCCTATCTCATCCTATACACCAGTTTCTCTGTAGTGAGCGTTGCCTCCATGTTGGCCTATCTCAGCCTATACACCAGTTTCTCTGTAGTGAACATTGCCTCCATGTTAGCCTATCTCAGCCTATACACCAGTTTCTCTATAGTGAACATTGCCTCCTTGTTAGCCTATCTCAGCCTATACACCAGTGTCTCTGTACTGAACGTTGCCTCCATGTTAGCCTATCTCAGCCTATACACCAGTTTCTCTGTACTGAACATTACCTCCATGTTAGCCTATCTCAGTCTATACACCAGTGTCTCTGTACTGAACGTTGCCTCCATGTTAGCCTATCTCAGCCTATACACCAGTTTCTCTATAGTGAACATTGCCTCCTTGTTAGCCTATCTCAGCCTATACACCAGTTTCTCTATAGTGAACATTGCCTCCTTGTTAGCCTATCTCAGCCTATACACCAGTTTCTCTATAGTGAACATTGCCTCCTTGTTAGCCTATCTCAGCCTATACACCAGTGTCTCTGTAGTGAACATTACCTCCATGTTAGCCTATCTCAGTCTATACACCAGTGTCTCTGTACTGAACGTTGCCTCCATGTTAGCCTATCTCAGCCTATACACCAGTGTCTCTACTGAACATTGCCTCCTTGTTAGCCTATCTCAGCCTGTACACCAGTGTCTCTGTAGTGAACATTACCTCCATGTTAGCCTATCTCAGTCTATACACCAGTGTCTCTGTACTGAACGTTGCCTCCATGTTAGCCTATCTCAGCCTATACACCAGTTTCTCTGTAGTGAACATTACCTCCATGTTAGCCTATCTCAGTCTATACACCAGTGTCTCTGTACTGAACGTTGCCTCCATGTTAGCCTATCTCAGCCTATACACCAGTTTCTCTGTACTGAACGTTGCCTCCATGTTAGCCTATCTTAGCCTATACACCAGTGTCTCTGTACTGAACGTTGCCTCCATGTTAGCCTATCTCAGCCTATACACCAGTTTCTCTGTAGTGAACATTGTCTCCATGTTAGCCTATCTCAGCCTATACACCAGTGTCTCTGTACTGAACGTTGCCTCCATGTTAGCCTATCTCAGCGTATACACCAGTTTCTCTGTACTGAACGTTGCCTCCATGTTAGCCTATCTTAGCCTATACACCACTGTCTCTGTACTGAACGTTGCCTACATGTTAGCCTATCTCAGCCTATACACCAGTTTCTCTGTACTGAACATTGCCTCCATGTTAGCCTATCTCAGCCTATACACCAGTGTCTCTGTACTGAACGTTGCCTCCATGTTAGCCTATTTCAGCCTATACACCAGTGTCTCTGTAGTGAGCGTTGCCTCCATGTTAGCCTGTCTTAGCCTATACACCAGTGTCTCTGTAGTGAGCGTTGCCTCCATGTTAGCCTATCTCAGCCTATACACCACTGTCTCTGTAGTGAGCGTTGCCTCCATGTTAGCCTATCTCAGCCTATACACCAGTTTCTCTGTACTGAACGTTGCCTCGATGTTAGCCTATCTTAGCCTATACACCAGTGTCTCTGTAGTGAGCGTTGCCTCCATGTTAGCCTATTTCAGCCTATACACCAGTTTCTCTGTAGTGAACATTGCCTCCATGTTAGCCTATCTCAGCTTATACACCAGTTTCTCTGTACTGAACGTTGCCTCCATGTTAGCCTATCTTAGCCTATACACCAGTGTCTCTGTACTGAACGTTACCTCCATGTTAGCCTATCTTAGCCTATACACCAGTGTCTCTGTACTGAACGTTGCCTCCATGTTAGCCTATCTTAGCCTATACACCAGTGTCTCTGTAGTGAACGTTGCCTCCATGTTAGCCTATCTTAGCCTATACACCAGTGTCTCTGTAGTGAGCGGTGCCTCCATGTTAGCCTATCTCAGCCTATACACCAGTTTCTCTGTAGTGAACATTACCTCCATGTTAGCCTATCTCAGTCTATACATCAGTGTCTCTGTACTGAACGTTGCCTCCATGTTAGCCTATCTCAGCCTATACACCAGTTTCTCTGTACTGAACGTTGCCTCCATGTTAGCCTATCTTAGCCTATACACCAGTGTCTCTGTACTGAACGTTGCCTCCATGTTAGCCTATTTCAGCCTATACACCAGTTTCTCTGTACTGAACGTTGCCTCCATGTTAGCCTATCTTAGCCTATACACCAGTGTCTCTGTAGTGAACGTTGCCTCCATGTTAGCCTATTTCAGCTTATACACCAGTTTCTCTGTACTGAACGTTGCCTCCATGTTAGCCTATCTTAGCCTATACACCAGTGTCTCTGTACTGAACGTTACCTCCATTTGTTGTTGTTGTAGTGTTTAACGCCCGCTTTTACTACTACGGCACCGCAGGCATTACCTCCATGTTAGCCTATCTTAGCCTATACACCAGTGTCTCTGTACTGAACGTTGCCTCCATGTTAGCCTATTTCAGCCTATACACCAGTTTCTCTGTACTGAACGTTGCCTCCATGTTAGCCTATCTTAGCCTATACACCAGTGTCTCTGTAGTGAACGTTGCCTCCATGTTAGCCTATCTTAGCCTATACACCAGTGTCTCTGTACTGAACGTTGCCTCCATGTTAGCCTATCTCAGCCTATACACCAGTTTCTCTGTAGTGAACATTGCCTCCATGTTAGCCTATCTCAGCCTATACACCAGTGTCTCTGTACTGAACGTTGCCTCCATGTTAGCCTATTTCAGCCTATACACCAGTGTCTCTGTAGTGAGCGTTGCCTCCATGTTAGCCTGTCTTAGCCTATACACCAGTGTCTCTGTAGTGAGCGTTGCCTCCATGTTAGCGTATCTCAGCCTATACACCAGTTTCTCTGTAGTGAACATTACCTCCATGTTAGCCTATCTCAGTCTATACATCAGTGTCTCTGTACTGAACGTTGCCTCCATGTTAGCCTATCTCAGCCTATACACCAGTTTCTCTGTACTGAACGTTGCCTCCATGTTAGCCTATCTTAGCCTATACACCACTGTCTCTGTACTGAACGTTGCCTCCATGTTAGCCTATCTCAGCCTATACACCAGTTTCTCTGTAGTGAACGTTGCCTCCATGTTAGCCTATCTTAGCCTATACACCAGTGTCTCTGTACTGAACGTTGCCTCCATGTTAGCCTATCTTTGCCTATACACCAGTTTCTCTGTACTGAACGTTGTCTCCATGTTAGCCTATCTTAGCCTATACACCAGTGTCTCTGTACTGAACGTTGCCTCCATGTTAGCCTATCTCAGCCTATACACCAGTGTCTCTGTACTGAACGTTGCCTCCATGTTAGCCTATCTCAGCCTATACACCAGTTTCTCTGTAGTGAACGTTGCCTCCATGTTAGCCTATCTCAGCCTATACACCAGTGTCTCTGTACTGAACGTTGCCTCCATGTTAGCCTATCTCAGCCTATACACCAGTTTCTCTGTACTGAACGTTGCCTCCATGTTAGCCTATCTCAGCCTATACACCAGTTTCTCTGTAGTGAACGTTGCCTCTATGTTAGCCTATCTTAGCCTATACACCAGTGTCTCTGTACTGAACGTTGCCTCCATGTTAGCCTATCTCAGCCTATACACCAGTTTCTCTGTACTGAACGTTGCCTCCATGTTAGCCTATCTTAGCCTATACACCAGTGTCTCTGTACTGAACGTTGCCTCCATGTTAGCCTATCTCAGCCTATCTCAGCCTATACACCAGTTTTTCTGTAGTGAACATTGCCTCCATGTTAGCCTATCTCAGCCTATACACCAGTGTCTCTGTAGTGAGCGTTGCCTCCATGTTAGCCTGTCTTAGCCTATACACCAGTGTCTCTGTAGTGAGCGTTGCCTCCATGTTAGCCTGTCTTAGCCTATACACCAGTGTCTCTGTAGTGAGCGTTGCCTCCATGTTAGCCTATCTCAGCCTATACACCAGTTTCTCTGTAGTGAACATTGCCTCCTTGTTAGCCTATCTCAGCCTATACACCAGTGTCTCTGTAGTGAACATTACCTCCATGTTAGCCTATCTCAGTCTATACACCAGTGTCTCTGTACTGAACGTTGCCTCCATGTTAGCCTATCTCAGCCTATACACCAGTTTCTCTGTAGTGAACATTACCTCCATGTTAGCCTATCTCAGTCTATACACCAGTGTCTCTGTAGTGAGCGTTGCCTCCATGTTAGCCTATTTCAGCCTATACACCAGTGTCTCTGTAGTGAGCGTTGCCTCCATGTTAGCCTGTCTTAGCCTATACACCAGTGTCTCTGTAGTGAGCGTTGCTTCCATGTTAGCCTATCTCAGTCTATACACCAGTGTCTCTGTAGTGAGCGTTGCCTCCATGTTAGCCTATTTCAGCCTATACACCAGTGTCTCTGTAGTGAGCGTTGCCTCCATGTTAGCCTGTCTTAGCCTATACACCAGTGTCTCTGTAGTGAGCGTTGCTTCCATGTTAGCCTATCTCAGCCTATACACCAGTTTCTCTGTAGTGAACGTTGCCTCCATGTTAGCCTATCTTAGCCTATACACCAGTGTCTCTGTACTGAACGTTGCCTCCATGTTAGCCTATCTCAGCCTATACACCAGTTTCTCTGTAGTGAACGTTGCCTCCATGTTAGCCTATCTCAGCCTATACACCAGTGTCTCTGTACTGAACGTTGCCTCCATGTTAGCCTATCTCAGCCTATACACCAGTTTCTCTGTACTGAACGTTGCCTCCATGTTAGCCTATCTTAGCCTATACACCAGTGTCTCTGTACTGAACGTTGCCTCCATGTTAGCCTATCTTAGCCTATACACCAGTGTCTCTGTACTGAACGTTGCCTCCATGTTAGCCTATCTCAGCCTATACACCAGTTTCTCTGTAGTGAACGTTGCCTCCATGTTAGCCTATCTCAGCCTATACACCAGTGTCTCTGTACTGAACGTTGCCTCCATGTTAGCCTATCTCAGCCTATACACCAGTTTCTCTGTACTGAACGTTGCCTCCATGTTAGCCTATCTCAGCCTATACACCAGTTTCTCTGTAGTGAACGTTGCCTCCATGTTAGCCTATCTTAGCCTATACACCAGTGTCTCTGTACTGAACGTTGCCTCCATGTTAGCCTATCTCAGCCTATACACCAGTTTCTCTGTACTGAACGTTGCCTCCATGTTAGCCTATCTTAGCCTATACACCAGTGTCTCTGTACTGAACGTTGCCTCCATGTTAGCCTATCTCAGCCTATCTCAGCCTATACACCAGTTTTTCTGTAGTGAACATTGCCTCCATGTTAGCCTATCTCAGCCTATACACCAGTGTCTCTGTAGTGAGCGTTGCCTCCATGTTAGCCTGTCTTAGCCTATACACCAGTGTCTCTGTAGTGAGCGTTGCCTCCATGTTAGCCTATCTCAGCCTATACACCAGTGTCTCTGTAGTGAGCGTTGCCTCCATGTTAGCCTATCTCAGCCTATACACCAGTTTCTCTGTAGTGAACATTGCCTCCATGTTAGCCTATCTCAGCCTATACACCAGTGTCTCTGTAGTGAGCGTTGCCTCCATGTTAGCCTATCTCAGCCTATACACCAGTTTCTCTGTACTGAACGTTGCCTCCATGTTAGCCTATCTTAGCCTATACACCAGTGTCTCTGTAGTGAGCGTTGCCTCCATGTTAGCCTGTCTTAGCCTATACACCAGTGTCTCTGTAGTGAGCGTTGCCTCCATGTTAGCCTATCTCAGCCTATACACCAGTTTCTCTGTAGTGAACATTGCCTCCTTGTTAGCCTATCTCAGCCTATACACCAGTGTCTCTGTAGTGAACATTACCTCCATGTTAGCCTATCTCAGTCTATACACCAGTGTCTCTGTACTGAACGTTGCCTCCATGTTAGCCTATCTCAGCCTATACACCAGTTTCTCTGTAGTGAACATTACCTCCATGTTAGCCTATCTCAGTCTATACACCAGTGTCTCTGTAGTGAGCGTTGCCTCCATGTTAGCCTATTTCAGCCTATACACCAGTGTCTCTGTAGTGAGCGTTGCCTCCATGTTAGCCTGTCTTAGCCTATACACCAGTGTCTCTGTAGTGAGCGTTGCTTCCATGTTAGCCTATCTCAGCCTATACACCAGTTTCTCTGTAGTGAACGTTGCCTCCATGTTAGCCTATCTTAGCCTATACACCAGTGTCTCTGTAGTGAGCGTTGCTTCCATGTTAGCCTATCTCAGCCTATACACCAGTTTCTCTGTACTGAACATTGCCTCCATGTTAGCCTATCTCAGCCTATACACCAGTGTCTCTGTACTGAACGTTGCCTACATGTTAGCCTATTTCAGCCTATACACCAGTGTCTCTGTAGTGAGCGTTGCCTCCATGTTAGCCTGTCTTAGCCTATACACCAGTGTCTCTGTAGTGAGCGTTGCCTCCATGTTAGCCTATCTCAGCCTATACACCACTGTCTCTGTAGTGAGCGTTGCCTCCATGTTAGCCTATCTCAGCCTATACACCAGTTTCTCTGTACTGAACGTTGCCTCGATGTTAGCCTATCTTAGCCTATACACCAGTGTCTCTGTAGTGAGCGTTGCCTCCATGTTAGCCTATTTCAGCCTATACACCAGTTTCTCTGTAGTGAACATTGCCTCCATGTTAGCCTATCTCAGCTTATACACCAGTTTCTCTGTACTGAACGTTGCCTCCATGTTAGCCTATCTTAGCCTATACACCAGTGTCTCTGTACTGAACGTTACCTCCATGTTAGCCTATCTTAGCCTATACACCAGTGTCTCTGTACTTAACGTTGCCTCCATGTTAGCCTATTTCAGCCTATACACCAGTTTCTCTGTACTGAACGTTGCCTCCATGTTAGCCTATCTTAGCCTATACACCAGTGTCTCTGTAGTGAACGTTGCCTCCATGTTAGCCTATACACCAGTGTCTCTGTACTGAACGTTGCCTCCATGTTAGCCTATCTCAGCCTATACACCAGTTTCTCTGTAGTGAACATTGCCTCCATGTTAGCCTATCTCAGCCTATACACCAGTGTCTCTGTACTGAACGTTGCCTCCATGTTAGCCTATTTCAGCCTATACACCAGTGTCTCTGTAGTGAGTGTTGCCTCCATGTTAGCCTGTCTTAGCCTATACACCAGTGTCTCTGTAGTGAGCGTTGCCTCCATGTTAGCCTATCTCAGCCTATACACCAGTTTCTCTGTAGTGAACATTACCTCCATGTTAGCCTATCTCAGTCTATACATCAGTGTCTCTGTACTGAACGTTGCCTCCATGTTAGCCTATCTCAGCCTATACACCAGTTTCTCTGTACTGAACGTTGCCTCCATGTTAGCCTATCTTAGCCTATACACCAGTGTCTCTGTACTGAACGTTGCCTCCATGTTAGCCTATTTCAGCCTATACACCAGTTTCTCTGTACTGAACGTTGCCTCCATGTTAGCCTATCTTAGCCTATACACCAGTGTCTCTGTAGTGAACGTTGCCTCCATGTTAGCCTATTTCAGCTTATACACCAGTTTCTCTGTACTGAACGTTGCCTCCATGTTAGCCTATCTTAGCCTATACACCAGTGTCTCTGTACTGAACGTTACCTCCATGTTAGCCTATCTTAGCCTATACACCAGTGTCTCTGTACTGAACGTTGCCTCCATGTTAGCCTATTTCAGCCTATACACCAGTTTCTCTGTACTGAACGTTTCCTCCATGTTAGCCTATCTTAGCCTATACACCAGTGTCTCTGTAGTGAACGTTGCCTCCATGTTAGCCTATCTTAGCCTATACACCAGTGTCTCTGTACTGAACGTTGCCTCCATGTTAGCCTATCTCAGCCTATACACCAGTTTCTCTGTAGTGAACATTGCCTCCATGTTAGCCTATCTCAGCCTATACACCAGTGTCTCTGTACTGAACGTTGCCTCCATGTTAGCCTATTTCAGCCTATACACCAGTGTCTCTGTAGTGAGCGTTGCCTCCATGTTAGCCTGTCTTAGCCTATACACCAGTGTCTCTGTAGTGAGCGTTGCCTCCATGTTAGCCTATCTCAGCCTATACACCAGTTTCTCTGTAGTGAACATTACCTCCATGTTAGCCTATCTCAGTCTATACATCAGTGTCTCTGTACTGAACGTTGCCTCCATGTTAGCCTATCTCAGCCTATACACCAGTTTCTCTGTACTGAACGTTGCCTCCATGTTAGCCTATCTTAGCCTATACACCAGTGTCTCTGTACTGAACGTTGCCTCCATGTTAGCCTATCTCAGCCTATACACCAGTTTCTCTGTAGTGAACGTTGCCTCCATGTTAGCCTATCTTAGCCTATACACCAGTGTCTCTGTACTGAACGTTGCCTCCATGTTAGCCTATCTTTGCCTATACACCAGTTTCTCTGTACTGAACGTTGTCTCCATGTTAGCCTATCTTAGCCTATACACCAGTGTCTCTGTACTGAACGTTGCCTCCATGTTAGCCTATCTCAGCCTATACACCAGTGTCTCTGTACTGAACGTTGCCTCCATGTTAGCCTATCTCAGCCTATACACCAGTTTCTCTGTAGTGAACGTTGCCTCCATGTTAGCCTATCTCAGCCTATACACCAGTGTCTCTGTACTGAACGTTGCCTCCATGTTAGCCTATCTCAGCCTATACACCAGTTTCTCTGTACTGAACGTTGCCTCCATGTTAGCCTATCTCAGCCTATACACCAGTTTCTCTGTAGTGAACGTTGCCTCCATGTTAGCCTATCTTAGCCTATACACCAGTGTCTCTGTACTGAACGTTGCCTCCATGTTAGCCTATCTCAGCCTATACACCAGTTTCTCTGTACTGAACGTTGCCTCCATGTTAGCCTATCTTAGCCTATACACCAGTGTCTCTGTACTGAACGTTGCCTCCATGTTAGCCTATCTCAGCCTATCTCAGCCTATACACCAGTTTTTCTGTAGTGAACATTGCCTCCATGTTAGCCTATCTCAGCCTATACAGCAGTGTCTCTGTAGTGAGCGTTGCCTCCATGTTAGCCTGTCTTAGCCTATACACCAGTGTCTCTGTAGTGAGCGTTGCCTCCATGTTAGCCTATCTCAGCCTATACACCAGTTTCTCTGTACTGAACGTTGCCTCCATGTTAGCCTATCTTAGCCTATACACCAGTGTCTCTGTAGTGAGCGTTGCCTCCATGTTAGCCTGTCTTAGCCTATACACCAGTGTCTCTGTAGTGAGCGTTGCCTACATGTTAGCCTATCTCAGCCTATACACCAGTTTCTCTGTAGTGAACATTGCCTCCTTGTTAGCCTATCTCAGCCTATACACCAGTGTCTCTGTAGTGAACATTACCTCCATGTTAGCCTATCTCAGTCTATACACCAGTGTCTCTGTACTGAACGTTGCCTCCATGTTAGCCTATCTCAGCCTATACACCAGTTTCTCTGTAGTGAACATTACCTCCATGTTAGCCTATCTCAGTCTATACACCAGTGTCTCTGTAGTGAGCGTTGCCTCCATGTTAGCCTATTTCAGCCTATACACCAGTGTCTCTGTAGTGAGCGTTGCCTCCATGTTAGCCTGTCTTAGCCTATACACCAGTGTCTCTGTAGTGAGCGTTGCTTCCATGTTAGCCTATCTCAGTCTATACACCAGTGTCTCTGTAGTGAGCGTTGCCTCCATGTTAGCCTATTTCAGCCTATACACCAGTGTCTCTGTAGTGAGCGTTGCCTCCATGTTAGCCTGTCTTAGCCTATACACCAGTGTCTCTGTAGTGAGCGTTGCTTCCATGTTAGCCTATCTCAGCCTATACACCAGTTTCTCTGTAGTGAACGTTGCCTCCATGTTAGCCTATCTTAGCCTATACACCAGTGTCTCTGTACTGAACGTTGCCTCCATGTTAGCCTATCTCAGCCTATACACCAGTATCTCTGTAGTGAACGTTGCCTCCATGTTAGCCTATCTCAGCCTATACACCAGTGTCTCTGTACTGAACGTTGCCTCCATGTTAGCCTATCTCAGCCTATACACCAGTTTCTCTGTACTGAACGTTGCCTCCATGTTAGCCTATCTTAGCCTATACACCAGTGTCTCTGTACTGAACGTTGCCTCCATGTTAGCCTATCTTAGCCTATACACCAGTGTCTCTGTACTGAACGTTGCCTCCATGTTAGCCTATCTCAGCCTATACACCAGTTTCTCTGTAGTGAACGTTGCCTCCATGTTAGCCTATCTCAGCCTATACACCAGTGTCTCTGTACTGAACGTTGCCTCCATGTTAGCCTATCTCAGCCTATACACCAGTTTCTCTGTACTGAACGTTGCCTCCATGTTAGCCTATCTCAGCCTATACACCAGTTTCTCTGTAGTGAACGTTGCCTCCATGTTAGCCTATCTTAGCCTATACACCAGTGTCTCTGTACTGAACGTTGCCTCCATGTTAGCCTATCTCAGCCTATACACCAGTTTCTCTGTACTGAACGTTGCCTCCATGTTAGCCTATCTTAGCCTATACACCAGTGTCTCTGTACTGAACGTTGCCTCCATGTTAGCCTATCTCAGCCTATACACCAGTTTCTCTGTACTGAACGTTGCCTCCATGTTAGCCTATCTTAGCCTATACACCAGTGTCTCTGTACTGAACGTTGCCTCCATGTTAGCCTATTTCAGCCTATACACCAGTTTCTCTGTACTGAACGTTTGCTCCATGTTAGCCTATCTTAGCCTATACACCAGTGTCTCTGTAGTGAACGTTGCCTCCATGTTAGCCTATCTTAGCCTATACACCAGTGTCTCTGTACTGAACGTTGCCTCCATGTTAGCCTATCTCAGCCTATACACCAGTTTCTCTGTAGTGAACATTGCCTCCATGTTAGCCTATCTCAGCCTATACACCAGTGTCTCTGTACTGAACGTTGCCTCCATGTTAGCCTATTTCAGCCTATACACCAGTGTCTCTGTAGTGAGCGTTGCCTCCATGTTAGCCTGTCTTAGCCTATACACCAGTGTCTCTGTAGTGAGCGTTGCCTCCATGTTAGCCTATCTCAGCCTATACACCAGTTTCTCTGTAGTGAACATTACCTCCATGTTAGCCTATCTCAGTCTATACATCAGTGTCTCTGTACTGAACGTTGCCTCCATGTTAGCCTATCTCAGCCTATACACCAGTTTCTCTGTACTGAACGTTGCCTCCATGTTAGCCTATCTTAGCCTATACACCAGTGTCTCTGTACTGAACGTTGCCTCCATGTTAGCCTATCTCAGCCTATACACCAGTTTCTCTGTAGTGAACGTTGCCTCCATGTTAGCCTATCTTAGCCTATACACCAGTGTCTCTGTACTGAACGTTGCCTCCATGTTAGCCTATCTTTGCCTATACACCAGTTTCTCTGTACTGAACGTTGTCTCCATGTTAGCCTATCTTTGCCTATACACCAGTTTCTCTGTACTGAACGTTGTCTCCATGTTAGCCTATCTTAGCCTATACACCAGTGTCTCTGTACTGAACGTTGCCTCCATGTTAGCCTATCTCAGCCTATACACCAGTGTCTCTGTACTGAACGTTGCCTCCATGTTAGCCTATCTCAGCCTATACACCAGTTTCTCTGTAGTGAACGTTGCCTCCATGTTAGCCTATCTCAGCCTATACACCAGTGTCTCTGTACTGAACGTTGCCTCCATGTTAGCCTATCTCAGCCTATACACCAGTTTCTCTGTACTGAACGTTGCCTCCATGTTAGCCTATCTCAGCCTATACACCAGTTTCTCTGTAGTGAACGTTGCCTCCATGTTAGCCTATCTTAGCCTATACACCAGTGTCTCTGTACTGAACGTTGCCTCCATGTTAGCCTATCTCAGCCTATACACCAGTTTCTCTGTACTGAACGTTGCCTCCATGTTAGCCTATCTTAGCCTATACACCAGTGTCTCTGTACTGAACGTTGCCTCCATGTTAGCCTATCTCAGCCTATCTCAGCCTATACACCAGTTTTTCTGTAGTGAACATTGCCTCCATGTTAGCCTATCTCAGCCTATACACCAGTGTCTCTGTAGTGAGCGTTGCCTCCATGTTAGCCTGTCTTAGCCTATACACCAGTGTCTCTGTAGTGAGCGTTGCCTCCATGTTAGCCTATCTCAGCCTATACACCAGTTTCTCTGTACTGAACGTTGCCTCCATGTTAGCCTATCTTAGCCTATACACCAGTGTCTCTGTAGTGAGCGTTGCCTCCATGTTAGCCTGTCTTAGCCTATACACCAGTGTCTCTGTAGTGAGCGTTGCCTCCATGTTAGCCTATCTCAGCCTATACACCAGTTTCTCTGTAGTGAACATTGCCTCCTTGTTAGCCTATCTCAGCCTATACACCAGTGTCTCTGTAGTGAACATTACCTCCATGTTAGCCTATCTCAGTCTATACACCAGTGTCTCTGTACTGAACGTTGCCTCCATGTTAGCCTATCTCAGCCTATACACCAGTTTCTCTGTAGTGAACATTACCTCCATGTTAGCCTATCTCAGTCTATACACCAGTGTCTCTGTAGTGAGCGTTGCCTCCATGTTAGCCTATTTCAGCCTATACACCAGTGTCTCTGTAGTGAGCGTTGCCTCCATGTTAGCCTGTCTTAGCCTATACACCAGTGTCTCTGTAGTGAGCGTTGCTTCCATGTTAGCCTATCTCAGTCTATACACCAGTGTCTCTGTAGTGAGCGTTGCCTCCATGTTAGCCTATTTCAGCCTATACACCAGTGTCTCTGTAGTGAGCGTTGCCTCCATGTTAGCCTGTCTTAGCCTATACACCAGTGTCTCTGTAGTGAGCGTTGCTTCCATGTTAGCCTATCTCAGCCTATACACCAGTTTCTCTGTAGTGAACGTTGCCTCCATGTTAGCCTATCTTAGCCTATACACCAGTGTCTCTGTACTGAACGTTGCCTCCATGTTAGCCTATCTCAGCCTATACACCAGTTTCTCTGTAGTGAACGTTGCCTCCATGTTAGCCTATCTCAGCCTATACACCAGTGTCTCTGTACTGAACGTTGCCTCCATGTTAGCCTATCTCAGCCTATACACCAGTTTCTCTGTACTGAACGTTGCCTCCATGTTAGCCTATCTTAGCCTATACACCAGTGTCTCTGTACTGAACGTTGCCTCCATGTTAGCCTATCTTAGCCTATACACCAGTGTCTCTGTACTGAACGTTGCCTCCATGTTAGCCTATCTCAGCCTATACACCAGTTTCTCTGTAGTGAACGTTGCCTCCATGTTAGCCTATCTCAGCCTATACACCAGTGTCTCTGTACTGAACGTTGCCTCCATGTTAGCCTATCTCAGCCTATACACCAGTTTCTCTGTACTGAACGTTGCCTCCATGTTAGCCTATCTCAGCCTATACACCAGTTTCTCTGTAGTGAACGTTGCCTCCATGTTAGCCTATCTTAGCCTATACACCAGTGTCTCTGTACTGAACGTTGCCTCCATGTTAGCCTATCTCAGCCTATACACCAGTTTCTCTGTACTGAACGTTGCCTCCATGTTAGCCTATCTTAGCCTATACACCAGTGTCTCTGTACTGAACGTTGCCTCCATGTTAGCCTATCTCAGCCTATACACCAGTTTCTCTGTACTGAACGTTGCCTCCATGTTAGCCTATCTTAGCCTATACACCAGTGTCTCTGTACTGAACGTTGCCTCCATGTTAGCCTATTTCAGCCTATACACCAGTTTCTCTGTACTGAACGTTTCCTCCATGTTAGCCTATCTTAGCCTATACACCAGTGTCTCTGTAGTGAACGTTGCCTCCATGTTAGCCTATCTTAGCCTATACACCAGTGTCTCTGTACTGAACGTTGCCTCCATGTTAGCCTATCTCAGCCTATACACCAGTTTCTCTGTAGTGAACATTGCCTCCATGTTAGCCTATCTCAGCCTATACACCAGTGTCTCTGTACTGAACGTTGCCTCCATGTTAGCCTATTTCAGCCTATACACCAGTGTCTCTGTAGTGAGCGTTGCCTCCATGTTAGCCTGTCTTAGCCTATACACCAGTGTCTCTGTAGTGAGCGTTGCCTCCATGTTAGCCTATCTCAGCCTATACACCAGTTTCTCTGTAGTGAACATTACCTCCATGTTAGCCTATCTCAGTCTATACATCAGTGTCTCTGTACTGAACGTTGCCTCCATGTTAGCCTATCTCAGCCTATACACCAGTTTCTCTGTACTGAACGTTGCCTCCATGTTAGCCTATCTTAGCCTATACACCAGTGTCTCTGTACTGAACGTTGCCTCCATGTTAGCCTATCTCAGCCTATACACCAGTTTCTCTGTAGTGAACGTTGCCTCCATGTTAGCCTATCTTAGCCTATACACCAGTGTCTCTGTACTGAACGTTGCCTCCATGTTAGCCTATCTTTGCCTATACACCAGTTTCTCTGTACTGAACGTTGTCTCCATGTTAGCCTATCTTAGCCTATACACCAGTGTCTCTGTACTGAACGTTGCCTCCATGTTAGCCTATCTCAGCCTATACACCAGTGTCTCTGTACTGAACGTTGCCTCCATGTTAGCCTATCTCAGCCTATACACCAGTTTCTCTGTAGTGAACGTTGCCTCCATGTTAGCCTATCTCAGCCTATACACCAGTGTCTCTGTACTGAACGTTGCCTCCATGTTAGCCTATCTCAGCCTATACACCAGTTTCTCTGTACTGAACGTTGCCTCCATGTTAGCCTATCTCAGCCTATACACCAGTTTCTCTGTAGTGAACGTTGCCTCCATGTTAGCCTATCTTAGCCTATACACCAGTGTCTCTGTACTGAACGTTGCCTCCATGTTAGCCTATCTCAGCCTATACACCAGTTTCTCTGTACTGAACGTTGCCTCCATGTTAGCCTATCTTAGCCTATACACCAGTGTCTCTGTACTGAACGTTGCCTCCATGTTAGCCTATCTCAGCCTATCTCAGCCTATACACCAGTTTTTCTGTAGTGAACATTGCCTCCATGTTAGCCTATCTCAGCCTATACACCAGTGTCTCTGTAGTGAGCGTTGCCTCCATGTTAGCCTGTCTTAGCCTATACACCAGTGTCTCTGTAGTGAGCGTTGCCTCCATGTTAGCCTATCTCAGCCTATACACCAGTTTCTCTGTACTGAACGTTGCCTCCATGTTAGCCTATCTTAGCCTATACACCAGTGTCTCTGGAGTGAGCGTTGCCTCCATGTTAGCCTGTCTTAGCCTATACACCAGTGTCTCTGTAGTGAGCGTTGCCTCCATGTTAGCCTATCTCAGCCTATACACCAGTTTCTCTGTAGTGAACATTGCCTCCTTGTTAGCCTATCTCAGCCTATCCACCAGTGTCTCTGTAGTGAACATTACCTCCATGTTAGCCTATCTCAGTCTATACACCCGTGTCTCTGTACTGAACGTTGCCTCCATGTTAGCCTATCTCAGCCTATACACCAGTTTCTCTGTAGTGAACATTACCTCCATGTTAGCCTATCTCAGTCTATACACCAGTGTCTCTGTAGTGAGCGTTGCCTCCATGTTAGCCTATTTCAGCCTATACACCAGTGTCTCTGTAGTGAGCGTTGCCTCCATGTTAGCCTGTCTTAGCCTATACACCAGTGTCTCTGTAGTGAGCGTTGCTTCCATGTTAGCCTATCTCAGTCTATACACCAGTGTCTCTGTAGTGAGCGTTGCCTCCATGTTAGCCTATTTCAGCCTATACACCAGTGTCTCTGTAGTGAGCGTTGCCTCCATGTTAGCCTGTCTTAGCCTATACACCAGTGTCTCTGTAGTGAGCGTTGCTTCCATGTTAGCCTATCTCAGCCTATACACCAGTTTCTC
The DNA here is from genome assembly GCA_030765045.1 of Tenodera sinensis. Taxonomy (NCBI): domain Eukaryota; kingdom Metazoa; phylum Arthropoda; class Insecta; order Mantodea; family Mantidae; genus Tenodera; species Tenodera sinensis. The sequence goes on from CM060969.1 coordinate 6,780,593, forward strand.
TGTAGTGAACGTTGCCTCCATGTTAGCCTATCTTAGCCTATACACCAGTGTCTCTGTACTGAACGTTGCCTCCATGTTAGCCTATCTCAGCCTATACACCAGTTTCTCTGTAGTGAACGTTGCCTCCATGTTAGCCTATCTCAGCCTATACACCAGTGTCTCTGTACTGAACGTTGCCTCCATGTTAGCCTATCTCAGCCTATACACCAGTTTCTCTGTACTGAACGTTGCCTCCATGTTAGCCTATCTTAGCCTATACACCAGTGTCTCTGTACTGAACGTTGCCTCCATGTTAGCCTATCTTAGCCTATACACCAGTGTCTCTGTACTGAACGTTGCCTCCATGTTAGCCTATCTCAGCCTATACACCAGTTTCTCTGTAGTGAACGTTGCCTCCATGTTAGCCTATCTCAGCCTATACACCAGTGTCTCTGTACTGAACGTTGCCTCCATGTTAGCCTATCTCAGCCTATACACCAGTTTCTCTGTACTGAACGTTGCCTCCATGTTAGCCTATCTCAGCCTATACACCAGTTTCTCTGTAGTGAACGTTGCCTCCATGTTAGCCTATCTTAGCCTATACACCAGTGTCTCTGTACTGAACGTTGCCTCCATGTTAGCCTATCTCAGCCTATACACCAGTTTCTCTGTACTGAACGTTGCCTCCATGTTAGCCTATCTTAGCCTATACACCAGTGTCTCTGTACTGAACGTTGCCTCCATGTTAGCCTATCTCAGCCTATACACCAGTTTTTCTGTAGTGAACATTGCCTCCATGTTAGCCTATCTCAGCCTATACACCAGTGTCTCTGTAGTGAGCGTTGCCTCCATGTTAGCCTGTCTTAGCCTATACACCAGTGTCTCTGTAGTGAGCGTTGCCTCCATGTTAGCCTATCTCAGCCTATACACCAGTGTCTCTGTAGTGAGCGTTGCCTCCATGTTAGCCTATCTCAGCCTATACACCAGTTTCTCTGTAGTGAACATTGCCTCCATGTTAGCCTATCTCAGCCTATACACCAGTGTCTCTGTAGTGAGCGTTGCCTCCATGTTAGCCTATCTCAGCCTATACACCAGTTTCTCTGTACTGAACGTTGCCTCCATGTTAGCCTATCTTAGCCTATACACCAGTGTCTCTGTAGTGAGCGTTGCCTCCATGTTAGCCTGTCTTAGCCTATACACCAGTGTCTCTGTAGTGAGCGTTGCCTCCATGTTAGCCTATCTCAGCCTATACACCAGTTTCTCTGTAGTGAGCGTTGCCTCCATGTTAGCCTATCTCAGCCTATACACCAGTTTCTCTGTACTGAACGTTGCCTCCATGTTAGCCTATCTTAGCCTATACACCAGTGTCTCTGTACTGAACGTTGCCTCCATGTTAGCCTATCTCAGCCTATACACCAGTGTCTCTGTACTGAACGTTGCCTCCATGTTAGCCTATCTCAGCCTATACACCAGTTTCTCTGTAGTGAACGTTGCCTCCATGTTAGCCTATCTCAGCCTATACACCAGTGTCTCTGTACTGAACGTTGCCTCCATGTTAGCCTATCTCAGCCTATACACCGGTTTCTCTGTACTGAACGTTGCCTCCATGTTAGCCTATCTCAGCCTATACACCAGTTTCTCTGTAGTGAACGTTGCCTCCATGTTAGCCTATCTTAGCCTATACACCAGTGTCTCTGTACTGAACGTTGCCTCCATGTTAGCCTATCTCAGCCTATACACCAGTTTCTCTGTACTGAACGTTGCCTCCATGTTAGCCTATCTTAGCCTATACACCAGTGTCTCTGTACTGAACGTTGCCTCCATGTTAGCCTATCTCAGCCTATCTCAGCCTATACACCAGTTTTTCTGTAGTGAACATTGCCTCCATGTTAGCCTATCTCAGCCTATACACCAGTGTCTCTGTAGTGAGCGTTGCCTCCATGTTAGCCTGTCTTAGCCTATACACCAGTGTCTCTGTAGTGAGCGTTGCCTCCATGTTAGCCTATCTCAGCCTATACACCAGTGTCTCTGTAGTGAGCGTTGCCTCCATGTTAGCCTATCTCAGCCTATACACCAGTTTCTCTGTAGTGAACATTGCCTCCATGTTAGCCTATTTCAGCCTATACACCAATGTCTCTGTAGTGAGCGTTGCCTCCATGTTAGCCTATCTCAGCCTATACACCAGTTTCTCTGTACTGAACGTTGCCTCCATGTTAGCCTATCTTAGGTTATACACCAGTGTCTCTGTAGTGAGCGTTGCCTCCATGTTAGCCTGTCTTAGCCTATACACCAGTGTCTCTGTAGTGAGCATTGCCTCCATGTTAGCCTATCTCAGCCTATACACCAGTTTCTCTGTAGTGAACATTGCCTCCTTGTTAGCCTATCTCAGCCTATACACCAGTGTCTCTGTAGTGAACATTACCTCCATGTTAGCCTATCTCAGTCTATACACCAGTGTCTCTGTACTGAACGTTGCCTCCATGTTAGCCTATCTCAGCCTATACACCAGTTTCTCTGTAGTGAACATTACCTCCATGTTAGCCTATCTCAGTCTATACACCAGTGTCTCTGTAGTGAGCGTTGCCTCCATGTTAGCCTATTTCAGCCTATACACCAGTGTCTCTGTAGTGAGCGTTGCCTCCATGTTAGCCTGTCTTAGCCTATACACCAGTGTCTCTGTAGTGAGCGTTGCTTCCATGTTAGCCTATCTCAGCCTATACACCAGTTTCTCTGTAGTGAACGTTGCCTCCATGTTAGCCTATCTTAGCCTATACACCAGTGTCTCTGTACTGAACGTTGCCTCCATGTTAGCCTATCTCAGCCTATACACCAGTTTCTCTGTACTGAACGTTGCCTCCATGTTAGCCTATCTTAGCCTATACACCAGTGTCTCTGTACTGAACGTTGCCTCCATGTTAGCCTATTTCAGCCTATACACCAGTGTCTCTGTAGTGAGCGTTGCCTCCATGTTAGCCTGTCTTAGCCTATACACCAGTGTCTCTGTAGTGAGCGTTGCCTCCATGTTAGCCTATCTCAGCCTATACACCAGTTTCTCTGTAGTGAACGTTGCCTCCATGTTAGCCTATCCACCAGTGTCTCTGTACTGAACGTTGCCTCCATGTTAGCCTATCTCAGCCTATACACCAGTTTCTCTGTACTGAACGTTGCCTCCATGTTAGCCTATCTTAGCCTATACACCAGTGTCTCTGTACTGAACGTTGCCTCCATGTTAGCCTATCTTAGCCTATACACCAGTGTCTCTGTACTGAACGTTGCCTCCATGTTAGCCTATCTCAGCCTATACACCAGTTTCTCTGTAGTGAACGTTGCCTCCATGTTAGCCTATCTCAGCCTATACACCAGTGTCTCTGTACTGAACGTTGCCTCCATGTTAGCCTATCTCAGCCTATACACCAGTTTCTCTGTACTGAACGTTGCCTCCATGTTAGCCTATCTCAGCCTATACACCAGTTTCTCTGTAGTGAACGTTGCCTCCATGTTAGCCTATCTTAGCCTATACACCAGTGTCTCTGTACTGAACGTTGCCTCCATGTTAGCCTATCTCAGCCTATACACCAGTTTCTCTGTACTGAACGTTGCCTCCATGTTAGCCTATCTTAGCCTATACACCAGTGTCTCTGTACTGAACGTTGCCTCCATGTTAGCCTATCTCAGCCTATCTCAGCCTATACACCAGTTTTTCTGTAGTGAACATTGCCTCCATGTTAGCCTATCTCAGCCTATACACCAGTGTCTCTGTAGTGAGCGTTGCCTCCATGTTAGCCTGTCTTAGCCTATACACCAGTGTCTCTGTAGTGAGCGTTGCCTCCATGTTAGCCTATCTCAGCCTATACACCAGTTCCTCTGTAGTGAACATTGCCTCCATGTTAGCCTATCTCAGCCTATACACCAGTGTCTCTGTAGTGAGCGTTGCCTCCATGTTAGCCTATCTCAGCCTATACACCAGTTTCTCTGTACTGAACGTTGCCTCCATGTTAGCCTATCTTAGCCTATACACCAGTGTCTCTGTAGTGAGCGTTGCCTCCATGTTAGCCTGTCTTAGCCTATACACCAGTGTCTCTGTAGTGAGCGTTGCCTCCATGTTAGCCTATCTCAGCCTATACACCAGTGTCTCTGTAGTGAGCGTTGGCTCCATGTTAGCCTATCTCAGCCTATACACCAGTTTCTCTGTACTGAACGTTGCCTCCATGTTAGCCTATCTTAGCCTATACACCAGTGTCTCTGTAGTGAGCATTGCCTCCATGTTAGCCTATTTCAGCCTATACACCAGTTTCTCTGTAGTGAACATTGCCTCCATGTTAGCCTATCTCAGGTTATACACCAGTTTCTCTGTACTGAACATTGCCTCCATGTTAGCCTATCTTAGCCTATACACCAGTGTCTCTGTACTGAACGTTGCCTGCATGCTAGCCTATCTTAGCCTATACACCAGTGTGTCTGTAGTGAACATTGCCTGCATGCTAGCCTATCTTAGCCTATACACCAGTTTCTCTGTACTGAACGTTGCCTGCATGCTAGCCTATCTTAGCCTATACACCAGTTTCTCTGTACTGAACGTTGGCTGCATGTTAGCCTATCTTAGCCTATACACCAGTTTCTCTGTACTGAACATTGCCTGCATGCTAGCCTATCTTAGCCTATACACCAGTTTCTCTGTACTGAACGTTGCCTGCATGTTAGCCTATCTTAGCCTATACACCAGTTTCTCTGTACTGAACATTGCCTGCATGCTAGCCTATCTTAGCCTATACACCAGTTTCTCTGTACTGAACGTTGCCTCCATGTTAGCCTATCTCAGCCTATACACCAGTGTCTCTGTACTGAACGTTGCCTGCATGTTAGCCTATCTTAGCCTATACACCAATGTCTCTGTACTGAACGTTGCCTCCATGTTAGCCTATCTCAGCCTATACACCAGTTTCTCTGTACTGAACGTTGCCTCCATGTTAGCCTATCTCAGCCTATACATCAGTGTCTCTGTACTGAACGTTGCCTGCATGTTAGCCTATCTTAGCCTATACACCAGTGTCTCTGTACTGAACGTTGCCTGCATGTTAGCCTATCTCAGCCTATACACCAGTGTCTCTGTACTGAACGTTGCCTCCATGTTAGCCTATCTCAGCCTATACACCAGTTTCTCTGTACTGAACGTTGCCTCCATGTTAGCCTATCTTAGCCTATACACCAGTGTCTCTGTACTGAACGTTGCCTCCATGTTAGCCTATCTCAGCCTATCTCAGCCTATACACCAGTTTTTCTGTAGTGAACATTGCCTCCATGTTAGCCTATCTCAGCCTATACACCAGTGTCTCTGTAGTGAGCGTTGCCTCCATGTTAGCCTGTCTTAGCCTATACACCAGTGTCTCTGTAGTGAGCGTTGCCTCCATGTTAGCCTATCTCAGCCTATACACCAGTTCCTCTGTAGTGAACATTGCCTCCATGTTAGCCTATCTCAGCCTATACACCAGTGTCTCTGTAGTGAGCGTTGCCTCCATGTTAGCCTATCTCAGCCTATACACCAGTTTCTCTGTACTGAACGTTGCCTCCATGTTAGCCTATCTTAGCCTATACACCAGTGTCTCTGTAGTGAGCGTTGCCTCCATGTTAGCCTGTCTTAGCCTATACACCAGTGTCTCTGTAGTGAGCGTTGCCTCCATGTTAGCCTATCTCAGCCTATACACCAGTGTCTCTGTAGTGAGCGTTGGCTCCATGTTAGCCTATCTCAGCCTATACACCAGTTTCTCTGTACTGAACGTTGCCTCCATGTTAGCCTATCTTAGCCTATACACCAGTGTCTCTGTAGTGAGCATTGCCTGCATGCTAGCCTATCTTAGCCTATACACCAGTTTCTCTGTACTGAACGTTGCCTGCATGCTAGCCTATCTTAGCCTATACACCAGTTTCTCTGTACTGAACGTTGGCTGCATGTTAGCCTATCTTAGCCTATACACCAGTTTCTCTGTACTGAACATTGCCTGCATGCTAGCCTATCTTAGCCTATACACCAGTTTCTCTGTACTGAACGTTGCCTCCATGTTAGCCTATCTTAGCCTATACACCAGTGTGTCTGTAGTGAACATTGCCTGCATGCTAGCCTATCTTAGCCTATACACCAGTTTCTCTGTACTGAACGTTGCCTGCATGCTAGCCTATCTTAGCCTATACACCAGTTTCTCTGTACTGAACGTTGGCTGCATGTTAGCCTATCTTAGCCTATACACCAGTTTCTCTGTACTGAACATTGCCTGCATGCTAGCCTATCTTAGCCTATACACCAGTTTCTCTGTACTGAACGTTGCCTGCATGTTAGCCTATCTTAGCCTATACACCAGTTTCTCTGTACTGAACATTGCCTGCATGCTAGCCTATCTTAGCCTATACACCAGTTTCTCTGTACTGAACGTTGCCTCCATGTTAGCCTATCTCAGCCTATACACCAGTGTCTCTGTACTGAACGTTGCCTGCATGTTAGCCTATCTTAGCCTATACACCAATGTCTCTGTACTGAACGTTGCCTCCATGTTAGCCTATCTCAGCCTATACACCAGTTTCTCTGTACTGAACGTTGCCTCCATGTTAGCCTATCTCAGCCTATACATCAGTGTCTCTGTACTGAACGTTGCCTGCATGTTAGCCTATCTTAGCCTATACACCAGTGTCTCTGTACTGAACGTTGCCTGCATGTTAGCCTATCTCAGCCTATACACCAGTGTCTCTGTACTGAACGTTGCCTCCATGTTAGCCTATCTCAGCCTATACACCAGTTTCTCTGTACTGAACGTTGCCTCCATGTTAGCCTATCTCAGCCTATACACCAGTGTCTCTGTACTGAACGTTGCCTCCATGTTAGCCTATCTCAGCCTATACACCAGTTTCTCTGTAGTGAACATTGCCTCCATGTTAGCCTATCTCAGCCTATACACCAGTTTCTCTGTACTGAACGTTGCCTCCATGTTAGCCTATCTCAGCCTATACACCAGTTTCTCTGTAGTGAACGTTGCCTCCATGTTAGCCTATACACCAGTGTCTCTGTACTGAACGTTGCCTCCATGTTAGCCTATCTCAGCCTATACACCAGTTTCTCTGTACTGAACGTTGCCTCCATGTTAGCCTATCTTAGCCTATACACCAGTGTCTCTGTACTGAACGTTGCCTCCATGTTAGCCTATCTCAGCCTATCTCAGCCTATACACCAGTTTTTCTGTAGTGAACATTGCCTCCATGTTAGCCTATCTCAGCCTATACACCAGTGTCTCTGTAGTGAGCGTTGCCTCCATGTTAGCCTGTCTTAGCCTATACACCAGTGTCTCTGTAGTGAGCGTTGCCTCCATGTTAGCCTATCTCAGCCTATACACCAGTGTCTCTGTAGTGAGCGTTGCCTCCATGTTAGCCTATCTCAGCCTATACACCAGTTTCTCTGTAGTGAACATTGCCTCCATGTTAGCCTATCTCAGCCTATACACCAATGTCTCTGTAGTGAGCGTTGCCTCCATGTTAGCCTATCTCAGCCTATACACCAGTTTCTCTGTACTGAACGTTGCCTCCATGTTAGCCTATCTTAGCCTATACACCAGTGTCTCTGTAGTGAGCGTTGCCTCCATGTTAGCCTGTCTTAGCCTATACACCAGTGTCTCTGTAGTGAGCGTTGCCTCCATGTTAGCCTATCTCAGCCTATACACCAGTTTCTCTGTAGTGAACATTGCCTCCTTGTTAGCCTATCTCAGCCTATACACCAGTGTCTCTGTAGTGAACATTACCTCCATGTTAGCCTATCTCAGTCTATACACCAGTGTCTCTGTACTGAACGTTGCCTCCATGTTAGCCTATCTCAGCCTATACACCAGTTTCTCTGTAGTGAACATTACCTCCATGTTAGCCTATCTCAGTCTATACACCAGTGTCTCTGTAGTGAGCGTTGCCTCCATGTTAGCCTATTTCAGCCTATACACCAGTGTCTCTGTAGTGAGCGTTGCCTCCATGTTAGCCTGTCTTAGCCTATACACCAGTGTCTCTGTAGTGAGCGTTGCTTCCATGTTAGCCTATCTCAGCCTATACACCAGTTTCTCTGTAGTGAACGTTGCCTCCATGTTAGCCTATCTTAGCCTATACACCAGTGTCTCTGTACTGAACGTTGCCTCCATGTTAGCCTATCTCAGCCTATACACCAGTTTCTCTGTACTGAACGTTGCCTCCATGTTAGCCTATCTTAGCCTATACACCAGTGTCTCTGTACTGAACGTTGCCTCCATGTTAGCCTATCTCAGCCTATACACCAGTTTCTCTGTAGTGAACGTTGCCTCCATGTTAGCCTATCCACCAGTGTCTCTGTACTGAACGTTGCCTCCATGTTAGCCTATCTCAGCCTATACACCAGTTTCTCTGTACTGAACGTTGCCTCCATGTTAGCCTATCTTAGCCTATACACCAGTGTCTCTGTACTGAACGTTGCCTCCATGTTAGCCTATCTTAGCCTATACACCAGTGTCTCTGTACTGAACGTTGCCTCCATGTTAGCCTATCTCAGCCTATACACCAGTTTCTCTGTAGTGAACGTTGCCTCCATGTTAGCCTATCTCAGCCTATACACCAGTGTCTCTGTACTGAACGTTGCCTCCATGTTAGCCTATCTCAGCCTATACACCAGTTTCTCTGTACTGAACGTTGCCTCCATGTTAGCCTATCTCAGCCTATACACCAGTTTCTCTGTAGTGAACGTTGCCTCCATGTTAGCCTATCTTAGCCTATACACCAGTGTCTCTGTACTGAACGTTGCCTCCATGTTAGCCTATCTCAGCCTATACACCAGTTTCTCTGTACTGAACGTTGCCTCCATGTTAGCCTATCTTAGCCTATACACCAGTGTCTCTGTACTGAACGTTGCCTCCATGTTAGCCTATCTCAGCCTATCTCAGCCTATACACCAGTTTTTCTGTAGTGAACATTGCCTCCATGTTAGCCTATCTCAGCCTATACACCAGTGTCTCTGTAGTGAGCGTTGCCTCCATGTTAGCCTGTCTTAGCCTATACACCAGTGTCTCTGTAGTGAGCGTTGCCTCCATGTTAGCCTATCTCAGCCTATACACCAGTTCCTCTGTAGTGAACATTGCCTCCATGTTAGCCTATCTCAGCCTATACACCAGTGTCTCTGTAGTGAGCGTTGCCTCCATGTTAGCCTATCTCAGCCTATACACCAGTTTCTCTGTACTGAACATTGCCTCCATGTTAGCCTATCTTAGCCTATACACCAGTGTCTCTGTAGTGAGCGTTGCCTCCATGTTAGCCTGTCTTAGCCTATACACCAGTGTCTCTGTAGTGAGCGTTGCCTCCATGTTAGCCTATCTCAGCCTATACACCAGTGTCTCTGTAGTGAGCGTTGGCTCCATGTTAGCCTATCTCAGCCTATACACCAGTTTCTCTGTACTGAACGTTGCCTCCATGTTAGCCTATCTTAGCCTATACACCAGTGTCTCTGTAGTGAGCATTGCCTCCATGTTAGCCTATTTCAGCCTATACACCAGTTTCTCTGTAGTGAACATTGCCTCCATGTTAGCCTATCTCAGGTTATACACCAGTTTCTCTGTACTGAACATTGCCTCCATGTTAGCCTATCTTAGCCTATACACCAGTGTCTCTTTACTGAACGTTGCCTGCATGTTAGCCTATCTTAGCCTATACACCAGTGTCTCTGTACTGAACGTTGCCTGCATGCTAGCCTATCTTAGCCTATACACCAGTGTGTCTGTAGTGAACATTGCCTGCATGCTAGCCTATCTTAGCCTATACACCAGTTTCTCTGTACTGAACGTTGCCTGCATGCTAGCCTATCTTAGCCTATACACCAGTTTCTCTGTACTGAACGTTGGCTGCATGTTAGCCTATCTTAGCCTATACACCAGTTTCTCTGTACTGAACATTGCCTGCATGCTAGCCTATCTTAGCCTATACACCAGTTTCTCTGTACTGAACGTTGCCTGCATGTTAGCCTATCTTAGCCTATACACCAGTTTCTCTGTACTGAACATTGCCTGCATGCTAGCCTATCTTAGCCTATACACCAGTTTCTCTGTACTGAACGTTGCCTCCATGTTAGCCTATCTCAGCCTATACACCAGTTTCGCTGTACTGAACGTTGCCTGCATGTTAGCCTATCTTAGCCTATACACCAATGTCTCTGTACTGAACGTTGCCTCCATGTTAGCCTATCTCAGCCTATACACCAGTTTCTCTGTACTGAACGTTGCCTCCATGTTAGCCTATCTCAGCCTATACATCAGTGTCTCTGTACTGAACGTTGCCTGCATGTTAGCCTATCTTAGCCTATACACCAGTGTCTCTGTACTGAACGTTGCCTGCATGTTAGCCTATCTCAGCCTATACACCAGTGTCTCTGTACTGAACGTTGCCTCCATGTTAGCCTATCTCAGCCTATACACCAGTTTCTCTGTACTGAACGTTGCCTCCATGTTAGCCTATCTCAGCCTATACACCAGTGTCTCTGTACTGAACGTTGCCTCCATGTTAGCCTATCTCAGCCTATACACCAGTTTCTCTGTAGTGAACATTGCCTCCATGTTAGCCTATCTCAGCCTATACACCAGTTTCTCTGTCCTGAACGTTGCCTCCATGTTAGCCTATCTCAGCCTATACACCAGTTTCTCTGTCCTGAACGTTGCCTCCATGTTAGCCTATCTCAGCCTATACACCAGTTTCGCTGTACTGAACGTTGTCTCCATGTTAGCCTATCTGAGCCTATACACCAGTTTCTCTGTACTGAACGTTGCCTGCATGTTAGCCTATCTTAGCCTATACACCAGTTTCTCTGTACTGAACGTTGCCTCCATGTTAGCCTATCTCAGCCTATACACCAGTTTCTCTGTACTGAACGTTGCCTCCATGTTAGCCTATCTTAGCCTATACACCAGTTTCTCTGTAGTGAATATTGCCTCCATGTTAGCCTATCTTAGCCTTTACACCAGTTTCTCTGTAGTGAATATTGCCTCCATGTTAGCCTATGTTAGCCTATCTTAGCCTATACACCAGTTTCTCTGTAGTGAATATTGCCTCCATGTTAGCCTATCTCAGCCTATACACCAGTTTCTCTGTAGTGAATATTGCCTCCATGTTAGCCTATCTCAGCCTATACACCAGTTTCTCTACTGAACATTGCCTCCTTGTTAGCCTATCTCAGCCTATACACCAGTTTCGCTGTACTGAACGTTGCCTCCATGTTAGCCTATCTGAGCCTATACACCAGTTTCTCTGTACTGAACGTTGCCTGCATGTTAGCCTATCTTAGCCTATACACCAGTTTCTCTGTACTGAACGTTGCCTCCATGTTAGCCTATCTCAGCCTATACACCAGTGTCTCTGTACTGAACGTTGCCTGCGTGTTAGCCTATCTTAGCCTATACACCAGTTTCTCTGTACTGAACGTTGCCTCCATGTTAGCCTATCTCAGCCTATACACCAGTTTCTCTGTACTGAACGTTGCCTCCATGTTAGCCTATCTTAGCCTATACACCAGTTTCTCTGTAGTGAATATTACCTCCATGTTAGCCTTTACACCAGTTTCTCTGTAGTGAATATTGCCTCCATGTTAGCCTATGTTAGCCTATCTTAGCCTATACACCAGTTTCTCTGTAGTGAATATTGCCTCCATGTTAGCCTATCTCAGCCTATACACCAGTTTCTCTGTAGTGAATATTACCTCCATGTTAGCCTATACACCAGTTTCTCTGTAGTGAATATTGCCTCCATGTTAGCCTATCTCAGCCTATACACCAGTTTCTCTGTAGTGAATATTGCCTCCATGTTAGCCTATCTCAGCCTATACACCAGTTTCTCTGTAGTGAATATTGCCTCCATGTTAGCCTATCTCAGCCTATACACCAGTGTCTCTACTGAACATTGCCTCCTTGTTAGCCTATCTCAGCCTATACACCAGTTTCTCTGTAGTGAATATTGCCTCCATGTTAGCCTATCTCAGCCTATACACCAGTTTCTCTATAGTGAACATTGCCTCCTTGTCAGCCTGTACCCCAAGTTTCTCTAATTAATGTATCTCCAGCACTTTTAGCCTGAAAACGGGAAAGCTACGCTGTTTAAAAGTATTAATAAAGGTAAACAACTAACAGCCTTGGAGAGCGTATTGTATTCATTCTGAAAAATAAAGATTTAGTTTGCAACTGTGAGTTCTGACTGAGTGACATCAGCAACAAAATCCTGAAAGATATATGAGTGTGTGAAAGCATTGCAATCCCTAACACTAGTACACCATAATCCGGCAGTCAGCATCTGGTTGAGAATGGAATAGAGCAAGCCCCTGGAACATGCCCAATTGTTGAATAAGTGATCTAATGTCAGTAAACAAATTCAGTTTACACTCCAGATATTGTTACACATCACACAATATGCACATCTTCCAACAAAGCAGTTAAGATGAATGATATCTATTACTGCATACTGATGATATTGTTGTTCAGCAATGGGCAGATGTTTTATACAACAAAATCACATTCTTACACACATTAGTTGAGTATGTTTGATAGATATCTGAGGCATTGCAAAACGTCAATCAATATCAATTATGTAGTGTATGGGTGTTGCAAAATAGCAGTTAGCAGTTTTGTTTATTATGTCAAAGCATTATAGCCACGTTTCTATTTATTCTATGGCAAACTGAAACGTAGTACAGAAGGTTTTCAGTCTATTCCTTCTGCAGCAATGAGTGTGCAGAGCCTTGAATTGAACTTTGTGATGACCTTTTGGAAGAACAGGGTTAATGACTGTTCTGTTTTTCAAGCCTCCAGTCATCTCATTTCCAAATAGTTCCTGACGCTCCACATCCCTGAAATCTCATTCAAATGCTGTTGTGTTGAATACGCATCTCTCCACAGAGGTTCCTCCAGAATACATCTTAACAATAAGCACACGCTTTTCCAATGTTGGTGCCTCCATTCTGAAATGACACATTGATGAGTTAGACTTTACAGGGCGACCATACAATAATACAAGGAGCATTGTGTATGGCACATCAGTAAACTATGTTAGACTAACACATTCAAACACCTATATTGAGGGATTTGTCAAAATAGTTGGAGTGACATTTTTATTTTCACACACACACACACACAATTTATAATATTAGTAATAATTTTGGGTAGGGAAGAAACCAAAATACAACACACTGATTTTCCTTCTAGGTATTATTATTGCTAAAATATGATCACATGTCTCTCATATATTGAAAGTAGCATCTCACTGTTTCATCACACTTAACTAGCTAAATCTCAGATTTTATTCAGCTTTTATTTGAATATGTTTGTCTGGGCATTCTCTATTGAAGACAATGCTTCATTGTGGAAATAAGAAATTTAGCTTTTAAGACTTGAAAAATCTGCTTCAATCAACACCATTTCTTTGCCATTCAAAATTAATGTTGCTTTTGACTGTTAAATTATACACTTGGGCCCAATGTCATCAACATATGTTAATGACTTGACACAGTGTTAAAATCTGTTTCACCAACTGATGTTAATTGTATAAAGTTAACATGTTTTGATGGTGTTCAAATGTTTTATCAATTGCTACAATTAGAAAATGGCTACTGTAAATGCTGGAGATGAATTACACTTAGTTCCATACACCCAAAACAAATATATTGCTGCAGACATAATGAATTTCAAATAATATATTGAGCAGCAGTGGCCAGGGAGATTGTGAACTCGACAGTAGTTTCACTGTAGCAGAAAGGGGCAGGGATCCTTTTTGGTTTATGTGCTTAAATGTGTTGCCCTAATTGTTATTATAAAAAATTCAAAACTGAATATAGGAGGCAAAAAGCATCATATTTGTTTTATTTCTTCAATGTGCTACTGGTGATATTGAGATTGTATTCTTTTAATCAACTGTCAGAAACATTTGTGGAATTTCCAAAAAGTAGATAAGGATTCCTTCAGCATTTGCATAAAAAACAAATGCTTAAATTGATAGAAATCTAGATTGCTTTTTCTTTATGGGAGCTAGAACTATTGAAGGTGACCTGTTTTGGAAGGTATCTCTGAAACTCGGAAATAAGAATTCAATGTTAAATCAGGACAAATAAGCAACAGAGGTACTACAGACTCAAAGGGTACACAGGGCACAAATAGTTCTAAAGATTGAATTTCTGATGGTCTGTAAGGGCATTTATAGAGTGTCTTTTAATATTGGTCTCCACCAGTTGAGGGAGGTGGCTATACCTATTCATAATTAGCCAATGAGTTGACAACACCAGCTGAGGTATGCCCTATTGGTTGAATACAGAACACAAGGCATGATACCATGACAGTATCAGCCAAGAAAATCAAAGCATGATTACTAAGGTTCCCTACAAACGGTAATGAGGTATCCGCAAGAAGGCAGTGCTGATTTCTTTTCGTGCTGTCTGTAAATATAGAGCTTTGTTATTTCTGTGATCTATTCTCTCTGATCACAGAAAATACAGACGCTGCCTTCTCGATCATATCACTTGGAGATGTTAACAGCACATTAGTTAACATTTTGCAGCAAAAGCTTAATGAAACAAAGTCATACCTTTAAACATGGATGTTAACAAACATGTTAACTGTATCTTTAATATCTGTTGATGGAATCAGGCCTTGAAGTGAGACACTCTTAAGCAATACACTAACTTTAACTGCTTTTACATTGGTTAAAGTTCACAGCCACTTCGCAAACTGGGGAAAATAAATAGCATCTGCTCTACTATGAACTATCATGTTGGACAATGGAACTGAAGTCTTTATGCAATGCTGCAATGCATTTAAACCTCTTAATTATAAAACATGTTATAAATTAACAAAAAAGTGTTTAATATTATCTAAGGATGGCAAAAATGAGAATGAAGGCTTAGATTCTAGTTTTATGGTGCTCTGCACATTGCACCTGGTTAGTTCATTCTCCTGCCTTATTCCCTACAGCAATGAAATCAATTTCCAGTCAAGAAATCTAAAAATGCTTCCTGTTCAAGATTTTAAATTCTGTGCAGTGTTGTGATTTATTACTTGTCAATAGGCCTGAGTTTCCTTCTTGGATGAGGACAAACTTTGTAAACTCGGTAGAATCTATATCTGAATATCCACACAATAATTCAACGATATTCACAAAGAAAGACTCATATAAAGCTATTTTCTTACAATGATAGGAACACAGTATACAAATACAAAAGTTTCAGCCACCGTGGCAAAAAATGTTCATAGGTACATATAAATATAATGCACTGCACAGCTTAATAACAGCTCAGTATCCTATAAGTTTGGTGGCATTTATGGACTGTAGTGAACAATGCTGTTACACATTAGAAAAATGAACAGAATTGTTCAAAATGCCATATTTGGAATGTTTCATGATGATTAATGATGTTTCATTGTCTATGACTATCTGGAGCTGTTGTAATGTACAACAGTATGGCTTCAACGATAAACCCTCAGAGTCGCACAGTTGTTAACCTTGCTCTTTTATTTCAAAAACCATTATCTCTGTACTGGAATATCTGATTATAAGGGTCGTATCTTGTCTGTGGTGCAGAGTATTGTCGAACTTGCTGGAACTGAACATCTGCCCGCAGAATAACCACTCCTGTAAAAACAAAAAACAATGTTCAAACCAAATATCATTCTGTACATAAGTTTCATTGTGAAATGTATCTGACGCAAATGTACGAGTCATTTCTTAAGATAAAAAGAAATTCTGTAATTGTGTTGTCTGACTTCTATACTGTCTCTCTGCTCAGCTAGTGCTTGTAGCCATGGTAGCTCAGGTGGAAAGGTGGTGTGAATCCTAGCAATGTCATGGAATTAACCATTCTATCATTAACCACACATGATTAAAGTAGATAAAAACAATCTCTTGAGTTCTACTTAAGATAAGGTAAATTCATACATATATAGAGAGACCCAAAAACATCTGAAGCGCTGTGCAGTGTGTTTCCACTGTGCATGATAATAAGAGGATGGATAAAAAAGTAATAGGAAACAAATTTTTTTTTGGGCACCATTATTTCCTTTTATTCAAATTTAATTACAAGCTTTAAAAATAATCTCCTTCTGACATTACACACTGGTTCCAATGTTCTATCCACTTTTCAAAACACTCAGAGAAGCCCTTGTTTGACATCCTGTTCAGTATAGCCGAAATAACATTTGTTTAGTTCTGTATCGGTCTGAAAATGGCGCCCACAAAGATTTTTTAACTTGTGGAAACAGGCAGAAATTGCAGGGTAATTATTGTGAAATGCAGATGTTTTTCTTAAAGGTTAAATGAGCTAAGAACACTCATTTGTTAATGACTTGGCCTATATATATATATATATATTTATACAAACGAATATTTGTCCTGTATGCACTCCTAAACCACTTGACCAAACAGCATGAAATGCGACACATATATGTATTTGTTCATGGAGATGGTGTTTATGTTATCCATTTTACTATATGATGTAACATTTACATGGATTTCTCCACTTGCTTTTCTTTTACATAATACATTCACATATCTTCCCTACTCGCCCTTCAACATCTAATTCACACAAATTTCTATGACTGAAATAGAAATAACACATTACATTCACACTTTTCTCTGCTCACTTTTCTTTTACGAAACACGATCGCATAAGCTTCCTTATTCAGCCTTCAACACACAATTCATAAATTCTCTATAACTGAAATAGAAGTGCAACACATTACATTCACGTGATTTTCTCTACTCTACTCGTTTTTCTGTTATGTAATAGATTCACATATCCTTCCCTACTCACCCTTTGACATATGATTCATACAATTTTCTATGACAAAATACTAATGCCACATATTACATTCACACAATTTTCTCCACTCACTTTTCTTTTATGACACACAGTCACACTTCTTTCTCTACTCCCTCTTCTACAAACAGTTTCATACAATTTCTCATGTTTGAAACTGAAATGCAATACATTACATTTACATGGTTATCTTTACTCACGTTTCTTTTATGAAACATAATCACATTTTGTTCTTTACTCCCTCTTCTACAAAGAATTCATACAATTGTCTATATGATTAACATAGAAATGGAATGTCTTGCATTCACACAGCTTTCTCTGCTGCTTTTCTTCCTGTGGTATTTGTGGTTGTTCAACAGTGCTTTTGCATAGTGTTTTCCCGGTGTTTTTATTTATTTATTTTGGGTTCTTTATAGTATCCAAGTTAACTCTAAAGGTTGTAGGGATAAAATTGCCAAACGGGAACACCGGGTATTTTAGCTAGTTTTATATAAACATCTTGCACACCTTGGGTTGAGCTGGGCCCTGGGCTCAGGGCTTTTATTAGGGTAGCCCTTTGGTATAATCACCTTTTACATACACATTTCTCATGCTCAGAGGTGTCACCACACCTTGCCCTCACACATTACAACACCCCACCTCACATTATGCCACTGCACCTCTCCTCACACATTACGCCACCACACTCCAACTCACACATTACGCCACTGCACCTCTCACACATTATGCCACCACACTCCAACTCACACATTACGCCACTGCACCTCACACATTATGCCACCATACTCCAACTCACATTACGCCACCACACCAACTCACATTACGCCACCACACTCAAAATCGCATTCCGCCACCAGACTGCACCTCACATATTACGCCATCAGTCTCCACCTCACACATTACGCCGCCACACATGCCACCACACCCTACCTCACACATTACGCCACCAGTCTCCACCTCACATTACGCCACCACACCCCACCTCACACATTATGCCACCAGTCTTCACCTCACACATTATGCCACCAGTCTTCACCTCACACATTACGCCACCAGTCTTCACCTCACACATTACGCCACCAGTCTCCACCTCACATTACGCCACCACACCCCACCTCAACCATTATGCCACCAGTCTACACCTCACATTATGCCACCAGTCTTCACCTCACACATTATGCCACCAGTCTCCACCTCACATTATGCCACCACACCCCACCTCACACATTATGCCACCAGTCTTCACCTCACACATTATGCCACCAGTCTCCACCTCACACATTATGCCACCACACCCCAGCTCACACATGCCACCAGTCTCCACCTCACACATTACGCCACCAGTCTTCACCTTACACATTATGCCACCTGTCTCCACCTCACATTACGCCACCACACCCCACCTCAACCATTATGCCACCAGTCTACACCTCACATTACGCCACCAGTCTTCACCTCACACATTATGCCACCAGTCTCCACCTCACATTATGCCACCACACCCCAGCTCAACCATTATGCCACCAGTCTACACCTCACATTATGCCACCAGTCTCCACCTCACACATTACGCCACCAGTCTTCACCTCACACATTATGCCACCTGTCTCCACCTCACATTATGCCACCAGTCTCCACCTCACACATTACGCCACCAGTCTCCACCTCACACATTACGCCACCAGTCTCCACCTCACATTATGCCACCAGTCTCCACCTCACACATTACATTACGCCACCAGTCTCCACCTTACACATTACGCCACCAGTCTCCACCTCACACATTTTGCCACCAGTCTCCTCACTTTATGCCACCAGTCTTCACCTCACACATTATGCCACCAGTCTTCACCTCACACATTATGCCACCAGTCTTCACCTCACACATTACGCCACCTGTCTCCACCTCACATTATGCCACCAGTCTCCACCTCACACATTACGCCACCAGTTTCCACTTCACACATTATGCCACCAGTCTCCACCTCACACATTCTGCCACCAGTCTCCACCACACATTACGCCACCAGTCCCCACCTCACACATTACGCCACCAGTATCCTCACTTTATGCCACCAGTCACCACCTCACTACGCCACCACACCCAACCTCACACATTATGCCACCAGCCTCAACCTCACACATTACGCCACCAGTTTCCACTTCACACATTATGCCACCAGTCTCCACCTTACACATTACGCCACCAGTCTCCACCTCACACATTCTGCCACCAGTCTCCACCACACATTACGCCACCAGTCCCCACCTCACACATTACGCCACCAGTATCCTCACTTTATGCCACCAGTCACCACCTCACTACGCCACCACACCCAACCTCACACATTATGCCACCAGCCTCCAACTCACACATTATGCCACCAGTTTCCACTTCACACATTATGCCACCAGTCTCCACCTTACACATTACGCCACCAGTCTCCACCTCACACATTCTGCCACCAGTCTCCACCACACATTACGCCACCAGTCCCCACCTCACACATTACGCCACCAGTATCCTCACTTTATGCCACCAGTCACCACCTCACTACGCCACCACACCCAACCTCACACATTATGCCACCAGCCTCCAACTCACACATTACGCCACCAGTCTCCACCTCACACATTCTGCCACCAGTCTCCACCTCACACATTACGCCACCAGTATCCTCACTTTATGCCACCAGTCCCACCTCACTACGCCACCACATACCACATTATGCCACCAGTCTCCACCTCACACATGCCACCAGTCCCACCTCACATTACGCCACCAGTCTCCACCTCACTACGGCACCACACCCCACCTCACACATTATGCCGCCAGTCTCCACCTCACACATTACGCCACCAGTCTCCACCTCACACATTACGCTACCAGTCTCCACCTCACACATTATGCCACCAGTCTCCACCTCACACATTACGCCACCACACCCCACACATTATGCCACCAGTCTCCACCTCACACATTATGCCACCAGTCTCCACCTCACACATTACGCCACCAGTCTCCACCTCACACATTAGGCCACCAGTCTCCACCTCACACATTACGCCACCACACCCCACCTCACATTATGCCACCAGTCTCTATCTCACAGATTATGCCACCAGTCTTCACCTCAATGTACGCCACCAGTCTCCAACTCAGACTTTATGCCACCAGTCTCCACCTCACACATGCCACCAGTCTCCATCTCACAGTACGCTACCAGTCTCCACCTCACTTTACGCCACCAGTCTCCACCTCACACTATGCCACCAGTCTATACTCATACATTACGCCACCCCACCTCACATACACCACCAGTCTCCACACCCCACCTCACACATGCAACCACACACCACCTCACACATTACGCCACCACACTGCACCTCACATTACACCACCACACACCACCTCACACATTATGCCACCATACTCAGGGGTCTCCGTCTAGGGGACATGTGAATGGCAACCACAAAGTACCCAAGCTGAGCAGAACATTACTTCCACTTACTGGTGTTTTGCTCCGCACTGTAACTTTACTATCTGACCTTAACTTGGTCATCTCTTGTTCTCTTCCGACCGCGATGCTATTAGGGTTCCCGAGGGCTAGGGAGTCTTCATTTTTCCAACCTTTCCATTTCTCTATAAAATCTTAACCCCTAATATGCTGACCTGTCATGGCATGTAATACGTCCTCTGATTGGTGATCAGAGGATATGGTCGGTGAATTTATTTTGATAATTCTCCCGGTCAGGTCGGTGAGACCCGTAAACCAACGACAGGTGTGGTCCCCCAGACATTCTGGGGGTTGTGAGAGAGCGATGTGACCGCCAAAACATAAAAATATGGTGCTCTCTAAAAGCCAGTTACATTTACTGATAAGTCTCTTCGAATATGCCCGGCCACTTCTAGTGCCCCATTCATCAGTGAAAAATATTGGAGAGCAAGAGGATTAATGATTTCATTGTCAAAAATCCAGCATTAGCTAACAACAACCACATCTGGTGAATATGGTGGGTGGGGCATGATTTCAATACCTAGTTGAGTGATTGCCTCTTGTGTTGCTATGTCTCGATGAGCAGGAGCATTGTCCATTGGCAGCAAGTTCTGGTCTCTTGGCAGCCATTTTCATCTTGAGTGGTCCTTTAAGGATGTTACTGTAGTATTGAGCAGTTACTGTGGTGTGTTTAGGAACTATGTGGTCATAAATTACCCCAATTTTGTTGAAAAACACAGATGCATGACTTCCCCTGAAATTGGTTGCACCTTTGCATTTTTTTTGGCCTTGGATTTGGGCTGTCGGGATGCTTCCATTGTGCACTTTGTTGTTTGGTTTCTGGATCATAGTGATGAAACCAGCTCTCATCACCAGAAAGTTGGGTTCCCTACGAAGCCTTGTGATCCACTTCAGGCAGATCATAGTGATGAAACCAGTTCTCATCACCAGAAAGTTGGGATCCCTCTGAAGCCTTGTGATCCACTTCAGGCAGATCATAGTGATGAAACCAGCTCTCATTACCAGAAAGTTGGGATCCCTCAGAAGCCTTGTGATCCACTTCAGGCAGGTCATAGTGATGACCAGCTCTCATCACCAGAAAGTTGGGTTCCCTCTGAAGCCTTGTGATCCACTTCAGGCAGATCATAGTGATGAAACCAGTTCTCATCACCAGAAAGTTGGGTTCCCTCTGAAGCCTTGTGATCCACTTCAGGCAGGTCATAGTGATGAAACCAGATCTCATCACCAGAAAGTTGGGTTCCCTATGAAGCCTCGTGATCCACTTCAGGCAGATCATAGTGATGAAACCAGCTCTCATCACCAGAAAGTTGGGTTCCCTACGAAGCCTCGTGATCCACTTCAGGCAGATCATAGTGATGAAACCAGATCTCATCACCAGAAAGTTGGGTTCCCTTTGAACCATGTGATCCACTTCAGGCAGATCATAGTGATGAAACCAGCTCTCATCGCCAGAAAGTTGGGATCCCTCCGAAGCCTCGTGATCCACTTCAGGCAGATCACAGTGATGAAACCAGCTCTCATCACCAGAAAGTTGGGTTCCCTCTGAAGCCTTGTGATCCACTTCAGGCAGATCATAGTATTGAAACCAGCTCTCATCACCAGAAAGTTGGGTTCCCTCTGAAGCCGTGTGATCCACTTCAGGCAGATCATAGTATTGAAACCAGCTCTCATCACCAGAAAGTTGGGTTCCCTCTGAAGCCGTGTGATCCACTTCAGGCAGATCATAGTGATGAAACCAGCTCTCATCACCAGAAAGTTGGGTTCCCTCCGAAGCCTTGTGATCCACTTCAGGCAGATCATAGTATTGAAACCAGCTCTCATCACCAGAAAGTTGGGTTCCCTCTGAAGCCTTGTGATCCACTTCAGGCAGGTCATAGTGATGAATCCAGCTCTCATCACCAAAAGTTGGGTTCCCTCCGAAGCCTTGTGATCCACTTCAGGCAGATCATCATGATGAATCCAGCTCTCATCACCAGAAAGTTGGGTTACCTCCGAAGCCTTGTGATCCATTTTAGGCAGATCATCATGATGAAACCAGCTCTCATCGCCAGAAAGTTGGGTTCCCTCTGAAGCCTTGTGATCCACTTCAGGCAGGTCATAGTGATGAAACCAGCTCTCATCACCAGAAAGTTGGGTTCCCTACAAAGCCTTGTAATCCACTTCAGGCAGATCATAGTGATGAAACCAGCTCTCATCACCAGAAAGTTGGGTTTCCTCTGAAGCCTTGTGATCCACTGCTGGCAGGTCATAGTGATGAAACCAGCTCTCATCACCAGAAAGTTGGGTTCCCTCTGAAGCCTTGTGATCCACTTCAGGCAGATCATAGTGATGAAATGGGCTCTTATCACCAGAAAGTTGGGATCCCTCCGAAGCCTTGTGATCCACTTCAGGCAGATCATAGTGATGAAACCAGCTCTCATCACCAGAAAGTTGGGTTCGCTCTGAAGCCTTGTGATCCACTTCAGGCAGATCATAGTATTGAAACCAGCTCTCATCACCAGAAAGTTGGGTTACCTCTGAAGCCGTGTGATCCACTTCAGGCAGGTCATAGTGATGAAACCAGCTCTCATTATCAGAAAGTTGGGTTCCCTCCAAAGCGTTGTGATCCACTTCAGGCAGATCATAGTGATGAAACCAGCTCTCATCACCAGAAAGTTGGGTTTCCTCTGAAGCCTTGTGATCCACTTCAGGCAGATCATAGTGATGAAACCAGCTCTCATCACCAGAAAGTTGGGATCCCTCCGAAGCCTTGTGATCCACTTCAGGCAGATCATTGTGATGAAATGGGCTCTTATCACCAGAAAGTTGGGATCCCTCCGAAGCCTTGTGATCCACTTCAGGCAGATCATAGTGATGAAACCAGCTCTCATCACCAGAAAGTTGGGTTCGCTCTGAAGCCTTGTGATCCACTTCAGGCAGATCATAGTATTGAAACCAGCTCTCATCACCAGAAAGTTGGGTTACCTCTGAAGCCGTGTGATCCACTTCAGGCAGGTCATAGTGATGAAACCAGCTCTCATTATCAGAAAGTTGGGTTCCCTCTGAAGCCTTGTGATCCACTGCTGGCAGGTCATAGTGATGAAACCAGCTCTCATCACCAGAAAGTTGGGTTCCCTCCGAAGCCTTGTGATCCACTTCAGGCAGATCATAGTGATGAAACCAGCTCTCATCACCAGAAAGTTGGGTTCCCTCTGAAGCCTTGTGATCCACTTCAGGCAGGTCATAGTGATGAATCCAGCTCTCATCACCAGAAAGTTAGGTTCCCTCCGAAGCCTTGTGATCCACTTCAGGCAGATCATCATGATGAATCCAGCTCTCATCTCCAGAAAGTTGGGTTACCTCCGAAGCCTTGTGATCCATTTTAGGCAGATCATCATGATGAAACCAGCTCTCATCGCCAGAAAGTTGGGTTCCCTCCGAAGCCTTGTGACCCACTGCTGGCAGATCATAGTGATGAAACCAGCTCTCATCACCAGAAAGTTGGGTTCCCTCCGAAGCCTTGTGATCCACTTCAGGCAGATCATAGTGATAAAACCAGCTCTCATCACCAGAAAGTTGGGTTCCCTCCGAAGCCTTGTGATCCTCTTCAGGCAGATCATAGTGATGAAACCAGCTCTCATCACCAGAAAGTTGGGATCCCTCTGAAGCCTTGTGATCCACTTCAGGCAGGTCATAGTGATGAAACCAGCTCTCATCACCAGAAAGTTGGGTTCCCTCCGAAGCCTTGTGATCCACTTCAGGCAGATCATAGTGATAAAACCAGCTCTCATCACCAGAAAGTTGGGTTCCCTCCGAAGCCTTGTGATCCTCTTCAGGCAGATCATAGTGATGAAACTAGCTCTCATCACCAGAAAGTTGGGATCCCTCTGAAGCCTTGTGATCCACTTCAGGCAGGTCATAGTGATGAAACCAGCTCTCATCACCAGAAAGTTGTGTTCCCTCCGAAGCCTTGTGACCCACTGCTGGTAGGTCATGACCTGATGACACATTTGTTCCTCAGTAAGCACTTGTGGAATCTATTTTCCCTCCACTTTTCTATAGCCCAAATCATTATGAATTATGTCTTCAACTGACCCATAGGAAATATGCATAAAGTCTGCTATCTTCGCTATTGTTAATCGTCTATCTTCTCGCAACAGGACATCAATGGTGTTGCACTTCACCTTAGTTTTTGAAGTGGAGGTCCATCCTGAACGTGGAGCATCTTCAAGACTTTTTTCACCATCTTGAAATTTGTTATGCCATTCAAATACACGTGTCTTTGATAAAGTTTGGTCTCTATATGCTTTCTGTATCATTTGTAGCGATTCAGTTTCAGATTTTTTTCAGAAGAACACAAAACTGAATATCCCAGCGTCAGTTAAGGTCAGACCTCTGTTACCATGATTGGTGAATTTTGATGAGCGCATGTTTAAACAGAAAAAAAATAATTCCCGTTACTTTTTTATACACCCTTGTACAGCTGCTGTACACGAGGTTATGCGGATGACTTATTTTTCTCTGCTCTGAAAGTGCAGTGTAGAGCTGACAGTGATATTGTGTGATTGCGTTATTACCCGTGTGCTTTATTATTTTGTGCTGTACTTAGTTACAAAGTGTATTATGGCTCAGCATTTGTTTTCTACTGCACAGCGTTTATTTATTTATTTATGATTCGTATGTGTTAACTCTGTCAGCTCGCCAAGTCAAAGTGCGATTTGCAGAAAGATTTCCAGGTGATCTGCGATTTTTATCCCTGGGGTAACTTAAAGCATAAAGTGCACAACACAAAACCACACACCCTGGAAGAATTAAAACAAAATATCCACCAGGAAATTGCTAGAATTTTTCAACATGAACTATAGCAAATGACGGATAGTTCGCTAAAGAAGCGTGTCCAGACAATGAGAGTGACCAGTTTCAGCATCTTCTTTAATAACATTGGTAAGTAAAGCCTTTAAAAGTAGTTTTAAAAATGTATGGTTTCATCGATGCTGTTCTATGACAGTGGCAGTTGGCAACGAGTGCCGAGGATGCATACAGACAAAACACAGTGCAGCCTGTTTGGATCACCCTTATATGTACATAATATCTCTGATAGTTAACCTTACTACACTGAATGTATTGCTCTATTGCTCCCAGCAGGCTTTAACACAATGGTTATCTTACTACCTAGGCCAGCCCACGTGTTTACCTGCTATGTATTTCTATAGAGTCTACTTCATCTTTGTTGCAATTCTAAAGGTCAACATGTGCATCAAAGTGCCCTAAATCTACGACACAGTACCACCGACTTTACTTCTTTGTTTCCAAAGGAATTTTTACAGCCAAAAATATCCAGCACCCTCTGCTATGTTTCAACTCACTACCTCAGGAACTAGATGCTAGCACATTGCCCCTAGACCACGGAGGACTACCATGCCCTCAATGTGTCATCTGCAGGAAGCAAATTTCAAGTAAAGCAACAGTATCTAGTAAGTTAAAAGGTATTTTCACACAGTGCCTAAAAGGTAAACCACTAACTCTAAACGATAACGGCTGTTTCAACAACCCAGCAAGTCAAAAGTTTTACTAAGTATGTTAATGTATCTGCTAAAACACAAGAAGCAAGCATGCTTTGTACAGTAACTATAGTTTGACCAGCCAGAGTTAATTAGTTTGACTGTTAATATCAATATTTATAGTAATTAATTCAAGTTTGTGTATAACCTTTCGTGTCAACTGGTGAAATTTAAAAGGGTGATTCACAATGATAAGTTTGTCTCTGTAATACCATAATTAGGGATGTAGGAAATTGTTTTAGATATATATAATGGTAAGAGACTGTTAGAAATCGAGAGTTTCGGTTGTAGAAAAGTGCTTCCGAAAGCACAAAGCTTGGTTTTATGACTTTTTCCTAGCTGCAAAGTCATTGTTTGGCACTGTGAGGGTGAGGGTGTTAAGTATCCTTCCATTATGCTGTAATTTGCTATGACCAGAGTGAAAGAGACAGAAAATTTAGATGATGTAGCTAGGGAAAGCCTGGAATCCATATTGAAATCTGAATTAGGAATCCATATTGAAATCTGAATTAGGGGATAAAGTAAAACCAATCAGATTCAAGAATATAGAAATGTAATAGTAAGACTAGTTATACAGTGCCAAAAGTTGACCAATTAGAAACTATTTATAGTCGCTTGGTCCTGTAACTATAGTCCCTCCGAGCTTAAAGTGGGTATGCACATAAACATTGCGATTATATCACTCCGCCAACAAGCACGTGTTGACGTTCTCTGCACACAGCTGTTTACATCTGACTGTTCTGCTCTTTGTGTTACATTTTCTATTTGTTTGGTCCATGTAAGTTTGGTATTTTTTAAAAATATAAAATGGTAAACATTGAGTTCTGGAGAACCTGCATTACATTTGGATTATCTTGTTTTCAGAAACAAATGTTAATGAAACAAAGTTTAACACTAAAATTTATAAAATAGCAATTTTATGGTTACACTTACCAGATGGATTGACTTTCACTTTTATCTTCGTCTGGGGGGTCAGAGTGCCGTAGTTGACATCTTCATATAAATCCTAGAAATTAAACCACTGCATTAGTTACAAGATGTATTTGTTTGTTTTAATCCTGCAGAGCAAATACCTGGTTCAGCGATGTAGTAGCCAGAAAATCACTTCAAGCACACTGTCAAGATTTTAAGCAATTTTCCTCTATTTTCCTCAGATTTGGAAGCAAGAAATACAAAACGGATATGTGGCAGTGAAAATCTTGTACATTATCATCAAATTGTTGCAGATAGTAATGAATTGAACCTGGATGTTTAGGCTTTTATTTTGGTTAAAATAGACAGGCATATAGGCACTAAAAATAGTAAAAATATGCAGTGAAATAGACATTTATTAATCACGGAAACAGACAAAAATAGACAAATACTTAATAAACTATCCCATATGTTAATTATTATTTATTTATGCCAACAAACTTACTGTTGGTGTTTTTAAACACACAAGCCATGTGTGGGCAAAGTTTGAGAGGTAGAACTGGAACTTAAAATTTCAATGCCACAACTGGGATTTGAACCACAGACCTTCCTCTTACCGGGCGGCTGCTCTAACCACTGAGCTATTGTAGAGGGCCAGACCGTTAGAAACCAGTTCAGTGCAGTTTACCGTGTGATGCAGGCAGACCAATGGCTGTGTCCGAGAGCATAGACATGAGTCTTTTGGATTCGCATGTTTCGAATGGGAAAACAATTCCTCTGCAAAGTTGTGGTTGTAGTATTCAGTACCTAATATGCAACCAGTATCTTGCATTAAAATACAACATACAAAGCCATTATGAAATAAAGTAAATAATACAGCAGTTCCGCTGGAGCTGATAGAAGTACAGCGTGAGTCGCCTTCATGAGAAATTTGACAATTCATGCTCAGACACACTGATCCAATTCTACCGGAAACTTCATATGTGTTTCCCAAATTTGATTCCCAACGCAGCAAAAAGTATGGCAATGTCTGGCAGTACCTACCTTTGTGAACAGGGTTTCTCTATAATGCCACAGAAACCGACTCTCGGATAGCAATTTGGCATCCAGTCTTAGAATCTGTCTTTGTAAGCCAAATTTTGAAAAGGGTATGAGTTGAAAAATATGCCAAGTAACTGATCCTACAAATGTGTAACATGTGGTATTTTACTTAGATTTTCAGTAAGATTGTCTTAAATTCATTATGCAAACGCTTAACACTAAAATACATATCTTTAAGGACAGTAGTTTTCAAACAACTTTCATGTAGTCCTTTCCTTTAATTTTGGAGGAAATCGCCAACCCCTGTTACTAATAATGTTTTGTGTTATTTCACATATTTGAAGATAATACAAGTAAATATTCTGTTATTATGTTTAATCAAAATAGTAAAGAATATTCATTTAAGGTATAACAGGATTTGAAAGCTGCTATTTACTTTTTATATAAATATAGATTATATCTAATACAAGTTCGTATTAAAAGCACTATTATTAATACCGTGTAATTATTCTATTTATTTATTCATTAATTCAAATTAGATTGACATTTTTACATCTGGGAATGAAAAGTAATAACATCTATCTTTAAGTGGCATGTAAGTGCGTAAGTGGTGTACTTTCCAGTTTGAGAATGCTAACCCAAGGGCTAGGGTAGGTTTAATAGTACCTATACTTCAGCCTAATCATCAGAAGGTTGCAACTATTTTAATCAACTTTAATAACTACGTCAAGTAGTTTTCTATTTACGCGTGAGATGTACTGTTCCCCTTCGTAGATCCAACTTGTATCTGTGCTATGTATCCTTGTAGGCAATTCTGTAGGAAAAAAATTTGTAAGGTGTACGCACTCCAAGAAAGGTTTTATTTGTGGACGCGACCAACTTGCAAGTAAACAGGTGTCAATTGATAAAGCTTCTAGTGTTGATATGTATTACGTCATGTTTTGCCCGGCATATGTAGCTGTTGCACAGTTGAGCTCCGAGGGGTCTGTGACCTTGACACCACTGTTCTACACTATAAAGGAATAGATAACTTATTTGGATCACACTGTTTCATGGTTCTATATATTATAATCAAAATGAAATTTTAGCTAAATTAACATTACAATTGACATCTTATATCACTGTACTTTGTACAATACTGATTTTATGGATGAATAAATAAATAATCTTCATAGGCTATTTCTAAAAAATTTAACATCTATTTGTCATGTATATGTCTTAAATATATGGTATGATAATGAAAACTGTCAAAGAGCCCTTTTTAAGAAAATAAAAATGTACCAAACATTTTCCACATAAAGGATAGCTTAGGAAAGGGGGATTTTCTTGAAAATCTTTGTGTTGCAGTGTATAAGCTTAGGTTTTCATGGCTGGCGTCCTGACTATAGTTAGGTTTATCTCTCCCGGGCTTGTAGGCCATGGTCTAGAAGGCATTAAAGATACCAACTTTTCGCCAAGTACTGCGCTTGGCATCTTCAGGGTAAGATGATCCATTGTCTACACTGGTCAGAGTTCAAATGCAGAAGCAACGACTGTGGCATTCTTATATAGTGGTGGTGGGAGGGGCTTGTTGCGCTGGCTAAGGTGGTGATTGGCTCGCATTGGTTGGCAGGGTTTTATTATTTATTTGTGTTACAGCTTTGAAAGACTTAAGTTTGGTATTTGTCACACATTTCATTTTTGAGTTATGCTGTTTATAGATTCATACATGAACCTTTTTCTAAAGTTGTTTTTATATCACATATCTCAATATAAAATTTTTGGGTGGAATGCAACACTTCTACATCTAGGTACTGTTATAGAGGAAGAAAAAATAGTTTCAGTTGATAAAACGCACTTACTTCAACATTGTAGCCTGAAGGAAAGTTAAGGCCCAACTCTCTCAAGGTCACTGCTACATCTGAAGGAGTTCCATCAGTTCTACGGTTGATGAAAGCAATAGCATATGAAAAGTAGTTCTGGTACACTGGAGTTATAGGCCTAGCCCAGATTTCAATGCCGTTGTGCTGCAAATACAAGAATCAATCAATTGCTCAATTATATATTCTTACCAGAAATCACACTTAAACATACAGTCACACTGTTTCTTGCTTTGTCTCACAAATCAATTTGTACTTGAAAAACTGTTTTATGCATAACAGTGACAATTACTCTACAGCTTATTTTGACCATAATTTCTGTTAATGAGCCAATTTCAACAAACAAGTCAGGATATTAAAGGTCTCGTCATGGAAATGCCTCCAACAATTAGGATAAAAATGTATATTTGGTTAACATTTTGCTTTTCAAGTTTATCTAAATAAGGATATTCTCCCCCTCCCCCCAGAAAAAAAGAAAAGCCAAGCAAAGCTCGGTCGCCCAGGTACTAATATTAACAACAACAATAATAATTATCATGATTACTAAACACGTTTCATGCCAAATGATTGATACAGTGCAAAATCAGTTGATTGCTGCACATTATTATGACAAATATCTCGCACAATTTGTTTCTTATTCTTTATTTCCTTTTCCTTAAACATAATAACCATAGCCTCAAATAACAAATAGTAACATGTACAATAAAATTCTTAATTGACCCTTTACACAAAACTAATGCTTCCTAAAACTTAACACAAACTATTCCACTTTAGTAACAAACCTGCTTGACAACGACTATAGAATAACAAAACTAATGAATGCTTCGGGTTTGCTGAGATTATGCTCTCACAGTTCCAGACTTCCCTGTCACACAGTGTTGAGTGTTGCATAGCTCATCTATGCCAACATGACACTGCTCCCTCGCCAGGTCTGGTCGTCTGACCAGCACCAACCGCCGCAGCTCTGGATATGGTAGAATGCATCTCCATTTAGTGCAGGCCTTATTCCTGGTTGTTGGACACCCATAGGGTTCTATGACCACTGACCCTTCCTAGTGCACATTTACAGACATCGTGCTTCTGGTAATGTCCTCCAGTGTTACCCTGCAGACCCCAAGATGTTCGCTGGGGCTTTGGAACATTATCCTGTCTTATCCCACTTGCAGATGGGGCCCTAACTAAAGCAACTGGTGAGGTGCCACACTGAGGGTTGAATGCAGATATATGCATTTTACCCTTTTTCCATGTAAAAAATCTGATGTGTTGCACTCACATGACTTTCTCTACTCTTGTACTAACCATTCTTACAAACTCCTATTCCTATATCTTCGTCTTATTTAAGATAAACATTTGTACAAATTATCTTATTTCCTTGTAGGTGCAAGGAGAATATTAGAATACAGTAGGCTTTGTGTGATAGTCAAATCTTTTAAAGCTCTGAGATTCCATTGTCTTTGCACACTTAGCATAAAAAAGATGAACAACGATGTTACATTTCACGAAAGTTTTAAGTTTTCTGAAACTCACACATATAACAAGCAATATCTCCAAAATGGTTCAACCTACAAGAAAATTTATTTAGACATAAATTGTGTATTTTAGCAAGATCTACATTTTTCGTCTGGTATGATTTGATCTACCTCTAACGGTTTAGCAGTTATGCAAAAGTCGTCTTAGAGTAAATACGACTACAGGGGCTATAACCTGAAAATTCAAGGTATATATTTCATTTGTCATAAAAATATCTCAAACATATGACATTTTAATCAAAATCGTTTGGGCCATTTTCAAGAAAATAAAAATTTTCGAAAAATTTTCCATGTAAAGGGTAGTTAAGGCTGGGGCTATTTTCTTCAAAATGTTCGTGTCGCATCCTTGAAAGACATTAAACTTAAACACCAACTTTGGTAATTATTATTTATTTATGCCAACAAACTTACTGTTGGTGTTTTTAAACACACAAGCCGTGTGTGGGCAAAGTTTAAGAGGTAGAACTGGAACTTAAAAATTCAATGCCACAACTGGGATTTGAACCACAGACCTTCCGCTTGCCGGGCGGACGCTCTACCACTGAGCTATTGTGACAAACTGCCAGAATGGCATTAAATTCTCAAGCCAGTTCGTATTTTTCCTGGTAAACCACAAAGGCAGTCTCACATCAGAGACAATTACCCCAATGGTGACTTACTATTGTAAGTTCCAGTTCTACCTCTTATACCAACTTTGGTTTTTAACTGACATTTTGTTTTTGAGTTATGCTGTCCACAGACAGACACACACATGGACCTTTTTCTAAAATTGCTTTTTTTTTTTTTTTTTGGATTCAGGGGGTCTCAAAACATATATTTCCGGTGAAATCTTGACATCGAATTTTTGGGTGGAATACAATACTTCCCCTACTTACCAGTAGAGAAAGTAAAAAGAAAATTATTTTAGAAATAGACTTATAGGTGGTCTAAATAATAAGTGCATAGAAAATAGTAGCAAAGATCTGTACAACCATCTACCATCTAGAATTAAACAGATAACAAATGAAAAAATCAAACTAAAGAATATTAAATCTTATCTATTAGAAAAGGCATTTTACTCTGTAGAAGAGTACAAAAATTGATAAAATGTGGTATATTGCACTTCCCAATATTCTCAACTAGTCTCATATTTATGTAAATATACTTGTATGTACATAGAATTTGACGATCCTTGTAAAATTTTTTACAATTGGAGAAATAAAATCTTTTTTTTTTACAATTGGAGAAATGTTTGCACCTTACAGCAACAAAATGTCTTTAAATTTTAATTCCTATTCCAAAATAACTTTGAACACCTCATCTTGGCTCATTGTGTATCCTTCGAGGGAGTGCACACTCACCTTGTATATTCTGCGTCCCTGCAAACCCAAAGGATCTTGATCCACTGCAATTATTTTCCTATTTTGTAGAATTGCTTTGTACTCTGGTCGTATTGTTCGCAAATCCACAGACATAAGCAGAGGAGCTGCCAGGATCGCCCATAAAGCCATCTGTGTCTTGCTTTGCTCATAGCTCAGACCAAAGTTACCTATAATCAGCTAAAAAGGGAAAACAAATATTTAGTATTTTATTGCAACCAATGGGTTAACATTTTTAATATTCCAGAAATGAAATGTGTATAGAAGCAATGATGTATCTATAGATTATTATTCTAAGATATGAGAGAGGTTAGCTCTACTGCTTATGTTGGAACATTTACAATAGCACTAACAACTTCATTATTGTGCCTTCTCTGACCAAGTTCAGTTTATTAACGATTACAGTTATTCATAGATGTAGAAAAATGCCATGAGAGTTTCTTATTGCGTAAGCAAACCATGCATAATGGCAGAATCTGTGAGTTCTTCTAAACTCAATGCCATAATGAAAAACAGTTGCATAGTGGCAAGCAACAAATAACACATGTTTGAGAGGTAGAACTGGAACTGAAAAATTCAATGCTACAGCTGGGATTTGAACCACAGACCCTCCGGTTACCAGGCAGGTGCTCTAATCATTAAGCTACTGTGACAACCTGCCAGAATGGCATTGAATTCTCCAACCAATTTGTGTTTCTCACAGGAAACCACAAAGGCAGTCTCACATCAGAGACAATTACCCCAATGGTGACTTACTATCGCAAGTAAGTTACCAACAGTAAGTTTGTTGGCATAAATAAATAACACTACATGTTTTAATGGACTTTCTGAAAGAAAGAAATTCTCCTCTTGCAGTAACGCAAATTGAGGAGCACATTGGAGTTTACAGCTGTTAGCATTAGTAGTATTGGGAAATCTCCAAGAGATAAAAATTACGGGCAAGCTAAGAAAGGAAAAGAGGGAAACCGACTGGGCAAGTGTGATGGCCAGAGACCGGAACTTAGGCAGAACACCTTTTAAAATGTGTCAAATCTATCTTCAAATTGAAAGTGAATCTGAATGAATTATACCTTTGTAATTGGAACACCAAAGTTTTATGCTGCCTTTTTCTGCCTTTATTTGATTATGTAAAATGCTAACTTTACAAGCAAACATTTTGTTTATAACGCGCATGAAAGCATACGTTATCTAAATTATATTGTTGATGAAATCTTAAATATCTGCCAAACAACATTTTACATTCCTAATTAACAGTATTAATACATCAGATTCACATCTGAGCAATTTTCAATCTATACATGATTTTAATATGTACTGCATAGAAAAACTTCAATCGCATTTTTCTCAAAACTAGCTTTTGGCACATACACCTTTGCTATTCTAAGGGCCCAATTGATTATGGGAAAGGTGATGATAATGCAATTGGTGGAATGAGTGGCAGGGGAAACTGGAGAACCCAGGGAAAACCCACCCAGACGCTGCTTCGTCCACCACGAATACCACATGCAGGTACCTGGCATTGAACCTGGGTCTCCTAGGTGGTAGGCGACTGGTCTAACCATTCGGCCACGGTGCTGCCAATACTTTTTAATACTATTAGTAAATCTGCATCAATCATTCCTATACAATAAAGAATAACTACTGTACAGGAGTACAATAATAATTGTTTAACAATTTGGATTTTGAATACTTGGAATTAATTACCTGCACTGATACTCAACATAAACATACAGCCTCTCATGTTTAGGTTGTAGTCTTGAATAACACAAATAAAAAGTCTTTCACCACTGGTTACCCAGAGCAAATTTACTTCAAGTTAGTAACCTTAGAAGTTGAGCACCTTAGAAGATATAATACACACTTGTCCAGAAATTATACTGGAGGACAAAGAGTCATAAGTTTAGAAGACTGATTCTGGAATGGTCACAAAGTGGAAAAAGGAACCATCAGCAACCAGATATATTTTTCATTTGTGAGGCCATCAATGATAACTGATTATTTTAACACACACAGTGTGTAGGAAACTTTGAAAGATAGAATTAGAACTGAAAAATTCAATGCCATAGCCAGGATTTGAACTACAGATCTTCCGCTTAAACAAATGCTGTAACCACTGAGCGACCACAGCAACTTGCCAGTTCAGCATTAAATCCCCCAACTGACTTGCATTTTCCCAGTAGACCATTAGGAAATCTCAAATATGAGACGACATACCCCAAAGATTGAGATGGAGCATCACTTAACCCTAGGAGCAGTTACGCCACAGGGGCAAGAAATGGACTAGCGGCTGGATGTTTATCATGGATCCCATACAGAGCACTTGTAATTTGTGTTATGGTATCTTCCACAGCTTTTCCTTTTATTATTT
The DNA here is from genome assembly GCA_030765045.1 of Tenodera sinensis. Lineage (NCBI taxonomy): Eukaryota > Metazoa > Arthropoda > Insecta > Mantodea > Mantidae > Tenodera > Tenodera sinensis. The sequence continues at coordinate 6,815,519 of CM060969.1, forward strand.
AACTTAAGATTCAAAATTTCTGTACATCCTGTACTAGAAAAGATGGGTATTAATACCCAAGAGGTAACTAAACATATGCACTTCAAATATTTTAATTTTTGTAAGTTTTAATCATGAATAAAATGCAGTCATACCATATCAGGATCATTCCAATGTCCTGGTCCTGCGTTGGGAACGATGGTATCTTGATTATTTCCATAGTAGTCAATGATACTCTCCAGACTGGCCCATGAATCCTGGATATCATCAAAGTTTCTCCAAAGATTGCAGTGTTCAATAATGGAACTAAAATTTGGCTGAAAAAAGAAAATAAGAGCAATTAAACACTTTAGTGCTTTATCTGAAGCTCAGACTCTAATTGCCACTGTTTTTTTTATCAATGTTTATGTTACATTTTGAAAGTATGCAAAAACTACAACTTTCATATAAAAGATTTGGTGCTTTTGAAAATCCATGGAAGGGATTTTGATCGGTGATTTTAATGGACATTTAAAATAATTTCTTATATTTCTTACTTTTCTTGGTAAACACACAGCATTTTTACTTTGTGTCACCTTAGAGGAAATATTATATTCCACCCAAAAATTCCATAGATTTCATCAGAAATACATGTTTTGAGGTCTGTTGAATACAAAGAATGCATTTATGAAGAGGTGTGTGTACATATGTGGGTATGTGTGTGGGTGTGTCACTGTGTGTGGGTGTGGGTGTGTGTGCGTATGTGTGTGTATGTGTGTGCGTGTGTGTGTGCCTGCGTTTATGTGTATGAGAGAACAGCATTAATTCAAAAACTAAATGCTTGATAAGCAAATTTGGTATTTTAAGTCAATCTTTTATAAAATGGTTTTTAAGAAAATCCTTTATGTGAAAAATTTTTCAATATTTTTGATTTTCTTAAAAGGGTTTTACTGTCCACACGCGAACATGCACACCCACACATACACGCAACTTTTTCTAAAAGCGTTCTCTTTGGATTCAAGAAGTCTTGATGCTGAATTTTTTAGTGAAATGCTACTGTAGGTAGCAGCAGAGATGGTAGAAATTAGAGTGTATATCATGGCCAGAATTTGAACCAAAGCCTTTGGCCTCTGTGTCAATGAAATGAAGTCCTGTGTAAAGCAACAAGAGTCAAAAGTTGGTAAGTCCAATTTTGGTAATTTGCAGATAGTCAATGCAGATGGACTATTTTGTCCATGTGTTACATATGGAGAAAGAATTGTATGGGGAAAATATTTCCAAGTCCACTTTTGAGGCCATCTTGGAGGCATGCTGTTGTGCAGGTCAATATAATAAGTACACTTTCTCTGTTTAAACCAAAAAGGTGAGTCAATTAATAACACTACACAACATGTACCTATAATTTACTGGAACATGTCTCGAAGGCTTGAGTTTCCTTCATTATCAACCAGACATCGACTGGTTCTCCCTGGTGTGGATGGTGATGTTTCCTCTGAGGTCTCCTCTGGTGGTGGTTCAAGGAACTTGCTGAAGATATCCTTCTGGGGGATGTTGACATGGAATACTCTATTTTTGAAAATGAAGATTTGTTCCCACATGGACAGCTCTTCTTTTCCTGCTACATGTTTGAGGAGTTTGGTTCTGGCTTATGTTGTGGTTTTTTGTCCAAAATTGGCTGACAACTGCTGATTCTTCCAACTGTTTGTCTTTTACGTTTCTAAAGTTTTCCTTGGATCTTATTTCTAAATTTTTTTCGTTTTTCCTATATACACTTCGCTGCATTCAATTTGATATATGCCAGATATTTTATTGGGTGGGATGGCATCTTTGATGTTTGAGTTCAGTAGATTTTTTATGGAGTAGTGGTTCACTGGTGCTAGCTGAATGTTCTGTTCTTTAAAAACTGTTTTGAATTTTTCGAAGGCCCAAAGATGGAATACAAACTTTTTTAATGTCATTTTTGTTTCTGCTGCTGTGAGTGTTATAGTTTCTTTTAGTAACTTTTTTGTTTCTGCTTTTTGCTTTTTTGTCTACCAAGTGTAATGTTATTAATCGACTCACCTTTTTGGTTTAAATTGATTATTACAACACTGTTTTCAAATTTCCAAGAAAGATGTATACTTTTTCTATATTAAACTTTTGTACATGTTAATTCTTTCAGTTTTATAGTATTTCTCCAGCAGCTGGCAATGAGGTGCAAGAAGTAGGTTACAGATGATTATGACAGACCAAGTAGCTGTTATGGAATGCTATACTACAGTGCAAAGTGGCACAAATACATCACTGTCCTTCAACATAGTCATCAAGTGTCTTTAAACAACGATCTGAACGTTCTACCAGTCCTTCAGTTCCTCAATGATAGAAATTTACTCCTTGCTCTTCATTCCATGTATCATCAGTGTCAGTACCGTATGTAGTGAGAGAGGGCGTTAAACACTTAAAAAAAAAAAGAAAAAAAAAAAAAAAAAAGCAACTCACTAAGCTGAGCAGTTTATTCAGGAGGGAAAAGATTTTTTTAATTTGGAACAAATTTTAACAACATATTGTGGAACTTAAAATTGTATTAGGCATTATTAAATTTTGAAATTTTTAAAATATTATTTTAATGCATGTATATTGTTAAATTGTTTACATATCTCTTTACAATCCTTTAGTATGTAAGTTGTGCCTAAGCACTAAGGACCTTTGCCATAGAAATGGTTTTTACAAAGCACTCCACATATCAAACATGTCTGAAACATCTGCTGTAAAGGATCCTTTTAACTCATGCACTACTTTACATTTAACTTACAGCCATTCCAGCATAAATCTGGTAGACTGGCCAACTGCAGGAATATATCATTGCTCGTCCAGTTCTGTTCAAATGGAAGCCAAATTCTGGGTATCCTGTTAAAAAAACAAAAATGTGCATTTTATCTACTGCATAATAATTTGATAATCACTATACACTGCAAACAGAACATGCAAATTGATCTACCTGGCCTGATTTGGAAGGGATTGTTTCCATACATATATCAGGCCAATCAAAGATAATGGAAACTATTACTAGGGTTGTCCGTAAAATAAAGTTCCCAAAGTCCTGCAGTCACGAGGAACGCTGTTATGCAAGATCTGGCAATACTGACATGTAGCTTAGCTCTCCCTCTTCCAGTCTCCTGCCCTGTCAGCTCTCTGCCACACTCAGTCTTGGCTCGGCAGCCGTTAGAAATAGAGCTTCCACTCGCTTCTCCCACCAGGTGTGAATTACACTCTGCGATTTGTTTTTGTGCACAAAAACACTGCGCTGGTGGACATTCATTCCCAACTGTGTGAAGTGTATGGAGAACAGTGTATGAGCATACAACACATATGCAAATGGTGCAGAGAATTCAAAGACGGACGCACAGCCATGATGACCAGCGTTCTGGACAACCATTGGTTTCAGACAACATCATTGTGAAAGTGGAAGAAGCAACGCTCAAAGATCGAAGGGACAGAAAGGGGTTATTGTTGTGCAAATTCCTGCCGACGCGGACCACTACTGTGAGATGTTGAAGGACCTTTGTCACGCAATCCAAAACAAGAGGAGAGACATGTTCACAAAGCGAGTGCATTTCCATCAGGACAACACTTGTCCTCACATTGTCCATGTGACAACCAATTTGGATGGGATACTGTCACACACCCTCCCTACAGGCGAGACCTAGCCCCTAGCAACTACCATCTCTTCCTGACTGGAAAAAACACCTGGCTAGGACGCATTTCACAACTGAAGAGGAGCTGAAAGAAACTGTTTTAAGCTATCTTTGCTGCACGGCGGGAAAGTACTATGATGCAAGCATACAAAAGTTGGTACACCGCATGCAAAAATGCATTGATCAGAACAGCGACTATGTCGAAAAATAGGAAAAAAATCTAAGCTTTCCAAAAATGTATTATTCAACGTCAATAAATATGTTTTTCACTGTGAAAAAGAATTTGAAACCTTATTTTATGGACAACCCTCGTCATTTTTTTATTTATTTACTTTAAATTAATACATATTTGAATATGACAGGCTCTTAGCCTATCATACCCACCCAGCATAATTTATCATACAACCCTCATAATAAAAAGCCCCAAAGCCCGGGACTCAAATATTTAAATTATTTTAAGTTGCCATTGGAGTGTCTCGAATATCAGATTCTCTTGTACTCTACCATGAAAATGCAAACTAGCTGAAGAAATTTAACCCTTCCTGGGCGTAATTATTTTCCTAATTTTCTCAAGTATTTTAAAACATGAATATTATTCAAAATAAGGCACATATGATACTATTTTGTGTACTAAATTGTTGAAAACGTATAACCAAGCACATAAATGTTCATTAAGTCATAACATTGCTTTTTATTAGAGGTATTTTCTTTTGAGGCTACACTTATTTAAATGAAAAGTGGCATATGTACCAAAACAACAAACTTTGCCATATCTACAGGGCTGGGTGCATCATCAGTTCCTAGACATCTTATTGGGTGACACTGAAGTCTTTTTGTGCATGATATGCTCCAAAGCAGTTATCGGGATGTAAATAGGGTTTCAGATCACATGTTTCACAAAAATATATTGTTTCTTTCCTAACACCTGCTGCTACATAGGTCACTGTTGTGCGCACTTGCAGGACTTTCGTTTTCATCACTTTCCCACCCACTAAAGTCACTTTCATCTATTTCATTGGGCACAGATTCTATACAAGCCCCTATTTCATCCTCCCCATACAGTCTCTTACGAGCCATGCTCCAAATCAAACCAAAACGAGCAAAATAATGAAACACAACACAGAAAATTACCCGCTCAGGACGTATTATTTTGTAGCGACTAACAAAACATAAACCTAAGCACAGACACGCACTTAAATTCATCTAATGACATCTGTTGACCATTTACGTGAAGTAAAGGCCAACTACGATAGCTTACGCGAACGTATAAAAAGAATTTGTGCAAAGCTGACGCGTAACCATACGTCGCGAATATATGCGCATTTCGCCCGGGAAGGGTTAAGGCTATGCTGGCATGTTGCCATGGTGACTCAGTGGTTAAAAGCAGCCCACGTGGAGTGCAAGATTCATGGTTCAAACTCCAACAATGGCATGAATTTTTCATTTCTGAATCTGCCTTTCAAAGACTAAAAATTTAATGCCACTGATCTTTGGTGGCAAAACACTGATAGCACATTAAGTCTTGTCATCTGATTCAAGTATCTGGGTAAACCTTCAAGTTGAACTCAAATATTACAGATGTCTTACCTCAAACGGCAACTTCGAATTTTCATAATTATCAAAATACATTTTTATTAACCCTAACAACTCTTTACCATAAAGCTCAAAAGTTTAAAAGCAAACATTTATCTCAATATGAAGCACACAGAAAAATAAGCTTTTGTAAGAATAGTCAGTTGAAGCTGTATAAAAACAAAATATAATGGCTAGAAAATGTCATGCGAGTTTTAACACATCCAAGTTTTACTTTTTCTACCGCTCACTCAATAGTTAGGGGAAATATTGTGTTCCTCCAAAATTTTCATATCAATATTTCAACAGAAGTGCATATTTTGTAGGCCTTTATGTAAAAAAAAAAAAAAAAAAAAAAATAATTACATTCACATGGCTTTCTCTACCAATTTTTCAATATACTATTCTTTAAAAAAAAAAAAAAAAAAAAAAAAGAACTTATTCTTTGGTAATTATTATTTATTTATGCCAACAAACTTACTGTTGGTGTTTTTAAACACACAAGCCGTGTGTGGGCTTGTGTGTTACATATTTGGTTTTGTTACATATTTCCTTGTAGGTACAATGGCAAAATGGGAATATATAGTACATATACTATAAAACTTGGCTGGCAGTCGCGCAGCCTGTCTCCCAGTCACACATGCATAACATCAAATCATATCTCAAATCACATTAACAATTATCAGAACAAACACAAAATGTATCTTATTACAGGAGATGTTGGAAATGCCATCCATTTGCATAAATACATCTATGGCATCTTCTGGATAAATTTTCATTTACATGTATTAGTTAGACTTCCAAAATAGCATTAATTTCCCTCCTGATATTTTGTTTTCATTCTTCTAAACCATGGGGGATTAGTTTAGTATACTTCTTCAAGTTGCCTCATAAGCAGAATTTGCATGCTGTAAGATCAGGGGGACCGAGTGGGCCATAAACCCTAATGAATGATTCCATCCTCAATAAACTGTAATGTCCATCAGCTGTTCAAAACATGGTGCCAGTATATTATTTCTGTATCTTTCTGCACTTCTTGTACACCCAAACAGTAAGCCCTATTATTCTGTTTACATTTATTGCACACCATACCCTAATTTTTGATAATGCAAGAGAATTTCATGAACAAAATTGGATTTGTCTGTAGCATATTGGTTGTGTTGTGATGATACATGACCGTGTAAATGAAATCATGCTTTGCCACTGAACAATATTAATCATAGATTGATTGTTCCATCATTAACATTCCTCAGAGTTATAGACAAATTTACCTGACTCTGGTGATCATGTGGTAGCAAATCCTAGACAACAGTAACCTTGGTGTGAGTAAGTTTTGTTGCTTGCCATGCTGAAGCTTTCAAAATGTCAGTTTCTTGAGCAAGGCCCTAATTGATTATTCTTTTCATTCTTGAAGCAGCAGTCATTATTCAGTCATTTCTCACAACGTAGTGGAAAGAGTATAGATTCCAAGGCCAGTATATTGTGATAAATAATAAGATGTCACTTTATTTCTTCTAAAACAATCACAAAAAACAGTTCTCTGTTTAATTGTTAATACAATTTACAACTCGTGACCTTGCAATTCAGCATCCTGTTCTATTGTAACCTTGACACAAATGCTGTTCACTCGTAACTCTCTCAACAATAAATGGCTCAACATTGACTGGCTGATGTAACTGAAAATTAGATGCCATCAATTTCTCTGGAAATACATGTTTTCTCAAAGCTTCTCATCCTGTCTAGAACTGGCCTTTGTTCTCATTGTCATCCTAGTTTCTACCGACTGACACTTTGAGCAGTAGTGTTGGTAGCTAATACTCGGTATCTCCTTTGCTGGCGGCCACCATGACAGTGCTCCCAGTCAAACAACTAGCATCTTCCCTCTGGATGCAGTAGATTACGTCCTCACCATGCTTGTTGGGTAGTGCCCTTGGTTTGGATAGAGTAATGTTCTGCCCTCCTGAATGAAACCTCTGCAGCAGACTTGCCAGTTGTGACAGATCTTTGTCTGGTTGCTCTCCACCCAGATGTGTTGATGAATCATCCTGCATACAACAGAAAGACGGCTCACGGAATTCCATTATACCTGTAACTACTTTGCTTCTGGCGAGCCCAACCACAACCTCCACCAGGATTACTCTGCTGACCTTAAGGGCCCTCGTATAATTCAAATTTCATTTTCCTTAATTAAAAGTTTTGGTTCAGATATGTCAAAAATTAACCTTTTCTTTCTTTGTTTTGTTTTCTGATTATCCTCCCCATATGTAGGACTTACACCCCCAAGGACTTACGAGGCAGTGCCTAGGGTCAGACACCTGTCGGGGAGCAGAGGAACCTCTGTACCAGACAGAGTGAAGACCTGGAAGCGGGTGGTCAGCCAAGCACCAGGTATGAGAGTGAGGAAGAGGATGATATGAAATGCAGGCGAAATCGATGATTGGAAAGGTGATAATGGAGCAATTGGTGGAATGAGTGGTGGGGGAAACTGGAGAACCCGGAGAAAACCCGCCCCGATGCCACTACGTCCACCACGAATACCACATGCAGGTCCCTAGGATCAAACCCAGGCCGCCTAAGTGGTAGGTGAGCATGCTAACTGCTTGGCCACAGTGCCACCCAAAAATTAAGCTAAATGTGAAAATTTAATGAGATAATGATCCATGTGTTTCTGCAAAAGAGGTTATCTCTCTGGGGATGTTTGTTTTATCAGAATGCAGTTAGAATGCTGTTTGGGTGGGGCAGGGGGTGGTGGAATAACTTTGCTCCCACATCCCCTTGTTCAAAACATGTGCATCTTTAATTATTGCTTGAGCTTCCTGCGGTTCAGTCAGTTATAAATCAACCGCTATGTCTCTTAATAAACCATGTGTCCAGTACACGACTAAGTTTTGTGGAAAAAGTCACAATTATTCAAGAAGTTGAAATGGGTTGGAAGAAAAAATCTGAAGTCATGAAAGAATACAGGATACCTATCCCTGAACACTTTGTCAACTTATCTGAAGAAGAGGAGAATGCCTCGAGTGAAAATTGAAAGTAAGAGCAAGACAACCAGGAAATCCTGATGGATGTACCTGGATTGTTAAAATGTCAATTTTAGATGTAAATTGTAATTTGAAATTTTGGATAGTTCAAATATTTTTCTTGTTCCTTCAGCTTTGAATTATTCAAGTTCCGCTGTATACAAAAACAAAGAATTGTGGGCAGAGAAAGTCATGTGAATATAACAATTTTCTTTTGCTTTTACACACCTTTGTATCAACATGGTCATGCACTACAGTTATGCTTCTCTTTTTAATGGAAATCCCCATTTCCATAATTCAAACAATGTAAAGATAAATTAGAAGACTACTCTACCTCTGTCCATATCTCTTGGATGTGAGTAGCACCCATCCAGCTTCACATAATCAACGTTCCAGTCAGCAAAAGTTTGTGCATCAGTCTCTAAGTATCCTAGCACTCCTGGATATCCAGCACACGTATAGTTTCCATAGTCCTCATAGATTCCAAATTTCAACCCTTTGGAATGAACCTGTGGACAAAGTCAATACAAATTGTTTTCAGCAAGTACTGCCTAGAATAACATTAAAATACATTGTTATTCTTTTTTAGACCAACTGCTTGATTATAAAACAACTAACAAACAGGCATAGAATCAAAGTTTTATATACAGTAAACTCTCAGTTTAACAGACCTCTGTTCAACGGACTTCGGATTTAACAGACTAAATTCGGCGTTGGTTATAAAATAAATTTAAATGAAATTCAGAAGACCTATGATGATTAAATTGTGGCATTCCACTGATTGATCAAGAAGGCTAGTTCATGCATCTTCGGCTACATTCGTGAAAGTTTGTGTACGTGTCACGCACTCAAGAGCTCACATGACTCTTAGCTTCAGTCTGAATTTGGCATTCTCTGGGCATTCCCAGGTTACCAGATTCTAAGTCATGAAGAGGTCACTGCAAGTGTTCTACAAGAGGATGAAGATGAAGACAACAGTGTGATGAATCTTTGAAGTGTGCACCTAAATTATCCGTAACAAGAGACCACATGGATGATGTGATTTCTTACGTGGAAAGATCTTCAGACCCACAAGTGCTAACCTATTATGAACATTTCAGACAGTTTCGCTCCTTAATCCTCCGTCGGGCGCAATATATCTGAGAGATACCTCTCCCACTTTTTTAAACAATATCACGCAACTGTTTATGCGAAATTAATGCAAGTCATTGTAGCTTCCTAAAACACACTGTAGCACTTCCTGGTTCATTATTGGCCAGCTGCTTGATGTTTCGTTCGATTATCAAGCAAAAGTATCTGTGAGATACATTGCGCCCGCTCACGTACCTCATTGTTTCTGTGGTCTTTTTTTCTGCTGGTCACGTTTTTACGTCCCATAATGTCTAAGAAGCAAGAAGTGTTCAATCTGTGTAAACCTAACGACCTACAGAAAGCCCTGGAAATACTCTTTGATGAAAATGAAGATAATGAAGATTTTGTTGGTTATGAAAGTGTCACAGATTGCGAAGCTGTGACAGAAGTCCGTGATGAAGATTCTTCAGGTCGTTCTGCTGAAAATAAGCGCAAAGTTTGCAAGGCTTGCCTTGTAGACTAAAAAAAGAAGCAACTTTCAAGATACTGCTGCAAGAAATGTGAAATGTACTATTGTTTAGAGCATGCCGGACAGGTTTGCAAGAAGTGTGCTGAGAATTTGCAGTGAAAACTCTCAAGTATATTACAGACACACGCACATACAATTTAGTTCAAATAACTGATTAATTATAATAATGTTTATAATTTCATAAAAACTAATGATGTTTAACCCACAATTTCACAGGGAACAACTTCTAACCAAGAGTAAATCATGTAAAGTAAACAGTATGTACCAATAAAACAGTTTCAATTGTTTTTGCTTCATTTTCATTCATTTTGTGATATAACAGACTTTCAGTTTTCCGGACAACTTCTGGCCCCTTAGGTCCGCTAAATAGAGAGTTTGCTGTACAAGTGTGAATAAAATTTAAAGGCGCTTGGAATGAAAAGTTTCTATATGAGAGTAAATCCTGAAGTTAATTTAAAATTAGTGCACAGACCTCCTCTGACTTAAGCATGAGGTGAAGTGCTTGTTCCTTGCCTGGTAAGATAAGCCATGGCATTTATCCCAGTTGCACACCTGGGTGCGTGAGACAACATAAGCTGCTGCATTGGGAACATATTGCCTCTTTGGCAAGAACTGCTCAGAGGATTAGAACAAATGTGTGCAACAATCATATCTAGTTATATTTTCTCTTTCAAGATATTGTACTTACAGGTCCATTGTCACATTCAGGTTGCAGATTCAGCTGTGATTTTTTACTTTCTGTACTATGTATAGTAAGTAGAGGAAATATTGTATTCCACCCAAAAATTCCAAGTTGAGGTTTCACCGGAAGTATGTTTCGAGACCCTCTGAATCTAACATAAGCATTTTTAGAAAAAAGTCTGTGATGTGTGTGTGTGTCAGTCTGTGAACAGCATTACTCAAAAACGAAAAGTCTGATAAAAACCAAAGTTGGTATTTAAATTTAATGTATTTCAAGGATGCCACACAAATATTTTGAAAAACATTCCTCCACCCTAAACTACCCTTAACATGGAAAATTTTTCTAAAATTTTGATTTTCTAAAAAATGGCTCATGATTTTGATTAGAATGCCATATGTATAAGATATTCCTATGACAAATGAAATGTATATCTTGAATTTTCTGGCTATATCCCATGTAGTCCTGTTTACTCTGGATGACTTTTGCATAGCTGGTAAACCGTTAGAGATAGACCAAATTATACTGTACAAAAAGTGTAGATCTTGCTGAAACACACAATTTATGTCCAAATAAATTTTTTGTAGAGTGAACCATTTCATAGATATTCCTTGTTATTTGTGTCAGTTTCAGAATACTTAAAACTTTCGTGAAATGAAACATTATTCATTTTTTTTAATGTTAAGCGTGCAAAGAGAACGGAATCTCAAAACTTTAAAAGATTTGACTATCGCACAAAGTCTACTGTATTCTAATATTCCCCTTGTACCTACAAGGAAATAAGCAATAAGATAATTTGTACAAATGTTTATCTCAACTAACACGAAGATATAGGAATAAGAGTTTGTAAGAATGGTTAGTACAAGAGTAGAGAAAGTCATGTGAGTGCAACACATCAGATTTTTTAAATACCTAGTATATAAAGAATTAAATATTCTTAGTGAAGTATTATAATTTGTAAATAATTTTTTCTTGTAACATTTGGGTATATGGGAGAAATGCAGAAACATGGCTACCTTTATTTCCGATCTACTTGTGCTTAAAAACATTCCAGCTCGATCTGTAAACACCAAAACAAAGGCCCCCCCTGTTATGTCAACTGGCTTATAGCAGCCACTGTTTGTCAGCTCATTCATTATATTATTAAAAAATCTGATGTGTTGCACTCACATGACTTTCTCTACTTTTGTACTAACCATTCTTACAAACTCTTATTCCTATACCTTCTTTGTGTTGGTTGAGATAAACATTTGTACAAATTATCTTAATATTTCCTTGTCAGTGTAAGAGGAATATTAGAATACAGTAGGCTTTGTGCGATAGTTGTTGTTTTCTAGTGCCTTGCATCTGGCAATGAAGCCATTAGCATTCGTGCTTTCCAATACTTTTGAACTGTAGTTTCTTCTGATCTTAATGCTTCACAGGTCTTCAAGTGTTCTTCATTCATTTCTGCTGGATCGTTACACAGGACACATATCGGTGAGGCTGAGATACCTATTCTGTAGAGATGACTTGCCAAGCAGTCATGATTTGTCAATAGTCGGAAGGCTGCAACAGCTGTTTTCCTTGGTCTCTGGGGGATTATATCTGGATTGGAAAGTAGTGTAATCCATTTTTTATCTTTGGCATTTGTTTCTATTTCTTGTAGGTATGAATGACAAAAATTTTTAATGATCAAGCGTTTTATTGAGGAATATGAGAAATTGAATTTAGACTTTTGTGTTATTGTTGTGGCTTTCTTTGCAAGTGAGTCTGCAGCTTCGTTCCCCATGACTCGACAGTGTGCTGGAATCCATTGGAGATGAACAGTCTTATTAACTTTTTGGAGTTGTGTTAACATTTTGTAGCATTCTCTAATTTTTGTTGACTTCTTTGTAGTATTTGAACATATTCCCTGAATTGCAGCTTTAGAATCCGAAAGAATTACTGCCTTGTTAAATTTATTTAAGGGAAGATTTAATAATTGTCGGAGAGCAATGTATATAGCCTCTATTTCTCCATCATAATTTGTTGTGTCTCTGCCAACAGAATGATAAAAGGAAAAATGTGAACATGTAACTCCAGCTCCAGTAAGGTTTTCCTTCGAGGATCCATCAGTATATATGTGCAGCCATTCTTCTGTGGGATACCTAGTATTGATTGTTTCCAGAGCTAGAAGTTTTTGTATTTCTTTTGGTGTGTCTGATTTACTTATTTCCTCTATTAATTCCAAATTGAAGGTAGGTTGCAATAATTCCAATGGATTTTCTCTAATAAGTAGATTTTCTCTGGTGTTAGGAATGTTCAATTTGGATTTAATCTGTGTTACCTTTTCTAGGAAACTACTATGAGTTTTAAGGATTGAAGGGGGGATAGTCAAATATTTTAAAGCTCTCAAATTACATTCTCTTTGCGCAGATGTTCCATTTGACAGAAGTATGTTTTCCAAAACCTACATAAATAACAAGCAATATCTTCAAAATGATTCACTCTACAAAAAAATTTATTTAGACAAATTGTGTGCTTTAATAAGATCTATATTTTTTGTATAGTAAGATTTGGTCTATCTCTTACAGTTTGCCAGTTATGCAAAAGTCATCCAGAGTAAATAGACTGCCTAGGCTATAGCTAGAAAATTCAAGATTTACATTTCATTTGACATAAAAATATCTCAAACATAGGACACTTCAATCAAAATCGTTACTGCCATTTTCAAGAAAATCAAACTTTTCAAAAAATTGTCCATGTCAAGGGTAGTTTAGGGTGGGGCTATTTTCTTCAAAATTTTCGTGTTGGCTCCTTGAAAGACATTAAACTTAAACACCAACTTTGGTTTTTAACCAACTTTTCATTTTTGGGGTATGCTGTACACAGACTGACAGACCATTTCCTAAAAGTGCTTCTTTTTTGGATTTAGGGGGCCTCAAAACATGTATTTCCAGTGAAATCTCGACATTGAATTTTTGGGTCGAATACAGTACTTCTATTTTATTAAACATAGTAGAGAAATTAAAAGTGATGCAATAAGCAGACTATCTTGCACGGTTAGTTTAAATTAGGTCATAATTATGTTTCTATCTTTAAAATGGCTAGAAGTTTCCCTAGATAACTTCAAACATTACAGGCATGTTCAGGGAAGATAAAGCCTTAGCATTTATGTAATCAGCATTTGTTCCTCACAAATGATATGCAGCTGAAGTCTGGTTCTAAGGCTGGCTCAATTATAGTAGCTGTTTGCTTGCAAAGCAAAACTAGTGCATTGAATCATTTGAGAGAAAAACAAAAGAGAATTCTTTTAGCTCTGTAAATTGGGATCAAATGCATGTACAATTCATTCCAAAATTGAAATGTTTTTTTGCCATTTTGTAAATAAGTGAACATTACTCCTCATATTTTGTACATACTGCATTTAATATCCTTCAAACCAGTGTTTACTTCATTAAAATACAATAAAAATACTAAAATATACAGGTTTACTTTACAAAAGCAGAAATTTAAACTATAGTCAATTTAAATACCATCAGGCACTGGATTAAATCTTCTCTTCATTTATGTTTAGCATCACCTCATAAAGATTACTATATAATCGTTCTTCCCTCATTCCTCCTGTTGAACTTTTATGTAGCTTTAGCAACCATACCTCATTGTTTAACTTTTTTTGTTGCTACGCTCTTCAACTATTTACATATGTCTTCTCTTTCTGAAATTACTGCCTAATATTAATGTTCTAATTTAGTTCATCACAAGCTATGTTGGCTTTTAACGCTACATGGTAAATTATTCTCATAAATTAAATATTTACATTGCTTTCTGTTATACTGTGTTAAACCCCTAGCGCAACACCCCATAAAGGGCTAAGGCTTGCCACCTAGCTGCTGCATCCCTGACCTCTGCCCACTACAGGCGTCACTGGTGAGGTGCAGTACTGGAGGGTGGGACGTGGTCAGTGCCCCGAGCCCTCCAGGACTTACAAGGCTCAGTGCACCCTGTGCCAGAGCTCCCAGCGGGGGAAAGCTCCCCATGCTGGTACCAGGGATTGAACCCGGGTCCTCCGTGCCAGAGGCAAGTGCACTACGGAGGCGGTCTGTTATACTGTGTTGCTGATGTTTTTTAATTGAATTTATGTAGATATTGCAATTTCTTACTAAACCATTCTCTTTACATTAAAATTCTTCTTATAATTCTTTATGAGCTTTTACATTTTAAATTATGACATTTTGGCTTTGTAATGATCGTAGCCAGATTGATTCCTCCTTCAAGGCAAAATGGAAAGATCTCATAACAGCCTACTAACAAATTTTATAAATCCACGAGTAGTAGTATTAAACAAAACAAGACAAAATAAAAGATTAAAGCAAGTTATCAAAATCCAGCTTATCGATTATGCACTTTCATCACATGCTTTGATCAAGTTGCAGAAATTTTTCATATAATGTGAATGGGAAAGCAAATTTACTTACATAATCTGAGAGTGCACGCATGCCAAATGGAAATCTCTCACGATCAGGGACCAATTCTCCTGTGTAGCTCCTTTCCTTCTCCAACCAGCAGTCGTCAACATTGATGTACTCATAACCAGCGGCAGCATAACCTTCAGATATGACGAGATCAGCCATGGTGCGAAATAATCTATCACTGCACAAACATTTAAAAGCATTATCACCAAGCTATCAAAAGAGTGCAAAATATTTTAACTTGCTTCTTCAAAAGACTATACTACTTCTGCAAAAATATTAACAGGGCTATACAATGTTCAACAATTACTGCTAAAAGCATATATATCCAAAAAAGGGGGGTAATTCTCCACCTTGTTTATGAAGTCCCAAAAATAAAAGATTGGCTGACTAGTACAGAAATAAAACTTTCATTAAGAACAAAACCACTTTGGTTTCAAGAGAATGCTACATCAATGTCCTTCTCAGCCATTCCTTGCCAAAGTAAACCTAAACCTCAACTGTCTTTAAAACAAACTATAAAAACAAAGTGAAAATGTGTACTCCAAATTTATTACTAAGTATTCTTTTCTGTTGTTTTAATAAACATGCCATTATTCATCCTTAAGAGAACTAGTACTTGCATGGATGAAAATAAAATAGGGATAACAATGAATGTAATTAACGTTTTCTCACACAAGAAGCGTGTGTAGGACATGACTGGCAAGGGTAGAGTGAGACTGAAAAATTGAATGCCATGACTGGGATTTGAACCACGGATCTACTGGTTACTGTCCGGCTGCTCGAACCACTAAGCTATGATATGAGTTGGAGAATTTAACATCAATTGGCATGTTGGCCATGATAGCTTAGTGGTTAGAGCAGCCGGACGGTAACCGGTAGATCCATGGTTCAAATCCCAGTCATGGTATTCAATTTTTCAGTCTCACTCTATCCTTTCCAGGTATAACAATTGTTTAAATCACAATTGGATACCTTTATGCAGCCTTATAAAGAACATTTTAGAAATACAGAAGCTTTAAAAACCTAACGCTTTTATTTAATTTAAATAAGCTAATGCTTGAAATTGAATTTTCTAAACATTCATGTTTTTTTTCTTATTTAGATGCACATATCTTGAAAAGAAGCTGCTGTTGTCCAGTATTAATCAAGTGAAGTGGTTATTTTTTCAGGAATTATGAATTTTAATACAGAAAATTGGAATAACAAATAAAAAAGGAATTGTGTTTGAATCACATGACTTTCTTTAAGCATTCATTAACAAAATAACCTTTAAAAACTTATTCTCCTATCTACTCCCATCTCTTAACAGAGATAAAAATTTGTAAAAATGGTTTTATTATGTGTTTGCTGATAAGTAGATTGGGAAGAATAGAATACAGTAGGTTTAAGTGATAGTCTTATTTAAGAGCTGGTCAGTATATGATGGCTTTGAAATTTTATTCTCTTTGTCTGATCAGAAGAAACGAGAGAGAGAGAATAACAAATTTCCATTTGAGCTGCAAAATTCAAACCAGTAACAATGAATACCTCGGAATTTAACTCCACAAAAAATATATAATGTAGTAAGACTTTGTCTTTTTCTTATGGTTTACCAGTTATGCAAAAGCCATCCAGAATGAAGACTTCAAAGGTCATTACCATAAAATTCAAGATATACTTTTCCTTTGTCAGGAACATATCTTAACCATGTGATATTTTGATCAAAATTGCTTAGAGAATTTTGAGAAAAACGAAGGCATGCACACCACCACATGTCTCTTTTCTAAGAATACTTTCTTTGGGATCAGAGAGCCTCAAAATATGTGTCTGGCGAAATCCTGACACCAAAGTTTCGCATGGAATAGAATACTACCTCTACTTACTACACATAGTAAAAAGTGAAACTAACAAAAATTACTAGTAGGACACATTTGCAATAATTTTCTTTAAAGGCTAGCAAGTTTAGGATTGCAAAATATGTACTGAAAGTCATTTATATAAGCAGTTTAAATTCTTTAACAGGTTGCCTGTTTCTGCCAAACGAGGTTTCTACTAACAAATTTAAATTAGTCCTAAAAATTTGCTTATTTCCAAAGTTTTTTTATGATGTGAAAGAGTTCTTAGAACCTGAATCCTGAGATATAAGATTCTAGTGTTACTCTGTCATACAGGATTCTGGTCTCCAGTAATTTTAGGGCTCTTAAGCGTAAAACTATTTGTATAACCATGTTATCTTTTTTACTTTCTCTTTAATAACAGCAGCAAATGCTAACATCAATAAACTTGAACAAATACAAAATCAGGCTCTTCGCCTAATCACTGGAGCAGTTAAATCCACACCTATTGATGCCATGCTTGCCTTAACACGGACCCCATCAATAACAACAAAAATAGAAGAACAAGCATTGCTCCAACACGAGAAAATGTTACGACTGCCAAACTCTAAATGGACAAAAGAGAACCTCCCCCCTTCAATCCTTAAAACTCATAGTAGTTTCCTAGAAAAGGTAACACAGATTAAATCCAAATTGAACATTCCTAACACCAGAGAAAATCTACTTATTAGAGAAAATCCATTGGAATTATTGCAACCTACCTTCAATTTGGAATTAATAGAGGAAATAAGTAAATCAGACACACCAAAAGAAATACAAAAACTTCTAGCTCTGGAAACAATCAATACTAGGTATCCCACAAAAGAATGGCTGCACATATATACTGATGGATCCTCGAAGGAAAACCTTACTGGAGCTGGAGTTACATGTTCACATTTTTCCTTTTATCATTCTGTTGGCAGAGACACAACAAATTATGATGGAGAAATAGAGGCTATATACATTGCTCTCCGACAATTATTAAATCTTCCCTTAAATAAATTTAACAAGGCAGTAATTCTTTCGGATTCTAAAGCTGCAATTCAGGGAATATGTTCAAATACTACAAAGAAGTCAACAAAAATTAGAGAATGCTACAAAATGTTAACACAACTCCAAAAAGTTAATAAGACTGTTCATCTCCAATGGATTCCAGCACACTGTCGAGTCATGGGGAACGAAGCTGCAGACTCACTTGCAAAGAAAGCCACAACAATAACACAAAAGTCTAAATTCAATTTCTCATATTCCTCAATAAAACGCTTGATCATTAAAAATTTTTGTCATTCATACCTACAAGAAATAGAAACAAATGCCAAAGATAAAAAATGGATTACACTACTTTCCAATCCAGATATAATCCCCCAGAGACCAAGGAAAACAGCTGTTGCAGCCTTCCGACTATTGACAAATCATGACTGCTTGGCAAGTCATCTCTACAGAATAGGTATCTCAGCCTCACCGATATGTGTCCTGTGTAACGATCCAGCAGAAATGAATGAAGAACACTTGAAGACCTGTGAAGCATTAAGATCAGAAGAAACTACAGTTCAAAAGTATTGGAAAGCACGAATGCTAATGGCTTCATTGCCAGATGCAAGGCACTAGAAAACAACAACAACAACTTTCTCTACTGGTAAGTAGAGAAGTAGAGGAAGTATTGTATTCCACCCAAAAATTCGATGTCGAGATTTCACCGGAAAGATATGTTTCGAGGCCCCTGAAACCAAAAAAAGCAATTTTAGAAAAAGGTCTGTGTGTGCTTGTGTGTGTGTCAGTCTGTGGACAGCATAGCTCAAAGACGAAAAGTCAGTTAAAAACCAAAGTTGTGAGGCGATATTTTCTGTGTAAGCCCCCTTGAATGATTAAATGCAGAATTATAGAGGCAGCGGAAAGGCCTCCTAAAGTTATAAATAGTGATTATAGTCGGCAAAATTTATATTCAATTGTCTTTGTCTTCAACAGCTTGGATTGGCGTCACATGGAAATCGCGAAGTCCGCGTATAATTTGGAAATTTATCTGCGTATAATGTTTTATTGGAAGAACATTGTATTGTAAAAGATAACAGAATTAACAACGCAGAGAACAAACACATGGATTGTGAGGTGGGGTAAAAATAGAAGAAGATTACGAACTCACAAATATACATAGTCCGTGTTAGGATAGTGTGAACCCCGTAGCGCATTAGAGAAAGGACGCCAATCCAGAATATTTGTGTTATTCATTTGTAATATAAAGGAACAATAAACAAGTTTTTAATGAGGAAACGGAATTGAATCATTTTTGTAAAGTGTTGATCCGTACTGCGGCCTGAAATACATCGAGAAAGTTGATAAAAATATTTGAGTTTCATAGCTACAAAATGGTGCTTACACGGAGCAAATGGACCAATATTGTCACCGCGCCCGCCGCATCTAATTGCCGACAACAGCAGTGTCACCCATCGCATTAGTGTCGGCACTACCGCAAAGGAGACGAAGGAAAGAGACAGAGCATGGCCGCATTGTTGGGGCGCTTGCAGAAAGAGAGAAAAGGATAGAGCCTTCGAGAATCTTCTCTGCTTTGTATTTCACCGCAATAACTGAACTTTCCAGAATAGTGCCTGGGAGATATAAATAGCGGTAAGGTGCGACAGAAGATGAGTGAGAGTATGGGAAGCGTTGAGTAGTCGTGCCGACAGAGACGGACAGACGATGTGAAGCGTTGTGCCGACGGAAAGAAGAGTTAGTTCTTTGTGTTACGAGTTCGGAGCCGTGCTGTTGGAGAATCGGTAAAGACTTTCTTGCTGTTGCAACGAGTGTACAAAGTTACTGTTTACGGAAATAAAAGTGTTTCTTTATCTCGACTACATCTGTTTACTTTACACCCAACCAAAAGTCACACTGGTGTCAGAAGTGGGATCCGTCGAATTGCTTCTAGTTTCGTTACATCGTCGTTAGAAGTTGCAACGTTAGAACCAAGATGGAGGGAGATTCGGAAACCAGGATGATGGCAATGATGAAAGAATTATTCGCCGAAATGAAGACAGAAATGTCCAAGATGAAGACGGCAAACAACAACCTCGCTGCCGAGCTGAAAGAGATGAAGACGGCAAACGACAACCTCGTCGCCGAAATGAAGGCGGCAAACGACAACCTCGCTGCCAAAATGAAGACGAGAAACGACAACCTCGCTGCCGAGCTGAAAGAGATGAAGACGGAGCTATCGGCGAAAATTGACGGCGAACTGATTGGCGTGACGGAAGACGTGGAAGAACTCGGCAAAAAGGTGGAAGATCTCTGCCAGCACGTGGACGTCGTGGAGGACGACGGGGAACGTCTTGGCGCCCTGGCAGTAAGAGTTGACGAGAGCGTCAAAGTACTGGACGCCAGGGGCAGACGGAATAGCGCGGACCCGGGGAGGGAGCACCTAGTGGCCGAGGCGACAGTTGCGCCCGTTTCAGATGATATGAGGGAAGACGTGGAACAACTCGGCGAACTGATTGGCGTGAGGGAAGACGTGGAACAACTCGGCGAACTGATTGGCGTGACGGAAGACGTGGAACAACTCGGCGAACTGATTGGCGTGACGGAAGACGTGGAACAACTCGGCGAACTGATTGGCGTGACGGAAGACGTGGAACAACTCGGCGAACTGATTAGCATGACGGAAGACGTGGAACAACTCGGCGAACTGATTGGCGTGACGGAAGACGTGGAAGAACTCGGCGAAAAGGTGGAAGACCTCTGCCAGCATGTGGACGTCGTGGAGGACGACGGGGAACGTCTTGGCGCCCTGGTAGTAAGAGTTGACGAGAGCGTCAAAGTACTGGACGCCAGGGGCAGACGGAATAGCGCGGACCCGGGGAGGGAGCACCTAGTGGCCGAGGCGACAGTTGCGCCCGTTTCAGATGATATGAGGGAAGACGTGGAACAACTCGGCGAACTGATTGGCGTGAGGGAAGACGTGGAACAACTCGGCGAACTGATTGGCGTGACGGAAGACGTGGAACAACTCGGCGAACTGATTGGCGTGACGGAAGACGTGGAACAACTCGGCGAACTGATTGGCGTGACGGAAGACGTGGAACAACTCGGCGAACTGATTAGCATGACGGAAGACGTGGAACAACTCGGCGAACTGATTGGCGTGACGGAAGACGTGGAAGAACTCGGCGAAAAGGTGGAAGACCTCTGCCAGCATGTGGACGTCGTGGAGGACGACGGGGAACGTCTTGGCGCCCTGGTAGTAAGAGTTGACGAGAGCGTCAAAGTACTGGATGCCAGGGGCAGACGGAATAGCGCGGACCCGGGGAGGGAGCACCTAGTGGCCGAGGCGACAGTTGCGCCCTTTTCAGATAACGAAAGTGTACGTCTCGGGGAAGACAAAGGGGCAGTTCAGGGACGTCGTCGAGGATCCCCTGGAGGAGTGTGTCGGGTACGTAACCAACCAGGATATGACGTGGAGGACGGTCAGCAGGGAAGCGCACAAGCAAACGAGCAACACGCGAGAACCGACTTGGCGTGTGACATGGGGGGACCGTCGGAGCCATCCAATCACCTGACGCATAATGCCGTGAACGGAAGAATGGTGGACATCATCTTGGACGGCAGGATACAGGAGAGGCCGTGCCGAGCACGAGTGAACACGAGTGCAGTGGTGGACGCGACTCGCGCGGATGTGGCGGGGGTTGTTGCCGGACCCATCGGAAGCAAGGTGGCCGCGAAGGTGCGCCAGAGAGGTCGGCGGACATGGTACCCAGTGAGCCGTTTCCAAGTGCGCAGGATGGCCCGTCAACACACCAGGAAGAAGGGCAACTGGACGAGGGACCGTCAAGACCGGCGGTACTGTTGCAGAATTTCGAACCAGGATGGCATACATCGTCCTACCCGGACCAAGGGACACTATCCAACAGCGATACCTAGGATCGTGCCTCCTGGAGAAGAGGTTCGATGGGTTAGTCCACCGGGGCGCAAGGGAGATGCCGCAGTGATAGTGCTGGTCGGGACGACCAACTCTGAGGAGGGAGCAGTGTCACCGCGCCCGCCGCATCTAATTGCCGACAACAGCAGTCGGCACTACCGCAAAGGAGCCGAAGGAAAGAGACAGAGCATGGCCGCATTGTTGGGGCGCTTGCAGAAAGAGAGAAAAGGATAGAGCCTTCGAGAATCTTCTCTGCTTTGTATTTCACCGCAATAACTGAACTTTCCAGAATAGTGCCTGGGAGATATAAATAGCGGTAAGGTGCGACAGAAGGTGAGTGAGAGTATGGGAAGCGTTGAGTAGTCGTGCCGACAGAGACGGACAGACGATGTGAAGCGTTGTGCCGACGGAAAGAAGAGTTAGTTCTTTGTGTTACGAGTTCGGAGCCGTGCTGTTGGAGAATCGGTAAAGACTTTCTTGCTGTTGCAACGAGTGTACAAGTTACTGTTTACGGAAATAAAAGTGTTTCTTTATCTAGACTACATCTGTCTACTTCACACAACCCACAACCAAAAGTCACAATATTTAAAGAATCATCATGATTGTGGAACTCTCCTCCCCCCGGCACCTGCAAATAAAAAACCGTTCCAGTTGATATTTAAGTTTAATGTCTTTCAAGGATGCAACACGAAGATTTTGAAGAAAATAGTCCCACCCTTAACTACCCTTTACATGGAAAATTGTTATTTTCTTGAAAATGGCTCAAACGATTTTGATTAAAATGCCATATGTTTGAAATATTTTTATGACAAATGAAATGTGTATCTTGAATTTTCTGGCTATAGCCCCTGTAGTAGTATTTACTCTAGACGATTTTTGCATAACTGGTAAACTGCTATAGATAGACCAAATCATACTATACAAAAAATGTAGATCTTGCTAAAATACACAATTATGTCTAAATAAATTTTTTTGGATAGTGAGCAATTTCAGAGATATTCCTTGTTATTTGTGTCAGTTTCGGAAAACTTAAAACTTTGGTGAAATGGAAGATCGTTAATTTTTTATATATTAAGTGTGCAAAGAGAGCGGGATCTGAAAGCTTTAAAACATTCGACTATCTTTCAAAGTCTACTATATTCTAATATTCCCTTTGCACCTACAAGGAAATAATAAGATAATTTTTGGAAATGTTTATCTCAACTAACATGAAGAAGGTATAGGAGTCATGTGAGTGTAACACAGATTTTTTGTAAATGTATAAGTTGTAAATATTGCTATGTAAATTACTTAAGAAATCTATTGTAATAATGTATAATAAACACTATGATATCTAAATAGATATCACAGATGGAACTGGGAAATTCTGGAGCATCCTCCATACTCCAGAGCCTGTATGATTTTGTCCTTTTTGTGAAAATGAAATTACCACTTAGAGGAGTTTGCTTTAGAACCAGACAGGCAATTACAGAGCAGCCTGTTTGAATATTAGGGCAACAAGATGCTGTGGATGGCATCCGTCGGCTCCCTGATGTGTGAAGGCGAGTTCTTCATGTTGGAGGACATTACTACAATAATGTGATTGTTCCAAAAATGTTTTGTTTGCTGTTAATTCAAATATTGCCTCTAATTACTGAATGACCTACAAAGAGAAAACTGTTTACAACAGTACACAAAACAACTTGCACCATTACTTATCAAACTTGTTACTTGCATAATATGAAATTTGGGAATTCTGGAATTTCGATACTAAACCCCTAGCGCAACAGGCAATGAAGGGCCAAGGCTTGCCACTGTGTTCCCCACTACAGGCGTCATTGGTGGGGTGCAGTACTGATGGATGGCACGTGGTCAGCGCTCCGAGCCCTCCCGGCTAGTTATACGACCTTCTTGACCTGGGGCCACTACTTCTGCATCAAGTAGCTCCTCAAATGATCTCCTTGGGACTTAACGAGGCTGGGTGTGCCCCGTGCCAGACCTCCCAGAGGGGATAAAATCTCCATGCTGGTACCGTGGATCGAACCCAGGTCCTCCACGCCTACCAACTGCGCTATGGAAGTGGTCAATTTGGACACTAGGTATTATGCAATTAATCCAACTATGATGAATAGATAAACTAAAGAGTGTTTCAAATATGTTATTTAACTTCTAAAAATTAAACTAGCTTATTTTGCTCACTAAAATATGCCAAATAGACAGCGTATTAAGGTACAAGAGCTGAACTGGACACTTTCGTGGTAACTGAACAATTTAATGGCAGAAGCAGGCCCATTATTTCAGGCTGCTTATACAGATAATTTGTTTCAAGTATCTCATTTCATGGATAAGCTTGGTTCTACAATAACATCATTTCAGCTGGGACAGGTCTTAGCTTTCACACATTTTTAAAAACCATGAAATTATAAGAGGTAGAACTGGAACTTAAAAATTCAATGCCACAACTGGGATTTGAACCACAGACCTTCCGCTTGCCGGGCGGACGCTCTAACCACTGAGCTATTGTGACAAACTGCCAGAATGGCATTAAATTCTCAAGTTAGTTCGTATTTTTCCTGGTAAACCACAAAGGCAGTCTCACATCAGAGACAATTACCACAATGGTGACTTACTATTGCAAGTACTTTATATCCCAGGATTAAATAACCTTCACATGGTAATTATTATTTATTTATGTTTCTGATGTGAGATTGCCTTTGTGGTTTACCAGGAGAAATACGAACTGGCTTGAGAATTTAATGCCATTCTGGCAGTTTGTCACAATAGCTCAGTGGTTAGAGCGTCCGCCCGGCAAGCGGAAGGTCTGTGGTTCAAATCCCAGTTGTGGCATTGAATTTTTAAGTTCCAGTTCTACCTCTTAAACTTTGCCCACACACGGCTTGTGTGTTTAAAAACACCAACAGTAAGTTTGTTGGCATAAATAAATAATAATAACCATGAAATTGTTTGGGACTTCCTGATGCAATTCTGGGGAAAAGTACTCCACTTAGTGTTATTTGGTTTGTGATTTCATTAATGTTTTTTCCTTCCTTTCTACTGCTTTTTTAAAAGTTAGCCGTATTAATTAAATGCTTTACTTAAAAGAAAAGCACCAAAAAGAAAAAGCTTTAATTGTTAATACAATGTATTTAAATACGTACTTGGCAATGTATTACAAGAAAAGTGAAGATTAAAAAAAAGGGAAGAACACAAGCATCGTCAAAATTTCCACTTAGGTACACAGTATTAAATGTGCTCCTTATAACGCTTAAACCTACAACTGCATCATTGATTATTCTTGCTGAATATGTCTTGTGAAGGTTGGCTATGTGCAATATGAATGTGACCTAGTTGTCAGTTGTTTGACTGGCCAGGTGACAGCTTCAGTGCTTACAGAGCTTAAAGTAATATATTTTTCTTTGTCTGTTTGTTAACAACACTGTCAATTGCCAGGATCATATCAGCGCCAGAATTTGTCGTACAGGGATTCGTTTACACGCCAGTGAACCTACTGACACTGGGCTGTTGCTTTCAAGAACACTTGAAATCCATAGGTCTGGACTGAGTTTCAACCTCTGAACCTGACATTTAGAGTGAGAGTGGGCATTTATGTGCGTGATCTTGAGTGGACTGGCTAGAATAAAACCACTATATAATACTTTACACATGGCTATTAAGTATATCTTACGTTCAGATCTCTCAGTATACCATCATGTACATCTGTCCATGCATTTAAAGAATATCAACACAGTAACCAAAATTTTTTATTTTAATTTTCTACTTTGGGTAAATGATCAACATCAGTGCATATAACAGCCCATACTGAAATGAAATACTGCTTTTTAAAATTCTGTATGCATGTGTGCACATTAGCTTTTTTACTTAGATACCACTTGGGAATTAGATTCTTTAAGGATTAAACTGTGTGGGATCTTAATTATTCCACATCAAAATCAGGGTTACGAGTTCAAATTAAAAAGAAATTTAATTATCTTGCACATTACTGAAAAATCTTAATTAAAAAGTACAAAAGCATATTTTTGTTTATTTTGTTATAATATTTTGATATGATGAATGTTTAAAGTTACAATGACTTCATTATTATTGTCTGTTGCATGTTAGAGTGCCACAAGAAATTTTGCATCTTTTACTATCATTTTCTAATCACAGTGGTAAACACATAGTTTCATATGCCCAAAAGAAGTCAATGTTATTGACTTTTGGAAAAGATCTTGTATAAGTCTACAAATAATTTTTTCCTGACAAATTTTACTATTTATGGTATGATGAATGTTTAAGGAGTTATAAACATTTTCACTGTTATTCAAGTACACAAATGAGCTGTATGTTAAACTCTGCTGTTTTATGGTTTCTATGGGAAATATACAGTTGTCATAAAGTTCTATCTTCTCAAGCTGCGGGTACATAATCAAATCTTATTTGGAAAATGCTATCTGGCTGAGGTTTTTATTTGGGGTTTTCCCTTAATCATTGTGATGATTATACCATAAGTACCTGGGTGACCAAGCTTCGCTCGGCTTTTCTTTTCTTTTCCTTTTTTTAATCATGCTTTTTTTTCTTTTGGGAGAAGATACTTATTTAGATAAACTTGAAAACCAAAATGTTAACTTAATATAAATTGTCATCCTAATTGTTGAAGCCGTTTCCGTGATGAGACCTTTAATATCCTGGCCTGTTTGTTGAAATTGGCCCATTAACAGATATTATGGCCAAAATAAGGTTTAGAGTAATTGTGACTGTTATGTATAGACTAATATGGCTAGGTCAACTTTCTTATTGTATTCTGATAGCCCTAAGAGAGGACTTTAAAACACTAGTTTGTTTGTTGAAATTGGTCTATTAGACAAGAAGAAGAAAGCCAAAATTGCTCTGTAGAAGTGGGAATAAAAAATGTTATTTCTTATATAAAATTGCGTTTTTTCAGGAATGGCACCTATATAGGTAAGCTTAAAAAGCAAAACCTTATCTGAATACAAAATTTGATTGAAGTCGTTAGAGGAATTTCCAAGTTGCGTGGAATATATATACACACAGGATGTCCCTAAAGTCCGGTAAAGTCGAGTTTCAACTCAAAACTTTAGTCCGCTTTGCACCAAGAACTTGCAATACTACTAAGATAAGTGAAGTTTTTAGTTTATAATTTGTTCTTACTTTAGTACCTTATTGCTTACTTTCTTGTAGGTACAAGGGGAATATTAGAATACATTAGGCTTTGTGCGATAGTCAAATCTTTTAAAGCTTTGAGATACCGTTCTCTTTGTACGCTTAACATATAAAAAAATGAACAACGATGTTGCATTTCACGAAAGTTTTAAGTTTTCCAAAACTGACACAAATAAAAAGGAATATCTCCCATATGGTTCACTCTGCAAAAAAATGTATTTAGACAAAAATTGTGTGTTTTAGCGAGAACTGTATTTTTTCTATAGTAAGATTTTGTCTCTTACGGCTTATGAGTTATTCAAAAGTCATCCAGAGTAAACAGGACTACATAAGATATAGCCAGAAAACCCGCCTCTGTAGTGTGATGGTTAGCATGTCTAACTCACGTTCAAGAGGTCACGAGTTTGAATCTCGCTAATGGTAAGTTATCTCGGTAAGATTTTTTTTCGAGGTTTTCCCTTATCCTGAAAAGACGAATGTCGGGTAACTTAAAGCTATAAGAGCCTCAGGCTCAATTGAGCGTCATTTCACCCATTTCAGTCACTCACCGTCTGATATGACACTATATTGGAGGGCATTAACAATTATATATTTATTTATATATAAAATATAGCCAGAAATTTCAAAATGTACATTTCATTTGTCATACAAATATCTTAAACATATGGCATTTAATCAAAATCATTTGCCGTTTTCAAGAAAATCAAAATTTTCGAAAAATTTTCCATGTAAAGGGTAGTTTGGAGTGGAACTACTTTCTTCAAAATCTTCGTTTCACATCCTTGAAAGACATTAGACTTGAATACCAACTTTGGTTTTTAACCGACTTTTCGTTTTTGAGTTATGTTGTCCACAGATTGACACACACACCACACAGACCTTTTTCTAAAAATGCTTTTTTTTTTTTGGATGCAGAGGGTCTCAAAACATATTTCCTGTGAAATCTCGACATTCAATTTTTGGGTGGAATACAATACTTCCTCTACTTACCAATAGATAAAGTAAAAGTAAATGGATATTTGAATGTAAAATGAAAAATGGTTTATTCTGTTCTCTATGGATTCTGTTGAGTGGACCATAACAAATGGTGGGGGAAAAAAAAAAAAAGAATGTGGTGGATTGTTCACATATGTAAAACAATTAAGGCATATGAATATGTTAATTGATACACTGTTTGGGAAATCCATCTTTCGTAGTGCAGTCATCCTTCTACTGCCACTTAAGAGACAATACAGAAAAAGAAAAGACAGAAAGAAAACAAAGGAAAAATGAAAGAGGCAGAAAGAGTGTGGTGTGAGCAGATAAAGATTCCAAAACTTGCTATGACAGGCTCAACAATGAACATTGGTTTACTCTCACATGACCTATACGTCTGCATTCTAGGCTAACTCACATAAGCAC
Organism: Tenodera sinensis; assembly: GCA_030765045.1. Taxonomy (NCBI): domain Eukaryota; kingdom Metazoa; phylum Arthropoda; class Insecta; order Mantodea; family Mantidae; genus Tenodera; species Tenodera sinensis. Next base: position 6,843,775 of record CM060969.1, read on the forward strand.
TTTGTAGGTCATATGAAAGCTTCATTATGTATTACTCAAGCATAGCCACGTAGGAGACAAGTGAAAAAGAAAGTTTGGGTTCTCTTGCCAAAACATTCCACGAATACAAATGACTATCCTTGAACTTGTTAGCTTTTTGGTAACTTGCTGTGAGTATCACGGAAATCTCCACATTAGAAAATATTACTTTGGTCTGAAATACATCACTTATTTTCTTATGATAATCAGATAACTTAACCATCTAACATCAGTGTCCACTGTCTTTGATACCATATACAGTAAGAATGTTATGATGTAAGAAACAATACTTTGTTTTTCTTTTTAAATCTCTCTCTCTCTCTCTCTTTTTTTAAGCAAAACAGTGAAGTTATTTTATATGCAAATATTGATATGTTTCTTACTCTAACTCCACTTTCTACACCGGAGCTTGCAGGGACACATTTTGGTGACTGTTGACTCTTATCATCGCCCTAGATTCACTTGCCATTTTCAAGTTACAGCTTGTCTAAAACGTCTTAACATTCGCCCACTCCCAAATCAAAGTAGTATAATAGCACTAAGCAGTCCACTCGCATAAAAGAGAATTGGGGGTCAGTCTTCCAGCTGTCGTGAGAGTGACAAGTTCATACCTTGTATATGCGACTGCCTCCAAGTTCTAATAATCTTCCAGTTACTTGCTCCCACACTCTCGCCACTTCTCCTCACTTGTGCATACGGAGTGTCATGACATTTTAGACAAGCTGTACAGGAGGAAGCGCAGTAGTAACTCAAGACTGATGATGGAAACAAACTCCAAAACATGTCTCAGGAAGTTCTGGTATAGAAAATGAAGTTCGAGTAATATACATCTCAATTATTATTTATTTATGCCAACAAACTTACTGTTGGTGTTTTTAAACACACAAGCCGTGTGTGGGCAAACTTTGAGAGGCAGAACTGGAACTTAAAAATTCAATGCCACAACTGGGATTTGAACCACAGACCGTCCGCTTACCAGGTGGCTGCTCTAACCATTGAGCTATTGTGACGAACTGGTTTGAGAATTTAATGCCATTCTGGCAGTTTGTCACAATAGCTCAATTGTTAGAACAGCCACCTGGTAAGCGGAAGGTCTGTGGTTCAAATCCCAGTTGTGGCATTGAATTTTTAAGTTCCAGTTCTACCTCTCATACATCTCAATGTCTGCACATAAAAGTTAATTCTTCCCTATTGAGATCAAATGTAACTCCATTAAAAAGTCTTCTTCTTTATCTGATTCCCCTCCCCTTATGTAGGACTTACAAGCCAGTGCCTAGAATCAAACACCTGCCAGGGAGCACAGGAACCTATGTACCAGACAGAGTGAACACCTGCAAGTGGGTGGTCTGGCCAGCACTGGGAATGTTAGTGAGAAACAAGCATGATTTAAAATGCAGGTGAAATAGATGATTTGAATGGTGATGATGGAACAATTGGTGGAATGAGTGGTGGGGGAAACTGGAGAACCCATAGAAAACCTGCCCACACACCACTTCATTAAAAAGTCTTACCACGCAAAACAAGTTGAAAATGTGTGTGTGCCTCATACCCTTTCTGATGCTTCTCTATAACCTTTTGTTTTAAGGCCTATCACAAAAAGACTTAAAACTTAAGTTTCACTGCCAACACAATAGAATTTCCTGGTGCATTTTTTTTCTTCTCTCTTTCAGCAATTTCTCTGCATTTGTTTTGGCAGCTAATTAATTAAACTGTGTTGACTTAAAAACCCAATGGGTTTTCTTTCCTATCCCCTGTTTATTTATTTAAATTCTATTTGTTTCTTCTTTTTATTACTTTCTCTACCACATGTAGTAAAGTAGAGGGATGAGTAGTCGGAAAGTAAAGTAGAGGAAGTATTGTATTCCACCCAAAAATTTGATGTCGAAATTTCATTGAAAATATATGTTTGGAGGCCCCCTGAATCGAAAAAAAGTATTTTTAGAAAAAGGTGTGTGTGTGTGTGTGTCTGTGGACAGCATAACCCAAAAACGAAAAGTAGGTTAAAAACCTAAGTTGGCATTTAGGTTTAATGTCTTTCAAGGATGCGACACGAAGATTTTGAAGAAAACTACTCCACCCTAAACTACTCTCTACAGGGAAAATTTTTTAAAAATTGTTATTTTCATCAAAATGGCTCATAACGATTTTGATTAAAATGCCATATGTTTGAGATATTTTTATGACAAATGAAATGTACATTTTGAACTTTCTGGCTATAGCCCATGAAGTCCTGTTTACTCTGGATGACTTTTGCATAACTAGTAAACCGTGAGAGATAGACCAAATCTTACTATACAAAAAACGTAGATCTTGCTAAAACACACAATTTATGTTGAAATACATTTTTTTGTAGAGTGAACCATTTCAGAGATATTCCTCGCTATTTGTGTAAGTTTTGGAGAACTTATACTTCTGTCAAATGGAAAATCGTTATTCATTTTTTTTTGTATGTTAACCGTGCAAAGAGAACAGAATTTAAAATCTTTAAAAAATTTGACTGTTGCTCAAAACCTACTGTATTCCCATATTCCCCTTGTACCTACAATGAAATAAGCAATAAGAGTTTGTAAGAATGGTTAGCACAAGAGTAGAGAAAGTCATGTGAGTGCAACACACTGTTGAATGCCTACTCTTAACATGTGCAGCATCACAGGCAGTTACACTGATATATAAAATCATAGTGGGTAGAGGAAATGTTCCACATCTAAGCTTAGGGTACTTCATCAGTATTTGATGTTTAAAACTACACAATTTACTTTCAATCATTTTTAAACACAGTCTTCAAACATACAATATATATTCATTCAGACTATTGCAAAACTATTTTAACCATCTTAAGCAATATTAATACTTTAATGAATGTAGTAGCATTTTTTGACCTTAGAATACATATAAACGCTCTTTAGTTCTTATAGGTAAAGCCTCTTTCCTGAGATCACCCTGAATTTAAAAAGAAATTAATTAGGTAAGTATTTTTATGTCCATGAATAGAATCACTCAAAAATGAACTTAAACTATATAACAAATTAGCTATTGAAATTCATGATTTTCCAAAGATGCCACATTAAGATTTCCTAGAGAGTTCCCCATTTAAATACTAACTCCTAGATGGAAAATATATCATAAAAAATATGCTCTGAAATATGGCTAACAATTTTGATTAAAAAGATATTTACATTACTAAAATGTGTATCTTGAACATTGTAGGAATAACCTGTGATGTCCTTGCTTGGAAGGAATAAGTTGTAAGCCATAAGAGATAGACAAAAACTTACTACACAAAATGTTAGATCTCCTTAGTACACATTATTTATTTAACATGTTTGTGGTGGCATCAGCCAATTCCAACTTTTCAATACTTCATTTTTTGGGGTACTGCCAGCCTTCAGTTGTTTCTTGCAATGTCATGGTCAGAGCATGGAATATCATGGCCAGTATATAACGACCAGTTTTAAACATCTGATTAGCACTATTCCTTTTGTAGCTATAATGGAATGTGTAATGAAATTGTTTATCCAAACATTTATCTCAACTTTAAGTACACGGAAAAATAAGCTTTGGCATAAACAGTTTGTAAAAGTTAATGAAATATCTGATGTGTTGCACTCACATGACTTTCTCTACTCTTGTACTAACCATTCTTACAAACTCTTATTCCTATATCTTCTTCGTGTTAGTTGAGATAAACATTTGTACAAATTATCTTATTGCTTATTTCCTTGTAGGCACAAGGGGAATATTAGAATACAGTAGACTTTGAGCGATAGTAAAATCTTTTAAAGCCTTGAGATTCCGTTCTGTTTGTACATGGAACATTTTTCCAAAATTTTTATTTTCTTGAAAATGGCTCTAACGATTTTGATTAAAATGCCATAAGACATTTGTATGCCAAATGAAATGTATATTTTCAATTTTCTGGCTACAGCCTATGGAGTCCTGTTTACTCTGGATGACTTTTGAATAACTCGTAAAACATAACAGATAGACAAAATCTTACTACACAAAAAAGGTAGATTTCACTAAAACACAACTTACGTCTAAATACATTTTTTGTGGAGTGAATCATTTCAGAGATATTTCTTGTTATTTCTCACAGTTTCAAAAAACTTAAAACTTTTGTGAAATGGAACATCAGTGTTCATTTTTTTATACGTTAAGTGTGCAAAGATAACGGAATCTCAAAGCTTTAAAAGATTTGACTATCGCCCAAAGCCTACTGTATTCTAATATTGCCCTTGTACCTACAAGGAAATAAGCAATAAGATAATTTGTACAAATGTTTATCTCAGCTTACACGAAGAAGATATAGGAATAAGAGTTTGTAAGAATGTTTAGTACAAGAGTAGAGAAAGTACACACACAAGAATTGCTTGTTTAAATATATAAGATTTATCACTCTGAAAAGCCATCTAACACTTCTAGCCATGCCTTGTGAAGTTATTTAACAAAATTGAATCACTCATTTGTTAAAATTATAAGTCAAAAAAGTGAAGTAAAAATTATTTATTTACTTCTATGTCAATTTGTGAGGACTATGGATTGGTATATTTTATTATACTCTTAAGCAGCGTTACTCTGCATTGCACAAGTGCATCTTTTGTTTTAAATGTATGCACACATAAAGAATTGTAAAAAGTATGTTATGCTCAAATATCGACAAAAGAAACAAATATAAATTGAAAAGAACATAAAAGGTATTGAAAATGTATACCAGGGGGTTTAACTGCTTCTTCAAGTTGCAGGACAGTTCATAACTGTCAAGATATATAAATGGGTTAAGCAATGGAGATCTTTTGAGTAAGAAATTGAAAATCAATTCTATAGAAACATTTGGGAAATTGTTGATAGGCTGTAAATGTCCAAAAGTTATCAAAATTGATTCAATTATGCAAATCTATACACAGGGGATTTAAAACCTACGTAGAAGTAATTTGGATAAGTCAGATCGTCTATAATTTTTGCGGGTCTAAAAAAGAAGTGAACAAAGTTCTATGTATATGAGTCAAGCAGTGAATATTTCTTTATAAAAAAGATAAGCTTTTCAAAGCTGTAGCCTATGACTTTTGCTGGGACCTAAAGTGTAATTATTGTAAGTTTTGACCATATTGGTTAAAGGGTGCAAGAGAGAGAATATGCAAGGGTTTGAAAATATGAGTGGGGATAATTTCTGAAAGTTCTATGGTAGTCTGTAATTTTCCTTGAGTCCTACAGTAAGTAATTAAGAAGTTTCATCCGTTTGATTTTTGTATTAGGGGTTGACAGTAAGGTATAAGACTTTAAAAGTTGTATGACAATTCATAATTTTTGTCAGATAGTGACATCTAAGTGTACAGAGTTATACCAAAAATACTTCCTGATGTTAAACTTAGGTAATATAATGCAACATTTAATTGTTTCCTTGCAGTAACCCAATCTTGACATACGCTAACATTCAGCTTTGAGCAGAAGGTTATTAAAATCCAGGTGACTTCTGCAATACTCACGTTTAATGAATTTGGATTGAAATTGAGTAACAAAACTTTCCTAACAATCCTAATAAAGATTTTTGAAAATAACTTATAGCTTATGTCTGTCGGGAAGAACAAGCCTTTCAGTGGAGAAAGGATTATCACAACTTGAAATGATCCAAGTTAATTTATCTTCTCTTATTCACTTACAGCTAAACTGCTACAAAATTTACTTTAGTGCTATTGTCTATCAATACGCTTGTGGTACAATCAAACATTACTAATTCCCTTTTGGGCACCTAAAATATAATAATAAAAGTTGAATTCAGTGTATATGACTTTAATACACTACACTTCATCTACTGCTATAACTAAGCTGGAAATGTTCATAAAGTCTGGTCAAATCATATTCTTTTTATGAAATTAGAACTATCATTGATCAATGGCCCTAAGACAATTATTATGAACTACCCTATTTAAAGGAAGCTTTCAAAAATTAACAGTCAAGCTTTCGGAAACACGAAAAACAACAGAATGTAAGAAGAGTTTAGTTAATATTTTTACTACCACAGCTTCACTCATTTTATTTCACAACTTTCTTTCTCTCCTTCCTCTTTTGCTGTACAGCAGCATAATTTCTGGGAAAGTGTTTCCAAAACTGACACTCAAACTTTGTAACAAAGAACTAAATGTTACATTTAAAGAATATTTCATGTATACAAAGCACTATGTGTAATGTTTACTTTCTCTACTGATAGAGGAAGTATTCTATTCCACTCAAAAATTTGATATCGAGATTTCACCGGCAATATATGTTTTGAGGCCCCCTGAATCTAAAGAAAGGTCTATGTGTGTGTGTGTCTTTCAGTATGTGGACAGCATAACTCAAAAACGAAAAGTCGGTTAATAACCAAAGTTGGTATTTAATTTCAATGTCTTTCAAAGGATGCAACACAAAGGTTTTGAAGAAAATAGCCAAACCATGAACTACTCTTTACATAGAAAATTTTGATTTTCTTGAAAACGGCTCTAAACAATTTTAATTAAAATGTTTGAGATATTTGTGTGACAAATGAAATGTGTATTTTGAACTTTCTGGTTATAGCCTGTGTAGTCCTGTTTAATCTGAATGACTTTCAAATAACTTGTAAACGGTAAGGGATAGGCAAAATCTTACTATTAAAAAAAAAAAAAAAAAAAAAAAAACAGATCTCGCTAAAACACACAATTTATGTCTGAATAAATATTTTTGTAGAGTGAGCCATTTTGGAGACATTCCTTGTTATTTGCGTCAGTTTTGGAAAACTTAAAACTTTCATGAAATGCAACACTGTTATTCATTTTTTATATATGTTAAGTGTGCAAAGAAAACGCGATCTCAAAGCTTTAAAAGATTTGACTATTGCTCAAAGCCTACTGTATTCTAATATTCCCCTTGTACCTACAAGGAAATAAGCAATAAGATAATTTGTACAAATGTTTATCTCAACTAACACAAAGAAGATATAGGAATAAGAGTTTGTAAGAATAGTTAGCACAAGAGTAGAGAAAGCCATGTGAGTGTAACACATCAGATTTTCACTTTAAGAATAGCTAGGCATTTTCAAATGCATCTTATTTCTAAGCCTTAATTCTTCACTTCATAACATTTGTTGCAAGCCTATATCTAACCTCAACTATGTTATGTTATTAAAGAATATTAAATTTGAACCTCTTAGCTTATACATTAGTTTGTTGTAGAGGGCCTTTATAAATGTTAATAATTTTAACTACTGTAATTAAAGTTAAAAATAGATTAGGTACAATTAAAATAGTGATTAGTTAATAGGTTGATTATATATTTTAATAAGAAATTATAGAAAAATAGGAGGTTTCATGCAATATTAATGAAGGGAATGGAGGACAAAGCCCAGTTTAAAATGAGCAGAAATTTAGAGAGAATAGACAACAATGAAAATGACAGGTCTCTCTTCTACGTGTTCAGAAGTATGTTGCTTCTGAAGATAAGGAAAAATCTAGAATTATAATGCATCAGCATCACCTGGTTTCTTTACACAAAAATAAAAAGAAAAGAAAGCAAAAAATATCACACTGCGCTTACTGGTCATCAGAAATCACAGAACTTATCGAAGAAATTAAGCTTATAACATTCACATAAGATGCTGATAAAACAAGGTGAGATATTTTGATATTTTAACCTATGCTTTGTATGTATCAAGTCTTACAGCAATAATTATTCAATAGTTCTTAGGTTGTACGGTAACACATTTCAATAGTTCAATTTTCTTAGCCTAGAGCTAGCCCATTAGGTAAGCACAGTGATATGAGTGATTTGCAAAGAATACTAATTATCAGAAATGTTTTGATGACAGTTTTACTACTTATATGGCAAACGGTGCATTTTTACACTAATATGCAGCTGATGTTGTGTGTCTCTCATTAGAACTGCAGTCCACTTCACTACAGTGTCATGGAACAGTTTAATATTGCAACATGCTGGTACTCACCTAATGCAGTTATCTGGATCATTTTTGCAATCTGTGTTGCAACGAAACCTCTCCCAGGACAACCAGCCCATGGGTGGAGTTCGGGCCAATCCATTCTCTAAAGCATGTACCACTGTTGCCAACAGCACCAACAACACAAACGTCCATGCACCGTACCCCATACTGGCCCTACCCTGCAACACAGAAGATGGTATTTGTTCCCCACTCTGCACTCGCACACATGAACGTTGTAGTACTCCTCACAGCACGTGTGTAGCCTCTGAGAGCCGGGACACTACTGCTACTGCCAGCCTGCCAGCCTCACTTGCTCAGTGCCTGGCCTGGCCTGGCCTGGCCTAACACTTTCACCCAATGCCCCAGTTTCAGGCAGCTAGGTATTATGTACCTCACTGCAACACACCTCTTTCCCATCATTAGCTATGGTACACATAACCTTTCATATGACAACTCTTACATACTGGATTAACAAGCTACCAAGCTCCCACGACTAATACAATGGTGACTTATGTATTCTGTTGCAAGTATTGTTTCAAGACAATCTAGCTCCCACTGTAACATTCCATAACTTTAAAGCACCATCAAGTAGCACCCCTTTTGTTTACCATAATATGTTATAGTTATAAATGAACAAAATATATGCTAGCTCTCAAAAACTTACAACTGCAATTAAGGGAAATATATCTAACACTATGCTTTGGTCATTTTATGTGATGCAACAGGGCAATAAATAAGTTTTTGCCTACTTTCTATATTTATATTAGGCCATTGATACTATTTTTGTTCAAAATTCTCCACTTGTGATCCTGCAGAGGTAAACATGCTTTGAATCTCTTGTATAAGTAGAATTTAACTATAATTTGGCAAGATTTAGAAAATAAGCAAATGACATGCTGCTTCTTTGTAACAGACAATAAATGAAAACTTTAAACAAGCCACTTATTATTCAGCTTCTTTGTTAGAAGATATAGATGTGGATATGTCTTTGTTATATGCAGTCAAAATAATTCTCAATTTATATGGTCAGAATGGAATGGCAAACTTATTTACTTCTTTCAAACAGCACATTGTTTGAATCTTTTCTAAATTGTGCAGTTACTATATCATCACATAAAAAAAAAAGAAAGAAAGAAAAACAATGGTTGACTTCCAAAATATGTTGCAATATGGATGTTATGTTATGGCTTAATTCTTTCCCCCTCCCTTCCTTTTTCTCCATTGACCTATAAAGTATGTACAACTTTAATATGAGATAGTTTCGCAGCGTAGAAGTAACAAGACAGTTTCTTAAACATCTATTGTATACATTTACAAGCACTGACTTCTTAGCTGTCAAGCAAACATGTTTAGTGTGAAAATAAATTTTCAATGAAATAACCCAATATCTATGCTACACTTCATTTTGGACAGCTATATTGTGCATTTACATTGTTATTGATGTAAACTGACCAGCAATCATGGTTTGCACTCTAAGGTGTATTTTGGATACAGACTATTAATAATGTTACAACAATGTTTGGTTTGATTTACATTTCTATATAAAGAAATATAGTTTCTAGTATCACCAATTATCTCACTTTTCTGGTCACATGACATCATAATTGCACTTTTTTCATTCAGGTTCAAAACATAAAAATGTTAGTACATTGTCAAAACATGATTATATATGAGACTTTATTTTAATACAATTAGTTTCACTTTATGGGGTTGACTATTTTCATGCTATTTAAATGCTTTTACAAAAGTTTCTCAGAGATGTCCTCAGATTTTAAGTAATTATGCAGAACTTGGGCTCCTAATTCTTTCTGCCAAAAAGAGTTACATAAATGTACAAGAAAATGTTATATCTTTTATGACAGAAACTTATATTTATGTTAAACACGGGATTCAGTTCTTGACAGCAGATCAAGTTTTCATAAATCAATATTCATCTGCACTTTGCAAATTTTTGGTCCATTTTATGTTTTTTCACTGCCCACTGTCCTTCACTTCTAAGAATGAGAATGAAAATGAAAATGTGGAGTTTGGACTTTCAATATTTTAAAGCGCATAAAAATACAACACGTGGCTGCTATGCTTATCTAGTATCTTTACACTACATGCTGCATATGTCGTTGAAGAATATAATTCTAACCTTAAAGCTGCCAAAATGTAACTTACCTTCATTATTGTAATAACGTTTTCGGCATATACACGAAATGAAACTAGAGAAATATCTTTTTTGACTGATACCGCCACTTCTACAAATTTTAAAGTTGTTTCAAGATTAAATGGTGATGACCCCACAAATTTGCCATTCCTTCACACACTTTCGGTACAGAGCTGCACGTGCAGCATTTATTACATTTACCTTGAACTAACGCTTACGTTTCACTTCCAACACCGCTAACTCAAACGATTTAAGAAAGAACAAGAGCAGGGTTTGTAGGTTATGTCATACTTGTCTGATGTCATATGACCACACGTACGCCTTGCACTTCCATTCTCTATCACAAAGTAAGCAGCGGAAGTTGAATTACTCATATCAGCCAAGAGCGACAGCAAAGCGAGGGCACACACATTGTCTTAATCACCTTCGCTGCAACAGCTGTACAACCATTTACACAAGCCCTGACTTGTGCTTACTCTAATGCCCAGCATTGCCAACATCAGTTATAATTGCACTCGCTATGCTTTTAAATGAGTTTAGCATAGGGCTACTGTGGGGCTACTGTAAAATATAAAACTTAAAAAATATAAATTAAAATATGATCAAATTTAAACAGAATTGCTCTTGGGAGTTTTTATCTTTTATCATTGTATCATTTTAATATTCGATAGTACTCAGAGCGTGATTCAAAAAAGAATCTCTTTTCTGCTAGAAGTTTATACGTAGGTATGGTATGTAAATCAAATAAACCTCTTTTCAGGCTTCCGTCAATATTTAGTGACGAACGGTACAGAGTTGTTCCTCACTATTAATGTCAGGAGCAAGACTAGGAAGTTCATGCATTTGCATGTTTTTACTTTCTCTACTGGTAAGTAGGGGAAGTATTGTATTCCACCCAAAAATTCGATGTCGCGATTTCACCGGAAATATGTTTTGAGGCTCCCTGATCCAAAAAAAGCATTTTAGAAAAAGGTCCGTGTGTGTCAGTCTGTGGACAGCATAACTCTAAAACGAAAAGTCGGTTAAAAACCAAAGTTGGTATTTAAGCTTAATGTCTTTCAAGGATGGGACACGAAGATTTTGAAGAAAATAGCCTCACCCTAAACTACCCTTTACATGGAAAATTTTGATTTTCTTCAAAATGGTTTCTAACGATTTTCATTAAAATGTCACATGTTTGAGATATTTTTATGACAAATGAAATGTATATCTTGAATTTTCTGGCTATAGCCCTGTAGTCGTATTTACTCTGGACGACTTTTGCATAACTGGTAAACCGTAAGAGATAGACCAAATCATACGATACAAAAAAAATGTATATCTTGCTAAAATACACAATTTATGTCCCAATAAATTTTTTGTAGGATGAACCATTTCGGAGATATTCCTTGTTATATGTCTGAGTTTCGGAAAAGTTAAAACTTTCGTGAAATGGAACATCATTGTTCATTTTTTCATATATGTATGTTAAGTCTGCAAAGAGAACGTAATCTCAAGGATTTAAAAGATTTGACTATCGCTCAAAGCCTACTGTATTCCCATATTCCCTTTGTACCTACAAGGAAATAAGCAGAAAGATAATTTGTGCAAATGTTTATCTTAACTAACACGAAGAAGATGTAGGAGTAAGAGTTTGTAAGAATGGTTAGTACAAGAGTAGAGAAAGTCATGTGAGTGCAACACATCAGATTTTTTTTTTTTTTTTTTTTTTAAATGCTTCTTTCAGATTCAGGGAATTTTAAACAATGTACCTACATATTTCCGCTGCAATGATTGGTCGCTTGAAAACAGTCGCGAACTGTATTAGTGATTGTACTTATTTCTGTCGTGACCTTCATTATCTCAGTGCCAGGCAATTCAAGCTTGCAAACATCTTACAGATAGAAACCGCTAAGCGATGTGTTTAGAGCGATACAGACTGACTCGTACTGTATGTCCACGTTTTGCTATTATCTGCAAACGTGTAAAGTTAAAATATCAAAACGACAGTGGCCAGCTAGTATTAATTTTAGTTAAATAACTTGTAATTTTTGGATAAGACCCGGTGTCCTTGTCCAGTGCAGTTGGCCATCGCGATTTGAAATGTAGAGCAAGAGGGTTAAGTCATTTGAATAAGAACGTGCGACATTATCCCGGAAACGTCGCCCTTAGTTAATAATATAATTAAAACTTGAATGTTTTGTATCAGTTTAGAATTTTGATACAAAAGTGGGTATTTTGAAGGATATCAACACGATGAACAAAGGAAGCACTCCACTCAGGTAAACAAAGACGTTCACCGGAATGTTAAAGCGTGATTTGAAAGCAGTTTGGCCTCAAATCTTTGCCCTTTCACGCCACCTCAATGGCAGATCTAGAAGGATGATAATTTCAAAGAGCAGACCATCCCATGTGAAGCTTCAACACAGAATTTCAGAAGTCACTGGGGGTGCAGATACAGTTTTGTCGATTGTATTGTTATGTTGGCTGCAATGAACAAAAGAAGAGCGCATTGCGCAGCAGATAATGACGGGTCCGACTCCTATGGATGACCATAATAAAAAGCCAAGGCGTGGGTTGTACAAGCAAATGATAGGTTAAAAAGAGAGAAGGAAGAAAGGGGGCGGAGGAAGATCAAAGAACTGAAACCAAGCTTGTAATTCAGACACACAAGGAAACTTCAACGTCCAAACTCTTTAATATAATGTCCTTGTCACGAGAACAATGAGACGAAATATCACACCGTCTTTTTCCATACTTTACGCTTCTGGGCGTTTATCAACTATCATAATAGTATATATGTGACGAGAACATAGTCGCTGACATCGTACTCAAGTTTCATACGACTATTTATGCTCGAGCATGAGTCAAGTTTAAAACATTTGTAAAACGTTTCCAATATTCCACGCTGCATCGTATTGTCATTGTTGTCCGATATTTTAATCATGTATTTGTTTCTCGATTGTACATACGAACGAGTATCGATATTGCGCTTTCAACTGCGAAATTATTCATTTTATTGTTATGTTGGCATTAACACAATGATATACACCGTATATATTTGGTTAGACGCAGGCCTACTGATCCCAAGGTCGCGGGTTCAAACCCGGCCCAGACCGATGACTTTTAAGTGTGCTTAAAAACGGCAGCTCCATTTCAGTAGATTTACTAGCATGTAAAAGAACTCCTGCGGGACGAAATTCCGGTACACCGGCGAAGCTGATGTGATCCTGGCAATTGACAGCGTCGTTAAACTACAAAATATTTATTTAAAAAGTCTGATGTGTTGCACTCACATGACTTTCTCTACTACAAAATATTTATTTAAAAAGTCTGATGTGTTGCACTCACATGACTTTCTCTACTCTTGTACTAACCATTCTTACAAACTCTTATTCCTATATCTTCTTCCTGTTAGTTGAGATAAACATTTGTACAAATTATCTTATTGCTTATTTCCTTGTAGGTACAAGGGGAATATTAGAATATAGTAGGCTTTGTGCGATAGTCAAATCTTTTAAAGGTTTGAGATCCCGTTCTCTTTGCACACTTAATAGTAAAAAAATCGATCATCTATTTCACGAAAGTTTTAAGTTTTCCGAAACTCACACACATAACAAGGAATATCTCCGAAATGGTTCACCCTATAAGAAAATTTATTTGGACATAAACTGTGTATTTTAGCAAGATCTACATTTTTTGCATACTACGATTAGTTCTATCTCTAACAGTTTGCCAGTTATGCAAAAGTCGTCCAGAGTAAATACGACTACAGGGGCTATGGCCAGAAAATTCAAAATATACATTTCATTTGTCATAAAAATATCTCAAACATATGACATTTTAATCAAAATCGTTAGAGCCATTTTCAAGAAAATCAAAAGTTTCGAAAATTTTCCATGTAAAGGGTAGTTTAGGGTGGGGCTATTTTCTTCAAAATCTTCGTGTCGCATCCTTGAAAGACATTAAACTTAAATACCAACTTTGGTTTTTAACCTACTTTTCGTTTTTGAGTTATGCTGTCCACAGACACAACTCACGGACCTTTTTTCTAAAATGCCTTTTTTGGATTCAGGGGGCCTCAAAACATGTATTTCCGGTGAAATCTCGACATCGAATTTTTGGGCGGAATACAATACTTCCCGTACTTACCAGCAGAGAAAGTAAAAATGTTCACTTGATGTCTTGTAAGGAATCTCTGATAGTCCGATGCATTTACTTCTGAAACTCGACTGCAGACGATGAATCCTACTTGTGTTTATCTAATCTCGGATAGATAGAGCCGTTGGCTAAAGCGAGTGACATCACTGACCAGGATTTCAACGTCGGGTTACCTTGAGTCAAATCCGTTCTATCAAGTTTTAGGAAAGGATGGGGATGATCCACGAAAATAAACGGTGATATCTAGATGCTTTGGTAGCATTACAGCGAATCAAATATTTTGCGCTTATGTAACAAGAGTATAAAACAGAATTGCTTTATGGTAATATCAATACATTTCAAGAAAACGTGCAGTGAGTACCAATAAAGATACGGAATCAGCGAAAGGAAGCCGTTCTCGTTTACTCCATTTCCAACATAAAATGTGTAACGGCACCATTCGGCAGGAAGAGGTTAACAGTGCCGTTGTTTGCAACGCTCGTCATTTCGTCTAATACGTAGTTGTATACAACCTTCGGAGAAAGATCATTCACCAAGGGACGACTGAACTCATTTATTAGCTGCAAGCTTATTGGGGATTGGGAGTACTTCGGAGGTAAAGGCATAGATAGACATGTCGTAGTTGGAAATCGGACTATCTGCAGGTCCTCTCTTCTTCTTCTTCTTCTTCTTCTTCTTCTTCTTCTTCTTCTTCTTCTTCTTCTTCTTCTCTTCTTCTTCTTCTTCTTCTCTTCTTCTTTCTTCTTCTTCTTCTTTCTTCTTCTTCTTCTCTTCTTCTTCTTCTTCTTTCTTCTTCTTCTTCTTCTTCTTTCTTCTTCTTCTTCTTTCTTCTTCTTCTTCTTCTTCTTCTTCTTCTTCTTCTTCTTCTTCTTCTCTTCTTTCTTCTTCTTCTTCTTCTTTTCTTCTTTCTTCTTCTTCTTCTTCTTCTTCTTCTTCTCTTCTTTCTTCTTCTTCTTCTTCTTCTTCTTCTTCTTCTTTCTCTTCTTCTTCTTCTTCTTCTTCTTCTTCCTTCTTCTTTTCTTTTCTTCTTCTTCTTCTTCTTCTTCTTCTTCTTCTTCTTCTTCTTCTTCTCTTCTTCTTCTTCTTCTTCTTCTACCTCTTATTCTCTTATTCCTCTTCTTCTTCTTCTTACCTCTATTCTCTTCTTCTTCTTCCTCTCTTCTTCATCTTCTTCTTCTTCTTCTTCTACTCTTATTCTCTTCTTCTTCTACTCTTATTCCTCTTCTTCTTCTTCTCTTCTTTCCTCTTTCTTCTTCTTCTTCTTTTACCTCTTATTCCTCTTCTTCTACCTCTTATTCCTCTTCTTCTTCTTCTTCTTCTACCTCTTATCCTCTTCTTGTTCTTCTTCTACCTCTTATTCCTCTTCTTGTTCTTCCTCTTCTTGTTCTTCCTCTTCCTCTTCTTCTTGTTCTTCTTCTTCCTCCTCTTCTTCCTTCCTCTTCTTGTTCTTCTTCTTGTTCTTCCTCTTCTTCTTGTTCTTGTTCTCTTTCTTCTTCTTCCTCTTCTTCCTCTTCTTGTTCTTCTTAGTTCTTGTTTAGGCCATTCCGGCTTTAAAGTCTTGTTCCGTCTTTTCTCCGATCGTCATATGTATGTTCCCGTGTCCTTGTGGTTGGTAGTTACTTGTTATTTCGGAAGTTCTATTTTCTTCCATACTGTTTAATTGGTTCTATGTTATATTATTGTTTTGTTTAATTCTTCTACTTTTAATTATCGTATTTGATCATTTTGTTTCTTACCTGGTCTTGCATATCCAGATATAGCTCTAAGAAATTTCATTTCTGCTGTTTGTACATTTTTGACGAACAACTTAGTGCCAGAAAAATGAGAAAAGTTGTACGAAAAATTCCAAGCACCATTCATGGAAGTCCTGCGACTCTTTTAGCAGACGCTGGTGCAGACATAACAACAGTAAAACGCCATGTAGGATGGAATCCACTACTGTCGCCGAAGGATACGTTAAAGAATCAATCACAAAATAAATTCAAATCTTAAATACAATTGTAAACTCAGTAGAAACACAAACACACAAATTAACCTCAATACAGCATCAATTTCCAGGAATATTGCACAAAGCATACACCGCAAATTAATTTCACTAATTGTAAATAAATAACTTATACATGAAATAAAGTTTCGTCTGAAAACCAACATATTCAATTTGCCTTCTATTTTACAATGTTACGTAACATTCAGTCTATATACTGTATCTCGTACTGTTGTGTATACACTGTGCAAACTATTCCAAACAGAAAATGTTAATTTCATGCCTTTATACTAATTCCCACTACGGTAGAGTATGAAGAAGATTACGAGTTACAACACACTACAAGTTATTTACTGTCAGCACAATTTAAAACACATTCCTCACACAATCATTTTCTCCAACTCATTAATATAGGAAACACAGAAGAACACAGCAAACCGCAGGCAACTCTTTCTCACAGCAAATTTTCAATATATCCTCCGTGAGCATTGATACTGGGCCAATTGAGGTTAAGTAATGACGTATGCAAGTCGCATGGCAACAGAGAACAACACACTGGCGCTGCACGTACCATAATGGCAACGTAAGCAAGCGTGTATATTCCCCATGATTTTAAGGTTATGTTCTTGTGTGTTTCCCATAACTGAGTTGCAGAAGATGAGTTGTACTCGTTCATATAACACAATTTCTTGGTCTACATGTACGGAAGTGTCTTGCAACTTGTGCTGTACAACTTCTTACACCCTGTATAGTGAAAGTAGGTATACTAACCAACTTAGCCATGTTTACAATTATTTAAACACGTACATGTATTGTAATTTTCAGTATTTCAATGTATTCTTAATTTACCTGAGTCTTATTTTAACGTAGGCATATTGTAATCTTTATAGGCGTGTCATTTGAGTATGTGATTAACTTTTTAATGTACAGTGCAATCCTTATAGGCGCATAACTAATCTTTATAGGCGTATAATTTGAGTATGTGATTAACTTCCTGGTACGTAGATGTTTATGGATATTATGATGTTGCAGTTATGGTCCAAGCTTATCGGGAGTTTGACACCAACTAACCAACCTCTCCCTACACGTGTTGAAGCAATTTACTATCGAAAAGTGCCAAACTTAACTTGTAGTAAAACTAAGAATTACCAGTGGCTCAGAAACTTAGCTTTTAAAGGAAGCAGATGCAATAAATCTACTCACATTTGAAAAGGATAATTTTGGAGCACTGAAACAACAAATAAACAATTATTAATCTTATAACATTGCAAAAGCTACGGTGGTTCGGTCATATACTGAGGAGCGAAACGAATTAACGAAGAAAAGAAGAAGAAGAAGAAGGTTTTTCCCACAGCGTAAACACCAGAAGCGCTGTCGACAGATAATCAGAATCTTGGGAAAGTATTCTTTCTCCTCGCTACAGAGCGTTCTACAAAGTTCTGTGGAAATTTCCAACGACTATATAAGCGAGCGCATCGCGAATTAGTGAGTGGGTTGGTGAGTGCGTCTCTTGATGCAACATAAGGCAATTCTACGAATGCTTTTATAACACCTGTGACGTACAGTGAGTGTGTTACCGCGAGAGATTAGAGATGTCTTGTGTTCGATTTCCCAGCAAATGAATCGTTGGAAGAAGGGGCTGCTTCACGCTCATTTCTTTGGTCTATCTCTAACAGTTTACCAGTTACGCAAAAGTAATCCAGAGTAAACATGACTACATAGGCTATAGCCAGAAAATTCAGATATAGATTTCATTTGGCATAAAAATATCTTAAACATGGCATTTTAAATCAAAATCATTAGAGCCATTTCCGAAGAATCAAAATTTTCGAAAAAGTTTCCATGGAAAGAGTAGTTTAGGGTGAGAAATTTGCTTCAAATGTTTGTGTCGCTCCTTAAAAGATAACTTAAATATAAACTTTGGTTTTTAGCCGACTTTTCGTTTACTATACGTCGTAGAGAAAGTAAAACTGAATGATAGTGGGTAGAGAAAGTCATATAAATGTAGGACACAAGTTGTTTCTCTCTGTGGCCGTTAATGAATGCCAAGTTTGGTACTCGTATGGAGTAATAACCAGGCTAGGACAAACTTAAATAGCTCCAGCGAGTGCACTGAAAGTGCAGTCTACAGTGGTAGGAGAGGAGGGGAGGGAAACATACGCGTAGGCATCTAACACATTAAACTACTAACTTTTCTGCTTGCTCAAGGAAAGTTCGCAGTTTAATGGACAAATTTGGCTAGGTAGGCGGTGGTCCAAACACCTGTTGATGCCACTTGGTAATTTTCCTTTCCTGCCAGTCTTCATATTTCATTTTAACAAAATTAAATAGTTAAAAGTTTGAAGTTGTTGAAAATTCCAAGCAGCCCAGCTTGCCTACTCCATTCCCTGGCAAGTGTAACACATTTCTCCCCTGGGGGCAGTTAAAGTACGACAAACGGTGTAACTGCGCTATTATTGCAAACTTTTTATTTCTTTGGATATAAAAATTCAGTGCAGGACAGTTCTCGAGCCAGACTGCCGTTTATATATTCCGGAACGTGGGTTTTGGTGGGGCGCCAGGTGCCGCCTTGTGCATTACAAGAGGGTTTACACCCCTGCCACAGTGCTCGTGTGTTGCCCCCGGTGAACTCCAGAATTATGATAATGAAATGTCCTCACCAGATATGAGCTCAGAATCTTAAAAGAGTTTCTACAAGCGAGTTTTCGGAGAAGCTTAATATGAATACAATTCCTTTGTTACATTTATATCCTGTCTTGCTGCCGAGCGGGATGGCTCAGGGGGTAACGTCTATGGCCCTCATTCGGAGGTCGCGGGTTCCATCCCTGTGGTCGACTTTCCTCACCCATGGGTTTCGGAATATATAAAAAGACAAAGGCTAGAAAACACGCATGTGCATATAAAAATGAACAACGATGTTCCATTTCAGAAAGTTTTGTTTTCCAAAACTGACACAAATAACAATGAATATCTCCGAAATGGTTCACTGTAAAAAATTTATTCAGACATAAAGTGCGTGTTTTAGCAAGGTCTACTTTTTTTGTATAGTAAGATTTTATCTGTCTCTTACGGTTTACGAGTTATTGAAAAGCCGTCCAGAGTAAATACGACTACATAGGCTATAGCCAGAAAATTGAAACTATGTGTTTCATTTGTAATCAAAATATCTCAAACATATCGCATTTTAATCAAAATCGTTAGAGCCATTTTCAAGAAAATCAAAATTTTCGGAAAATGTTCCATGTAAAGGGTAGTTTAGATTGGGGCTATTTTCTTCAAAATCTTCGTGTCGTATCCTTGAAAGACATTAAACTTAAATACCAAGTTTGGTTTTTAACCGTCTTTTCGTTTTTGAGTTATGCTGTCCACACACACGCACACACACACACACGGACGTTTTGTAAAAATGATGTTTTGAATACAATGGACTTAAAACGTGTATTTCCACTAAGCTCTTGTATAGAATTTTTACTTTCTCTATTGTATTGTATTGTATTGTATTGTATTGTATTGTATTGTATTGTATTGTATTGTATTCCACCCAAAAATTCGATGTCGAGATTTCACCGAAAATATGTGTTTTGAGACCCCTTGAATAAAAAAAAAGGCATTTTTAGAAAAAGGTCCGTGTCTGTGTGTGTGTGTGTGTGTGTGTGTGTGTGTGTGTGTGTGTGTGTGTGGACAGCATAACTCAAAAATTAAAAGTCGTATAAAAACCAAAGTTGGTATTTAAGTTTAATGTCTTTGAAGGATGCGACACGAAGATTTTGAAAAAAATAGCCCCACCCTAAAGTATCCTTTACATGGAAAATTTTTCGAAAATTTTGGTTTTCTGGAAAATAACTAACGATTTTGATTAAAATGCCATATGTTTGAGATATTTTATGACAAATGAAATGTATATCTTCAATTTTCTGGCTATAGCCCCTCCAGTCCTGTTTACTCTGGATGACTTTTGAATAACTCGTAAACCGTAAGAGGTAGACAAAATCATACTGTACAAAAATGTCTTCTATTCTCACTATGCCTAAAGGAGTTATGAAATAAAATAATTTCTACAAATGTGTCTCGTTTAACATGAAGTTGACAGAAGAATGAGAGTTTGTCAGAATAGTTCTACAAAAGTGAGTGGAGAAAATCATGTGAATGCAATACATCATATTTCTAAGTAAAGTGGTTGTTTGTGCGTATTTGCATGTAGTATTTAAATTTATGATCCTCTAAGGTTGCTTTCAATGTCGTTGTAAGAAATAATGAATGAACTGAAGTTGGGCAAAACGTATTTAGAAACTTTCTTGGCAATGGTTAATACTATTTCTGTTCTAGTTCAATATAAAAGGATTGTTCGTGCTATATCTAATATAGGCTGATGAAGCATTTGATTAAAACACATAAGTATCGCATCTCTAAGTTTATTTCGTATGAAATGTTATTACAAACGTGCGAGAAGCTGGCACAAGGCTCTGCGCACAGCAGAGGTGAAATGGTCAAGCTAGGCGCATACATAAATGTTGTAGAAAGGGTAAGTTTTGTGAACTCATTTATATTTTATGGTTAGGGCAGGACGCCAGATGGTGCACTAACGTATCGGCTATCTCTTGGGCACTGCGCTGTCGCAAGCATTTGTCTTAAGCCACAGAGAAAATCACAAGTATTGTTGTGAGCTATTTGTTAAAACGCAATCGACGTTATTGTGCAAAGGTTAGTAATTGCAGTGATATGTAAATATCTGTTGAAATCTAAACTTTCAATGCAGATGACCCAAACTTGAAGTGTAAGGGCGTGCATAACAAAAATCTGATGTTGCACTCACATGACTTTCTCTACTCTTGTACTAACCATTCTTACAAACTCTTATTCCTATATCTTCTTCGTGTTAGTTGAGATAAATATTTGTACAAATTATCTTATTGCTTATTTCCTTGTAGGTACAAGGGGAATATTAGAATACAGTAGGCTTTGTGCGATAGTCAAATGTTTTAAAGCTTTGAGATTCCGTTCTCCTTGCACACGTAACATATAAAAAAATGAACAACGATGTTCCATTTCACGAAAGTTTTAAGTTTTCCGAAACTGACACAAATAACAAGGAATATCGCCGAAGTGATTCACTCTACAAAAAATGTATTTGACATAAATTGTGTACTTTAGCAAGATCTACATTTTTTGTATGCTAAGATTTTGTCTATCTCTAACGGTTTACCAGTTATGCAAAAGTCGTCCAGAGTAAATACGACTACAGGGGCTATAGCCAGAAAATTCAAGATGTACATTTCATTTTTCATCAAAATATCCCAAACATATGGCATTTTAATCAAAATCGTTAGAGTAATTTTCCAGAAAATCAACATTTTCGAAAAATGTTCCATGTAAAGGGCAGTTTAGGGTGGAGCAATTTTCTTCAAAATCTTCGTGTCGCATCCTCGAAAGACATTAAAGTTAAATACCAACTTTGGTTTCTAAGCGACTTTTAGTTTTTGAGTTATACTGTCCACAGAGAGACACACAGACACACACACACGGACCTTTTTCTAAAACTGCTTTTTTTTTTTGGATTCAGGGGGTCTCAAAACATATATTTCTGGTGAAATCTCGACATGGAATTTTTGGGTGGAGTACAATACTTCCCCTGCTTACCTGTAGAGAAAGTAAAAATGAGGTTTGGAAAGCCTACGTTTCTAAGCAAAGGAACAAGGAATGCAAATAAGCAAGCTGTGTATGATTAGTTGCAAATAAAATGGAAGGTTATAGAAGAAGATTGTTTTGTTTTTGCTTGCGGCGGCGGCGGCGGGAGCATCTTCTCGAGGTCATGCGCCTGACCGCTCGCTGGGCTAGGCTAGGCGAGGTCGTGGCAATGAAACTGAAGGGAGCATCATCATCATCATCTGCGGTCGTTCACTCTCACTTTCTTCCACGCTCATCAGTCATTCACCCGGGGAACACTACTCAGCGATTTTCAAGTGCGAGTCTGATGGTCACACTCGCCTAACACCTGCCTATATTAGCATACATTTGTTTCTGTTTAGTTTAGTCCACTTCAAATGTTTCTATTGTAGTCGCCTGTCTTAGGTGTGAACATGGGCGTCGGCACACTTTTCTTCATGGGGGAGCACCATGTTGGAACTTTGGGACCAAACAGTATTAATTCATTATTCTGTTATCTTTCATACATATTGTAATTGGTTTCAATTTTGCAATACTTTGTTGGTTTTAGAAATGCTGACGCCATTTAGGTATTTTTAATAAAGCTTTATTTAAGGTGGTCTTATCGCGACCACTTGCACGTTGAAACTTTGCAACGCAATTACATAAGACAACATACGCAGTTGACAAGTAAACTTACAAGTTATAAGATTAAGTTAAATACAATGATAAAGGTTACAACACTTAAGAAATTTAATTACAGCGTGTGAGAGAGGTGTCATTCACAGCTGCAGGGAGATACCGTCTTGTCTGCGCTGGACTTCAAATTTTGCACAGGTGACATTGTTGTTTGGCATACGTCACACACCGGAGGAGAACATACAGATGTGTCAGTTTCGTATCTCAGAGTCACAGTCGTGAAATTACAATTGGGTTTCGCCGCTGAAGGTTCTTTATCGGACAATTGACGAATGAAGTTGCACACACTTCATGGAGTTTACTTCTCGAGTTTTTCATCCAAGAAGTTCGTCATTGGTTATGTATTTGGTTCTTAATGTATGTAACTGTATCTCTGTAAGGGATTTCAATATTGTTTCTGATGCACTTAACTTTTTTGTATTTTTCAAGTTTTTCTTTAAATAAGTGTTTGTAGATCAGTGAGTTGGAGATTGCTTTATTGTAATCGCTTAGATCCATGTCGATGGTGGGTAGTTGAACTTGCGTTGCCTTGAGGATATCCAGGGAAATTCGAACTCTTCTGGCGCGAAGTACAGTGTCCTCGAGGATATGTGAAATATGGGAAATGTATGACTTTGAGGTTATACCCATTTGCAACAACTCTTCTTCTATTATGTAGTTGTGTATGACTGGGCATATGTTCCATAGTATTATACGTTTGTTTGAGGCTGTAAGAGTCTTAATGTGAAGACTTTATCATCACGGATTTTTCAGACATAAACCTTGCACAATATGCTTTGATGGTAGCAATATGTTAACTCGTCAGTTCGATATTCGTGACACATTGCGAGTATTCTAGACAACTGTGAGCTTTCTTCTGTTAGTATATAATATATAATGACTGCTTGGTTTTTATTGGGAGTAGTCATTTGTGTATTCCTTTTGGTTACATCGCAGTGATTACATAGGTTATATTCGCTCCTGTACTGAGTAGCCTCCATTTTGTTTGAGCTAACTAGTACACTTAACCTCGCTTGCCTTACTTAGAAAAACTGTGCACGTTCTGGCTACTCACGGAAAATGTATATTATATCTATCAGTGCTTACCTCAGTGAAACTACTTCCTCCTTCCGCTGATAATGTTTTTAAAAACACACAAGAAGTTATGTGTTACACATTTAAATATTAGTCAAGAACGTCACGAAACAAACTTATCTTGTCATGGCCCACCGTGTTAAGGTGTCATAAACAATATGCGCTTTGAAAGCAGCAAATGGCGACCTACTTTTTAAATATTCCACTGTCCCCTTTGTACTCGTGCCTACAACGAACAAAACCACTCCTACAAGCGTTTATCTCAATTAACATGAAGTATGAGGAAGGTTAAGCTCTTACCGTTCACAATTATTGTGTTCTGTTTGCTTAGCATTCCTCCATAACCTGAGCTGTTACAGTTATATATGTCCCTATTCTCATACACAGATATTTCACTGCTAAAATGCACCGAGTGCTCGCTCTTTCTCAATAACAAACTATAGTAAAATAGTCCTTTTTGGTGATGCTATTTTACATCGGAAAAATGCCTTCAGGGTGAAGAGATGCGAATAAATATGGGGTTGCTAACGTTTGCAGTTCGAACGCTATACTCTCCACTGGACCCTAACCCCGGCGAGCCCTACTTGGGGGCGGGTGCTGACTGGGCAGTCCCGAGCACCTGGTCCTACAGCCCTGAAATAGGTGACAATGAAGGAAATAACGGGCACAGTATTGGTAGACAGGAAAGTTGTGGTAGAAGAGGAACCACCCCAGCATTCACCTACCCAACACAAGAAACCACGAAAAACCCAGATCAGAAAGGCCGGTAGATAAGATAACTTCTACAAATATTTAGAAGATAGAGGAATGAGAATTTGTAAGAATGGTTAGTACTGGAGCAGTAAAAGTCATGTGAATGCAACACGTCAGATTTTTGACTTCCTTGTCGATGTTAGGTCTATACACTTGCAGCAATTTGGAGACACATTTGAAGACTGAGAAGAGAGTGGGACTGTGCTTGACATACAAAATGTAATTTCCTTCTTAACCACGCATGCGTAAACCAGCAACATCCATTTCACGCTCTATGTACCTGCAATGCTGAGGTGATTTTAATAACGAATGTTTAAATGTATCTCATACTATCCATGTTTCATTAAAAATACTGCTCCAGAAGTTTTAGGTGTTACATTCACATGGTTTCCTCTACCTAACATTGTTCATTTTTACGTAGCCTCTACAGTCTTCTGTCTTAAGTTCCATATTCATCACCACCACCACCACCACCACCACCATCACCACCATCACCACCACCACCATCACCACCACCACCATCACCACCACCTCCACCATCACCACCATCACCACCACCACCACCATCACCACCATCACCACCACCAACACCAGCGCCACCACCACCATCACCACCATCACCACCACCACCATCACCACCACGACCACCACGACCACCGCCACCACCACCATCACCACCACCACCACCACCATCACCACCAACACCACCACCACCACCGCCATCACCACCACCACCAACACCACCACCACCACCATCATCACCACCGCCACCACCACCACCACCACCACCACCATCACCACCAACACCACCACCACCACCACCACCGCCACCACCACCATCACCACCACCACCAACACCACCACCACCATCACCATCATCACCACCGCCACCACCACCATCACCACCACCACCACCACCATCACCACCAACACCACCACCACCGCCACCACCACCATCACCACCACCACCAACACCACCACCACCATCACCACCACCACCAACACCACCACCACCATCACCATCATCACCACCGCCACCACCACCATCACCACCACCACCACCACCATCACCACCAACACCACCACCACCGCCACCACCACCATCACCACCACCACCACCATCACCACCAACACCACCACCACCATCACCACCACCAACACCACCACCACCATCACCACCACCACCAACACCACCACCACCATCACCATCATCACCACCGCCACCACCACCATCACCACCACCACCACCACCATCACCACCAACACCACCACCACCATCACCACCACCACCACCACCATCACCACCAACACCACCACCACCACCACCATCACCAACACCACCACCACCATCACCACCACCACCAACACCACCACCACCATCACCATCATCACCACCGCCACCACCACCATCACCACCACCACCACCACCATCACCACCAACACCACCACCACCGCCACCACCACCATCACCACCACCACCACCACCATCACCACCAACACCACCACCACCACCGCCACCACCACCATCACCACCACCACCACCACCATCACCACCAACACCACCACCACCACCGCCACCACCACCATCACCACCACCACCAACACCACCACCACCATCACCATCATCACCACCGCCACCACCACCATCACCACCACCACCACCACCATCACCACCAACACCACCACCACCACCATCACCACCACCACCACCACCATCACCACCAACACCACCACCACCACCACCATCACCAACACCACCACCACCATCACCACCACCACCAACACCACCACCACCATCACCATCATCACCACCGCCACCACCACCATCACCACCACCACCACCACCACCATCACCACCAACACCACCACCACCACCACCATCACCACCAACACCACCACCACCACCACCACCATCACCAACACCACCACCACCATCACCACCACCACCACCACCACCATCACCACCACCACCATCACCACCACCACCAACACCACCACCACCATCACCACCACCACCAACACCACCACCACCATCACCATCATCACCAACACCACCACCACCATCACCACCACCACCAACACCACCACCACCATCACCACCACCACCAACACCACCACCACCATCACCATCATCACCACCGCCACCACCACCATCACCACCACCACCACCACCATCACCACCAACACCACCACCACCACCACCATCACCACCACCACCACCATCACCACCAACACCACCACCACCACCATCACCAACACCACCACCACCATCACCACCACCACCAACACCACCACCACCATCACCATCATCACCACCGCCACCACCACCACCACCATCACCACCAACACCACCACCACCACCGCCACCACCACCATCACCACCACCACCACCACCATCACCACCAACACCACCACCACCACCGCCACCACCACCATCACCACCACCACCACCATCACCACCAACACCACCACCACCACCGCCACCACCACCATCACCACCACCACCAACACCACCACCACCATCACCATCATCACCACCGCCACCACCACCATCACCACCACCACCACCGCCACCACCACCAACACCACCACCACCACCGCCACCACCACCATCACCACCACCACCAACACCACCACCACCATCACCATCATCACCACCGCCACCACCACCATCACCACCACCATCACCACCACCACCAACACCACCACCACCATCACCATCATCACCACCGCCACCACCACCACCACCACCTCCACCACCATCACCATCAATTATTATTATTATTATTATTATTATTATTATTATTATTATTATTATTATTATTATTATTATTTTGCTGTGTGAGCGTGTTTAAATAGGTCTACATTTTTGCTGTATCTTCCTTTTTTTGCCACGTCTTTACGGCTATTGGTTACACTAATTTGTTAAAAGTTCGTATCGACCTTTTTTCTTTTTAAAATTTTGAGGCCCCGTGAATCCCTAACCTCCATAAAAAACATTTCTAGAGAAAAGTCCATGTATGTCTAAACAGTGCAGCTGAAGTAAAAAACTCGAATTGGAAAAAATTCCCCCACCTGCATAAGACATAGATAAAACCTTACCTCAGGAAAACTTGTCGAGCTCGTTTAAAGACGCCATTATCAAATGTGCTTTCCTAGCACTAGCTGTTTTTAACCTATTTTATGGTTTCATGGCCTTCCTGGTTATGTTGACATTACAGTCACATCTACCAACTTAACCTACGCTCCTATATTACGTGCTTTTATGCTTGTTGATTTTTACCATCTCAATGATTGTTCTTATTTATATTCCATGCGTTATAATCTAAAAGAATAAAGCACTGCAATCAGTTTAACTTTCGTTGTAATGACGATCGAAGATATTATGTACAGAGTCGCTGAATCTTAATACACGTTCCGCGGGATAAACAGAGTAGGCCGTGCTTACATCAATAATTCCCCATAGTAATCATGGTGGTTAACTTGAACGAGTGTGTTGGTTCCGAAATCTAAGGAAATTGGAAAGTGAGCTGTTTCTTCAATTGTTTATTTCGTTGAAGGCAGTGCGTATTGTTGACTCGCAGTCGTATAATAAAAAAGAATTATCTCAAGCAAGGTTATACGCCATATTAAATTACCAATTATCTCACAAACATTTTTCAAACTTTTCCTCGGTTTAGTATAAATCACTTAGCAGTCTTATATCACAACATACTATTATCATATCGAGGGGCTTGGAGCTGAGAAACAACTGATGGAGCTGGCCGCTGAACTCTAGGGCCTCTTAATTACTGTTATCTGTGGACTTCGGTCATTTACCTTTGGCCATACCGGAAGCATGACGTTGAGAAACAACTGAAGGTGTCATTGCTCGCTGATCTGCACGTTTTCTTCAGCTTGGCTTTTATCACCTTTTAACTGTTAAGTTTTCCATTATTTTAATCAATAAGTTATCTTTTGTTTTTTTTTCAGAACAGGATACAAAGGCAGACGGATAGAAAACAGCGTAATTGCTACAGAACGTGAACTGAAGTCATTTCCGGCATTTAATATAAGTGACGTCACTTGATGACCAGAGAATTTTAGTAGCACGAGTTGCATTGTTGTCCCGTCTCGCTCGTAATCCTATTGGTTGCCTCTCCTCCAATAGGAAGTAGACTTGTGTAATCATTTCAAGACGTCTTTCTGTGCATTATTTATAAAATTAAATAACAGTAAATAAATAACAATAAGAAAGGAAAGTCGTGTGATCGTAATATTAAATTTTTATTCGTGCATCTATGAGAAACTATATAACTATAACAGGAGTTCTAAAACTTGTTTCAACCAAACAAATGAAAGGGCCAAAACAGTGTTACCAAATGCTGTACCATTAATGAGTGGGGCGATTTCAGGAAAATGCTTTGGCACGTTTTACATCATAATGCAAGCGTGAAGATTTGTAGATTGTATGTTGGCAATGACTTTCAAGTTGGAATGTTTACTTGGACAGCTTGTGGGAGAAAGGAACTTGGCATGTCAACCTGTCGTGGTCGTCGTCGTCTTCAGACAAATATTTATTCACCATTAGTTGAAGTAAACAGAATGCAATCTTCACGTGTTTGCAATAACAATGAATGTAATGCAGTTCAAGGGCAGGGCTAAAGTGGAAACAAAACTGCCCTCCAAAGTAATTATTTACATTATTTACATTATCTAGGACCATAAACTGTGGATTTCATGTAATCTAATTGTAATCATTAGAAAAACAGGGTTTTGCATTAATTTGTACTACGAAGTAAGGTAAATGGGTGGAGAAAGTCACACGAAAGATTTTCTCTGCACATTTTGGACATCGAGTGCCATCTAGATATTCGTGTTTGTGATCAGAAGGTGGAAGAGGTTCTTATCAAAGCTTTTCTTGCCTTCAGTACGACTTCCAGGAACCGGTCTCACAGTTGCGCTTTCCCTTTCAGATGTAATTAGTGGCAAGTATTTACGAATAACATCCACTTCAAATTGTTTATAATCCGCGTGTGTGTAGTTTTGGAAAGCTTGACGCACGGGAAGAAGGATTACCCAGGCAGCTAGCCAGGTAGTTTGGGACACCTGAGTGCTGCCATTGTTGACTATCCAATGAGATGATAATTGGATTATTCTGTAGCGTTGCGTTACTTGTCCAGTTGCCAGGTTTACAGCGTAATTCGTGATTAAATGCAGTCAGTATCTGCATCTAAAGCTTTTATTGCTAGGTTAGGTTACGACAAGTGCAGTTTATCATGGAGTATAGCTGGGAAAATTCAGATTTGTGGCTTTTATCGGCCATCGCCTGGGTAATATGACTGCTGCTGCCAGATTGTGGCGGTCATTCCACAATTTGAGCCTATGTATAATCTGCAACAGCTTTATCTCCATTAAGTAGGTATAAGAATACGATTTTGTAATGATATTTTGTGGAAAAGTGAGTAGAGAAACTTGTGTGAAGACGTAGTAAACACTATTGAAGGATTCCAGTAAGACTTTCAACTCAAACTAACTTAGTATACAAGAATTTTTGTTATTGTTTTACTTTTTATGTGAAAGAACATAGTAGCAGTCAGACAACATTGAGCTAATTAAAATCTACAATTTCTTTCAAATACGACATTTTTGTATTTTTTGTCCAATTTTGAACTTTTTAATAAGTATCAGAACGTTCTTTTGTTTCTCAAAGCTGGCATATAAAAAGAGTTGACTGTTATATTAGCCACCTGCGTACTTGCTATAAACATTTGTAGGGTAGACATGAAAATGAACGATATTGGATTACGAAAGTGATGTGATTGTGTAACAAGGGAAAACCCCGGGGTAAACTAGTCCCCCAATCGAGGTTAGAAACGTGGCCCTCTGTACCTCATTATAACATTATAAAACACGACTTTTTAAAATATATTTTAGTAACCCCAGCCATTTATAAAGTATCTGTAATTATTTGTTTCAATTGTTGAATAGTTTTACCATTTCATTTTTTTGAAGCACTAGCCAACATTCAGTTGTTTCTCGCGAAGTCACGGGATCGATGTGGTTGGCTCTGTTAGTGTGGGGAGAGAAACTCATATGAATGAACACAATTGCTTATTTTATGAAAAAACATAAAAAGTGAAAAATGTTTATGTTCAGCTAACTTCAGCTTTATTAATGGTTATTTATTGTACCCAGATCCCTTCAATGCAGCAAAGGAATAATGTTAGATACATTTTCGTTATAGCAATGCCATAAATAATTAGCCAAAGCCATATATACTCGAACCTATAAAAGGGGAATTATTACAAATCGCATCATGCACGCTTTTAATGGAATCGTTTTCCTACTTGTCATGTTAAAACCGCAGGCTCTGCGTATACCAGAGTGGCCAATTACGTGCATTTATTTCCCTGTAATTTAATAAACTCGTTTCTGTGTTAACATTTGTAAAATATACATCAAGGGAAAAAGAAGTGTTGACTTAACCTTACACAACTTTAGTTGATATAAATTCTGTGTTGATAAGGTCTATATTTTTACTTTCTCTTCTAAGTTTAGTAAAGTAGGGGAAGTATTGTATTCCACCCAAAAATTCGATGTCAAGATTTCACCGGAAATATGTTTTGAGACACCCTGAATTAAAAAAAAAAAAATTTAGAAAAACGTCCGTGTTTGTCTTGTGTCTGTCAATCTGTGGACAGCATAACTCAAAAATGAAAAGTCGGTTAAAAACCAAAGCTGGTATTTAATTATTATTTATTGATGCCGACGAGCTTAAACACACAAGTCGTGTGTGGGCAATGTTTAAGAGGCGGAATCAGAAACTGAAAAATTCAATGCCATAGCCCGGATTTGAGCCTTGGATCTTCCGCTTAACGAACGGCTGCATTAACCACTAAGCTACCGTGGCCAACTTGCCAGTACGACATTAAATTCCCCAGCTGATTCGTACTTTTGCCGGTTAAACCACAAGGGAATCTCATATCAGAGATAAATACCCCAAAGACGACTTGCAATTGTAAGTACTTTATATCCCGGGTTTAAGTAACTTTTTGATGGTATAGCCCTGTTTACTGTGGATGAATTTTGCGTAACTGGTAAACCGTACGATATAGACAAAATCTTACTATACAAAAAATGTAGACCTTGCTAAAACATACAGCTTATGTCCAAACTATTTTTTTTGTAGACTAAACCATTTCGGAGATATTCATTATTATGTGTGTGAGTTTCAGGAAACAAAACTTTCGTGAAATGGAACGGTGCTGAGATCTCCACTAGGAAACTTCGACCTCGCCGCCACTGAAGATGTCTGCCGTAGTCGCAGACGAAACGTTTGGGAAGAAGAAGGAACCCAATAGACCACGGCCCACAAGCCCGGTTAATATTGAATCTTTGCATTATCACGGGATAGGGCTAAATCGACTCGGCACCAGTAACAAGAACTTACGTTTAACCACTAATAGGGTTGTCAGGTTTTCAAGCTAAAAAAAGAAAGATTTCAAAAATGTTTCTATAACACCTGAATATATCTTCGATATGGCGACTTTGTCTACCAGGTGAGTCAGCCGCGCCTTATTTTTTTGGAAGGTAGGCCACCCATCTAACGGCATGTGCGCCTTAGTCCAGTTTTGCGCTTACTAAAATGTATTGCTTGACGTTCTTAAAGAGAGGAATGCGCAAAGTTGAGAGCAACAGCGGTTTAAGGGACAGAACGTACTCCTCGCTAAAGTACACCTCAAAAACATACGACTCGTTTACTGAGAGCGAATTCCGGTTTCCAGCCGATTTTACAAACTTTTTATTAGAGTATACATAGCAACGTAATTCAGTAAACGCCTCGGAAAATATGGACCTATCATATGATTACACTAACAACGTCAGCTAAAAAGAATATGGTGGATTCTTGTACTTAGAGCAGGGATTGGCTGCCAAAAATTAGGAAAAATTTAGACACGCCTCATCCATCATGGACCCGTACAGTCAAAACGGACATATTATTAAACAACAGTTTATTTGCATTTTTGCGTTAATTACGCCTCGTGCATCTCAATTAATATGCATAACAGCTTTTGCCATTTAAGTAATAATATTAAAACGCCCAGTAAATGATTAAAACTGTCTTAAAAGGCTAAATCAAGCCCGAAAATTTGCGAGGTGGCAATGGCATAGCGCCAGGCATACAAGTCCTATTATTGGACGTGGTACGTGCTTTCAGTCAAGTCTCGAAATAGCTGAATAGGATTGTGATGCGTACTCTACGCTTAACCCCCAGTGACACAGCTTCGAGTCTCAGCATTGTAAATATATTTTTCTTTTATGTTCATCAAAACTTGGAAACCGAATTCACAATAATCTAATTATGAAGTCCCTGAGGGTTTAGGACATTATAATTTAAATCGTTTTTGGTTGTCAGCATTTTTAATAGCACAATAATTCATTGTGTGCGAAATTGAGTTTAACTTCCATGTTAAACTCTGACAATGTAATTCCCTTGCTTTCTGTGTTCAAATGTGTATGAATGATCCTTATTTCAATTGCACCTACTTATGGGTGTGTTTAAACAACTACATAATTGTAGTTCAATTAAGAAACATCAAACAATGTCATAAAACATAAATAAAACAATACAAATGAATATAATAGTTTGTAAATTGTGAGGATTGCACGGTATTTAAAAAAAAAAAAATAATTATTATATGCAGGTGATTCGAACCACCTTCACAGAAGACAGATTACTTCGGAGTCTTGCGCCCGTTCCAACTGAGCTACCTAGTAACGTGTGAGGTAAACATTCCGTTTAAGACGTAATATTCACTGGTTTCAGTGAACATTTGCAGAAGTGCAAATGTCAGCTGCCTAATTACGAATATATTAAAAAGCTATGTGATAACATCTATATTAGTACTAATTTGATCGAGTGTTTAACATCCATGTTAAATACGCGGGTAGAACCTGGTAATGGGGTCGATGTTTTCATGTTGGGCTATAAAATGCGGATTGCATAAAACTCGAGAATAAGGGACAGCTGACTCACCTGGTATATTGATTTTAGAAGATGTATGCTTATTGCACAAATCTAGGTTTTACATATTTATTAGTAACATTTAAACCAATAAGTATAGTTACAAAATGGTGGTTTCGTAACCTCACTTATTTCACTCTTTTAAAAAGCTACATCAAACATCTAATGTTTGCAATTTGATTTACACTCAATCACAAGCTTGGCATCAGCACTGGTGGTTAAAGAACTCGTTAAAAGTAATTATAAAGTTTACAGCAATAAGCAATTCATATTTGAGTTCCGGAGAACTTACATCTCATTGTTCATTAAGCTCCAGCAACATACTGCCAACTATCAATGGAAGCAGTGCTGCCAAGATTCTAAAAAAAGCAATCGATGTTCGATGTATCGCATAACTGAGTCGTTGTTCGGTAGTCTGCATTCAATAGGGTCCATCACTTTTCCAAATATACAATTGAAAATTCGTCGATAATGCCAATGAATGAAATACGGAAGAAACAGTCCAGAATACGTGAGGCGGGAGCTTCAGGGAAATACGGGAAAACCGGGAAATACGGGAGAGCTGCAACCATAACCTGTAATATGTATGTACTATTGTTTTTATATAAAGGGGATAGATGACCAATTTGAAGGATGAAGAGGAAGATGGCCGACTTTCTTTGTACAAATGATGTCATAACTTTAGGGAGCGTGCACTTTGGTTACGATTTGAACTGAATAGCGAAGCCCAAGAGCAAAGGATATTACGTCAGACGATATCCGGTAAGTAGAGAGATACATTATCCTTACATCTTGTTTATTATAGCGGTAATAAATGTTGTAATTATGTGGGTTTGAGAATGGATGCGGAAAGCATCCTTCACTTTAACATATTGAGTATTTAGTTCAACATAGCCATTTCGTGAGCAAGCGGGGTGAGAAGGCGCGATGAAGGTGCGGATTAATAGCATAGAACCTTATGTCACGACACAGTAGAGGGCAGGGTTCCTACATTATTCTAGTTAGAATCTCCCCGGCGGGTTCCTCTCCCAACCAGCTCGCCATACACAAGTCTCGAACCTGAAAACCTCCGTGTACCTGGAACCTGAACCTCCTGTAGTTCCTTCACTACATTCGTTTCTCCTAGTGGTAGTAGCAAGTGCACGAGGTGTCCCCCTCCGTGGTACTTACCTCGCCACTGACTAACACAAACTGCTTCAGGCAAAACATCCCGAGGAAAAGGTAAACTACTGGAAGACCTTGTGTTAACTGTGAATCAAATTAAAAAGTGCTCTAAGCGAAGCAGTTCAGGATTTTCCTGTTGACGCTTAACAGCAAAAGTAAAAGTAAAACAGGTTTCCTAAACTTGAAGTTGGGAGTAAGTGTTAATCTGGTTATGGGATGTTTTACTTTCATAATGCGTGTTCCAGTCAAAGGCATGTTTTACTCTTGTGAATGTGTTTAAAGGCAATTCTTCAAAGATGTATGTTTATCCTGAAGGACTTTGTCATAAAGGCCCGAGTGAAGTTACTCAGCAGTGAGTCAAGCACTTCAGTCATAACCATCTTTAGGTCACCGAAAATAGTTTTTGTTTGTCATTTGGTATCTGTTCCAATCGTTTTTTTCTTTATAGTGTCTATATATATATATAGATTTGGTTTAAGGGCGCTCAACTTCTAGGTCATCAGCAATATATATATATATATACACACACACATACACACACCAAAACTATGCGTCCCAGCTCGCGCACTGCACTATTTACAATATTTACATTTTCCTGCGCGGGCAGGGTGTAGCTCCTGGGTGTTTTCCGAGGCGAGGGTCTCTGCCGTAACGTGTGTGTGGCCTAAGAGCGAGGTTGCATGGACACGCATTAGTCGGCGAGCCGTGCCGCGTCTAGAACATTTTTATCCTAGTATGTTTGCGGTGCTTCGGCTCGCCTTTGCCAATGTTGGCGATCACGTAGTTTTCGTGGTTCCTAATGCGCGTCCATGCTGCCGTTGCTCTTTTTGCTATTGTCTCTGGGATGGACGGGATCTGAGTTTCGAGGTGAAGAGTGGAGCAGAGAGGATTTTTCTAAGGGAGAGGTTTTGGAGGGTTTGAATTTGTTTGAGGGCGGTTTTAGAGGCATTTGCCCAGGCCACGCATGCGTACAGGACCACCGAGAGTATAAATGACCTATATAAAATCAGCGTGGATTTAAGTTGTAGCCGTTTGCTGCGGAAGATGGGGGCGCACAACTTTATCCGCTCTCTGCCTTTGTTGGTGGTATTTTTATGTGGGTGGACCAGCACATCGTGCGGTCCATGGTGACGCCAAGGTATTTGACATTCTGGCGACATTGCAATACTTGACCACCGACCGTTAGGTCCATTGCCAAAGTATGATGCTGGCATTTATTGGGGTTAATTTTGATTTTCCAGTCATGGAGCCATGAGAGGAAGTTGTTTGTGTATCTTTGCATTTCTGCAAGGCCGAAACGAGGATTTTTGTGGTGGTTGTGTATTGCAGTGTCGTCTGCATACATGGCGACTTGCATCTGGGAAATCATTTGTAAACAGTATGTAAAGGAACGGTGACATAATTGCCCCTTGTGGGACGCATCACTCTCTCCCGAGAGAAGGAGCGGCCCACTTGGACGTAGAAGTGTCGATTTTCTAAGAAGTTGTGCAGTAGGTACAGATAATTTTGGAGTGCCGGGAAATTTTAAGTGAGGCCATTGTGGCAGCACCGGTCAAATGCAGCTTCTACGTCCACAAATAATGCCAACGTTGAAGCCCCATTGTTAAATAGCCATAAAAATATCTCAAACATATGACATTTTAATCAAAATCGTTAGAGCCATTTTCAAGAAAATCAAAATGTTCGAAAAATTTTCCATGTAAAGGGTAGTTTAGGGTGGGGCTATTTTCTTCAAAATCTTCATGTCGCATCCTTGAAAGACATTAAACTTAAATACCAACTTTGGTTTTTAACCGACTTTACGTTTTAGAGTTATGCTGTCCACAGACTGACACACACACACACACACACACACACACACACACACACACACACACACACACACACACACACACAGACACAGACAAACACGGACCTTTTTTAAAAATGCCTTTTTTTTGATTCAGGGGTCTCAAAACATATATTTCCGGTGAAATCTCGATATCGAATTTTTGGATAGAATACAATACTTCCTTCTACTTACTAGAAGAGAAAGTAAAGCGAACGACCGAAAGTAAGGAAATGCGAAGGCTGTATTTCGCCTAATGTTTGGTACATTCGTTGCACCCTTGAGCTGAATGCACCTTGCAGTTAGTGCCGTCTGGAAAATGACATTCTGCCGCTGGAAATGGAAGGCGCTGTTAACGACAGCCACTTTGTGTGCCTGACAAGTGCAAGTAAGTGGACGCCATTTATATTCCGTTGTGACAGTTTATCACGTCCATACGAACTGCAGTCTCTCTCTCTCTCCATGGCATTCTCATTTTACCTACTTATCACCAAAATATTTCCTTTTCAATGGCAAGAGAAAACCCCATTTCTGTGTCTAGGAGATGTAGATCTTAAACTGTCGACCTAGGTTCGAATCCCGGTAAATCAAGATCGTATCTGCTAGTGCTAAAAGTGAAGACAAACTTGCAGGAAAATTGCAGACAGTAAAACGGAGAAATTATTACTGTCCCCTTATACACGCAATTAGAGTCGAAATAATATATTATATACAGAAACAAAACATGACAACTCGCGTGCGAAAGCCTATCTGTGTCTTGGAATTCGCAGTGGGCATATAGGTGAAGATTTGATATGAACTCTTTGTGGTAACAGCATTGGTACGTAATACCATCAGAACCAAAGCTGTGTATTAAGAAATCGTTTCCAATAGAGTCAGTATCATACTTTTAAATGTAAGTGATCACTCAAAGTTCATTTACAGAGAACGTATATGTTTAAAATTTGCTAATACGGGCATATTTTCAATCTCAAGCTGCAATAGACGTAAGTCCATTACTGTCAGTGACGCCAATATAGAAAAGTGAAACATGTGTTCAGCAGTTGTGATTGCGTGCGCACTATATGGGGTCTGTCATTGGTTTAACAGAAATAAGTTTACATAACCTGAAATAAAAGTTCATTTTAACACTTACCTCGTGTTGGAGTGCACTTTAATTAAATTTACAATTATATAAACTGAATAAAGGATTCTCCGTTTGTGATAATATAATGATTATGCAATTAGAAGATGATCTGGAAGCAGAGTAATTTATTTAATACTTTCGTATGATGTTCATACGCTCAGAAATCAAAAGAAGTTATGATCTTAAAACAAAAGAATGGCGCTGCAAAATTAATAAAATGTGGTTGACATTGGTTGAAGTTCTAGAGGCTTTGATTTATTTAGAGAAAGTGAACCTTCGGGCAGGATTTAATTGCTCATATTAGAGAAAGTGCGTGTGCGTTTGTTTTCTTTCGTGAATGAAGTTAAGAAGAAACAAATCTATATAATAGTAATTTCATTGCCAAAATTCTAAACGGTCTTGAAAACATTCCATTCATAACTTTGTCGACAAGAGACAAATGCCAGGGAAGAGATAAAACGTAGATTTAAGCAATTATGAGCAGTTTGAACTAGCGAAAGCTGCTAACAGTATTTATACAATGAAGATTTAACAAACAATATTAATTAAACCAAAATAACACCTATAGGTACTTTGTATAATATTTGTATTTGAATTTGTTGCAAACTAGCACCATATAAGTTCTTTAAGACGTTCCTAGGTTTCTTTAGGTTAGAAATCAGAAAGATTTGCGAATCAGCTGTGACAATTGCCAAACATCATATTGTTTACAACCAATCGCAGCAAGTTTACTAAATTATTCCCATTCCTATAATTTTCTACACTGGTTAACCTCAATTTCATCGAATTTAGCTAGTGCTAATTGCAGAATTAGAAGGGACAAATGAGACCTCTTCCTTTTTGACTTAATATTTCTGTATTTAATAAAATTTAATAACACACTCGTATAAACATAGGCTATTTAAATTTACTTTTAACAAATACTTCACACTGTGTTTTTAAATACGCTATACCTTTAATAAGGCCCAGAATACCTCTGCAAAGCATTGCATCGGTGTCTAACATACCTGTAAGTGTTCAAAATACCTATTAAAGCGCCGAAAATGTTTAAAAAATGCATAAAAACAGCCAGAATGTTTAATATGTGGCTAAAATTACTGGAAAACGTCTACAAATTACAGAGAAATGCGCTAAGTTGGTAAACATATGGTGAAATAAACACAGTATTGAATATAATCTTTAAGCGACTCCTTGGTGCGTGTTTCTGCAGTGAAGGTTATGCATGACGAACGGCGTGACACATTTCCGTGTTGCTACAGTTCTGTTTTATGGTCGTTTTCGCAATGTTTGCAATTCTTTGAAAAGAAACAGTCTTTGTTCTGTGATTACTCAAGGCAGGCGTTGAGAATAACACCACTTCAACAGGTTGCTTGTCTTACCACTACAAATGACTTCGCAACAACCTGGGCCAAATGAGTCAACGGAGCAGACTTCCACTAAATCCACTGAATCGGCAATTGGAAGGCTTTAAACACCAAGAAACCGAACACATTATATAGGAAGATAAGTGCTATTTAAAAAGTGCGTAATAGTGACAAAAATCAACACACAAGACTTGAATAACAAGAGAAAAACTCTTATTGATACATTCACAAGACTTTTTCTACCCACTATCGTTTATTACTTTCTCTACTACGTGTAGTAAAGTAGAGGAAGTATTGTATTCCACCAAAAATTCTTTATTAAGAGTCATTGTGTTGGACATATTTGTTACAGTCATTATTTAGAATTCAATGCTGTTTATATTCTTCTATACGTATGTGTGTGTGTCTACAAGTTTTGTGGCACGCGCACACACGGATCTTTCTGAACCTGTATAACACAAATTACTAACAGATTTGAATACGCCATTAATCACAATGCTCTAAACGCACAAATAACAAAAGAATGACTCGGAGAGATTTAGGTGCTGCACGTGAGGCAACCTGCTAAAAAAAAGAAAGTTGACCAGATTCTCAGCACGCCCCTGACATCCGCCTTGTTGCGAAGGCCGAGCGAGATAGAAGTCAGACAACCCGCATGCATGCGAGCATACGACGATAGGAAAACCCGGCATTGTTGTTAACTTCTCCTCTGATGGGAGTGAGTCTTCCTCGAGACACGTAACAAGGCAGATAGCGGCTGCGGTTGGTACTTGCTCTTACAGTGATGCTTTTGTTTATCCACATTTGCATATCCTCCACATTGAAGATATACCTACAAACCTGACAAACATTTCTTACAAACCTTGATTCCTCTATCTACTTATTTACTTATAGATGCACTGAGGCAATCGACTTTAAGAAATTATCATATACAAGTTACATTCATTCTTTTGTTTAGTCACAGTCGCCAACTGTATCCCATTAATCGCTGAAACAGTTTATTACAATCGATTAACAACCAAATTGCATTCCATTTCAATTTGGCAACCATGTTTTATCAATTGTTCTTTTAACAATCAATGTATTTTTCCAGAAGAAAGGTTATTTGTTAACAAAGCGAGATATATTTGAGGTTATAAATTAGTTTTCTCTTATAACAAGAGTTATAACTTGGGTTTGGTGTACCTCATTTAAGGAATATGAATATATTTTAGGCTATTCTTTTATAGAATCAATATTTTTTGGTGAAATCTATTGGATCATCCTTTTATCTAGACAATTGACTATCACCAGTTTTATTTGGATTGTATCACTAATTGTATTCTACATAAAAATTCGATAACAAATAAAACGTAAATATTGGATTTTGTGAGGACAGTCTGTGAAGTGCTCTTTATACCGAATGAGTTTCGAAATTTATTGACTGTAGATATAATGTATCAGACTTTTAAGACTTGTATTGAATCATTAACATATTTTTATTAATAGACAAATATATATGACTAGATTTTGTTACAGAAGCTTTAAATGCGACCGGGGAAAGCCCATTTCACGGATGCTGGCAAGGTGCTACGCTACAGAGTGAGGATGTTGGGAAGTTTCACGGTGATAATATCACGTTACGTCACTGCACTTTGCTTTGTCTACGTAAACAACCGCTGGGAACATTTCTCGTGGGCACCTAAGTACAAAACGCAATGCCTTTGTTTCCTAGCTCACCTGCGTTGCACTGCTAATGTTGGGAATAACGGCAAGTGTTGATAAGCGGCGGATAACAGCTGAAGACGAGTGGCCGCATCACGTCCGCTCACAAAAACAGAGAAAAACGAGCCATTCTGTGTACAACAGGGAGGCGATTCTATAAACAAAATTAAATTAAAAAGTATAAACCCATTTTAATCTCTGAAGGCTTATTTTAGCACAAAAAACTAATTTTTCAGCGCTCACACAACATTCGTTACTCATAAACATCGAATTTTTGATGGTCTGTAGGGGAATTTATAAGGCGTGTTTTCCGATATCAGTCTCCACCAGTTTAAAAGGGAACACGCTACATCTCCTCCCTTCCAGTTGAGGGAGGTAGCTCTACCTATTCGTGATTAGCCAGAACACTGTAAACAAAATAAAAGCATGACGTAATAAGGTACCCTACAGACAATAAGCATTGAAATGTCCGCAAGAAGGCGCTGCTGATTTCTTTCCGTGCATGGCTATGTGATGACTTTTTTCCCAAGCAGAGCCGTTTGCCGTGTTGGCGTTAAACGTGCGCTTTCCGCCAGGCGCAAGTCATTTTCGTTTTTTCTGCTAAGCCGACCTAAAAGAGAATTAAGCACGAAATACCCTTGCAATTCGCCATGTCATTCTGTAGATCGTTGGAGAGCTTTATTAACTTCCGCTCCTTGGAACATATTGGAAATTCTGCGTCCCCTAATAAACTCTTTTCTCTCCAAGTGAGCGAGGAAATAACTCGCTGGAAAAAAGCTGCCTTGAAAATGTAATTCCAAAAGACGTGAATGAAGCACGAGATAGAAACGGTGCCTTTTGTTGCTTCTGAAGCTGTAAGTATATATTGAAAAATTCTGACAATAAAGTACATAACCTTCTCCAATTTTATTGACGCCATTATTCAACTTCCTGGAAGCCGGAAAGGTGAAATTGTACAACTATGAATGACGTAGACCATATGAACTCCACAAAATAAAATTGATTTTTCAATCTTTATGAATCAAACTCGCTTGATATTTTGGAGTATTACTAATATCTATGAAAACGATCTAAATGCAAATTTTTGGGATCTATAGATTATAGTTGCTCTTTAACAGAATTTTGAAAATGGTTAAAAACATTAAAATACATTCATGCTGTTACGCCGACAGCGGGGCGCACACTAAAGGAAGGCTCAAGATCAAGCTGCCTGTTTGTAAATACCTGAAAATGAGCGCGGCACGACAAAGGGTTTTACAGATTATTCGCGAGGCTTCCCGCGGCCGGCATATTTGTACAGGTTCTAGAAAAGGTGAAGTTCGAGAAAGGTCCGTGTTATAGGAATAAGAGTTTGTAAGAATGGTTAGTACAAGAGTAGAGAAAGTCATGTGAGTGCTACACATCAGATTATTAACTCAAGAAACCTCAAACTCTTTTCAGTGGTTTTTCGAAATCGAATTTTTGGATGGGATTCTATATTTCCTTTGCCTATTGTCGGAGAAAGTATAATAATGTTGTGTAATGAAATAGCGTGTAATTTAGTGTCCCATTTAACACCTTTTCTGTGCTTAAAATGGCACTTTTTCACGCCTAA
The DNA here is from genome assembly GCA_030765045.1 of Tenodera sinensis. Taxonomy (NCBI): domain Eukaryota; kingdom Metazoa; phylum Arthropoda; class Insecta; order Mantodea; family Mantidae; genus Tenodera; species Tenodera sinensis. Next base: position 6,885,973 of record CM060969.1, read on the forward strand.
AACTGGAGACCCAAGTAGGGAGAGGTAAGGTTACAAATTTGAACATAACTTTCACCTTCGTTTACTGCAAAATAATGAACTTTATGACTAACATTATCTTGCATCAAGTGAGTGAGTTAGTTACATGGTTCACACACACACACACACACACACACACACACACACACACACACACACACACACACACACACACGGCGAGATAATAGAATCAAGTTGTATTGCAATACTCGTGCACTTTCTTGCTTTTAACAATACAAAGCTAGATGAACCCCCCCCCCCCCCCCCCAGCAACACTACAACAATTAATTAACTGTTGCGACCTTCAGCACGTCGGCTGCCTGTCCAATCAATGTTTTGTCTGTCTGCCCGCCCGACTCGGCAAGAAAGCTGATTTAGAAAATAGGTGGAACAAGTTTTCGCACAAACACCTTCACCTCGCCGCGCCGCGCTGCGCCGCGCCGCCGGACTGGAAGAGAAAGCAGTTTAATCACGTTCCTGCAACAGTGCCTGGCCTGGTCACTCCGATTACGTGCGAGAAACTGTTATAGAGCATTGCATCACTGCGCAAACAAACAAACGACTGCTGCATTCAGTACCTACTGCAAATTACACTCACACACTGTTGCAATGGCAAAATAAGTACAGAAGTTAAAGTTATATGAGCGCCAGCCAATACACGCACGCACACACAGACACTCACACACATCTGCTCTTTGCTTCACCTCCTCATAAAGCGGGGATAACGTCACACGGTCCTTGCTCGAACTTCTACAAACACGCCGGCTGCCGATACTTTTCGAATAACATAGAAAACCTCTTTGACGTTCCGCGCTCATTGTAGTCACGTGTTTGCTTGCGTGAGTAGTGGAAGGGAGCTTGACCTTGAACGCGTTTGCTATGCGCTGCCTCAGTGGAGTGGGACTGCACTGGCCCGACCGTCCTTTGTTCTACGTCGCAGTCGGCGTCATAATATGCTTAAAACTTTGATAGTGTTAATAAGGATACCTTTATTATTTACAGACATGTAATAACGACCTTTAACAACACTTCAAGTTGTTTTAATCGTGCCTTAACACTTAAGGGGTTGACTGCTTCATGTTGCAGTAAATTACTTCGGAAGTAACGTTTACTAAGTAAGTCCATACTACAGAAGCAAGTCACTATCAGAGTAATTTACTCCGAAAGTAACGTTGGAAATCTCAACTACAATTTACTACGGAAGTAAGAAATAAACAATATAAATGCAAATATATTATGTAAAGATGCTGGAAGAGGAATGCCTGGAAGACCGTGACGGACGGTTTAAAGCTTCGAGCGACGGCAAATGTACTGAGAACACCTTAAAATTCTTTAAAGACAGTTTTTCTAATTTTCTCATTTGCCTGTTGATGGAAAAATGTCCTTTTCGATTTCGGAAAAGTTTGCTATTAACAGTAAATAGGCAAAATAGGAAAAATGGGTACAGTCAATTGCATCCAGAATGTGTTAGGAACCTGTAAAGAACAATTAGCTTTTACTTTATGAAGAGTCCTGTGTATGCATAGCTTGTTCTTAACCTCAAAGTGCTCTGACATGAAACACGGCCAATAAGCGTAGGTACCGTCAATGTTTATAAGATTGTCTGAAATATTGCGGTACGAAGCATCGCAAGATGCATACCAATTGTGTGATATATCTCAATTTGTGTTTGACTTTTGTTGTAAATGCTCTTCAAGCGAGTTCAATATGAATGTCAAATGTTATCGAAAACTTCCTCTGTCTCTCTCTGTGTCTATCTGTACAAGCATCATATGGATCTCCCTTTACCCATACCATACGCATTATCGGATTTCTGTTGTTTTCTGTCTCGATATAACCAACGTAATCCAAATATAAACGATAAAATGTAACCATGAAATATGGTTATATTCTATGAGTGCAATAATAAATGCATCAAAAAATGAGGATTCGACACCAAATGAATAAACAATTGACATTCACTCAGTGTTGCCACCGTTTTCCATCATACTTTACTTAAGGAATCTTTCCATCGACACACTCGTAGGTATAGGTTAGGTTTGCCTCATTCCGAGTTACAGATGTTTACATTATCTTCTTACTTTCTCTCCAAGGCCAAAGCAGGAATGGGAGGAGGAGTAGGGCAAGGAAAGTATTGTAAATCAAAGGATCGGTGCTGGATTTGCATAAATGCTCTGTCCGCCTCGTTATTGGTCTAATTGTGGCTGGTAATTTATACAAAGTTGGAGATTACATCTGTTGGCTGCACTGTTCCTTTCAAATGTTTGTAGTTCCCAAGATTCTCACACACACGTGTGTTAATTTATATTCTGATAATAATGCAGCGTGTTAGTATTGGTTCAAGGGTCAAGGATAGGTTAGGAGCAATTTCACGAAGACATCGAATTCTTGAAGAAAAGATAGTTAACTCGCGGAAAGTTTGCAGCACCAGCTCACATACTCTATGAAGGTCATAGTGGTTCATGTTACGTGGACCAATTTTGTATATGTGCGAGAAGTGATTTAATTGCCTGCCTTGTCACATCTCGCATGGTCTGTTACCAAGAGTGAAACCCTTTCATGCTTTACACTCTGTGGCCGCAGAGGAATCACGCTTTGGTAAAACAGTTTGCAAATAGATTTGTGGTTAATCTTCTCAGTAAATTCGGTCGTGAGAAGAAATGCTTTCGGAAGACTGTCATTTCCGATGTGTTTTGACGGCGGTTGCAGCGCACACAAAGGACGTTCGGGGCCAACATACTTCACACCCCACACCAAGTGCGTCGCGTATCAAGCTTCCCCACATGTGAGACAATCAGAGCACCACAACCAAAATAGTTTTTTTTCAGATGATTCGAGAAGTGTCCCTCGGCCGGCTTGTTTGAAGAAGTTCGAGAAAGACCTGGCTACGTCTTCACCGGTATAAAAGCCTGCGGAGCGCGTGTCCGAGAGTAGAAATTTTCTATAAATATCCTATTTGCGGTTAAACCCCATTGGGGGTATATACGCAGTAAAATCATTGAGACTAAACCTCAGTCTGCCAGCACTTCACGGTTATGGTCAGACCAAGCAGTTTTCTTTGAGTCTTCAGTGCCTCAGTGACTGCGAGGCAGATGTGGAAGATACTCGCGCTGAAGAGAAGAATTTTTAACGAGTGTTGAGCCATTGTATCCTCGGAGTTAGTGTTTCACAGACAGTGAAGTGAAGAAAGACAGTGAAAGGAGTGAGTCAAGGTCTCATATATAGGGGAAAACATTATTTTCCACAAAATCGTGGAATTTTCCTATTATATCTTTGTAACAAACCTAAGTGTGGAACATATGGAATGTTCTGCGCTGTATATTGCTGCAAAAATTGCTGAAATGTGGCATTGTTGATTTTTGTTAATTGGATATTGGCAGAAAGCAATGGTTTGGAAAGATCTCTATAAAAAGTGATGTTTTGGATGATTCCCCACACATTCACTAAGAAGTGGTTGGGATGTTTTCTCCCTCTGTGTACGTGCAATAGGCTTAAAGCGTTCTTTGCGCCGGATATGCTGCTGCACACAACAAGGTTTTCCTGCGCTCACTTTAATTTCACAAACTGCCAACTTCCATCTAGAAAGTACATTGTCAACAAATTCAGTGATTAACTTTCGTAAAAAAGCAGGAAAATGCAATCTTAGTTATGCAGTGAGGTCAGAAGCTTGAAGCTCGGCTAGCCACTTATTTTTCATTCCGACGTAACTCAGGGAGTGTAGGAGCAGAGGAATCAATTGAATAGCCTTGAATAAAAATACAATATGTCTGATCTTGTCATACAACCACGTATTTACTACAATTTCTTAATCACTGAATGATGAAGAGTAATATATCGTGCTTTTAAGCACCTCTTGTGCAGTTTTATGAAACAAACAGCTGTGATAACCCAGTGTTAGGGTAATAAAACTCTCTGTGTGCATTTAAAGCCCTATCTAACCCTCAAGATTCCAAATGTTCGTCTCGGAGAAATACTCGTTGTTCATTTGTAACTATGGGGACAAGTGAAGCACGATCTCTCGTTGCCTCTGTTAAATTGCTTTTTAATATGAATGTTTTAGAGGGCTTAGACAAGAAACGGTTTCAAGCTGCTACACAGTAAACAACAGACAGGCAAAGAATAATAGCTTGTTGTGTAGAAAAAGGGCCGCTCAAGAAAATGAAGCAAATATAGTGCAATCTATAGATTTTCTATTCGTAATTACGATTTCGAAAGTTTATTTGGCGGTCAGCGGTTTATTTCGCTTGTACGGCGGATGTTTAGCAAATAAATATTTATAAACGAGTATTAGGTATATGCGCTAAAATGATTTAGTAATGTGTTTACGTTGAAATTACTGCATAAACATTGTGTTTCTAAAGAAAAACTCTGGTTTCGTGGATAGCGTAAGGCGCTGAAACTGTTGTAGTGCAAGACATCTACAGCCAAATTTAGCACGTGTTAGGTTAAGTGAGGTTAGGTTAGGTTAGTGTGTATAAGACCGGGATGACAAGGTTCTCTATCATCTCATTGTAAATACATTAATAAATCATTTTATGTGCATATAATAGTCGTTTATAATTATTTATTGACTATATATCCTTTGCATTGCACCATACGTACATGATTTGCTTATAAATTAAAGACGACGCTTGATCGCCAAACAAAATTTAAAAATCTTAATTAGAAGTAAAACGTGTATCGATTGCATCTTATTTCATTCATTTTTGCAAGCGGCCCATTATCTACATAATTACCACTCATTCCTATCCTCCAACAGTGGATTGATCCCGGAACCTCAGGATTTGAAAGCTAGCATACCAACCAAACCAACAGACCATCGTGATGAGGAATTTTTGGTAAGTAGTAGAGAAAGTGAAATGTAGTTATTTACTCCGGGGAAATCTTTGAATGAAAGCTGTTCAACATTTAGTGAAGTCTGAACCTTCTGTTTCATTCAGTTTCATAATTACGCACACAGAGTAGGTAGGTATCTATGTGTTTTACTTACCCACAGGTTGTTGCTGTTTCTCCATGGAAGGCGTGTCAGTCAGTTGTGACGTGAAAGGTGCCCCTGAAAAGAGGAAGTAGAACATAAGTATTATGACAGCTTCGTTGCCCCGGCTAATTGCCACAAACAAAGGTTCACTTGGCTATCACACTTATCAAAGGCAATCGCTGTTACCGAGAAGGCCGCCATAGAAAAACATCTGTCATTAGGTGACCACGTGACTCTAATCCTATACTGAACACATGACCTTCAATATAAATTATTATTTCCTCAAATTAATATTTATTCTTCTCTAGCGAGATGGCGCCACAGTAAAGGCTGAGAGCGTCAGAAAGTCCCGGATTTGATCCCCAGCGACCGTGGTTTTTCAGTAGTTTCCCCTTGTCAGTTTGTCCCCCTGGAGTTTACGTAATCCAGAATTCCTTTCTTTCCCTTCATGCCTCGAGTCCGGTTTCCTGATTATCTCCACAACACTTAGTCACGGAGAGATAAGATCGGTACATTGGAATGATACAACTGCAGCTGCCCAAGAGGTGCATGACTCATGACCACTAACCTATATACTGGTTACTGCATCGGTCATTGCTTTTACCGATGAAATTAGCCGATGTTTCGAGTCTTGAAAACCTTGAACAAACGGGTTCAAACTGTGAATATGATAAACCTTGTTCTGAAGCAAGCTCTCTGTTACATGAAGATGACAGCTTCCATGGAGCAAAACTGATTGGTACATTTATATTCCATTCTTTCTTAAAGCGTTCAAACCATTCCCGTGTTGCCAACTCTTGACGATGAAAAACAGCTAAAAGTGAATGGGAGCAGCTTTTAAATAATAGTCATATGACTTCGAAAGTTTTAAGTTTTCCGAAACTCACACACATAGCAAGGAATATCTCCGAAATGGTTCACCCTACAAGAAAATTTATTGAGGCGTAAATTGTGTATTTTAGCAACATCTACATTTTTTGTATAGTAAGATTTCGTCTATCTCTAACGGTTTACCAGTTATGCAAAAGTCGTCCAGAGTAAATACGACTACAGGGGCTATAGCTAGAAAATTCAAAATATACATTTCATTTGTTATAAAAATATCTCAAACATATCACATTTTAATCAAAATCGTTGGAGACATTTTCATGAAAATTATAATTTTCGAAAAATTTTTCATGTAAAGGGTAGTTTAGGGTGAAGCAATTTTCTTCAAAATCTTCGTGTCGCATTCTTGAAAGACATTAAAGTTAAATACCTTTGGTTTTTAACATACTTTTCTGTTCAAAATCTTTGTGTAGCGTTCTCTGAAGTTACTGGTGTGGAAGAGAGGTTGGCAATACTTTGGAATTGTAGGCAAAAAGATCGGAAAACAAGAGCATGTTAAATTATAACATTATGTTGTTGTGTAAACATAGGTATATGTCAAAACTAATTAGGATGAGCAGGTTAATAGAACTAGAGTAATTGAAGGACAAAATAAACAGTAAGCGTGGTTTTGAAAACATGTGACCAGAACGGTATGACCTTTCAGAATATCACCAGTTCAACAGCTGCAAGAAGCAATGTTTGCAAATCATTCATCCATTTCCCAAATGACGGAAATGACATATGCTGCGTATAGGTCAAAGGGCTTTAAATGTTTGTCTTCACAGTGTGCACAAACCCTGCGTTTCGGTAGACAAACTCCACACAGAGACATCTTCAAGTGTCTACGTGCGAAATAATCACATGCTGCACACAAATCAACATACACAATCTTAAAAACATATATATTTCCTGTGTTAACCTTTACTTTGCTGTTTGCCCTGCTGTTTAGTCGAAGTTAGCACTTGCTTTACCTTCTCAAGACAGCACCAACTTCGTGTTCATTAGGATAAACATTTGCAGCAATAATTTCGTTATTATTTTATTCTACATATCAAAGGTAAAGAGAAAACCATTACAGATGTTTAAAAACCAGGTCGCCATATGCTAGCATAGAAACTCCATGTTGTTTCTGATATCACAAAAAACAAATTAATAACGACATAACCTTAAATAAAAACGAGAACGTATTAAGCAATTGAAACCAATATGAAGGTCTTTATCGGAATACTTGGTGCTAAGAAGGTTATTTTAAATAAATTATGTGTTTTGAAGACTTCTACAGCTTAAGCTTTATCTCTGTTGGTTTCTAGTTATAGAAAATCATTCAGAATTTGTTAAAAGATGACGTCACAAACTATTGTTAGAAAATTCAAGCTATATATTTTAGGTGTTATGTAAATGTAAAAATATATAGAAAACACATACACACATGGACCCTTTTTTTAAAATGGTTTTTCTTTTGCATTTTGGGAGTGTTCTGTGGCTTTTGGTCTACCATAACCTCTTAATTTGTTATCCACAAATCGTTGTAGCTTCCGAAATGAAGACACATGGAGAGCCAATTCCTCAATCCAATTTAAGTCTGAATATTGAGGTTTGAGTTGGCAAGCACCCAATAACTTCGTAACAACAGTAAAGTAAACCCAGTCCAGCTTACAGAAGGGAGCTTGAGTCAATGAGAGGCAGGCAAGACGTTAAACTAAATAAACGTGACGTAGTTTATAAACGCTGAGATTTTACGTCAAGTTGCACGTATTTCAAACAGCTCCAAAACTGGCACAGAAATAAATGTCCGAATTTATTAAGTTTACTGACAGTGTCAGTAGCATTATAATGTCTGCTTATTGATGGTTAAGAAGGGGCAACGAAGCTATGTTTATATAGACTAAAAAATATGTTTTTCATTCACATTACTTTCTCTGCCTGAACAGCAATAAACTGTTCCTTATAGAGGTTACTTTCTTATTTACTTCACATTGAGATAAACATAATACAAGTGTTTTTATTGCATATTTCCTTGTACGAATAATGGAAACAAGGAAATATAGCAGGCTTTAAGCAGCAGTCAGCTCTTTTAAGTGCTGGCCTCTACGTAATGGCTTTGAAATTTAGTTCTCTCCGCATGACCAGGAGGGGGAAACAAGAACGAGCTCCGACTGCTATTGGTCGATTGGTCGCACTAGAAGCTGACTGACGCTTTGAGCTGAAACTTTTAGTTATATTGACGAGGTAATCTGGAAGTCCGATCCGATAGAATTTAACAGTATACCTTTTATGCCGTACGCTGTCGAAGGCTTCAGCTATGTCAATAAAAACTACAAATATTCACTAATGATGAAACAATGTACAGTATCTATCTGTGCTCTGGTGATTATCGTGCTAGCTTCCAAACCAAGAGGTCTCGAGTTCGATTCCCAGCTGGAAGGAGAGGATTTTTCTTTTTTTTTTGAACCAGGTTATTTCCCATTCTTCCTAGCGTCTGGAAGTATGAATGAGACTATAAATATAAATACAACCTAAAGATTAACACCAACAATAACGCATTCTTCTTCTTCTACCGATTTATGTGCCCAAGCCATCCTAATTGTATAGTTTAGTTCAAGCTCTAGTAATTAAAGTTTGTGTAAAGTTTATACGAGACATTTGTTGCACTATTGGTCCACTAAAATGCCTTTAGGGACGATACATACGTAAAACTGAATTATTTAGATATGTATGTGTGTTAGGAAAAACTTGCTGGTGTTTCAGTTTCCACCAAGGTTAGTCGTTATCATAGTGCAATTCTCACTATCGGTCATGAGTATGACGCATGGTCATGTGCGGGGGGAGGGGGGAGGGGTTAGGGGATCTTTTTGACCTGTCCTCGTAACGTGGTGCCCCGAGTGCTCCTTAGGAATTTCATTTCTGCGACTTCTATTTTTCTTTCTTCATTCTTGCGAAGTGCCCAAGATTGTGAACCGTTCACAACCCGATCACAGTCGTTACCTTATAGAAATTCAGTTTGTGTCTTTCCTACTGGTTTTAAGATTTCGTAACATTGTACTGCATTATTAGTAATTAAATTTGTATTATTATTTTTATATCTTCAATTTATGTACGAAAAATTCCCGTCTAACTAGTTGAAATTATTCATTTTGCTTCTAAAATAACTTTTACTCTAATTCTATACGAGCCAAGGAGAAGTTTTTAATAGCAGAAACAGCTGCTGAATAAACGTTATTTACATATTTAATTAGCATACTATTTTTGTAAATAAAATTGTCTTCTGGTTACGTGTTAGAACTTGATCATTTGATAATAAACTTCTCTCTAAAAACACATTGTTGATTTTAAAACGCACTCCTAATTTAAAATTTTCTAACACAAAACAGAATCACGTCATTCCCCTTTCTTAAAATGTTATGTATATATTGGTTTCTTTGTTACTTTCTCCATTTAAGACATTTGTTTTTCACCACTTTTTAACAGTTTTTCTTTAACGTGTTTTCTGTAACTCTCAGCACTGGGTTATGTTATCACAACTCACAAGTTAGTCACTATATTCCTTACTGGCCGACTGGCACAGTTATGTCATTTATATCAAATAAATGTTTTGTGAAATTAACCACTTATGATGTATTTTTTTATTATTTGTTTGAATTATGATATGTTGAAGAGCAAAGTACTATTTTTTCGCGGTGACACAAAGGCAACGGAATTTAAAAGCCATCAAATAGCAACCCGTTCTTTATAAAATTGACTATCCCTCAAGACTAATGTACAAGGTTACCAGAAGCAAAAGTTGTGAGTTATGATAGCCTGAAAAACTGTAGACTGTGTTAATGATGATAAAAACTGTGTATTTTTAATAACATTTTAGAGGAGAATAAAGTGACAGAAAAGTAACCGGACTAGATTTTGTCATTTTGGTGTCAGAAGTGGGATTAAACCAAGTTTAGATGCACTCAGGTTAGAATCTTAGAACAGAAATAGTGAAAAGGATTAAAGTGACTCTGAACTTCAATCAAATGAAGGGAGGTTTTCATTTCCGTTTGAAGTGTCATAATTAGTTAGCCGACGTATGTACGTGAAGATGAAGTGGTGTGGTGTGGTGAGGTCAGGAAGTAGCTACTGGTGGAACCACTTTCACTGACACAACATCCTTTCTCCCGTTAACTGACCACCCTGCAGGCTTCAATTAAAGGCAAGATGTTCCTCAAGTGCTGATGAATATTCAGCAAGTGTGGTGTGTTAGAGGCCTCCACTTGCTACCAAACACTGCACACGACACACGCCTCCACAACAAACTATACCTTTTTTACTTTCTTTACCACGTATAATAAGTAGAGGAAGTATTGTATTCCACCCAAAAATTAGATGTCCAGATTTCACCGGAAATGTGTTTTGAGGCTCATTTGAAGATCATATTCCAAGATTCACGTCGTGAAAATGCTTCAAAACTTCAAATACACAAGTATAATTATGGTATAGTTGAATGCGCCATTAGATGCGCCTTTTTTCAGTATCTCCCTTTAAAATGTCCCCAGTCATTTGTTAATTACAGCACAAGAAATGCGAGTAATTACAGGAAATGAAAGATTAATGATCATACAAGGTATTTTTAAATTCCAGCACGGTAGCAAAACCTCCTTGTCTGTGGTTTGCCTCCAAGCCAAGCAGTTTACGTAACATTTCAGCCGATGTTTTTGTAGGAAATGTGGTAGCACTGCATTAGCAGCGATTAACTCAACAATTTCTGAGTAAATTTCTATTTGAAACGTTAAGAAATTACTGATCCACTTATCAAGTTGTGATTATTTGCAATATAGACATACTGAAATTCACTGTGTGCCTTTCAATAGAACAACGTTCCCACAAATAGTAGAGGTTAGGAAACTAAATGCGAAATATTGAGGTTATGGCTACCAAGGCAATTGTAAACTCACATTCAAATTAAATGTGCTTTACAATGGATTACTTCAAATAATGACCAAATAAATCTGCATCAATGAACCGTGGTTTTTACTAAACGTAGTAGAGAAAGTAAAAATTTATCACGATTTACAAAAAGTAAAATGCCTTGTACAACAGATATGACAGATATAAAAGTAAATTAGAGTGGGTAGAGAAAGTGGCGTGGTTTTAAAACATCATATTGTTCGGTCTATATGTCCTGGATGTTATTTTCATTGCAAAGTATGAATATTGTCGCTCCTCAGTCCCGAAACAACGAAAAGGTGGTAAATCGAACATGTTGAAAACAAACCTTCACTTCTCATTACACAGTTTGCGTCTTTGTTTGCGCATTTCGCCGACTTTGAAACGGCTGCCGTTTATTGTAAAGTATCTATCCCCGAAAAGGTGTGTTCCTTTCTGATGTTCGCCAAGGGAGTCGCCGTATTGCATATGTACCGCGGTTCCTTTCTTCCCTTTCAAGGGACATTTCTTCAACGTAAAATGGTATTAAAATTTAATATATTTTAGAGATGCGACACGAAGATTTTGAAGAAAATTTCTCCGCCCTAAACTACCCTTTACATGGAAAAGTTTTCGAAATATTTGAAATTTTTTCTTGGACTGAACCATTTCAGAGATATTTCTTGTTATCTGTCAGAATTTTGCAATACTTATATACCGTTCTCAAATGGGGGTTTTGATTCCGCCTGCCATCTTAAGGCTGACACACAGTTCTGTTCCGCCCATACTCGACCGCTCTCGTTGCATATAGATCAAAGGGTTGTGGGGATGAAGGGGCTTATTCCATAGCCACATGTGTGTGTGAGGGGCAAATCCCCATGAGACACAAGGGAGCGGCTTTGTTTGCTTACATCAAAGATAACACATTCTTAGAACGAGCGGCAGCTGCCGACATGGGTTATACGTAAGCAAAAACCCCAACATGAATCAATTTTAACATACTACTCGCAGTAACGTATGCAAATACAGTTTTAAAGTGGAAAATATTTTAAGACATTATCGGTTGTTTAAACTGTTATTGTTCACTATCACGGACTACACACAGTAGTTCAAGCCTGAGAACTGCCTCTCATAGCTTGTCTATGCTGTAAAGCTCACGCCACTACCGTCCGTTTTATTAGAATTGCGCCGTTACGTTCTGCAACACAAGGGAATATGTGTGAAAGACGGGTTAGTTGGACCTGGTATATCTTGGAATAGCGTCTGAAGTTGTGTGTGTGTGTGTGTGTGTGTGTGTGTGTGTGTGTGTGTGTGTTTCTAGAGACTTCTGCACTCTTGTATCGATTTCGACCAATTTTGGCACACATATATATTCCTTAGGATAAGAATAAAGTGTGGGGTGCGTCACAAAAAGCACCCCAACGAAAGAAGGGTGGAGTATATTTGATGGGAGGCAATTTTGAGCCTTCTCAGCCCTAATCATTTTATCAATACTTTAATAAATAAAAAATTAAATGTTCGCTCTTAATTATTTTAGGCAAGGCAACGCAAAATCACCCTTAATGAAGCGGGGGTTCTGTGTGTCTCTATGGAGGGTTGTCAGTACGAATGGGAAGTTTCATGCGCACATTGTTTGGTACAATATTAAAAATCTGATGTGTTGCACTCACATGACTTTCTCTACTATTGTACTAACCATTCTTAGAAACTCATATTCCTATATCGTCTAGTGAAATCTCTTGAAGCTTTGAGATTCCGTTCTCTTTGCACACTTAACATATAAAAAGGAACTTCACCTTTTTCTTGAGGCTTCCACAAAAAAGCCGGTAGTCTAAACTTCAAGAACGTCCTGGAACGCTTTGTTCTGCAGCGCTCATTGTCAGATGAGTGGTGCGAGTGGTGTGAGGTATCTTAAGCTTGGTTCTCTTTTTATCGCAGGCAGCCGCCAAGTGGTGTGAGGTAGCTTGACCTTGAGTACTTGATGCGCGTCTCGTATCTCTATCAGGCAGCAGATGTTGAAAGCGCAACTATTACTCCTCTATGTTCAATCGAGAAACAACTAGCGCGAGTTCAGAAAAAGTGAAAATGTAGGACAGCAATGACACAGTCAAACCACCACCTGGCAGTGTTGCTGTGAGGGGGGTTTCATAGTCAGTCAGTTGTTTACATGCGTATAACGGCCTTTATATATCACTTTGAAATTTAGTTTTTATATCATTTTGAAAAAAAAAAACCAGTAAAATAAATTTAGTCTAATTCTAAAATTGATATGGATCAAAGTAACACGAGAAAAATAGATTTGACACAGGTCTAAGAATAGCACAGACAAAATGAGAAATTGTATAGCAATACCACAATAATGAAATCACACACTTCTTGTCGGTCTGGATGGCTCAGTTGGTAGACGCTGTTCTACTCATATCGCATTTTATTCAAAATCGTTAGCTATTTTTGAGAAAATGAAAGTTTTTGAAAAATATTCCTTAAAACGGGATTTTCGTAAAAGATCGTGTCGCATTCTTGAAAAAAGCTGAAATTAAGATATCGATATCGATATTTTTGGGTGGAATGTATTTATTTCTCCAGGTTACCACATACGTCATGAAGAAGGTAATTACTCAGTAACGCCACCAGTGGCGTGTAGTTCAACCCAGGGTTGTGTTGGTGTAGGATATTTCGGGAACAGACATTTTACCCTTGCTCTATGCTATAACTCAATGTATATCCACATTTCATTCACAGACAAGATATTTCTTTTTGTTTTAGTTTGTTTTCTAGCAGCGTAAAGTTGAATATCAGGTACCTACCAGTCGTTCCTTAGAAAGTTGAGCATCAAGTGGCGCATGATTGCAAGTTCACAGCGGCTGTTTCTCTTACAGTACGTCAACTACTTTCGATTAAAAAAATCTGATGTGTTGCACTCACATGAATTTCTCTACTCTTGTACTAAACAAGTTCTTATTCCTATATCTTCTTCATGTTATAGTTGAGATAAACACTTCCACAAATTATCTTATTGCTAGCCCATTTAGGATTCGTGCCTGAGGCAAGGAAAGGTTCCATTTCCGGTATCTGTAAGTAGCTGTCCTTGTGAGGTAACCGGCACGGTTCGCGTGACCCTGAGATTGACTCAACTGACATCTCAAAATTGACCCGGGAGCCCATCAGCATTGCCAAACTTCCTCGCATAGAGCGTTACTTGCCAACTCTCTGCTAAATCGCTACTGCACTTAGATATTCCAAACATGGCAACGCATTAAATGTAAATTATATGTTTTTCATTCAGATTAGGGGGGCTGTGTCCCAGTTGTAAAGTTCATATTACCTCATAATGTTTTAAGTATATATACGATATATATTCAGGTTAGCACAGTCGATGTTAGCTGCATTTTCTTTCTTTAGGTTGGTATCGACTTGTCTGGCCATGCAAGCGATTAGATTCTGTTTCTGTTGTTTAGGTTAAGCTAAAACCAGACTTGATTTTACAAATGAAATAAAATGAATTAGGGGTAAGCCCCACTTTTACCTTTATTCACAGTTGTTTCATATACTTTGCAGCATCAAACTCAGCAGTCGTTTTCACAGACGATCTTTCATTTTAGACGATTACACCAAACTAAAGCGCAGAATAATAACTTCACTCGTGTAGCGTTCCCACTGTCACTTGTTCTCTATTACTGAATTGTTAGAGCAAGAAGAAAAATATTCCACATTTTGGAAAAAATAAATTGAGATAAAATTTCATTTCCACTAATACATTCTAAAATAAGCAAGAAGTGTTGTATGCCAACAAAAAATTCTACCTCTAGATTTGGAGGCCACAAAATGCATTTTTAGAAAAATGTTTGTGATTATATCTGTAAACAGCACAAAACAGCCTCTCCCAAATGAAATGTCCGATAAATAGCTACATTTGATATAGGTTGGGAATCTTTCAAAAATAGGACACGAATGATTTATACAGAACTATCTGATGATTTTCATTAAAATATACTAAGATTAAGACTAAGAGGCAGGTTTCAGATCCGGTTCTCTTTGTACGGTTGACATATAAAAATGAATAGCGATGTTCCATTTGACAGAAGTATAAGTTCTCCAAAACTTACCATGAAATATCTCCGAAATGGTTCATTCTACAAAAAAAATTATTCAGACATAAATTGTGTATTTTAGTAAGATCTACATTTTTTGTATAGTACGATTTGGTCTATCTCTAACGGTTTACCAGTTATGCAAAAGTCTTCCAGAGTAAACATGACTACATAGGCTATAGACAGAAAATTCAAGATATACATTTCATTTCTCATACAAACATCTTAAACATATGGCATTTTAATCAAAATCGTTTGAGCAATTTTCAAGAAAATCAAAACTTTCCAAAAAATTATCACGTAAAGGGTAGTTTAGGGTGGGGCTATTTTCTTCAAAACCTTCGTGTCGCATTATTTCTATTTCCACATAGGAACTTTCTAATTTAGGTTTGATTTCCTATACGTAAGAGTTCTCCTTCACTCATTCGGTGTTGTAGAAATTCTTCCATGGTCATAAAGTAATTTTCAGGGAATGTTTAATGATACGCAGTTAACCATCTAACGCTTTCTCCATGCACAGAATACACGACTGCAGATGAACAACTTATAACAAATTTCATATGAGTACTCACATTGCCTTCTCTTCTCGTACAAGCATTCCTCTACTCATCTAGTTTCCTTGTAAGTGCAAGGGAAATATGGGAATAATTAACCTTAAGAAATAGTGAAATTAGGTCGCTATTTGACGGCTTTGATATTCCATTCTCTTTGCATTAAAAAAAAACTAGGACTCAACTGACGCTGCTGTGGGCAGGGCGACGGGAGGGGGTTGCTCTGTGCAGCTTCTTGTGTTAGTATAGTGATGTCCAACCTTCTCTCTTTGGAGAACCTTACGTAACGAGCGGCTATAACCCACTCCACTCCTTCAGACATAAGCAGTAGCAAAGAAATCACTAATGAACTGGTGTATAAGTAATATTTGAAAGTGTTTTCGTAAATCAAACGTAACTAAAGGTAAACAAACCGCTACTGCAACACACTGCTCGGCTGGGGGACAAAGAGGGGCAAAGGCCATGTGTAATAGAAGGAGGTAAACCCAAACTGCCCTCTAAATGCTAAAACTTTTTTTTTTGGTAATTTAAACATTGAAATTGAAATTTTTACTTATTTTATCTGGTTGGAATAATGCCCGTTGTGCGTTTTTTTGTCCAAAACTAGGTATTAAAAATTGGTCATCTGCAAATAAAGTGTATTTAAAACTATATTTCTTGTCTGTGTTTAATTACGCAGAGGGAGTGGACTGAAGAAAACGAAAAGGAGGAAAAGGCCTTTTGTCAGAAGTGTTCCAGGAAAGTGAAAGGTTAGGAATTGTGTTAGAACAAAAACTGCCATGTATACCCTCAGGCTGCATCTACACCAGGATACAAATGCCTCGTCATCGGAGACCAGAAAGCTATTAACAGCTGCGTTATCACAGACACACACACAGAGACAGACAGACACACACATACACACACATACACACACACTGCTGGCTTTTGTTGCAGGACTGATAGGACTCTCCGCCATGCAGACTTCATTTGGAACTTCCATTTACAATCACTGAGATACAGAGAGTATATAGTATGTGTTGCACTCACATGACTTTCTCTACTCTTGTACTAACCATTCTTACAAACTCTTATTCCTATATCTTCTTCGTGTTAGTTGAGATAAACATTTGTACAAATTATCATTGTTTATTTCCTTGTAGGTACAAGGGGAGTATTAGAATACAGTAGACTTTTTGCGATAGTCAAATGTTTTAAAGCTTTGAGATTCCGTTCTCTTTGCACAGTTAACATATAAAAAATGAACAACAATGTCAACGTTAAGCAGTTGGGCAGATATGGATATATTATTTAATTTCAGCAGCACCGTGATTACTTGTAATGAAATAAGTCATTATTGGATTGTTGAATATCATTCGTCTGGACTATGAACGAACTGATAATCTTCCATATTTGTTTGATAAGGCAGCCAAAAGAAGATTCTGAAGAACAGGGCGAAACGTCAAATGTTCTGATGTCGTGAACTTGAAATCATTCTGAGTAAACCGCAAGAAATAATGACCATTATTGTGAAGAGCGAGACAGGGTCATCACAACAATTGCACGGCGCACCTTCAAGATCGTGATGCTGGGAACAATGGGGAGGCTGGTACAAGAGTCATCCTAAAAACGGCCCAGTACTCTCGCTTCCTGACAGTTGAAGAATGCGAAATGAATACCTAACCTTCAATTGGAAATTGTTGTAATTGAACAACCGAGTCGAAAATCCAAGTAGAAGTTTCTGAGAAATTTAATCTCATCTTCTCCACCTTGAACCCTCCAGTGTTGAACGTGACTTCGAAGACGTTAATCCGTGTAAACCAGTTCTGTTAAACCAGGATTCGGAGAACCAATTTCCGTTGAAGCAAAACTTAGGTACAAGGGTTGGTCAGTAACCCCGGCTAACAAGGAAAATATCTGCAGTTGGCCAGTTGAATATTTATAAATTCTGAGTTAGTTGTTCCACACCATCTCTGAGATAAGCATCCATTAACCCTGAGCTAGTGTCGAACCGAGAACCCATCCCAAGAAATCCCATACATATCACCCCCAACAAAGCATACGGGCTCACTACTGTGACGCCGGGCGCTAGGCACAACAAAGGACGTCCGGGGCCAAGCTACTTCACACCACATACCAGACCGGAGAGCTCAAAGGTCAAGCTGCCTCGCGCGACTGTTTATATATACGTCACTAACAATGAGCCGAGGCTGACGTGAATCTCAGGCTCTGACCCGGGGTGATCAGCTGATAGCCGGGAACCGGGTATGCTGACAAACATGGCTACCAGTGTGGAATGTTAAGGGGCAACACGTGTTAGTTTTGTTTAATTGAAAGTGGATTAGTGGCGGTATATGTTGTTTCAGTGATTGTGTTTATTTGTAAATATTGTAAATTAATCAAAATTAATTTTTCAGTAGTTTTCTTGTTGTAGTACGAGAATTATAACATGTTTTTCGCTGCAATGTTTAACGGTTTCTTTTGAGCAACTGAACAGTTTTTCGCCTGGTTTTCGTAAGTTTGATACCGAAATTTAGATTTCAAATCGAATGGGCTTGATAAACACACGTTTTAATTTAATTGCCGGATGTGAGATTTGCGATAAGTGTTGAGTAATAATATACATAGATAATAGAGCAGGAAGTGTTGTAAGGTGAGCAAGATATGAGTAAATAATAGTCGTTAAATTTGTAGGATAAACGCATTATTGGTTTGAAATTAACGAGTCATGACGTCATACTACATAGTTTAAATACACGTTTGAAATTCAGGTCTGCTAATCTTAAAAGTCACGCGATATATTTAATAAAATATAAAGTAAACATCGTTTAATCCTAAAAAGGTAATTATATATTCGAAATTCATAAAAGAACATGTTATAATAGAAAGGGACATTTCTAAATTGCGGGAAAAGGAAATAGCATTTTGGATACGAGGCTTTCTTGGATGACGTCATGACATTTAAAATTGGAGAGAACGGTTTTCCTAGCGTGGGTAAGCTAGAAAGCGTCACCCCTCACCCCAGACCAGCACCGCACGTTGTGGAGTGCAGACGTGAGTGTGATTCTTCTGCGTGTAGCAAATCGGCATTACTCCCGAAAGTATCTAAGATGTAATAAATAATATACAAAGGTTTTCTTGGGTAGTCTATAACACCTACGCATACCCGAGATAAAGAAAGAGATCTCAACCTGAGCTAGAGGGAACGAACCAAATCAACGGGCGACAACGAGACCAACGACATTTCCGCATCAAATGGCGACACAACGAGAACCGAACAACGACTATTAGCTTCAAGTTCTACTTGTTATAGTTGAACTATTAAACTAAAATGATTATTTTCATTTATAGTGTGTAATTTTATGTGATTTAAGAAATGGTTAATTCTTCAGTGAAGTTATTAAAGAATCCATAACCTATATTGTAACATGGTGATACCGGTACTGAAAGGTATGTAATTCTACTTTTGTTTTAGATGTAGAATTGAACAATATGGGTCGACGTTGTATATATAAACTGTCCTAACTAGTTTTACACACATATATATATAAATGAAACACTTTGGAAGGACAAATCTACACCCAAAAACTGTTGAACTAAAGATGGTATAGGTTGGTTTTTGTTAAACCATTCTGGCAACAGTTAAATACAATGAATGTTATCAAAACATTTACCAAGTTAATCAATAAATTTAGAAAACAGGCAGTAGCTAGGTCAGGCAGCCTCAACTCGATGCACTGTGACGTCATATCTTATAGCCCGATGCCCGAGCGTGTGGAAGCGGGCAGAAATGAAGGTCAACGGAGATAGAAAAACAGTCAGTGGCGGAATAACTAAGATTTGCAACATCGGAAGCTTTGAACGTTTATTGAGTGTTGACTGAGTATACAAAGAGAAATAAACATATATTTACCTAGATGCTTAATAGAGCAAATTTAACATACCATTTCATAGCTTATATCTGTCACTTATATTATATTTAATACTTCCAAGTGAGTTCAATTTTGATTCAGACGTCGAGTTTTTTTGTATCCTTTTCCCCCTTATTATCTGTGAAATATTTGGTGTAATTGTCTTTGTAGTACAAAGACGAAGACTGCATTTCAAGTTGCTGTCAGATAAATGGCTTCTGTGACTCGGTTTACAGTGTTTCATTAGTGAAAAGAATTGTTCACAGAGGTAAGTAGAGCCAAATATGCTTAATATGTGAGCTGCTTGTCTGTGTAGTCGTGGAAATCTGGACTGAGGAAAGTTTATATAACAATCGATCAAGTTTCTTTTATGAACAAAGGAATCCTTCATTTCCCGATCATATTGCAGGTCAATAAGTTCTAATTGAAACTCTGTAGGAACGTTCTCGACGTCTACGGCGAAAGGAGTGACAAATAATGGAAAACATGTAGATTCCATAGTTTGTATAATTATTCTATTATAGCTAAGACGTACAGCCGATTCACTTATTTTATGGTCCGTATCATTGTCAGTAGCCATAGTGTCTTTGAGTTTCTGTATCATCATGTCACGTTCCACTCCATTATAGCCGTCGTATTCACTGCTATGAGCAGCGTAATGTCGTTGTAGGTTATACTTTTTAATTGTTTGAACAATCTTACCACACACTAAACATTTCGCGGCACCCGCTAGGTCTATGAACAGATACTGTTGTTCCCAAACAGAGGAAAAAGTATATGGGGAAGATGGGCGAGGATTAGATGAGGTAGCCACACTTAGAGATGTTGCCATTTCTGTACTTCATGAACCGCCACTGCACACTAGTTACACACGTCCGTTGCTGGTGCACTCAGATAAACAACTGTAACACAATGCCCGCTTGCACGCACAGATATGCTGACTTTGCCCGCTGCCCGTATTTACGTGAGTTGAGGCTGCCTGAGCTAGGTCATTTACATTTTTCCCACCTTCATCAAAAAGGGAAAACTATTATACTTGTGTCAAATTTTGTCCCCTGGCTTTACTCACACATGATGGAACTATGTAGGCAACGACACCCAGGTTAATGTGTACCTATATGAACAGGATGACAGAGTCCTGTGTTATCAGAGGCAGCATCCACACCTGCCATCAATAATAATATGCAACCCTAACCTAACTTTATAACATCATATCTCAACTCTTTCTCCACTTTTACAAATTAACACAGTTTTCACAGCTTAGCCTATTGTTGATAATTGCTATTTATGTGCAAATTTGCCAAACCAGCATGGTAAATGTTGATAGACTGAGTTTAATTAGCATCTTGCTTCAATTTCTGGGATGCCTATCTAAAGGACAAATCCACACCCAAAAACTTCTTGGTATGGTCACCGTATGGGTTTTGTTAAACCCAAAAGCAGTAAACCTTGTAAATATTTACAATTGTAAGTTAATGTTAATTTTAGCCTGTAAGCCGGGTCCTTTGTAACGGCACCAGGCCAAACTTTCAATAAACAAAACTGAAACTGAGAAAACTATATATGCCCCGCTGATAATAAATT
The DNA here is from genome assembly GCA_030765045.1 of Tenodera sinensis. Classification (NCBI taxonomy): domain Eukaryota; kingdom Metazoa; phylum Arthropoda; class Insecta; order Mantodea; family Mantidae; genus Tenodera; species Tenodera sinensis. Next base: position 6,906,851 of record CM060969.1, read on the forward strand.
AATATTTATAGTTTCCATCATTAATAAATATTATGTAAGGTAAGTGGATGCATTGGTAAGTACTTTATACAAGTGCTATTGAAAAATAAGTCTTCCGGCTTCTCCGGGGTAGGCAACATATCAATATTACCATTATTTTGATATGATTGACTAGTTATAATAATATATCGGTTAGTCACAATGGGCCATTAAAAATCAAAATGTTGAGGATGGAATATTTCCATTTACATGTATATATTCAGATTTAGTGGAATTAAGTTTGGCAATAATCACGTGCCTCATGCTTAAAATTTGATGATAATAACAGCAACTATTGAGATAGATAATTAATCTTTATTATATTGATATGTGATTCATTATTTATGTAACGTATTATAATATTGTGCAGGTATTTTTGTTACGTGTTTTTATTTTCAATAATGAGTGACAATTCAATGGATATCACTTCCTTACGCTGTTCCTCCAAACGGAGAAGTCATATTCACGTTCGGCTTCGGTCGGTTCCCTTCGATCAGCTGTTTCAAAGATGACGCAATCGGACCGTAGCCTGTATTTCGCGCGAGCCACGGCTTCGGTAGTGTCTGCGCAGGAAGGCGATTCTGGCCTGCCCTGGAATAGAGGAATAGAGCTAATAAGAGCGGGCAAACCTGCGGCATTTCCGCAGTGACGTCAGAGATACGCAATCGGACCGTAGCCTGTATTTCGCGCGAGCCACGCAATGAGCGCGGCGTGTTAAAATGGATTCCTGGAACCTTCGAGCGAGAAAAGCAGGTGCACTGTCAAATTGTCATTTTGTCATATATTTTCCACTAAAAAAAAAAAAAAGAAGAATCAGACTAATGACGTATAATAATTTCTCATCTGGAAGACTTTCTAGGCGATCTCAACTACCCTAAAGGCGACTAATTTCCGGGCTTTTAAATTAAGCACATTATTGCCTCGGAGATATAGAGGTAGCCTTGAAAGTTGAAGCAGGATTTCACAATCAGAATGTCGACAAGGTTAGCTTATTTTATGGGTGATGATAAATTTTACAGATGATATCAAAGAAATAATTATTGTAAATATAAATCACAATAAACGTATATTATTGCAGTAAATTTCACTTTTAAGTTGTTTATTGGGTTTCGTTTGGTTGCAATATTACTAATTTTCGTATATAAAAAAAGTGAATTGTGCCTTAAAAAACCCAGTGCTAAGAGTTGTATATAATGCACATTCTGTGGAAGGGAAGTTTAAAGATGGTTCCTCTGGGGATATTACGGCGTGTAAGTAATTCCAGGTCTCCCCGCTAGGCTTTGATAAATGTTGGCTGACGCTGTCTGTCAGGGCGAGAAAGAGGCAGCAAGCTCGTTACCATGGTAATGTTCTCCGCCACAATCTGACACACACTCACAAGGTCACTCTTATTTGGCTCACCCTCAAGGATAGGGCTCTGGTCTGCCAAAAAACAGCACCACTTTGTATGTGGAAAAATACATTCAGCATCACACTAATAATAGCAACAATAATACAGTGGAAATCGGATAAATCCAACGTTTATAATTCGAAGAATTTTCTTGGTCCCTTGAATTTTGTATTAAGGCTCGTAATTCGAGTTTAATTTTCTTTAATTCGAAGTTTTTGTTCAGAAACATCAGTCGAAAATTAATCTAGTAATGCCAATTTTACTAACATTATTGTATTAGGTCACAGATGCACCGGAATAGCGACCAAAATAAGTATTTCTATTGCTCTAAGTAAGACATTAAAATCTCTTTCTCTCTCAAAGTTTAATTTCTGCGTTAATCAACTTTTTCCCCTGCAGACACGTGCTAGTACACAAGGGGAAAGTGTTGATTGGCTACACCCGCACTGACTCCTTCCGCATTCCTCGATTTACTTTGCCAACCTTCAGAAAAAAGAAAGAAAAATGCTTTGAAGTTTAACGTTCTCACAATTTTCACACTCGAATGCTTGCTCTTTCCAGAAAACTAAAGGAAGAAAACCTGATGTGTTGCACTCACACGACTTTCTCTACTCTTGTACTAACCATTCTTACAAACTCTTATTCCTATATCTTCTTCGTGTTACTTGAGATAAACATTTGTACAAATTATCTTATTGCTTATTTCCTTGTAGGTACAAGGGCAATATTAGAATACAGTGCCTTTGTGTGATAGTCAAATGTTTTAAAGCTTTGAGATTCCGTTCTCTTTGCACGCTTAACATATAAAAAATTAACAACGACGTTCCATTTCACGAAAGTTTTGTTTTCCGAATCTGATACAAATAACGAATATCTCCGAAATGGTTCACTCTACAAAAAAATGTATTCAAACATAAATGTTGTGTTTTAGTGAGATTTATATAGAGTTTCGCAGGAGGAAGACACCAAAAGGCTACGCTTCAGGACAACTTGAACATTTGTGTGCGAGTTACAAGTGGATACTTACTGAGGATCCTTGTGGGGACGTCACCCTAGTTTGATATGGATGGTCAAGCGCTCTGTGGTGCGGAAAAAATACTATTGTGGGTTAACCGCAGGGCTTTTTAACTGCAGCTTGTTCAAGCGTGACATATTGTCTTGAAACCTCAAGTAGATTTAGTGTCAGGATGTGCTTACGTAACAGTCGTGGCATCTTTACTTCACATAACATGAATCTTCGACATTAATGTTAACCACAATGACAACATGACGTCTTAAACTTGTCGGACAAGATAATCAAACCCTTCTTGGGTATAACAGAGATGTAACACGTGTTTCAGTTGAACACCACTACGTCATATTTAATAAAAAAAATCTGAGGTGTTGCACTCACATGACTTTCTCTACTCTAATTCACGCACCCCACCTACATAACAAATTCAAGTTTGTATGTATGCAAAGGTTTATGCTTCGTTACAAGAGAACTGATATTTTCTCTTTAGTTGAACCGTCTTTAAAGTTATTTCGTCTTTAAGTTATAGATCGCTGCAAGTACCTCACTTAAACATTCGATAACTAGCCTTTTAAACACGGACAACGACAAAACGATAGAGCAAGCCAGCTTTAAGCGTCCCTTGTTGAAAAACCACCACTGCCTGTGGTATCGTTTGGGAACACACACAAACAACATGACATATCTCGGAAATGGTTCACTCTACAAGCAAAGTTATTCAGAATAAATTATGTGTTTTAGCATGATCTACATTTTCTGTATAGTAAGACTTTGTCTGTCTCTTACGGTTTACGAGTTATTCAAAAGTCGTCCAGAGTAAATACGACTACATAGGCTATAGCCAGAAAATGCAAGATATGCATTTCATTTGTCATGGAAATATCTCAAACATATTGCATTTTAATCTAAATCGTTGCAGCCATTTTCGAGAAAATAAAAATTTTGGAAAATTTGTCCATGTAAAGCGTAGTTTGAAATGGGAGGTTTTCAAGAAGATATTTGTGTCGTATCTTTGGAGTATAGTAGATAAGATTTTGTCTAGTTCTTATGGTTTACAAAAATCCTTAAGAATAGGAACGTTTCCAAGATATTCACATCGAAAATAACTGTTTCATGTAATACAGTTAGAAATAGGCCCCTACAAGGCAGAAGGATCAATTATTCTGAAGCGGAATAGGTCAAATGGGCTAATCCTTGTTGTAAATAATGATATAGATGCTGTTTAGAAATCCTACAGAAACTATATTTATTTATAAGTGTTCTACACAGACGCCAAACATCCTGTGGTTTGCGTGACGTCATAAATGAGCAGTAACGTAAACCTTTCATTATCCATCCATGCCTTTTGAGTATCCATGAAGGTCGAAGGAAGAGAGAGAGAGAGGGAGGGAGGGAGGGAGGGAGAGAGAGAGGGGGGGGCGGGGGAGAGAGAGGACTGAAGAAATGAGATTCGTACAATTTCTTGAAGGAAAAGAGAAAGCGATGATACAGAGAACGCCAGTGTCTCGAGGGAAGACACGAGAAAGCAAAACAAGAGAAGGCAGATGGTAGAAATGCGAATGAATCCCGGGACAGTGTGAAAACGCCCACGTGAAGCGGGGTTTTGGCCCCAAGTTGCAGCATCCCAGCGTATCTAGGCAACCCTCCTCATTCACTACACACGGAGCGATATGACGTCAAGCCTTCTCATTGGCGCAACATCCGACTCAACCGTCCGATGACGTAATGCTTTTGGCGCCATGCCCGGGACGCGGATTGGCTAGCGCGGCGACGTGACGTCATCACGCCCACATACGCACAATGAAACGCGCTTGACATCGATTGAAACGGCGAACGGCGCCCAAGTCAGTGCTCAATGATTGATGAGGTGGATTTGCTGTTAATTGGGAAGCGGGCGGCCGATCCAGCAGGGAATGAATCCTTTGCTGGCTCCGCCGACGGCAAACAAACACATACGTACGTACGTACGTAGTTCCGGATCAATGATTTCATCTCTAAGCACTCACATAGGCCACTGTGCAGATTACTCTTACAAACGGTTATTGCTTTTCACTTTCTCTACTGCTAAGTACAGGAAGTATTGTACTGCACCCGAAAATTCGATATCGAGATTTCACCGGACAGCATAACTCAAAAACAAAAAGTCGGTTAGAAACCAAAGTTGGTATTTAAGTTTAATGTCTTTCAGGGATGCGACATGAAGATTTTGAAGAAAATAGCCCCACCTTAAACTACCCTTTACATGGAAAATTTTTCGAAAATTTTGATTTTCTTGAAAATGGCTCCACCGATTTTTATAAAATGCCACAAGTTTGAGATATTTTTATGAAAAATTAAATGTATATTTTAAATTCTCTGGCTATAGCCCCTGTAGTCCTGTTTAGTCTGGACGACTTTTGAATAACTGGTAAGGCGTAAGAGATAGACAAAATCATACTGTACAAAAAATGGAGATCTCTCTAAAACACACAATTTATGTCTGAATAAATTTTTTGTAGAGTGAACCATTTCGGAGATATTCTTTGTTATGTGTGTCAGTTTGTGAAAACAAAACTTTGGTGAAATGGAACATCGGTGTTCATTTTTTTACATGTTAAGCGTGCAAAGAGAACAGAATCTCAAAGCTTTAAACGATTTGACTATCGCACAAAGTCTACTACATTGTAATATTCCCCTTGTACCTACAAGGAAATAAGCAATAAGATAATATGTACAAATTATCTTAACTAACACGAAGAAGATATAGGAATAAGAGTGTGTAAGAATGGTTAGTGCAAGAGTAGAGAAAGTCATGTGAGTGTAACGCGTCAGATGTTTTAGATCATTCGAGAAGGTTCAAAGTTCAGCGCTTAGAGGGAGGTGGTCAAACACGATCAAAAAACGTGAACAACGCAATCGAGACAAGGTAACGCCCGATATGTATGCAACACACTTAACCCACAGGTAGGCAACAACTAGACTTTAAGCGATAGTCAACTATTTTAAGGGCTAGTCGCTATGTGAAATTCCGTTCTCTTTACTGGCCAGGAAAAGAAAGGGAGAAAAGCATAAAGAGAATAACGACCTCCCATTTCAGAAAAGTATCTATTCTTTAAAAATTCAAACCAATAAAAAGCAATATCTCGGAAATGGTTAATTCCACCTTTAAAACTATATTTTATGTATGTTGGTGACAGGAGTTATGAAAAAAGTCATCCCATTTGGAACGCTTTGCTTTAGTTATAACAGGCAGAGACAACTCATTATTACAAGATATTACCAGAGTTTGTTGTTTTTGCAGAGCGATGTTATTGTTAAATACCAAAACTGCACCTGATTTACATAATTATTGTGCATGTCTGAAATTAGAGCCTAAAGTTTACAGCAACTAAGTCAATGGACGAGCACGTAGATGGAATTCCTCGCTGTTTTATCATTACGGCATCAGGAAGGAGGAAGATGAACTGAGATGTCACTGTTGGAGACCGCTGCACAACCCACAAACATTTTATAAAATACTTTGCAAGATCTTTTAATTTAGGAAAACGATATAACATATTCGTTTTGTACTTTAGAGACAATGGAATAGAAGCAGTTTGTACGAAGTTGTAAATATCTTGTCATTTTCGCCAAATATACAATATAAAATGCATAAATTAATATTGAACCATGGAATGATTATGTATACTTCCAGTGCCTTTGTCACGTAGACTAGATTTGCGGGATATCCCGGAACAGTGTCAGTCGTGGGCCTGAGTAGAAATGCTCACCCTCTCAGTCCCTCGCAACATAGCCCACCCCCACCTCTGACACCACACATACACGAGGAGCTCTCCACAATCGCTAAGTGAAATTGCCGCGAGGAAGCCAGTTACACACTATTTGATTTAACTCGTTTGATGCCTAAAGAAAGAGAAAGAGATATTTTGGAAAGGGACACAGGTGGGAAGCTGGGAGAGGTTCGACTACTTCTATTCAATCAGCGCTGGACTGAAGAATCAAATAACAATCAACTTGCGGAATATACACCTGAAAAAAAAATGTCTGCCGCCTGTTCCAAATCTACCTACCTAATAGATACGTGTCGTTTCGGTAGGTTTAATTGTCCTATAAAAATGTTAATTTTTCAGCGTGTGCCTCCAGGCCAGATCTGCCTTAGATGTAAACAAACAAAGCGCATGCTTCGATGCAAAACAAAACACTCACGCTGTGCTTTTGCGTACCTACCGCTTGAGCGGGTTACTGTCTCGGCAAACCTACATGAATCGAAATGTTATGCCTGAAAAGTAGGAATGTAACTGAAGCGACGCATTAGTTCAAGTAATAATGAAGATTCAGTTATCCATAATTAAGAAAGCAGAACATTGAACCACGTATTTTAAGGTTAAACAATGCTGACAAACGACCACAGATTTTCCCAATAATGGTCATTCTTACACTTGTTCGTCTTCTTCATCTTCTTCTTCATCTTCTTCTTCATCTTCATCATCTTCTTCATCATCTTCATCATCTTCATCTTCTTCATCTTCATCTTCTTCATCATCTTCATCATCTTCATCTTCTTCTTCTTCATCATTATCTTCTTCATTATCTTCTTCATCATCTTCTTCCTCATCTTCATCATCTTCTTCATCATCTTCATCATCATCTTCATCATCTTCTTCATCATCTTCATCTTCTTCTTCTTCTTCATCATCTTCTTCATCATCATCTTCATCTTCTTCATCATCTTCATCTTCTTCTTCATCATCTTCATCTTCTTCTTCATCATCTTCATCATCTTCTTCATCATCTTCATCTTCTTCATCATCTTCATCATCATCGTCTTCATCATCATCTTCATCTTCTTCTTCATCATCTTCATCTTCTTCATCATCTTCATCTTCTTCATCATCTTCATCATCTTCATCATCATCGTCTTCATCATCATCTTCATCATCTTCTTCATCATCATCTTCATCATCATCTTCATCTTCTTCTTCATCATCTTCTTCATCATCATCTTCATCATCTTCATCTTCTTCATCATCATCTTCATCATCTTCATCATCTTCTTCATCATCTTCATCATCATCTTCATCATCTTCATCTTCTTCATCATCTTCTACATCATCATCTTCATCATCTTCTTCATCATCTTCATCTTCTTCTTCATCATCTTCTTCATCATCATCTTCTTCATCATCTTCATCTTCTTCTTCATCATCTTCATCATCATCTTCATCATCATCATCATCTTCTTCATCATCTTCTTCCTCATCTTCATCTTCTTCATCATCTTCATCTTCTTCATCATCATCTTCATCATCTTCATCATCATCTTCATCATCTTCTTCCTCATCTTCATCATCTTCTTCATCATCTTCATCATCATCATCTTCATCATCTTCTTCCTCATCTTCATCATCTTCTTCATCATCATCTTCATCATCATCATCTTCTTCTTCATCATCTTCTTCATCATCTTCTTCATCATCATCTTCATCATCTTCTTCATCATCTTCATCTTCTTCTTCATCTTCTTCATCATCATCTTCATCATCTTCATCTTCTTCTTCATCATCTTCTTCATCATCATCTTCATCATCTTCTTCATCATCTTCATCTTCATCATCATCTTCATCATCTTCTTCATCATCTTCTTCATCATCTTCTTCATCATCTTCTTCATCATCTTCTTCCTCATCTTCATCATCATCTTCTTCATCATCATCATCATCTTCATCATCTTCTTCCTCATCTTCATCATCATCTTCATCATCTTCTTCATCATCTTCTTCCTCATCTTCATCTTCTTCATCATCTTCTTCATCACCATCTTCATCATCTTCATCATCTTCATCATCTTCATTATCTTCTTTATCATCTTCATCATCTTCTTCATCATCTTCATCATCTTCTTCATCATCTTCATCATCATCTTCATCATTTTCTTCCTCATCTTCATCATCTTCTTCATCATCATCTTCATCATCTTCTTCCTCATCTTCATCTTCTTCATCATCTTCATCATCTTCTTCCTCATCTTCATCATCTTCTTCATCATCTTCATCATCTTCTTCATCATCTTCTTCATCATCTTCATCATCTTCTTCATCATCTTCTTCATCATCTTCATCATCTTCTTCATCTTCATCATCATCTTCATCATCTTCATCATCTTCATCTTCACCTTCTTCTTCCTATTGTTATTATTATTATTATCCGTTAGAGCTAAAACGAGAGTAATTGTCTTTAATGAACAAATTAAATCATAATTCTCGTGTGACATCCTTGAAAGACATTAAACTTAAATACCAACTTTTTGTTTTTGAGCTACACTGTCCACAGACTGACAGACACACACGGACCTTTTTCTAAAAATACTTTCTTTTTCTGGAATTTAGGTGGTCAAAACATATTTTTGGTGAAATCTCGACATCGAATTTTTGGGTAGAATGCAATACTCCTTTCTACTTACAGTAAAGAAAGTAAAAAAGCTATTATCTATCAAAATAATTTCTACTGTTGCCTATCTGGATTAACATGCAGTAGATAGAAGAAGCTTTCTTAAGAGTACTCTACCCGAGAGTGAGTAGAGAAAGTCATGTGATGCAACACCTGAGATTTGTTAAGCTAAAGTTGTATTACTGTAACCTTTTTAATGTTGTAGAAAGTGTGGTTATGAAAGTTCCACTACTTTCAAAAGACAAGGTTCCAGTGTGCTGTGTTCTGTTTACTTACGTGCTTCATAGGGCTCTCACACCTCAGTTTTGCCTTCATTTCATTAGCTTCAATTAGTTCGCCAGTTTAGGGTTCAGTGATTTCTCTACGCAAGTTAAACATAAACTTCTGAAGCTGAGAACTTGTTCATGTTTACGTTTCACTTTGAGGTTATGTTTGTAGTTATTTACAGCAGTCAAGGTACACACAAGCGTTTCACGTTATTGCCAAACTGCGCAGTGCTGTTTTCTAATTAAAACGTGAATAGATTAGGCTTAATTTATAAGATAATTATATGAAAAATGTGTGTATTTATTTTTCTGACACTTGTTTTATTTAAAATTACTTTAATATAGATATTAATCTTGAAATAAATATAGTGAAGGAAAACAATAAAATTTCGTATGTTTTTTGTTGTCTGATGCTCTGAAGAAATTGTGGTACAAATTTTGAAGAAATATCTTGGGAATTGCATCGTCTTGAATACTTTAAACAAAGACCAAGGAAAATAAGTTTAAAATAGAAATGTTATACAAAGACAGAGTGGAATGATCGGACATGTTAATTACGTGAAACCAGTATTGGGTATTATTCCAATAAAAGGAGTTGATGAGGAAAGATTTACAGAGCATGTTGATTCACATGAAACATGTTCACAAATCAAGTGGGTAGCGCCCATGCACTCTTCAGGACGCTCCTGATCGCTTGCTTGTTGACCGCCCTTCCGCCCGCCCAGATTAGGACAAGTACAGCACCTACCCCCATTTAATGATGGGGCTTTTGAACTCTCTCTCTCAAGAGCTGCCTGTTGTTCTGTCTGAAGCATTACCCCCCCTCTCACCGAGCTCTTGAGACCCCCCCCCCCCCTGGTGTAGAAACAGATTCTCTTTTGTTCCTTGAGGAGGACATCGATTTGATGTTACTTTCCCTGTTGAACTTTATTAAGCATTTCTTCAAACTGAAAACAAACTCTAAAGCTGAATTTACAATGGAGACGCCATCGATTCCTCAACGGAATAACAATGGAAGCTTGCTTAACGAAAAGGTTGCAAAACACGACAAAAATGAGCATTAAACCCTTTATTTATATCTGCTTGGACGCAGAGATTTAACAAGGACAAAAATTCTGAAACAAATCTGATGTGTATTAACTGGTTCAGTATATGCAGTGATTTCTCCTTCATCTACCGATCTTGTTATTATCACGTGACTATCTGCATGTAAAACATTATTAAGAATAAAATTCTTTGTCAATTGATTACTTTTTATCTGGAGTTGCCTCCGTTTTATGACTATATAATCAAGCGCTGGCGATAATGAGCAATCTTTATGTATTTTCAGGAGCTTTTTAATGTTTATGCCTGTATTTTAGTGCATATTTATGTTGATTAAATTTACGCGACATATTAAACAAATGAACAGTGCAATGCGTTACGCAATAGTGGACAGTGGGAATGGAAAAACTAACCTCAACTTAAGATAAGAACTAAGAACAACTTATTTGAAACGCTGGCATCATTGAAGCTGCATTAATTAAAATACATTTGGGTAACATAGGTTATGAATCAGGGTTCATAAACTAGCTCGCTTTTATGCTTTGTATTTTGATCAACATTGACTGAAAGCTGGGCACAGTTTTGTTACAGGTTTTAGTTGTTGGACAATGTGCAACTCGCTTGGATAAAAGCGCACGTGTTATACTGTGGCACGGGGTGTGTTCAACAGCGCTATAAAGGACTCCAATAGCAGCGATTGTTACTCTCTCAATGTTTGCTTGTGTTCTAATGGTGGCTTCTTTTCCCTGCTAAAACTGTTACTTCCAAATTGCTTAGCCATGTGTTGGTAGCATGTGCTGTTGGTAGCACTGCACCGCGTCGTCTGATGTCGGAGTACCCTTCTTGCAGCAAATAGACACTCATTTCAATTTGCAGCTGTGCACACTACGTCAGTGTTGTTTCCATATTTAAAAAAAAAAAAAAAAAAAAAAAAAAAATAACGAATATATAATTTTCTTTTATTCATATCCGTCTTTGGACAGTTACATTTATTTTAAAGACACTTCTGAGAAATTTTAGAGGTTAAAAGACTAGATTATGAGAAAATATGGGCTAAACTTGCAAAATCAGCACAAAGAAAGCCACAAAATTGATATTTTTGACCCAAACCAGCATACAACCTCCCATTAAACCTTGCAATCGTATTTTAATAACGTGGAACCTATCCTCTGTTTCCTATATGTAGCAGAGAATGTAGAAACTAACATTTTATTTCAGTATTCAGTCGAGCTGACTAAAACGTAAATTATGTTAACTTTATTTGAACCTAGTGTGGAAAAAAGAAACGTTTCATCAGTAGGAATCCTTGTTCCTCAACCCACTAACCATACAACAACCTTGGGACAGAGCACCTGCTGCTGTGTAAGCTGACCCGGGTTCGATTCCCGCAAGGGGTGCAGGCATTTTTCTCCAGCCAAGATTATTCCTTACCCTCCCCAGTCTGGAAGTATGAAGGAAAGTGTGACTGTGTGAATTTAATGTTTCAAAACCCAAAAGACCCAAAACCCACTGTTAAACGAGTAACACCATTGCCAATATGTTTCACAGGAGAAGCTGGCAAGATAACCTTTCTACTTACAGTTAGCATATTGTAAATAGAACAATGGTGAACTCTTGTGACAAACATTGGCATTTTTACTGTAAAACAGTTCTTCCCTTACTCACTTTATTGTCCTGGAGTGTTGCTTTAGACACTTATAATGAAATCTGACAGTTTAAAATGCCATTCTTGAAGAATTAAGTTCATTATTTCACACAGAAGCATTAAAATATTATATACGAATTATTACCTGGTCATTATTTTGTTTTGTACAAATTAACACTAGATAATTCTTTTGTTTGGTCATTGTTTCCAACTCTAACCCGTAAATCGCTGAAGAACGCTATATTATGAAAACAACACTCCATTTCAGTTACAAACCGCGTTTTTAACAATTGTTCTTTTAATAATTAACGCACTTCTCCAGCAGAAACGTTATTTGAGATTTTCAACTGGTTTTCTATAACAAGACAAGATTCGAAATACATGAATTCTTGGGTTTCGCTTTCTTCAGTTGGCAGTGCTGAGTAAGCCCAACTACACTAATCAAAATAAATATATTTTAGGTTATTTTTGATAGAATTTAACATTTTTTTAGTCATATCTTTGCAATATAGTATTTAAATTCAGATTTTATTTATGAAATAGTCCAGATAAATATCATTCGACGGTCTGATACTTATTTTTTGTTGATTCTTTGCCTAATTGAATAATAGATTTCTCCTTACTTCTTCAGTAGGTCTTCTGTCGTGGAAGTTATTTTTATCTTATTTATTTGGTAGCTTATTACATTTGAATTAACATTTATTTATTATTTATGGATATAACTAGGCATTCAACCCAGGCTCTTTGCCAGTCATAACCAGGTACGTGGCAGTTAAAATAGCTTCTTAACATTGCATATCGAGCAATAAGTATTAATATTCTCTACAGATATTATAAATAATCCAATCATTATTTCTACCACCTACATTCTACATTATACTTTTCAAACTGTTTATACTCCATACTCGCATTTACTTAACTGACCATGTCCAATTCTTCTTTACTCTAAATAGAAACTCTCCTAAGTTGCTAATCTGCGAATGATTGCAGAATATTCTTCGTATTACTTATTTAATCCAGGTGTTCAAATTTCCCAGGAACGGAACGGAAAGTTGCATAGTGCACACACAATGCACAATCAGTCAATCGAGGATGGGAAGCAACAGCCTTAACCTCAATTTACTAATTGGAATTTATCGGTTTGTAATGTTATTACACAACAAATTGGGAATGAGACGAGGAGAGAAAGCCAAAGACTGTGTAATTCAGGGGGTGGAAACGGGAAAGCATATCGATTAGTAAATCGATCATCGCATGCAAAGTCGATTTTGCCCATTCGCACGTCTGTTTAAAACCGAGCAATAACCTTAATGCATATTAACCAACTTTGATGCTCAAAGGATAGTTTTAGCAATTATGATTTTTGAACTAAATGCTGCTATTGAAATCGTGGCTAACGAGATAGACAGGTTACGGCGCGAACTGCAGTGTCGTCTTTCTTCTAGTCAAGTCAAAACCCAAAAGCAAGACCACAATCGCCTAATATATCCATATTCTAAACAACTAGAAAGTTTGTTTTTAGCCTTTGTGACAAATGTATTTTCCTAAAGAGATGTTGCAGTGCTTCATAACATTTATTTTCTTGATTAATATTTGAAAACTAAAATATCTCCGTAGGAAATAGTCGGAGACAAAAACGTAAGATACAAAATATGTTCCAAATAGCGAGATTTATCACTGGTTTAAATTAATGTAATTACTTCCCTTCCATCCAGTATTGATACCAATTTTTGTTGCAGCAGTTGTCATGTCTGTTGCCCAATAAGGAATCGGACCCACGACCTCGGCGCGCCATAGATTCTACTTTCATGGAATCTCAAAACGTGTATTTCCGGCGAAATTTTATATCGAATTTATCTATGAACTCAGTTTAGCTGAATATCTACTTGAAAATAGCAAGAAAATATCTTATAATTAATTAAAACCTAATAAATATATTTAGCAGCTATAATACCCAAGAGTTGTTTCGTAAAGTGAACTGTTCATAAACTGATCAGTGAAACAAAATAGAAGAAAGTGGTAATTATTGGCACCCGTCCCGCCTTCATAGAATAAACATCCACATGCTAGTTGTTAATCTGGTTATTCCGGGTTCGTTGTCCGGGAAACTCGAGCGATACTCTTGAATGTGTGGGTTTGAAACGGGATTCACTCAGCCTACGTGTTTGCCCGATACAGACGGGTCAAAAAACCCAAGGTCATTGCTGTCCCTGTTACGTGCAGCATTGCATTTTATCAAGCTCTTCCCAAACTAACTGATGTGCATTCACATGACTTTCGCTACTCACCGTCTTTACAAATCTTGTACGTATACTAATTTACTGCTGTGAACACTTTAATTGCGATGTCAGTCTAATTATAACATGGACTATAGTGCAGTTGGTGTAAGTTCACAAACTCTCGTCTGTTTTCTAGCATTCCCAACAAGGTACACTAGAGGTTTGACACATTCATGGCACTGCGGTGTCTAATGACGCAGCTTCTACTTTATCTAACCTCTTCTAGCGTTCCAGTAATTGGTGATAGTTGGTTATGACGAGATCCATAGAGAAGAAAACAGGGAGTAGGAAATGTAACAAGGAGCATTAATTGAAAGAAAGAACCTTTAACATTTAGCGAGAAGGTCAAGTGTCAAGCCTGAGAGCGAGTGGTACTTTAGTGAAAACACACGACTTCATAATTAGATATTTATGAATGACGAAGAAGCTGCGCATTTAAACCTTTTCCGTGTAAAAACCACAAATCCTTTACAAGCCTCCTCTTACTTCATTATGGAGCTGACTTAAAACTTCCTTTGAGACAGAGTGTCTATTAAATCTTCTGTCGCGTAGGACATTATATATAGCAAGTCATTTCTATGATAGAAGATATAGGAATAAGAGATTGTAAGAATGGTTAGTACAAGAGTAGTAATCTCATACATGGACAAGAATCAAACGTACATTTGCCTGAAGGTTTAAACATGAATATCTGTTGGTCCATCTGTCTGACGGGTTGACAGTCGTCGATGTAAGAACTTGAACAATGAAAGTTGATCGAGCTGAAGGAAGGGCTGTCTCACAATTTGGCAACATGTCGCCTATTGTGTTCGCAAGCAAGCAGCAATTTGCAGGCGGGCGATAAGTATGGTCTAGATATGCTGTAAGTATTTGCATAACCACAGCAATGCAACTTTCCAAACTGACAGGAGATAATGACGTATGATAAAGTGGCTTTCTTTGGATTAGAAGTTAGGTTAAGGCTGCCCTGCTGCAAGCAAACACACCGACTCAGGTCAAAGAGGTGTCAGAAAACTGGTCTTATATCCATGTAAGTCTTTCCTCAACTCTCCTGAGATAGATCAGATCATGAATAAAGAAAGTGGTTTAATTAATGTCTTAACACAGGGAATATATACTTAAAGTGGGACTCTACAGTGATGAACTTGCCAGTGGAATGTGCAGAGAGGATGAGGAAATTGCCTCTTTGACTGTTCATCCCTGGCAAGAAAACGAAAGTAACACCCTTTAAGCTTGACTTTATTGACGACATTATATATAGTTCGTCTGCTAGCAATTGTGACGTCCTCAAAGATTCTATTAAACCTGAAATATATGTATATACTTAATCCTTCGTTCAGTTTCTTGCTAATTTAATTTTCTAAATTCATCCAAAGGGAGGAGAAAAGTTAAATTTCATGTCATTTTGTTATTTAAAATATAAGTACCTGGGTGACCGAAATTCGCTCGGTGTTTTTTCGCCTCTGTTTTTGTAAAATGCTCCTTTTCTTTTCTTTCTTCTGCTTCTTCTTTTTTTTGTTAACAGTCATTTCCAACATACAAGAGATATAGAAATGTATACAAATATTTAATAAACACCATCATTTGAGCTGAAAAACATCTACTGCTGAACGCAGACCTACCCCATAGATATCCACCCAGTTTGAGGTTTTCGTCGAGCATTTGTTCCATTATGGAGTTCAGTTCCTTGCTGCTGCTATTGACTCCAGGGCATTAACACGTTGGCCAAGGTGCTTCATACTTCCATCAAGTTCTTCCATGTCTTCCTTAACCCCGGCCAGTCGCTCGTTAGTATGCTTCGATACACCTGTCTTCATATTGGAATTCCCGTCTTCATCTTTTCCGCTTCGGAGTTTACATTTTCAATTTGGCTTCCATTTTTGTTCCCATATTTTCATTTCCGTAGTTTACATTTTTCCAATTCGGTTTTCATATTTGTTTCCTCTGCCGCATTCCAGAATTCATTTCATTTCCCATTATGTCCATCTTGGCTAACATTTGTTTCATCAACTATTCCATATTGTGCTATTCGGCGCACTCCTGACACCAATTGTGGTTACTATACTTTTTTAACTATTTCTTTATTTTTTATTAAAACACCTGAGCAACACTAAGCAAAAGCAATGTTGAACAATAACAAATACTACAGGAAGAAAAGCTGGTTGATAAAGCCATGTGAATGTACTACGCATTTATGTTTCAAACATATAGAAAATTGTACGAATTGTTCGTAATTGTTCGTCGAAGCGGGAGTAGTGAAAGAAATGTGATTGTGTTTTACTAAAGAAAAATGAGTAGAAAAACTGTGTGAATGTTATACGTTTCACTTATATTTCAAGTGTATGGAAAAATGTGTGGATTGTTTGCAGAAGAGGGAGTAGTATGTTAGGTAAAAGAAAAGGGAGTAGAGAAAAACATGTGAATGTAATACATTGCGTGGTAAAATGGATTGCATAAAAACCTTTGCCATGAAAACAATTATATATGTCACTTTTCATGGCGATCGGTCAACAACCTGTTTTGGAATTTACCCAGTCTTCAACATAAGATATGTGTAGGCCTTGGTATGTATGAAGTTGATAAAAGACAGGGAATAACATGTGAATTGTTACGTAAAATAAAAGTGAGTAGAGAAAATAGTATGAATGTAATACGTTGTATTTGTTTCAAACATATAGCAAAAGAAGACTGATTGTGTCTCGTAAAGGAAGAATTAGTAGAGAAAGTCGTGTGAATGTATTACGCTCCATTTATATTTCAATCATAGAATATTATATTAATTGTATGTTGAAGGGCAAACAGAGGATAAATGAATGTGCTACGTAAAATAAATGCGAGTAGAAAACCATCTGAAAGTAATATATTGTGCAGTAAAATTGTTGCCATAAAAATTTTCCCCATAAAAAATACATATACGTGCCGAATTTCGCGGTGATCGGTTAAGCGGTTTTCGAGCTTAACAGTTAGATATATACAAACATTCAAGTTGTATAGATGATATGAATTGTTTGTAGAAGAGTGAGTGGAGAAAGACATGTGAATGTGTTACCTAAAAGTAAGTAGAGAAAACACTGTGAATGTAATATGCAGCATTTCTATTTCTAACATGCACAAAATTGTGTATTTATTTGTAGAAGAGTGAGTAGAGAAAGAGATATGAATGTGTTGTCTAAAAGTGAGAGGCGAAAACAGTGTGAATGTAATAGTATTTATATTTCAAACATACAGAACATGATATGACTTATTTTAAAAGTGCGGATAAAGGTATTTTTTGGTGGAAAATCACGTTTTTTATGGAAAATTGTTTATAAAGAGTGAGTAGAGAAAGAGATGTGAATGTGTTACCTAAAAGTGAGTAGAGAAAACGCTGTGAATGTAATATGCATGTATACAAAAATTTAATCAAATCTTTAGAGCTATTTCTGAAATACCATGAGTAGGTATATACAAGAATTGCACCGTAGAGGCGGGAATAAAAAATCTTATTTTTTATGTAAAATCGCGTTTTTTCGGGAATTGCACCTATATAGATGAACTTAAAAAGCAAAACCCTATCTGAATAGGGCGTTTCCAAGTTGCGCGGAATAAATATATATATACAAGAATTGATCGTTTAAATATATAAGATAAGATTAATAGCTTAATAAATTAATGTTAAAACGATAAGCTCCATTGTTTGTAAAATGGCATGTTGTTACCGATAGTCGCTTTTTACAGTTCGCAAAAAATACTTGGAGCTTCATGAACATGCACAAAGCTACACATTTGTAAACCGGCAAAGTTATCATTGCAAAACAGTTTAATTTATGAGCATCACATATAAATAACAGTTCCTTTCACAACACAATGGACTTCTAACATTTTCCTGATTAAACTATCGATCAGTGTCCATTTTTTCTCTTGGTCATTCAATCTTATAGCAAAAGAAGTTAGCCTACGCTGCCTCTATTCTCACAGAATCATTTCATTAAATGTCTAATGAAATCTTGGTATTAAAAAAGCGAGTAGTTCTGTTTGGAGAGCAGTAGAAGGTGATTTTAGTAATATTTGCCAGGTATAAGTACATTTGTCTTGCTTCTCCAAATACAGCCCACCATGTTCACGTTGTCCTAGACAGTGCGAGCTCCAGACTTAGTGGTTGTGAGGTTTGCAACACTGCACTTCAATATCAGCAATAAGAGACTTAGCTGGGTGCCCTACTTCTCTGTCAACGTCGCTCAGAATGATTGGTTCTTTTTGAAGTTGGTAAATACATCACTGTAAGATACAGGAGCCCAATGTCTGCGCTTACAAGGTCAGCATCAGCAGAAATTGTTCCATATACGCGGCTGACACGCAAAAAAAACCCTCTCTAATTGTATGCGATGCTATGTTGAGCCCTTGTTTATGTAGCACACTTTAAAAACCCTATTAACTATAGAACAATTGGTGGAAATAATCCCAACTTATTGTGACAAATCCCACTTCTGACACCAGTTTCACAAATAACAAGGTGTGAACATGTAGGTATTTGGCAATCGCTGCTGCAAGATAACATCGCACCAAATGTTTGGGAAACATGGGCTGAATGCGGAACCCTGTGGACATCCTCGGTCTATATCTCGTGTTATTATTGTACCACAGATTGTTAGGAGCATCTTTTAGTATGTGAAATAAGTTGAACATTATATAAATTAAAGAGAAAATTCTTGAATTTTGATTGATATAGGATTTTTGGCAACCAGACACAGTCAAATGCTCTAGAAGTGTCTAATGATAATGAGCATTCCAAGATTTCATCCGCTGGACAATATATACACAGCATCCTCACATTTATACAGGTGTAAGGGGTGTAGATACGTATGTTTTGAAGAACGGTACCTTAGTGTGTATCCACTTCGATGTTTTATTTGATTTTTCTCTTCGTTCTTCAGTTTCTTCACAAACCAATCATACAGTTGGCCGTCCGATGTTTGTGTGGTTGTAACTGCGTTGCCAAATGAACAACATCTGTCTGTATAGATGAACGATATCCCACCTTGTCTCTTTGGAGCCACTTAGATAATTAGCTGGTCCTTCCTCCAGTCGGAGGGTTGGTGAGGTAGTCTCTGTAACGTAAAAAATCACAAGCAGACAGTCAGGATCCCGTGACGGACACAAATAGGCCATTCCATGGCTTTTTCTATGGCTTACCTTGAATTTTCTCAGAATGTTCTCCGAAAACCTCCTCATTCTGGATTATTTTTGCATGAACGGCAAACATTAAGAGACAGACAAGCTTACTAAATAAAACATACTCGTTAAAACACAGAATTTATTTTGAGTGAAATCGTTTTGGAGATATTATTTACTATTTGTTTAAATTTGCCAATACTAGGAATATGTTAATCTTTTTATTTACTGTCCTTGCAAAGACAACTGGATTTCAAAGGCATCGCAAAGCCACCAGCTCTTAAAACATTTGACTGTCCCTCAAAGCCTACTGTATTCTAATATTCCCCTTGTACCTACAAGGCAATAAGCAATAAGATAATTCCTGGAAACGTTTATCTCAACTAACACGAAGAAGATATAGGAATAAGAGTTTGTAAGAATGGTTAGTACAAGAGTAGAGAAAGTCATGTGAGTGTAACACATCAGATTTTCTCTTATTCAGTGTCTGTTTTTTATGTAGCTGTAAAGACTTTAGTACCTAGTTTCACGTTTTTATTGCCTACTTTGCTTGCCTATTTTGGCATTTTAACTACCTTTTTGCCGGCCTATTTCGGACTTTTTAAGTCTCTAGTGATGAGTGTGCACGTGTTTGGCAAGCGCTGTTGTAAAATAACATCGTAGGAAATGTTTCAGAAACTTGGGCTGCGCGTGGAACCCTGTGGACATCGTCGGCTATTGTCGTACCAATCTGTGAAATAAGTTGAACCTTTCGTATTAGATATTTCCCCACTAGAAAGAGCTGAATGCACCAAAAATACCCAATGATATGCGTTAGTAACTAACCAATAGAAATGCTCGCCTGCATTTATAATTTTAGTAGCTTGTGTGAAATTTAACGTATCGAGAATTCAGAGCACATTTGCATAAACACTCTATGGACTACAAACAATTGCCAATAGTTTACAGGAAATAAAATATAGAGGTTATTAAGTCCAAAGGTTAATATTTACAGAAGAACTTTGCCGGTTTATTGAAGCGATAAAACGAAATAAATCAGAAAAATAAAGATTTGTTAAGAGTTCGTTCTTATGAGTGCTGTGACCTAGAAGTGAAGATGAGATGTCTTAGATTATGGCATAATACAAGGTCACTGGTCGTAAACTTCGCCAAGAAATCGGAGAAGAATTTTATTACGAATTCGTGGCCTGAATTTCAAAAGTGAGGAATATAAAAGAAGAGTCAAGAACATGTTTTATGTTTGGCATATTCTAGGTTACGAGAAAATATTCAATGGTGATAACAGCAGCGGGGAAAAAGTCATCACCTAACCTAACCTATAACACGCGTATCAGTAGGCGACACAAACATATTCAGCGTTGCCCGGGATTTAATCACTTATCGCTACAAGTTGTAGACATAGCTTCCACTTATCCAATTGCTTTGTGTTTCTTTGCAGTCGTTTAAAAATATTACTTAATAAGCTTAAAAAAAGAGTTGAGCTCTTACAATCCTATAAAGAACAAAACATAAACAAAATAAATAATGGGTATATATATATAGCACTGAAAACACCATAATAACATTCCTGCGCATGCGCTAACTTACCCCGTCTATTGGATTATGTGCATCAGGCTGACCACCATTGCGTCGAACGAAATGTCTTTAAGGAGATTTTCCACTAGACCACGGCCAACAGGTCCTGATAATCATTTTCTATTTATTTATACAAATTGTCTGTAGAAGGAAGGAAGTGCAGCTGTATTTCATAAAAGAAAAACGCGTAGAGAAAACAGTGTGCTTGTAATTGTATTTTAAACATTTAGCAAATTATATGGATTTTTTTGTAGAAGAGGGAATAGACAATTGTGTTTCGTAAAAGAAAAATCTGATGTGTTGCACTCACATGACTTTCTCTACTCTTGTACTAACCATTCTTACAAACTCTTATTCCTATATCTTCTTCGTGTTAGTTGAGATAAACATTTGTACAAATTATCTTATTGCTCATTTCCTTGTAGATACAAGGGGAATATGAGAATATTTGTGTGATAGTCAAATCTTTTAAAGCTTTGACATTCCGTTCTCTTTGCACACTTGACATATAAAAAATGAACAACGATGTTCCATTTCAGGAGTTTTAAGTTTTCTGAAACTTACACACATAACAAGGAATATGTCCGAAATGGGTCACTCTACAAAAAAAAAAAATATTCAGACATGAATTGTGTATTTTAGCAAGATCTACATTTTTTTGTACAGTAAGATTTAGTGTATCTCTTACGGTTTACTAGTTATTCAAAAGTCGTCCAGAGTAAATGCGACTACAGGGGCTATAACCAGAAAATTCAATATATACATTCCATTCGTCATACAAATATCTTAAACTTATGGCATTTTAATCAAAATATTTAGAGACGTTTTCAAGAAAATCAAAATTTTCGAAAAATTTTCCATGTAAAGGGTAGTTTAGGGTGGGGCTATTTTCTTCAGAATCTTTGTGTTGCATCCTTGAAATATATTAAACTTAAATACCAACTTTGGTATTTAACTGAGTTCTAGTTTTTGAGTTATGCTGTCCACAGACTGACACTAATTTTATATAATGGCTTGAGTGGAAGTTAAAGCATAAATGCTTGAGGCTTATATTAAGAGTTTAATTTAATTTAAAATAGTATACAGGTTTGGGCATGTTATTGTGTTCGCTTGAAGGTAAGTTTGCCATGAAATGATATTGTAAAGGATTTGTGATAGAAAACCGATAAAGAAGGAGGATTATGATAGAGAAGGTAGCTCCATTGACCACAAGAGGGGGGTAGAAGGGTCAGTGAAGACATAGATTTTACACAGCCGCCGCCTGACACAGAGGGACATTTCACGCACCGTAACTATCAATTGTTGCGTAGCTGGTGGCCTCTGGTGGGGCGGGCTGGAAGCAGGACTGGGCGCCGGCGCATTGTGCCGGGCGGTGACGTCGACACTGGGAACAGTGTCGGTCGGCTAGCTGCATCGCGGGCAGTCTATACCGCAAGGGGAGCAACTTGTATCAATATGTTGGGTGTCAAATAGTGGCGATAGTGAAGTGAGAGCAAGCATAATGGTGACAAACACGTGTGCCAAGTAAAGTCATGCAGGGAATAATGCAGGATTGTGTTTGTGATCGCAGCATCACGTCTACCTTCTGTGTGAATGTGGTGGCGGTGGTGGTGTGGGATTATTCTCTACCACCCGCTCCTCGCCCTCCTTGCCGCCTCCTTCTGCTGCACGACCTCTGTACGGCCTCCTCGCAATGAACACCACCAAGGTAGATACAACCAACAATACTTCACTTTGGAAAATCCTATTTCTATCTATTTACCTAAACATGTAGTATTTTAAATTTTATTTTGATTTACGTTTCATTTTTAAAACCAATGTTAGCAATTGTATGCGTCATTATTATCAATGTATTCCTTTTAGTCTATAACCTGAATGAAGATCAACGTATAAAATCCTAGAGCAGCACTAGCATATATTGAAATACCTGTTTTGAGAATTTAGTATTTAACTGTATTATATATACGGACATATTCAAATATTTATAGATTTGACTGAATTTAACGCATACAAATTTTATGAATTACAGTTAGAAATACAATATTTGAATTTTTTTTTTCTTATTTACTGACATAGGTTTGTAGCCTTGCCGTCTACACTCCAGTCATCTGTTTTTGGGTGCCCAATGTCTCGTATACCCACTGTCTTTATGTATAACAATTTATTTCACTATTCCCTCTTGAACCATTCTTTCTATGTAATGGATCCGATTCCGTTCATTTTCTCGTATCGGTCGTTAGTAGAATACATTTTAAACTCAGTTCTTTTGTGTTAGTTGGATATTTGTCCGATATTGTATAGCATTTACTTCCTCTAAGGAATTTAATTTCTCCTGCTTGTATTCTTTGTTGCTTTTTTCCATGACATAAGTTAAAAAAGTATGGTTGTCACTTTATAGAATTTTATTTTTGCAATTCTTCTTTATAGCTAAGGTCAGTCTGGGTTAGGCCCTGGTCTACTAACCTAAAATTCGTGGGTTCAATTCTGTTTACTCTGGATGCCCTTTCAATAACTCGTAAACCGTACAAAAAATGTAGATCTTGCTAAAATACACAATTTATGTCTCAATAAATTTTCTTGTAGAGTGAACCATTTCGGAGATATTCCTCGTTATTTGTGTCACTTTCGGAAAACTTAAAACTTCCGTGAAATGGAACATCGTTTTTCATTTTTTGTATGTTAACTGTGCAAAGAGAACGAAACCTCAAAGCTTTAAAATATTTGACTATTGCACAAAGCCTACTGTATTCTAATATTCCCCTTGTACCTACAAGGAAATAAGCAATAAGATAATTTGTACAAATGTTTATCTCAACTAACACGAAGAAGATATAGGAATAAGAGTTTGTAAGAATGGTTAGTACAAGAGTAGAGAAAGTCATGTGAGTGCAACACATCAGATTTTTATTTATTTCGTATTTACAGTAATTACAAGCATTGTATTGCAGCAAAAAATGCTTACTCAGAAGTTTAAAAATTACTTAGAAATCCTGTACTTTTGAGGACATCAGAAGAAACCAAACTAGAAGGTGTTGAACAGTTTAAATCAATAGTATAAAGTATATGTTAAAAACGATTATTTAAAATGCATCGCACTTTTTGAAGAGATCTATCATTTTTTGTAAAAAAATATATTTGTCATCGAAATATCTTAAATGTGTGGTATTTTAATCAAAATCATTAGAGCTGGTTTGGAAAGAATGAACAATTTCATGAGTGTTCCATGTAAAAGGTTCGCTTCGGGTGTGGCATTTTTTTGAAAATTCTGATGTGTTGCACTCACGTGACTTTCTCTACTCTTGTACTAACCATTCTTACAAACTCTTATTCCTATATCTTCTTCGTGTTAGTTGAGATAAACATTTGTACAAATTATCTTATTGCTTATTTCCTTGTAGGTACAAGGGGAATATTAGAATACAGTAGGCTTTGTGCGATAGTCAAGTGTTTTAAAGCTTTGAGGTTCCGTTCTCTTTGCACAGTTAACATATAAAAAATGAAAAAACGATGTTCCATTTCACCAAAGTTTTGTTTTCCGAAACTGACACAAATAACAAGGAAATGATTCACTCTACAAAAAATTTTATTGAGACATAAATTGTGTGTTTTAGCAAGATCTACATTTTTTGTGTAGTAAGATTTTGTCTATCTCAAACCCTTTACCAGTTACGCAAAAGTCGTCCAGAGTAAATACGACTACAGGGGCTATAGCCAGAAAATTCAAGATATACATTTCATTTGTGATAAAAATATCTCAAACATATGACATTTTAATCAAAATCGTTAGAGCCATTTACAAGAAAATCAAAATTTTCGAAAACTTTTCCATGTAAAGGGTAGTTTAGGGTGGGGCTATTTTCTTCAAAATCTTCGTGTCACATCCTTGAAAGACATTAAACTTAAATACCAACTTTGGTTTTTAACCGACTTTTCGTTTTTGAGTTATTTCCGGTGAAATCTCGTGCCGTGTTTTTGAGTGAATTGAAGTAACTATTTTTGTACTTACTATAAGGTAAGTGCTCGGTTACGAGGTAAAGGTGCATTCTGCATGCAGGTTAACTAAATTACATTTATGTACTATAAGATCGCTCCACACCTGATTAGGTGGTTATCTTGTTCCGATATGTTGGAGCAAGAGCAAATCGGATGAAAGAGATTGGTGGTTTCGCACTAACTGTGGGTCGGAGTGGGCCATTATGTGGTCCCCAGGTTCTGCAGACCTCACGCTGGTCATCCTCTTGAGGGTTTATAAAGTGGGTTTTGAACCCACGATGTTGAAGACAAGATTTGCAATCTTAAGACATTGCTTGCGAAAGTTTTCAATGTGGCGCCCTTATCAAGCTTCTGCAATTAGGAACCTCCATACAACTCCTATGATTTTTTCTCAGAGGGTTGCAAAACTCTGGAAGTTCATCAACAAATTTCTTCTTCTTGTTCTCACTGAAACATCGATTCCTTTTGATATTTTTCATTTTTACTGCTTATTGAGTCTATATTGAATTCCTTTCTTATGTCTTTACTTTTTATTTTATCTAACCTAGTGCATCCGTTATTTTTTTCCTTAAAAAGTTCGTCTCTGCACTTTGTATTTGGCTTTCCATTTTGTTCCCGAGAACACATGCGTCACTTCCATATGTTATTCGGAATGTTACGAGCTTTTTGGGCATATCACTTTCAGTTCTCATCATATAATTGCGATTACATCCTAAGTAATTAAACGCTGGTACTTATGCAAATGGTTTATTTTTTAAAACTATGTTTCTTTTTATATGTTGTTTTTATTTTTTAAAATAATATTGTTGACAAGTCTGGCCGAGGCTGTGTAATGAATATTATAGTTTGCTCTCCATTTCTTGTAATAAAACAGAGTCATCTGCATGTAATAAAACATTTAATATTTTATCCCAAGCCATGGAAGGAAGACAATTGAATCTTCACTTTACCAACTGTATTTACAATTCTTAAGTTTAGGAGGCGTTTCTGCCGCGTCTATGATTTTGTATTAGATTACTCGTACTTTAGAAGAGTTACATGGAAATATCGCCTCAGTTTGAAGCAACAATACCTCACGCGTCTTAATAATGGATCAAGGTCCCTTAGTTTCGCCCCTTTGCTACGGACAGAGCAATGAGATTCCTCTCCCAGGGTATGCGTAGCTAGGTTTATTATTATTAAATTCTTTCTAAATTATTAATTCATGTATCTATAATTTGATACAAAACTGTGCCGACGTGAGCGAGGTTTTAGCTCGTTAGACCCCCCAAGCACTGACCACTCGCAAGTCCGCCGGACGGTATGGCGTGCGTGCCCATTGATTTTGTTTTCGTGTGGGAGAAGTCGGATCTTCCCAGTAAGCTCGTGGCATGGGCACGGTAAAACGCCGATAGGTTTAAAATGGTCCACACATTTTTGGTGAGAGAGACGATTTAATGTAACATTACGAATAGCATCGTTTGAAACTTAACCTCATTTGAGTTTCATTACCTTTTGTCCTACACAGGCACTACCAACTGTGTGGAGAGAACAACGCTCGTTACAAAAATAGCCTTCAAAGCGACTTGTCCGTAATCAATAGCCATCGGAAGTGAGTGAGGTGATAGCAGTAATGCGCAGGGAGTAATTGTGTAAGACTGCTTGTCGCATTCCGGGTGAGGCAGTCTCGGAAAATGACCGACCGACCGACCGACCGACCGACCGACCGACCGACCGACCGACCGACACACCGACCGCACATCGATTTTAATCTTCTCCTACACGCATGCAGACCACCTGTCGAGGTAGTAGCTGCCATGCCATGCCGCGCACAGTCGCATGGAACCAAACGTTTGGGACAACACGATTAGGCAATATTACACTCACTGTAAAAAATCTGCTCTGTATCATTCTGAACGTACCATACATTTAGTAAAGGAAATGTATGACAGTGCTGTCCAAATATCTCACATTTAACTCATACTGCAGGAGGCGCGGGCGCCATCACAACCATCGAGGGCAAGTACACTTCCTTTGAAGGGAAAATCACTGGTTAGGGAAGAAATGAACACAACTTTAGTATACAAAAACATACTTCACGAGTGTGCTGGGAAGATAATCGGAAGGAATAGGGGAATATTACAAATCTAGGGGAATATTACAAATCTAGGGGAATATTAAAAATCTAGGGGAATATTAAAAATCTAGGGGAATATTAAAAATCTAGGGGAATATTAAAAATCTAGGGGAATATTAAAGATCATGGGGAATATAAAAAGTCTAGGGGAATATTACAAATCTAGGGGAATATTACAAATCTAGGGGAATATAAAAAATCATGGGGAATATTAAAAATCTAGGGGAATATTAAAAATCTAGGGTAATATTACAAATCTAGAGAAATATTACAAATCTAGGGGAATATTAAAAATCTAGGGGAATATTACAAATCTAGAGGAATATTACAAATCTAGGGGAATATTAAAAATCTAGGGGAATATTACAAATCTAGAGGAATATTACAAATCTAGGGGAATATTAAAAATCATGGGGAATATTACAAATCTAGAGGAATATTAAAAATCTAGGGGAATATTACAAATCTAGAGCAATATTACAAATCTAGAGGAATATTACAAATCTAGGGGAATATTACAAATCTAGGGGAATATTAAAAATCTAGGGGAATATTACAAATCTAGAGGAATATTACAAATCTAGGTGAATATTAAAAATCTAGGGGAATATTAAAAATCTAGGGGAATATTACAAATCTAGAGGAATATTACAAATCTAGGTGAATATTAGAAATCTAGGGGAATATTAAAAATCTAGGGGAATATTAAAAATCTAGGGGAATATTACAAATCTAGGGGAATATTACAACTTTAGGGGAATATTACAAATATATGGGAATATTACAAATCTATGGGAATATTACTCTGTACATCGAAGCATTTAATACAAGAAAGGTCTAGTGGAATATAACTTTCAACGTGTGTTGCATTCTCAGGGTCTAAATATTTAGTAAACAAGTCTATTTCTATATGAACTTTGTTTATGGCTATCATGGCTTGCTGTACTATCATCAGCTGTGATATTCTGTGTCAGTTGATTCCTTGAGATCGAGTTGTACAGAGAAGAGTTTGTTCATTTTCATCTCAAAAGTAAAATTCTATTCATGAGCTCTGTATTAGTGAAAATTACATTAGATTATCCTTACGAGTTCATTAAAACTTCTATTGAAAAATTTCCCCCTGAACAAAACATTTTATGCATGATATAAATGTAAAAAAAGATCATGTAGACAAGTTCAGGTGAGGTTTCTTGGCATTCCAGTTACAGGTAGACAAACTACTAGACCCCAGTTACAGGTAGACAAACTACTAGACCCCAGTTACAGGTAGACAAACTACTAGACCCCAGTTACAGGTAGACAAACTACTAGACCCCAGTTACAGGTAGACAAACTACTAGACCCCAGTTACAGGTAGACAAACTACTAGACCCCAGTTACAGGTAGACAAACTACTAGACCCCAGTTACAGGTAGACAAACTACTAGACCCCAGTTACAGGTAGACAAACTACTAGACCCCAGTTACAGGTAGACAAACTACTAGACCCCAGTTACAGGTAGACAAACTACTAGACCCCAGTTACAGGTAGACAAACTACTAGACCCCAGTTACAGGTAGACAAACTACTAGACCCCAGTTACAGGTAGACATACTACTACACCCCAGTTACAGGTAGACAAACTACTAGACCCAAGTTACAGGTAGACAAACTACTAGACCCCAGTTACAGGTAGACAAACTACTAGACCTCAGTTACAGGTAGACAAACTACTAGACCCAAGTTACAGGTAGACAAACTACTAGACCCCAGTTACAGGTAGACAAACTACTAGACCCAAGTTACAGGTAGACAAACTACTAGACCCCAGTTACAGGTAGACAAACTACTAGACCTCAGTTACAGGTAGACAAACTACTAGACCCCAGTTACAGGTAGACAAACTACTAGACCCCAGTTACAGGTAGACAAACTACTAGACCCAAGTTACAGGTAGACAAACTACTAGACCCCAGTTACAGGTAGACAAACTACTAGACCCAAGTTACAGGTAGACAAACTACTAGACCTCAGTTACAGGTAGACAAACTACTAGACCCCAGTTACAGGTAGACAAACTACTAGACCCCAGTTACAGGTAGACAAACTACTAGACCCCAGTTACAGGTAGACAAACTACTAGACCTCAGTTACAGATAGACAAACTACTAGACCCCAGTTACAGGTAGACAAACTACTAGACCCCAGTTACAGGTAGACAAACTACTAGACCCCAGTTACAGGTAGACAAACTACTAGACCCCAGTTACAGGTAGACAAACTACTAGACCTCAGTTACAGGTAGACAAACTACTAGACCCCAGTTACAGGTAGACAAACTACTAGACCTCAGTTACAGGTAGACAAACTACTAGACCCCAGTTACAGGTAGACAAACTACTAGACCTCAGTTACAGGTAGACAAACTACTAGACCCCAGTTACAGGTAGACAAACTACTAGACCTCAGTTACGGGTAGACAAACTACTAGACCCCAGTTACAACAGTTATAACTAATTATAGTTTTTGGTTTGTGCAAAAACCCATACGGTGACCGTCTATCGGTAACCGAGAATAGTTTTCTTATGCCCTTTAAGATCTGTTCAGTTTGGTTTATATATATATATATATATATATATATATATATATATATATATATATATATATATATATATATATATATATATATATTTACATATTTACAATTACATACACGCATACATACACGCGCACACACACACACACACACACACACACACAACCTTCACTGGGCACACCAGAAATATACGTCCCAGCGCACTGCACTATCTACACTTCATATATACACTTTCCCGCAGTTTTCCTGCGCGGGCAGGGGACAGCTCCTGAATATTTCCGAGGCGAGGGCCTCTGCCGGAACATGTGTGTTGCTTAGGAACGAGGTTGCGTGGACGCGCATTTGTCGGCGACTCGTGCCGCATTTTTATTCTAGTATGTTTGCGGTGCTTCGGCTCGCCTTTGCCGTTTTGGCGATCACGTCATTCTCGTGGTTTCTAATGCGCGTCCATGCCGCCATTGCTCTTTTGTCTATCGCCTCCGGGATGAACGGGATCCGGGTTTCAAGGTGAAGAGTGTGGTTAGTGGTGAGGAGTGGAGCAGAGAGGATTTTTCTGAGGGAGAGGTTTTGGAGTTGTTTCAGGGCAGTTTTCGAGGCATTAGCCCAGGCCACACATGCATACAGGGCCACCGAGAGAATAAATGACCTATATAGTATCAGTTTTGACTTCAGTCGCAACTGTTTACTACGAAAGATGGGAGCGCACAACTTTAGCCGCTGTCTGCCTTTGTTGGCGCTATTTTTTATGTGGGTGGACCAACACATTGTGCGGTCCAAGGTGACACCTAAGTATTTAACCTGCTGACGGCAGTGCAATATTTGACCACCGACCGTTAGGTCCATTGCCAAAGTGTGACGCCGCTTAGAGAAATGAATCAGCTGGCATTTGTCGGGGTTAATTTTGATTTTCCAGTCATGTTGCCATGAGAGGAAGTTGTTAACATAACGTTGCATTTCTGCAAGGCCGAAACGTGGATTTCTATGGTGGTTGTATATTGCAGTGTCGTCAGCGCACATGGCGACCTTACATCTGGCGTCCACTGGGAAGTCATTAGTGAATAATATGTACAGAAAAGGGGACATGATTGCCCCTTGTGGGACGCCAGCCCGCATCACTCGCTCCCGTGAGGAGGAGCGGCCCACTTGGACGTAAAACTGCCATTTTTCTAGAAAATTGTGCAGCAAGTATAGATAATTTTGAAGAGCCGGGAAATTGTGGTGCAGTTTGTAAATAAGGCCATTGTGCCAGCACCGGTCGAATGCGGCTTCTACGTCCAGAAATAGCGCCAACGTTGAAGCCCCATTGTTAAATTGCTCTGTTACGTCATCAGTTAGTCTGAGGAGCTGTAATTCTGTGGAATGTCCTTTTCTAAAGCCAAACTGTGAATTTGAGAGTTCATGTGTTGCCGAGACTTGTTTTTGAAGTCGAGAAAGGATACATTTTTCGAGCAATTTACCAATAGTAGACAAAAGACTAATGGGGCGGTAGTTTTGCGGTTGTCTGGTGCTTTTCCCTTGCTTTGGGAGCATGATAACCTTAGCTCGTTTCCAAGTAGAGGGGAAATAGCCTTGCTGCAAACAGGCGTTAAATATCTTTGTTAGTTGCACCAGAACTTTTCTCGGGAGATGCTTAAGTTCCTCATTAGTCACTTTGTCTGGACCGGCAGCTTTCCCATTAGGCAATTTCCTAATGAGCTTGTAAATTTCCTGCGGTGTTATGGTGGGTAGTTGTTGCTCTTGCTTCTGCGCCACCCAGGTTTGTACCCATGTCTGGACCTCCCGTTCTATTTCACAGTTGGTCACTGGGTTTTCGGTGAATCTGTCTTGGAGACAGTCAGCGAAGACCTCGGCTTTCTCCTCTGCGGAGAAGTGCAAGCCGCTTTGAGTGTGCAGCGCCTCAGTTGCGGAGTTGACGCTCGTGGAAACTTTGAAAGCCTTGAGTAATTTCCACAAAGAAGAGTCCGAATGTGTGCTACTCAGCATTTTGTTTTCCCATTGTTCAGTTGCACAGGAAGATGGTCGGAGTCCAGGCTGTGATAAACAGTAAAGTTATTTAACAGTGTCGCATTTTTTGTTAGTACGATGTCCAAAATCTCAGCGTCAAAGTGCCCTGATCGATGCCAAAAAGTGGGTTCTTGGGGAAGATGTACCTCAATTCCTGATATAAATTCAACCAGGAGATTTCGCTCCACATTCCAGGGGTCTATGTTTTTATAATTTGACTGAATCATCCATAACAGAGACTGCTGTAAAGGTTTGCTAGATAGCCTAAATGAGACCAAAGAAGAGTTAAGTCTGGATTTGCTTTCTACGGGTCACACATTTCTTTAAACAATTCTTGATGAACCACGGCGTTAAAAATTCCGAAAGGTGTTCTAATTTGAGCAGATATATCGTATACTTGGTAGTAAAGCAGCGCTGCCATCTACCGAAGCGAAACTTAACTACATGTAAGAGGATGCTAAGTGAGTGAATCTTTGGAGCTAACGTGGTTTCTACGAGAGTATGCAAACGGAAGTTAGAATCCCTACTACAGTCGGGTAGGCTTTACAGCTAGAGTCTATTATCTGAAGAAGACAATCAAGGAGTAGTTGGAAGACTGAAGCCTCCGTTGGCGATCCATCTAGGAGAAGGAGAATTATTCGAGGTAGTAACCCGATATACAAGGTTAAGAATACTGAAACGGCGAGGCTTCCAGGATCTGGAGCAACGTGGCTCCATTGTGGAAGCATTGGGGGGGGGGGGGGGGGGGGGGGGGTTCCGTAGGGTGAGCAGATCCGTACGTGGTTCCTAACAATTTCAACATGACACCATCCTGATCCTTGGCCACCTAACACCTGCTGGTCAGGAGGCGGGGAAGACTCACAAGTCCCAAATTCCCTTCCTGCCTGCCGCAACACACCAACCAACGTTGGATAGTCCTGAAACAACTGAGATGAAACAAAATAATGATGACAGGGAAATCCTGGTAGAAGGTAACCACAGTCTACCTGGGGAAACAGCAAGCAGTGGCCAGAGTAACCCGACGGAAATCGAACCTAGGAGCTTCTGGAAGCAAGGCTTACAAATTACCGTAGAGCCATCTTCCATATGATTAAGTGTTCCTGCGGCTGCGCTGGTAACTCGACTATGCATCTTTTTAGCGCACAGACGGATTAATTCTGTATTTTTGGGATATTAATATTTAATATTTTGATGTACGTTTCCATTAGCGGCTCTTTTTCCAAGTATCTCTGTTTCTGCGGCAGTACTTATGTTGCTCGTGTACAATTTTAATCTCTGTTCAGTAACAGCTGACGGCGGTTCTAGGTACTCTCATGATGTATGCTAAATAAAAGATAATGAAATAAAATTAGACAACATCATTTCCTTTGTTGCTATTTTAAATTTACATACACTGCAAAATTACAGTGAATGAGGAGATTCCATTTCTGTTTTGCAGTCTCAACCTCCCCTTTCCTCTCTGCAATTTGCACGTCATGTGTTGTTTGAAAACCAGTAATAAAATTACTTTTGATGCATGTTATTAAAAATCTGTTATGTTATACACGCATTAACTTTCTCCACAGTGGAAATAATGAGCAAGCTATTGTTATGAATATAATTTTTATTTTTAGACAAATAAACTGCTCCATGCCACCGCTTTTCAGATGTCTTCTAGCGCCTCCTTTTATCATCTGTCACAATATTCATAAAAAAGTGTTGGATGATGGTTTTCTGAACTTCGTGGTCCTCGATCAATAAGCGTGGGGCCCAGCGGGCACAAGGTTTTCGATAACCGATGTTCTCAGTCATTTCCTGGAGTGCAGAACGCCCTCTTGCAAGTCTGACGCGATTTCATTCACAGTGACACACTTGTGTTCTCTAAGGAGTTCGTCAACTGTTTCGTTTTTGCACTCCGAGGGCGAACGCTACAAGAATTATCTTATGTACTTGTATTCCCCTTTTTTCCAACACTGCTGCCACAATGCACATGTGTATACTGAAGTCTTGAGGTGGATTTCATCAACAGATATTCCCTGTTTAACAAGAACTTTAATAACAGCACTGTCACAACATCCACGTGGACAATTCTGCAAACATTGCCTGTGATCACTTGATAGCGAATGATGTCTTTGGTTATTTAAAAGGTAAAAGGAACCCCATGAGGAGATGGAAGGAACAACCAGGGGTCAATGCGCCGAGTCCATAAACTGAAGAACATGGATATAATGAACAAAAAGCTCAACTCTGGTTTAAAGCACACGAATGTGTGTTTGTAGGACAGCAGGCCTTGATTCGTGCGGGGTTATCACCCCATCGCAAGAGGGCTGCCTGTATGGCTATATAAAGCAGTAGTAGAGTCTAAAATAGCTGCACCTCCCCTCCCCCGCCTTTGCACGACACGTACGTATGGCCAGGAATTTAGAACGGCGACTGACCTCACCGTCTTAAGTGACGTCACCACTAAGTACAATGTCTCAGAGTAGAACGATCCTGTTGTAAACATTCGGGAGAGGAGAAAGAGAGACAGAGATACTGTAACGGAACGCTCTTGGACCGCTCGTTGGTAGAGGGGATTCACGAGTTGTCTTTTTTATCGTATAGTAACTGCCGCATTTCCCTTACACCTACAAGAAAATTATCTGTTAAAGCTAAAATAATAATAATAACAATAATAATAGTAATAATAATTGTCTTTACTATACAAATAAATAAAGGTCTTCGTTTTCATTTTCAAAAAAATACATTTTTTTCTAGATTACTGGGGAGAAGTAATACTAATAATCTCTTTGTCATAAATGACAGCTGAATTTGCCAGTGCTTATACCTGGCCCGTGAATCTGTCGCCTACCATACCCTTCCTACCATCGCAACTTGAACAAGTTGAGAACATCGACGCGACGTTGTCACATTTCTCTTAGAAATTAAGCTTTGCATTACATTTTAATATTCAACTGTGACTAAATTTATTCAAATTAAGATAAAAAAGTATTGCAGTATTGTTTACCTAATATGTGTGCGACAGTTAATGAAATGATAAACCATTTATATCTATTCGTCGAGGTTCCAAATATTTGACACTTCTTTTTAGTGAAACTGTTCTTTATTGACAATCATATTATTTGAAATATTTGTTACACTCATCATGTGGAATCGCTGGTTCTCGTATGGCCGAAGCGGTACCTTCCAGCCAGGATTATATGTTTATATTTATAATATGAATGTTATATTTGCGTATAAGGGTATATCACAGAAACACACACACACAGCTGTCCTGCACTCTGACACACTGAACGATAACGTAATACAGAGCTTTCTAGAACTTCTACAAACACGCCGGCCGCCGAATGCCTCTCGAAGGTTCATTTGTTAAGCACCGCGCTCATTGTTGTTACGCATACACAAACAGTCGCGCGAGGCAGCCTTCGCCGGTGTGAACTCGATTAGTTCAAACGTCCTTTGTTTCCCTAACTTAGCGCCGTTGTATCTGTTTACTTCGCAAAACTATGAAGGAGATACAGAAAAGTATGATATTTCTTCATTCGGAGTTCATTGTTTGTACAACGGAGAAAATTCAGAAAATACATTCTTCTATAGTGAAACCTGACGCATTGCATTGTTATTTAAACATCGAGGTATGAGTTCCTTTGTACCTATACACGAGTATGAAATAACAACCCTTTAAAGTGTGAATAGTTAGCCGAAGTGCTACGTCACACATTATTGAGGCCTGAACCGCTACAGATGCCTTCCCTTCCATCTGGTTTACTTACTTGCCTTAGGGAGGGGGGGGGGGCAGGTGAGCAAACATTGGTCAGTTTAGCGTTACTAAGCCGCTTTATTGGCTCCCTGACTAACTTCTAGTTAAATTGTCCTCTTTAACCCTGCTCATGACCGAAGGGTATAGCTCGGCCAGCAGATTCCACGCCTGCATTCCAGAGGTCCGGATTCGATAACCGTCGACCGGTTTCTCCCACTTGTCGCTGGGGTGGCTTCTATAACCCTTGGACTCCTTTCCTTCCCTTCTTCATTTCGTTCCTTTGTCATCTGGATCGGCGTGGTGATTCGAGCATATGCGGGCAGATGGTGCAGATGCTTGCGCTCACTCGGTTCCCAACCTCTGCTGGCCTGTATGTTTCCCTTCACCTCATCTCTTCCCCTGTAGGGTGTTTACCCCCTTGATGAACTCAAGTCACTGTTATTTGTGTGAGTTTTGGAGAACCTATACTTTTGACAAATGGAACATCGTTATTCATTTGTATATGTTAAACATACAAAGAGAACGGAATTTGAAAGCTTTAAAATATTTGAGTATCGCACAAAGCCTGCTGTATTCTAATATTCCCCTTGTACCTACAAGGAAATAAGCAATAAGATAATTTGTACAAATGTTTATCTGAACTAACACGAAGAAGATATAGGAATAAGAGTTTCTAAGAATGTTTAGTACAAGAGTAGAGAAAGTCATGTGAGTGCGACACATCAGATTTTAATCTTTATTTTCTTCTGACTGAATACACAAGAACACAGTTCTCTTTTACTGAGGTTAACACAGTCTACAGTCCTTCGTGATATTACAACTGACAACTGTTGTCTTTTCGTAACCTTTACACACACTTTTTTGTCTGTCAGTTCTTCTCTGTCTTGCGTCTCGCAAGCTTTTATACCGGCGATGATGTCAGATTTATCTGGAACTTCGCTTGCAGCACGGAGATTCACGAACAATCTAGAAAGCCCCTTTTTGTTCTGCCGCTCTGATTGTTGGCACATGTTTCCTCCCCGTGAGTGTTGGGGGAGGGAAGGTAGCTTGCCCTTGATCTCAGGCCTGGTACTGTATGCCTCTCAGGAGTTTAGCTATGACCTTATGGTTGTTTTTTATTCCTCTAGCTCTGAGGTTTTACTCCCTGCTTCAAAAGTTACTTCCCGTTCCTTTCCCGACATAATAAATATTACGCGAAAGTGCGTTAGTAATACAATACATTACCCCATTAAAAAAGGAATTATGATTATACTTTCAATAATATTAGTAATTAATTATGTTCATTGGAGACTCAAAAACCACATGATATAACAACACTGGCACTACTTATAGCCAAACTGCCTTGTAGACAGTAATTTTGAAGTGCTGTTGTTACTCTGTTTAGACCGCACCAAAAAGCTTCCCACTCCACTGCAGGATTAAGGACAAAAGCGTTCTCCTGCGGTGTGAGGTAGCTTGGCCTTGACCGTCCTTTGATGTGCGCCGCGCGCTTAGCGGCACAATAGTAATAAGGATGAGTACCGACTACGCGCGAAAGGGTCAAATTTTTCCTAACTGCGCGCGAGGTACTAAATTGTAAACAAGCCTATTGCGCGCGAGCGTGTCAAGGGTAAACAGGCTAGCGCGCGCGCAATACGTCAAATACTTTCGAGTCTTTGTCATGTAACTGAAGTGAAGCACCACTAATGTTAGTCATTTGTTGGGAAGGAAAATGCAGGAATGGCCGCCGCGCGCAGTCGGGGCCGTCAGAGGAATACACACATCAGATGTAAGCTAGTTGGGCATCTTGGGCACTGGAGTAGCGACAACGAAATGTAATCATTTCTTGAAAAATGGCGTGTTGAAGTGGTTTGGGTTTGAGAGGTTATGTTTCACAACAGTAGTTTGTATCTAGTGCCACTTTTGTTGGTGGAAACGCATGTGAGAGTGATAGTTCGTTACACAGAGAGGTCGAGAATTCCACTCACTTTCGCTTTTTAAGATCAAAAAGATGATAGAAGTGTCATCATAGATTCGTCATTCACCCAAGAGCTTTAGAACGCGTGCTTCACACAGTAATGCTCAGAACAAACTCATTTCAACCCTTCGTATTCTCAATTATTTATCATCACCACCCCCACCAGCACCACCCCTGTCACACTCACACACAGGTTGAATGAGTAACCGTCAAAAGGGCACTTAAAACATTAATGCAAGTCAAGGGCTGACCTCGTGTCAGTATAAACGTGCATTCACCTCACAGGACCTCATCACATTCAACAAATATTTGACGTCCTACTGTTTACCTAGTACGCGCTCCAGCCAGCCAGTCAGCAAGCCAACTATTCAAATTAATCAGTTTTTGTCATTCTTGGTGGCACATTTGTGGTTTGCTTCCCTATTTGCAAGAAGAATAACCTCTAATACAGCTCATCTAATGAACTTTATTGTATGTCCAACAGATTGTCTATTGTAACACAAATTACAGTTTCATTATATAATAAATTATCAATTTATGCAACTCTTTTTCCTCAGTGTTTATTTTACGTCTATTTTAACTGCGCGGTAATGTCGCGACGGGTGTGTTAGGAGATGCCTCGTGGTTCAGCGTGTGGCGGACACTTGCACTCATCCCTGTACTCTCCATCATCAGTCCACAGAGACCTTCGTACCAGACATACTTCTACATGTACCTCACAGATGGCATTAGGGTGCCATTGAGTCTATCTGCTTCCGTTATACGTGAGTAGATGGCAACACATTCGCCATTACTACTTTTGCTTTCTCTACTACGTTTACTAAAGCAGAGGAAGTATTGTATTCCACTCAAAAATTCGATGTCGAGATTTCACCGGAAACATATGTTTTGAGACCCCTGAATCCAAAAAAGACATCTTTAGAAAAAGATTTGCGCGCGCGCTCGCGCGCGTGTGTGTGTGTGTGTGTGTGTGTGTGTGTGTGTGTGTGTGTGTGTGTGAACAGCATAACTCGTAAAGAAAAAGTATGTTAAGAACCAAAAATGGTATTTAAGTTTGATATATTTTAAGGATACGACATTTTATCAATGGCGATTAAAATTAGGTAATTCTTTTGGGTAATATAAAGTCATATTTGAGTTTTTTAAACCTTTTTAGTCATTTTCTTGTCCTTTTTCATATTATTGTCATATTTCCTTTCAAATTTTCGCACTTTCGTTGTTTTTATACGTCTATTCCAGTTTTGTACAATCATGTGCTTGCAGTTGTAGCAAAAGCGTGCTAATTCTTGTATGTAATACTAGATCTTTTTCCCGTTACAAATTATTCTTTCTGAGCGCCCTTCAAAATGTGACATTTATTTCATTGTGTAGCTGAGGGTAGCTCTGGATTGAGCAATTAAATAAATTCAAAATACAACAAAAATTAATATTTATTATTTAGTGTGCTAGATTTTTTTAAAGTAGATTTTCAATGGAATGTTAATTTAAACATTACATTTTTGAAGATTTCTTAAATGCACCCAAAATATTTAGGGTCATATTTGTCGTCACATTTTATAATTTTAACAGTTTCTAACAGTTTTAGGTTATGTACATCCGGACCCTGTTGGTTAGAGAAAATGCCCCACACTCCAGCAAGGAGTTGAATCCGGGACCCCTCATACGCGAGGCAGGTCAACAACGTTGCGTTGAAGTTGGTCAGGGACTTGACCTGGTTTCCGAATGTAAACAGGTCGACCACTTTCTCTTTCGCCTATGTTTTGGCAGGTAACGGTTGTGATTGGCCTATGCTCGAACAGTAAACATAGGAGACGTATGGTAGCAGTAGTGTTTGTTTATGTACTGAACCAGTGAAAGTGACACATACAATGAGTAGCGTTTCCTTGCATCATTCGTATTAAGTTCACTCATTTCAGGACCCAGACGTGTTATAAGTTCAAGAGTCTGTAGTGAACTCGCAGAGCATATATTTAAGAAGTGAAGCATGAGTGTGACACGTTTTGTTGTCCCTAGAGCGGTATAGAGACCGAGCGCCAGTAATGCGTGGTCATGACTCGTATTGATCACTTTCACTTAGCAACAAACGATAGACAGATAGATAGCGTTTCCTTTCTTTCAATGTCACGACAATAGCAATACACAACGGAAGTAAACGATGCAACTTCATATATTGAATATTACGATATTAGTGAAGTATTACAGGACACCTAGAAGAAACCTTGTACCCCATAGCATGTTTATATTACAAATAGGATCGTAAACACAAGCCTGGTGTTTTATTTGCCTTCATTTTGTGAAGGAACTAACGCGGTACCACCACTTGATAGTGTTAATGTATTGCATCCAAAAATTCGATGTCGAGATTTCACCGGAAATATATATTTTGAGATCCCCTGAATCCCAAACAAATAGTGTGTGTGTGTCTGTTAGTCTGTGGACAACACAACTTAAAAACGAAAAGTTGGTTAAAAACCAAAGTTGGTATTTAAGTTTAATGTCTTTCAAGGATGCGACACGAATATTTTGAAGAAAATAGCCCCACCCTAAACTACCCTTTACATGGAACATTTTTCGAAAATTTTGATTTTCTTGAAAACGACTCTAAAGATTTTGATTAAAATGTCATATGTTTGAGATATTTATATGACAAATGAAATGTATATCTTGAATTTTCTGGCTATAGCCCCTGTAGTCGTATTTACTCTGGACGACTTTTGCATAACTGGTAAACCGTTAGAGACAGACCAAATCATACTATACAAAAAATGTAGATCTTGCTAAAATACACAATTTATGTTCAAATAAATTTTTTGTAAGGTGAACCATTTCGGAGATATTCCTTGTTATGTGTATGAGTTTTGGAGAGCTTATACTTCTATCAAATGAAACATCGTTCTTCATTTTTTTATATGTTAAGGGACACTGGGAGTGAAATTTTGGTCAAAATTGTCAAAAAGTCGAAAATTGTTTTTTTATCTTAAAATGTTCCTGGAACACCTGT
The DNA here is from genome assembly GCA_030765045.1 of Tenodera sinensis. Classification (NCBI taxonomy): domain Eukaryota; kingdom Metazoa; phylum Arthropoda; class Insecta; order Mantodea; family Mantidae; genus Tenodera; species Tenodera sinensis. Next base: position 6,947,043 of record CM060969.1, read on the forward strand.
GCATTTGGATCAGCTAACATTTTTCATATCCCCCACTCCACGTGGTCATTACGGCCCAGTGCTCTTCCCTTAACGTACACAGGATGCTCCTATATAAAAGCATGTTTTTCTCAAAACTACATTTCTGCACATTCCAAAGAAGGTCGCGCCTGAGTTTTACTTCAAATTCAATGAAAATTTCCAAAAGTATTCATAAATAGCAGCTAAACAAGACTATGATTCAATATTGATGTTATCTTTAACATAAATTCCAAAAAACATTCCTTCTGTATGAAAAAATCAATAATTTTTAAGATTAAATTTCCTTTGTTATTAAAAAAATATGTACAGCATAACCAGCAAACGTATTTGAAATATCTCTTCATACAATTGTTACCCATGTTTTACAGTATCAGTTCTGCCAATATAAATGAATTTTGAAAAGTCAATAGACGCGAGCTCTATTTTGAAAATGAGCCTATTAAATTCATAAAATAATTTATATAGCCTAAACGAATTATCTAATTTTAATGAAATTTGGTGTACCGCCTATTGTCATATAAATACAAACACAGTAAAATTTTCAGAAAAATCTATCAAAAAATGTGGAACTTTCAAATTTCACTCCCAGTGTCCCTTAAGCGTGCAAAGAGAACGGAATCTCAAAGCTTTAAGATATTTTACTATGGCACAAAGCCTAGTGTATTCTAATATTCCCCTTGTACCTACAAGGAAATAAGCAATAAGATAATTTGTACAGATGTTTATCTCAACTAACACGAAGAAGATATAGGAATAAGAGTTTGTAAGAATGGTTAGTACAAGAGTAGAGAAAGTCATGTGAGTGCAACACATCAGATTTTTAATTATTATGTTCACAGATATACGGACACACACATGCGCAAAGGCGAATCTCTTTCTAAAAGAGCTACAGGTATTGCACGTATATATTTTTTCGTTTTCTATTACTTTTACGTTTCTTTAACTACGTACGTTGTCAAATTGTGGACAGCTAATCCTCAAGATGTGATCTCTGGCAATACCATGTTGCTTCGTCACTAGGGCAATTGTGCCTTCACGTTTGTGACGACAGATGGCACTAAGGTAAATAATTGTCACAGTATTCACTATTGTCACCTATTTTTCATTGATACTATTGTTTTAGTCTTAAGATGGAGCTTTGGATCGTGCAAAAACCCCAGTTGGATTTGTCGGTCCACGGGATTTTAACCCAAGACCTCCAGAATGCGGGCCACAGACGTTAACGCCTGAGACATACCGCTTGGTATGTCTCTACTACGCTACTACTACTACTGCTACTTGGAATAAACTTGAAGAGTGATGCGGGCTGGCGTCCCACAAGGGGCAATCATGTCACCCTTTCTGTATATATTATTTACTAATGATTTCCCAGTGGACGCCAGATGTAAGGTCGCCATGTATGCTGACGACACTGCAATATACAACCACCATAGAAATCCACGTTTCGGCCTTGCAGAAATGCAACGTTATGTCAACAACTTCCTCTCATGGCAACATGACTGGAAAATCAAAATTAACCCCGACAAATGCCAGCTGATCCATTTTTCTAAGCGGCATCACACTTTGGCAATGGACCTAACGGTCGGTGGTCAGGTATTGCACTGTCGTCGGCAAGTTAAATATTTAGGGGTGACCTTGGACCGCACAATGTGCTGGTCCACCCACATAAAAAATAGCGCCAACAAAGGCAGACAGCGACTAAAGTTGTGCGCCCCCATCTTCCGCAGCAAACAGCTGCAATTGAAGTCCAAACTCGTCCTGTACAGGGCTTTTATCTTGTCTGTGGTTCTATACGCGTGTGTGGCCTGGGCAAACGCCTCAAAAACCGCCCTGAAGACCATCCAGACTCTCCAAAACCTCTCCCTCCGAAAAATCCTCTCTGCTCCCATCCTAACCACTAATCAAACCCTTCACCAAGAAACCCAAATCCCATCCATTCCCGAGGCAATTACAAAAAGAGCCACTGCCGCGTGGGCGCGCATCAGAAACCACGACAATTATGTCATTGCCAATATCGGCAAAGGTGAGCCGAAGCATCGGAAGCATGCGCGAATTAAAATGTTTTAAACGTCAACTCGGCTCACCGACTGATGCGCGTCCACGCAAATACGGCCCTAGGCCGCACACACGCTACCTTAGAGGCCTGCACCCCAGGGAACAGGTCAGGAGCTGCATCCTGCCCCGCACAGGAAAACTGCGGACTGTACAAAGTGTATATATCGTGTGTACATAGTTGTGTATATAGTGCTTAGTTATCTGCTGGGACGCATAGTCACGTGTGCCCAGCAAATATGTGCGAACGGGACGCTCACGTGAAGTGCCCACTGTGCGTGTGTGTGTGTATGTGTGTGTGTGCGTGTATGAGGGCATATCTTGTGATATGCCAGAGTGAATGCGGGAGTGCATGTGTGTAAATATATGTGTACAAAACCAACAGAAAAAAAGACAAAGAAAAAGAAACATACAAAAACAACCAAGAACTATACAAATGGGAACTGTTCTCGGTGATCCAAAGAGGGTCACTGTATGGGTTACCTAAGAACCCGCTGTACATATTTTAATATAAGTATAAATAATTGTAATAAACATGCTAATGTAAGTCTGTAAGCTGGGCCCAAATGTACCAGCACCAGACAAAAATTATAATAAAAATAATCTTGAAACTTGAAGTCGTTCAGTTGGAAGATCATACATGTTGAATTCTGTGGAGACTCCTTGGTAATCCACTTGCTAGGATGGCCATCTGTTGTGGATTTCATAATCATCAAACATTTCCGCTACAATCTATCACTCGTATCGGTCAATGAACTTTCTTCAGAGAATAGCCCCGTGTTGGGCACCATTAACACTGTCATGAGCGCTCTGAAGTAAAAGTAGATGAAAAGGGACCGACAGAAATGGAGCGATATGAATTATTTTAAAAAGTCACGAGCATTTCTTTAAGTAAGCCACGTAAAACTATGGAACCGTGACTTTGAAACTGAACGTGACTGTACTGGTGGCAGTGCATGGTTCATTGGACATGTAAGAAAATGCAATTAATCTCGATCGAGTCGGTATTTATAGCAGGAGACGTGGGTTCAAGCTCGTTCAGGCAGATAATGGCATCACGGCTCCAGCGTGGCGGCTGTAACCGCCAACCATACATTTACCTACTTTGCACATATTTTAAACCTTCATATTTTTGAGCAATCGATTTTAAGAAAATTACACGTCATTCATCATGTTTATTTATAATCAATGATACGGTCATAATTCCTTCCGTTACAGTGATTCTTTATGCCAGACTTCGCTCGCCTCATATTCCCCTATTTGAGGGTGTAGTAAAATGCAGGCCTTCCCCTCCTTTCCTTCTCTTTACGCCCGCTTTTACTACTACGGCACCGCAGGCGGTGACACTGATGATACATGAAGATGGAGCACCGGTGGAATGAGATGGCGGGGGAAACCGGAGAACCCGGAGAAAACCCGCCCTGACGCCTCTTCGTCCACCACGAATACCACATGCGGGTCCCTGGGATCGAACCCGGGCCGCCTAGTTGGTAGGCGAGCGCGCTAACCGCTCGGCCACGGCGCCGCCTTTACCCCTAAGTATTTTGAGTAATAAAACCATATTACTAGCATTTTTAGGTTTTCTTACGGGCACATCGTTGTGGCGGCGATGACGTCATTCTCCAGAAAGAGGCTAATTTCGCACGATTTACGCCGTCATAGGAAGCCCTTTTAATGCTGGGATTGCATAAATGTATACCTACTTTAATCGTATTCTTTCGTTATGTAACAATACAGTGGTAGGAAACCCATTGCACGTGGGTGAGATGGTTAGACGGGGCTGTGTTGTGGTATATCACGAAATAGCAGTCTCAAAACACGGAACAGCGTACAGTTGGCACACATGTGAGTCACGAAAACATCAAGATTACCTATAAGGCGCTGGTAGGTGAAGATACGTATGTTTATGGTTCTGAGGGCTTGACCAGAATTTCGAATCAGAGGTCTGTCAGACCCTAAACAGGACAGAGGTATCGAGAGAGAGAAAATGGGGTTGGGGAGTACGAATGCTCAGTTTAAAAACATGAACCAATTCAATACAATACAGCTCGTCAAGAAATTCTACGTTATGATTTCATCGGGGTGTCTATCTCAAACACGAAAAGTAGGTTAAAAAGCAAATTTGATATTGAAGTCTAATGTCTTTCAAGAATGTAAGACGAAGATTTTGAAGAAAATAGTCCCACCCTAAACTACCCTTTAAGTGGAAACTTTTTTCGAAAATTTTGATTTTTTTGAAAATAGCTCTAACGATTTTGACTAAAATGCCATATATTTAAGATATTTTGATGACAAATGAAGTGTATATTTTGAATTTTCAACCTATAGCCTATGTAGTCGTATTTACTCTGAACTAGTTTTGCATAACTAGCAAACCGTTAGAGATAGACAAAATCTTACTGTACAAAATATGTAGATCTTGCTAAAATACACAATTTATGTCTCAATAAATTTTATTGTAGAGTGAACCATTTCGGAGATATTCCTTGTTACGTGTGTGAGTTTCGGAAAACTTAAAACTTTCGTGAAATGGAACATCGTTGTTTATTTTTTATGTTACGTGTGCAAAGAGAACGGAATCTCAAAGCTTTAAAAGATTTAACTGTTGCACAAAGCCTACTGTATTCTAATATTCCCCTTGTACCTACAAGGAAATAAGCAATAAGATAATTTGTACAAATGTTTATCTCAACTAACACGAAGAAGATATAGGAATAAGAATGGTTAGTACAAGAGTAGAGAAAGTCATGTGAGTGTAATATATCAGATTTTTTTAGATTCCTTTTGGTCCATGGGGCCTCAAAATTTACCTTTCCGATGAAATTTGAGTGGGAGAGAATAGAAAGTAAAAATGAGAACAAATAAACGTAGATTATTCAGAGAACAGCAAGTGCTCCCCAGGGAGCAATCATTTCACCACGACCGGAAAACAAACGCAAATCGTATCCCTCGTTCGTGATAAAAGGATTATGAAATTGTGTAAACAAAGCGTGGGGTGTTTTAATTTTGTGATTGGGTTTATACAAAGTTTCCCCCCCTCGTGATGGGGTTTCTCCTCCTCACCGACCGACCGGCCGCCGGGCAGCTTGAAGAGCCTCGCCGGGAACTCTGGAGTGATAAATCCACAATGAAAGCAATAAAGCTACTGAAGGTCATTTGCATTTCAAAGTGTGTTCCTCGGTAGGGTCCGCGGAGAAGGCAAATGACCCACTCTTCAAGGTCCCAACTGAATATGCAGCAGCATTTGCGTGCGAATTTAACATCAACGTTCACAACTAAAACTGATATTTGGAGTATTAAAATACGACTCATTTGTATGTTATAAACATGCAAACAAAGAAAGCATTATTGACTGACTCAATGTGGGGATTTCATCTTTATACACGCATTTGTAAAAGGAATATCCTTATAGGTTAAAACGAACCAAGCTATGGAAGGCATTCGTTTCTTCGCCGTTCAATCCCACGAGCCTACCCCCTTTTGACTTATGCTATAAACATCTGCAAGACAAAGAAATAAAAAGCGAATAACATATTACGACTGGAGAAAAATATATGTATTAGCAAACTCAATCAAATAATAAAGAATATCTCGGAAATGGTTCACTCAAAATAAAAACGAAGTATTTAACATAAATTGTGTGCTTTAGCGAGAATCGATTTTTACTTACTCTAGGTACTATGTTCTGAGGCCCCCTGAATCCAAAAAACAGGCCTTTTTAGAAGAAGATCCAGTGTGTGTCAGTCTGTGGACAGATAACTCAAAAACAAAAAGTCGGTTAAAAACCAAAGTTGGTATTTACGTTTAATGTCTTTCAACGATGCAACACGAAGATTTTGAAGAAAATAGCCCCACCCTAAACTACCCTTTAGATGGAAAATTTTAATTTTCTTGAAAATGGCTCTAATGATTTTGATTAAAATGTCGTATGTTTTAGATATTTTTATGACAAATGAAATGTATATCTTGAATTTTCTGGCTATAGCCCCTGTAGTCGTATTTACTCTGGACGACTTTTGCATAACTGGTAAACCATTAGAGATAGACGAAATCTTACTATACAAAAAACGTAGATCTTGCTAAAACACACAATTTATGTCTGAATACATTTTCTTGTAGGGTAAACCATTTCGGAGATATTCCTTGTTATGGTGCGAGTTTCAGAAAACTTAGAACTTTGGTGAAATGGAACATCGTTGTTCATTTGTTTATACGATTTGACTATCGCACAAAGCCTACTGTATTCTAATATTCCCCTTGTACCTATCGTCTATCAATGGAATGAAATTGGCAACAAAATAAAAGGTGTTGTTCTGAGTAACGCTGGAAGAGCGATTCATTCATAATTCATAACAAGAGAGTGACCTGAAGGAACAGAATCGCAGTTCGATCCTCGAGTGTGTGACGTCAGCCCGCCCACGTCCCGTCCTGAACGTCTACGTCAGTGGTCTTCCAGGAAGAACAACAGTCGGCAAGATAACTGTCGGGCGTTCAACAGATACCAGCCAGCCGGCCGGCCATTTCATTGAACACTCACCTCTACTTCTGGTGGCAAAAATTAAATTCTTTCTGCATAATGTGGAGGAAGGGTTAGTTTAATCTTTTTGAGAGGGAATAACTATTGTAATGACTCAATACTGCGGCAGGGAATGAACAAAGACGATATTAAACAAGAATACTTCAGTAAAATTTATTGACCATTAAAGTAGTAATAAACTTTGAAAGAAATATATATTTTCTCCTCCCATGTGAAATAAGACTGGCAACTAGTGTAATGTAATAGAGTTATATATTCATGCAACATTCCCAGAGACTACTTGGAGTAAATGGAGAACCTCTTCAGTCCATTGCCAACTTCGTAGCTCCAAATTTTCGGACGAAGGGAAAACTAAAATATCTGATGTGTTACACTCACATGACTTTCTCTACTCTTGTACTAACCATTCTTACAAACTCTTATTCCTATATCTTCTTCGTGTTAGTTGAGATAAACATTTGTACAAATTATCTTATTGCTTATTTCCTTGTAGGTACAAGGGCAATATTAGAATACAGTAGACTTTGTGCGATAGTCAAATGTTTTAAAGCTTTGAGATTCCGTTCTCCTTGCACGCTTAAAATCTTAAAAAAATTAACAACGATAATCCATTTCACGAAAGCTTTAAGTAAGCAAGGAATATCTCCGAAATGGTTCACGCTACAAAAACATTTATTGAGACATAAATTGTGTATTTCAGCAAGATCTACATTTTTTGTATAGTAAGATTTGGCCTATCTCTAACGGTTTACCAGTTATGCAAAAGTCGTCCAGAGTAAATACGACTACAGGGGCTATAGCCAGAAAATTCAAGATATACATTTCATTTGTGGTCAAAATATCTCAAACATATGACATTTTAATCAAAATCGTTAGAGCCATTTTCAAGAAAATCAAAATTTTCGAAAAATGTTCCATGTAAAGGGTAGTTAAGGGTGGGGCTATTTTCTTAAAAATCTTCGTGTTGCATCCTTGAAAGACATTAAACTTAAATACCAACTTTGGTTTTTAACCGACTTTTCGTTTTTGAGTTATGCTGTCTACAGACTGACACACACAGCGGGACTTTCTAAAAATGCTTTTTTGGATTCAGGGGCCTCAAAACATATTTGCGGTGAAATCTCGACATCAGTTTTTTGGGTCTAATACGAGTAGAGAAAGTAAAAACGCAAGGGTATCATAATTATTTAAGGAACAAGGGTTTCTCAGTTCCCCTTCTTTCCCCCTCTTCCCCCCCTCTCCAATGAGCAGCAGTATCCATGATACTGGCTGGATATCTGAAAAGAACCCTAGTCGGGGAGTATGGCACTATAACCACAGACCTCCTATTCACGAGTACGTGCCTTGCTCACCTCGGCTACCTCTGCTCCTCACCTTCTCCTAGTAAACAAACTACTGATATAACGCGTGCTCTGGCGGTTAACTTGCTAGTTTCCGAATATAGAACCACTCATTTCAATTCCGGATTAGAGATATTTTTGTTTAACCACGATTATAGCCCATTCTTCCTAGAGTCTGCAAGTATGAGTGAAAGTATTGTGACGAAAAGGCATTTCGACGGATCCCACTTCTGACACCAGTGTGACAAAATTACAAAATCTGTCCAACTACTCTTCTATCACGTTGTTGTCCTCTGAACTTTTGTACAAAAACACACTTCTCTTATCGTCGGTAATACAGTCTACAGTCTTTCGTGATATTACAACTCACAACTGTTTATTTCTCGTAACTCGACGCTAATTAAATCTTCTTCACGACTCGACGACACTCGCACAGCTGTCCTCGCTTCCTTATATACAGGGGATGACGTCATCCTTTCTCGACTTCCACAAACACGCCGGCGATGAGTGGGCAGATCTTTCTCGAAGGTTCTGGAAACTTTTAGTGTTCCCGCTTCATTGTTGTTAGACACATATTGGCTCGCGTGAGTGGTGTAAAGTACCTCGGCCCCGACCGTTCTTTCTTGTGCGCAGCACCCAGCGTCACAGTATGATGCCTGTAACGTTTAAGTAAAGAATACTTACTCTCTTTAGGGGATGCTTCCGTAACGTGATGCTTCGTGTCATTTTTACAAAAAGTAGGTCGGTTACTATTCAAGTTCACTAAATAAACAATGTATGCGACCCAAAATAACAGTGGCCTGTTCCAGCTCATGAAAAATGCACAATTCTAAGAAGTAGACTCAAAAAGAAAATTGGTTTGGTGAACCGCGACACATTGAGCATGCGCGGGGCGTGCGCTTGTTTGTTGCCACGGCAACCACCAGCTGCGTGACCCACATTGTCATACCGTGACCCAGTTGCCTCGTCCCATGCGGCACACGGAAATCCTTCCTGGCACGTGCAATTAAACCACCACCATCTTATTGGGGGGGGGGGGGGGGGGGGGGCTAACTTATGTAAGGACTCTTCGTGGTGTTGAGTGCCAAGTCCAAGGGCTCTACAGTCTTTGTTCGTAATGTTCCCCGTAACGTTTATAGCGATATTTAATTCACGCCCCGTGTTGCCCAACATTGCTGAAGTCAGGATGTAAAAACAGTTGATTTACGACCCCATTCGGCCTTTTGCCTAGTAATGCCTTTCCAAAAAAATTCTATACAACGTTTTTAACCTATTATTATTTCACACACACATACGGAACTTTTTCTAAAAATGCACCTCCAGCTACTAATGGTAAAAATTAAAAAGTTCAAGGTTTAAACCAAAGCCTGTTCCGGCTTCACACTTTCATCATCTTATTTACGGTCTACCTTGATCTCTCCAACCGGTTAACATTTTAATATATTTTTGGGAGCGGAGAATCTGACATTCCTTTCTTCTTCAAAGCTTCAATATATATATTTCTAATGTGGGTCTGATATCGGTTTTCGTTTCACAAGTCTGTGGGTACTATAACATGCATTTATGTTCATATCTTAATTTAGAAAGACGAACTTTTTGACTTAACTTATTTATATACTTCCATCTGTGTTTCTTTATCTTTTTATATTGCGATAAAAGTGACAAAATCCGTCCGATTACTTTTTTAACACTATATTCTCTTCTAAAATATTATTCTAATTTTTTTAATACCGGAAGGCAAAAAGCAACTGATGTATAAAGGTCGCAGAAGCCTACGTAATTATGTAAAATATGTATTTATCTAAAAATCTAAGCTTGAATCATTATCACCGCCACCGCCACCACGGACACGGTCACCGTCACCGCTGCCACCGCCACCATGTTTTGAAATTGCGGTGTGGTGTGTGATAATTGCAGTTACTTTCTCAGCACGGAATGTTGGAACATGGAATAACTCGTGATAAAGAGAATACCACGTCCATGAAACAGAAGATGCTGTTGTTCCTGTTATTCTGCTTCTCGAAATGCCATTTTATGGCCTCGATGGCCATGGTAGTACTGTCTTCTAACGGTTCATGGACTGCCTGGCGTGGAGTCGTGAATGTAACAGGATATATGGAACACACCTCGTCCTCTTCGTGGTTTCTTCACTAGCTCCGACATTGTCACGATCTAGTTATTACGTCACTTGCACACTCTCGCGGCAATATCGGGCGGCGATACATGCTTTGAAACCCCCTAATCCTAAAAAATAACTTGCTAATTAAGTTCCCATCCTCCAAGAATGCAAGCCACCCCACAAGCCACCCTTTACAGAGAATATTTTTCAAAAATGTTGGTTTTATCAAAAACAGCTCCAAATTTTGATTAAATACCTTATATTTAAATTATTTTTTTAAATTTTATGGTGATAGCCTCTGAGGTTATGTTCATTCTGGATGACTTTTGCAGAACTGGTAAACCGTAAGATATGGACAACATATTACGACCTCTCACAAGGAACCTTTATGTCATTTTTGTAAAGATAAACTTTTTCTATATATTCTTTACTTTCTGTACTAGAGGAATTTTAAACTCCGGGGAGTAATCTTGGCTAAAGAAAAATTCCCATCCGCAGCCGGGAATTGAACTCGGGACCCGTTACACAGCAAACAGATAAGCTACGGGACCACACCAAGATATTCTTTTCTATGGGTTTGGGTTTTCAAATGTGTATACCTTTTCAAGTATCAAGTCCGTATTGTTACAGTTTACCTCAGTTTTCAAGAACTAGAGTGAGAAGTCGTCGGAGAATGCAAATAGGTACATCGGAATTTTAAATATGGCAAAGGAGCAAGAGAATTTACATTCGCACATTGCGGTTTGTTCGTTTAACCAACTTCTGTTGAATAACACGATCACTCAGTCTTCGCTGACATTGGTTAAAATTAACTAAAACATGGTTTCATTTATTCCAATCTTAAGTGTTGATATTTATATGATAATGAATATAACACATGCACCAAGATTGCTTCTAATAGGTAGACACTATAAACTGCATTTCTTGTGGTAGTAGAAGTTTCGAAACAGTCGGTTAAAAACCAAAGTTGGTATTTCATGTTTCATAAAAAAAAAAAAAAAAAAAAAAAAAAATTGTCATACTTTTACCACTTATAAATTTTTTCTTGTGATCCAAAAACCATAACTAAACTACTAAGATTAATAATTGATACTTGTTCACATTTCAAAATGCAGAAAGTATTTTTTGTTTCTGTTTCCTAAAAACAATGAAGGTAAATGGTGTATTTCTTGAGGCCGAGAAGGAATATTTAGAGTACCTACTGACTAAGAATAATCCAAGAAGCATTTTCTCTGTGGCACGAACCCCACCACCAAGCATTCAAGCTAATGGAACTACTTTAGGGAAGAACCGGATAAACTGCGCCGCTTGATGAGCCTGCCTGCCTGCCCTTTTCTCTCTCCCCCTCCTTCCCTCCCTCTCTGCTCCTTCTTCTCTTGTTTTCCTTACACTTAAACAGAAGAAAGAAGTTCTTTAAAAAGCTTCGTCAAGAGACACCACAAAATATTTAAATAAACGAAGGTGAAAAGTTGTAGGCATCTATATTATTAAACTAAAATTACAATGAGACAATCTCAAAAACCGCCCATCATGTTTAGATAATTTATTTCCAGCAATGGAAAATCCAATTTGTTCTGACGCAAGTGTTAAAATATACTTTTGTTGTAAGAAAACAGATAAATAAAGCAAAAATACTTGATTTCACTTCGTAATCCACTAAGACATAATAGTAGATGATACAGGAGTTAAAAGTAGCGTTTTATCTCGCAATCTCGTGCTGAACGCTTCGTAAACGTTTAACTGTATCACTCGGGGCTCAGTAGTCCTTTACATAGGTCCCGTGCACAATGAGAAAGTTTCGAAATAGCATATTCTCGAACGCCAGAAACCGAAGAAGCTGGAGCCCAGAACGGCACACAATAGCGATTCTTTCCGTACGATTTATTGACCTCTCAGAGAATGACTCTTTAACGCACGTAGGCACTCAGGTCCGTGTAAATAATTTAGCTAAGAGCGCTGTGACAGTATATTCATTCCTTAAACTAAGAAAAATAACTATGGGAACAAAAAGAGGATAGAATCATTTATAACTAAGAGTAATTTTACGCTACGCAGCATTTGTATAAGTTGGTAGACTAGTTGGGGAGGTTTAAGTCAGTCAGATGTTTCATCAATATTTCACATTCTGTTGCGTGAATATCGACGATTTTTTATTCATTGTTTGGAACAGTTCAAAATGCACCAAATTAGTTAGTGATAGTGGGGAGGATTTAAAATAAAAGTCCTCTAAATCATTCTAAAGATAAATTAAATTAATTGTACCGAATTTTAAAAACTAAAAGATGCACTGTTTCGGTCCTCTGATTGACTTGTGATCCATTGTTATATCATATATATCATGTCATTATTATGTTAAAATGAAAATAATTACAAAGGTTTATCTGTAGTATGGTAATACCACGAGACGGTATGAAGAATCATTCCCAATATTAACAACTCAAGTGGTATTTCTTTTAAGTATCCCGCGAAATAATTAATAATTTATTTATTTAATACTTTTTAATAATGATAGTGATTTAAAAGTGGACAACTTACAATAACATCCACACATTTTAATTAAGTTGGCACTACAGGTAATCCATGTTTACTGCCCAATCTCTCACGATTCAGTTGGTGTTTCCACTGCGAGTTCATAACCTCTTTCATTGCAAAACATCCGAAACTGATCCCATACATACACATATCTGTTGCTTTCCGTACTTTTTGACTTCATCACTTAAGTTAAAATGTCTATATTCTCACTAGAATATTCGCCAAAACTTTATTAGTTAGAATGTTTTTACTCCGGAAAACTTCTTTCGGCATTGCATGAGGTTAATGGAGCATACGTGAAAATATTTACATTGTCATTTAAGTCATTCTGTGTTTTGGCCAAACTGTTCAACATTGCTAGGTAATTGAGTTAATTCATCGAGTCATATATGTAAATCTTTATTGAATTGTGACCGACAATTTCAACTCGATTGGTTCTGGTTTGAATTACGTTCAACATTTTCTTTATGTGCTTTACTATTACTGTCAATTCATGTGGTACAAACTTACAGCTTCTCAACAATTTTAAGTGTATTAACACGGCGATATATGGTATAGTTTAAAGCATCAAGTTCTTCTGACAACCCCCGAGTTCTTTTCTGTAGATTGTCTTCCAAAACTGTGCGTGAATTTTCAAATTCTATAAGGTGGATTTTCCAGAACGTAGTAAATCTTCCATGTTTTAATTTTGTTTGCAAAAGTGCTTCAGAAGGACTCTAACCTCACAATTTGTAACCTCCATTTTAAATCTTGAGTTGTCAACTGTTCCTGCCAACACGTTAACAATACGGAACAATAACCATAGTACCCTATAAGCAGCATTGACAAAAATAAAATCATATATACGTATGACGTAAACCTAATTAAAAACAGACTTAACTTGTGGATAATGTAACATAACTTGTGTAAGTTATGAAATTTAGCAAATTTTATTTTATTTAATGCACTTTCCTCATTTGAAGGCTACCGAGAAGACAAAGTATAACTGTGCAATTGTTTTAATGCAATTATATAACATTAGTTATAGTACATTAAATCAACAATAATAACAATAACAATAAATTTCAAATAAATACAATAATAGGTATCAATATTGTTATATTAACATTTAAGTAACCATTGAAAAGAACGAATGTGGTTAAAATATTACATGGCAATTTCAATGCATTTTTTAAATAAGTAACTACGATTATGAGTAAAAGTGATATCGCATGATAAGAATTGGTCCCCTGATTGCCACGATTGCTATTACAGTATATTGCAGGCGTTTATTGAGGTCAAAATGTACCCTAAACTGATATACCTTTTTATCTTTCTTGGTGTTGACCCTCTATCATTAATCCAATAACCGAGATTTTTTAGGTTAGGTTTGTTTTTGTAATAGTTTGAAGAACAGCTTGTTGTTCTATTATAATATTATATCGACATACTTCCCTAAATCAAACAAATCTACAAATAAAACCCACGTAAACAATTCAAATTTCTAGTTAGCTGCAAATTAATCTAATTAACAATAACCTAATATCTAATTATCTTACGTAATAATTACTTTAATTAAGTGCTCACATAATTAACCTAATTAATACAAATATAACTAATTTAATACAAACGATATTACTGTAATAATATAGTTAATATTGTCTTCACTAGTCAATTGGAGTCAGAATGATCAACATGAACAGCGGGGAATATAAAACCAGGGTGCCAACATAACAGATACAATGTAGCTAACTTTGCCAATACATGTAACAGGTGGTGTGCATGGAACCTAAGAACCCAAGTCACACCATAATGGTAGAAGAACGTCAAATTTGCACTTTAGTAAACTCTCCTCTAAACTTCGTTCGTTTGAAAGTTAAAGGTTACTAATTGCATCGGCCTTGATTTTATCGGCCTTTTCTAAATGTAGCACCCGATTCAGCCAAGCGGGACTTACTCAGCGAGTTTAGTAACAATTCCTCTTAGCATTAGTTATCAACAGAAAACATTTTTCGTTCTTAATATGCAGAGAGGAAAACCTATGTTATGAAATTCCGGCACAGCGGCGACGCCGACATGATCCTGGCAACTACAGCGTCGTTAAACAAAATAATTTTTATAATGTTTTAAAGTCCCTTATTCCAAAGTAGGTTTACTCGAGAAATATTTCGAAAATTTTTATTTTGTCAAAATTGGCTTTAATAATTTTGATGGAATTACTATTGTTTGAGATATATTTATGAAATTATGACAAATGAAATGTATATCTTGAATTTTCTGGATATATACCCTGTAGTCGTGTTTACTCTGGATGACTTTTGAATAATTCGTAAACCGTAAGAGATAGAGAAAATCTTAATTTACAAAAATGTAGATCTTACTCAAATACACAATTTATGTCTCAATAATTTTTTTTGTAGAGTGAACCATTTCGGGGATATTCCTCGTTATTTGTGTAAGTTTTGGAAAACACTTCTGTCAAATGGAACATCGTTATTGATTTTTTTATGCTAAGGGCGCAAAGAGAACGGAGGTTTAAAACATTTGAGTATCGCACAAAGCCTACTGTATTGTAATATTCCCCTTGTACCTACAAGGAAATAAGCAATAAGATAATTTGTACAAATGTTTATCTCAACTAACACGAAGAAGATATAGGAATAAGAGTAGAGAAAGTCATGTGAGTGTAACACATCAGATATGTTTGGCACGGGCGTAGATAGTAGAGAAAATAAAAGCATTGGTCGGAAAGAGTGCGTCGAGTTGGAAAGGCGGCATTTCGCGCCAAAGTCACAGCAATGCGCATGAATACGTAATTAGGGTTAATGAGAAATGTGCTCGAGTTCAGTTGTTTGTGACGCTATTGCTCCTTGACACTCACATCCTAGTGCCTCTTGTTGGAGGAGACAAGTTCGTCACAATAATCTCTTGTTTACTTTCAATAACAACACGGCGTGCGTCGCGTCATTTTTCCAACTTTCATTTGCATAATCCCAAACAAAGGCAGGCTCCAGGAAGTGAACAAAAGCACAACGCACACACAGCTTCCCTCCGTACTGGAGCAATCCTTTCACATATTCCTCAAAATTAATTAAGGCAGTTTTCTCCTTTTTAATTTCAGTCTCGTCTAAACACGAAATATCATGTGTTTACCCGACAAAGCCAATTCATAAATCACCATATCTTTACTTTACGCTGCGATGGAAGTGTAAGTAGTTAAAGAAATGAATGAATAAATAAAAATCTGATTTTTATTTATTACTATTATTTTCCTATTTTAAATTCTATTTCTAATAAGTAATGCTACAAGTGTCGTAAGACTTAGGTAACATTTGTTTCTCTGCCCGTTATCTGGTTCTAATGGGGAAGGAATGTCATAGATAGACGAAACACCTCGAGACGAGGCGGCCATCAGCGACGTTAATCGTCCTCACGTGACCTCAGCAAGTGGTAATTACAGAAGGAAGTTCTAGGGCAAACGTGACGTCATCACTTCCAGAGTTAAAGCCTTAATCACATGTAATATTACTGGACCTCGGAATCTTAGTCCTTAAAAGGTGCCTTTATCTGATGTGTTGCACTCACATGACTTTCTCTACTCTTATTCCTATATCTTCTTCGTGTTAGTTGAGATAAACATTTGTACAAATTATCTTATTGCTTATTTCCTTGTAGGTACAAGGGGAATATTAGAATACAGTAGACTTTGTGCGATAGTCAAATGTTTTAAAGCTTTGACATTCCGTTCTCTTTGTACACTTAACATAAAAATGAACAACGATGATCCATTTCACGAAAGTTCTAAATTTTCCGAAACTCACACTCATAACGAGGAATATTTCCGAAATGGTTCACTCTACAAGAAAATTTATTGAGAGATAAACTGTGTATTTTAGCAAGATCTACATTTTTGTATAGTATGATTTGGTCTATCTGTAACGGTTTACCAGTTATGCAAAAGTCATCCAGAGTAAATACGACTACAGGGGCTATAGCCAGAAAATTCAACATATACATTTTATTTGTCATAAAAATATCTCAAACATATGACATTTTAATCAAAATCGTTAGAGCCATTTTCAAGAATATACAACATTTCGAAAAAGTTTCCATGTAAAGGGTAGTTTAAGGTGGAGGATTTTTTTTTCAAAATCTTCGTTTCGTATTCTTTAAAGACATTAAACTTAAATACCAACTTTGGTTTTTAACCGACTTTTCGTGTTTGAGTTATGATATCCACAGACTGACACACAAACACACACACAGACACACACACACATATACATACAAACTAAAACTAAAAGGTAAGTGACCTAATACCTTTCGTTGCCTCGCCTCCTTATATAGCGAATCTGACGTAACACGGACCTTTCTCGAACTTCTATAAATACGCCAGCTGCCGGACACTTCTCGAATAATCTGGAAAACCCCTTTGACGTGCGACGCTCATTGTTATCACGTGTTCACAAACAGTCGTGCGAGGCATCCCGGCCCCCGCCTTTGTTGTGTTGCCGTTAGTGTGGGCTGACGTGACAATATTATATGCATTTCTTACAATTTTTCAGCAGCAGTTGTTTAATATTTGCCATGATGGAATTTTCCGCAAATATCTGCTCTTAAAAATGGTTCAGGAATCGCATACCAGCATGACTTCAAGATCATAGATTATTATTGTGTGAAAATTTCACTTGCTCATTTGCAGCATATATTTATTTATTTATTCACACTGTTGGAGCGAGGGCATTAGCGCCAGCCGCAGTTGAGTGGCGCCCGGACAGGTACGGATGAAAGCACTTTGAGGATAATCGCATTATTCGCTCTCATGGACAGGTTCCTCTGCAGAGTAAATGTACAATTGTATTATGTATAATGCGCGGATAATTATACAGCAGGTGACGTCACAGTCCTCTCTCTTCGAGGTAAACTCTATGCACGTATGGGGATTGAACGATGTAAGTGTAAAAAATCATATTGGCTCCCTCTGTGAGCCGACATTATTGTGACAAAAATGACAATCCCACTCCTGACACCAGTGTGCCAAAACAACAATGCCCAGCTACTTTTTCTGTCACTTTATTTTGTTCACTAATACTGAAACACAAAAACACAGTCAACAGTTCTTCATGACCTTAAAACTCAGTTGTTCTGTCCTCTTGTAAACTTGACTCGCACTTTGTCTTTATCTCACATGCCTCCGACGATCACACATACAAACACACACAAAAACCTGTCTCATTCAACACTCACAACTCTATTACAATAACTACTCCCTTCTCTAGCTGCCGCACTCGCTTATATAGACGAGAATGGCGTAGCACGGATTTTCCCCAAAATTCCCCTGTTCTCGAGTCTCCCACAAACAAGGGAGACCGAACGGTCTGGAAACGCTTGTTCTACCGCACTCATAGTCGTCTTCTGGCCACTGTATTGTGGTTGCACCATGTATTCATAAGCAATTGTGTGAAGCAAAGACCTTGGGCGTCTCTTTAGCGCGCGCGGTCACGTCACAATGTTATGACGCAGCGTCTATGGTCCAATATTATGGCGCCGGTCAGTCGGAACCGTAAACTCCAAAGCGCGGGCTCACCCGGCGTAAGTACAATAAACGCTATCCGCCAGAGAACTAGGACCTATACAAGATTCAACATGTGGAACCTTCTGGAAAGCTACTAGACTACATAAGCAAGTCAGTGGGTACGCCAGTCAGAGAGCGCGGCTCTCCGAGTAACTTTGTGACGACAATGAGTGCTGTTACTGCAAGGGACGGAGAGATCTTGTGTTCACTCCCCAGCGAGTGGAGCAGAACGAAGAAGAGGCTACGTCGGGCGTATTTCTTCACGGCGCTACAAGAAAGTGAAGTGACAGTAAACTGAGGAATTCGTTCACATTAAGGAACTGCCTCTGTTTGCCTATGTTTAAAAATGTATAACATATTTTAATACTCTGTACGTTATTGTCACTGGTATGCAATATTTTAATCATGCATTTGTTATTCGATTGTACATACGAGAATCGATAACCGCAGCTCCAACTGCAAAATTATTTCTTTTAAGGTTATGTTGGCCTTTCTCGATCTTTCTCGACATTCACAAACAGGCCGGCGATGACGTAGCCTGATTCTTCTCGAAGGCTCTGGGAACCAAATTAGCTTGACCGGACTGTGCATTGTTGTGGAACCGTTGCATTGGTTTAACTAAATTTCCAGTCAAACTATTTTAAAATAACGTGCCTTAAACGTAAGAATAAATGCGACAATAGTATATCTAGAACTTTATATAAAAGTGCAAGCGATGTTCTCTGGCCCTTTAGTAGCACGACCTTGTTAAATCTCTCAATTCAACGTAATCCTTTTATGTGTTCAGCTTTGTGGTGCTTGTCAACCTTTTCGTGAAGGAAGCTTTCATTTTGTCTAACAAGCCCTTCCGAATGAAAAGAACAGGGACGACTTGGTAACTTTCGAGCATCTTCCGTCCGATTACACACTTATTTTGAATCAAGGGCATGAATATTTCCAAAATGGCTGAAACTACAGGGAGATTCAATAAGCTTAAGCGGGTCGCTATACCAGGTGTACAAATTATCTTATTGCTTATTTCCTTGTAGGTACAAGGGGAATATTAGAATACAATAGACTTTGTGCGATAGTCAAATGTTTTAAAGCTTTGAGATTCTGTTCTCTTTGCACGCTTAACATATACAAAAAAAAAAAAAACAAAAAAAAAAAAAAAAAACGATGTTTCATTTCACCAAAGTTTTCCGAAACTCACACACATAACAAGGAATATCTCCGAAATGGTTCACTCTACAAGAAAATTTATTCAGACATAAATTGTGTTTTAGCAAGATCTACATTTTTTGTAGAGTAAGATTTGGTCTATCTCTAACGGTTTACCAGTTATGCAAAAGTCGTCCAGAGTAAATACGACTACAGGGGCTATAGTCAGAAAATTCAAGATATACATTTCATTTGTCATAAAAATAGCTCATACATATCACATTTCGTTAGAGCCATTTTCAAGAAACTAAAAATTTTCGAAATTTTTCCATGTAAAGGGTAGTTTAGTGTGGGGCTATTTTCTTCAAAATCTTCGTGTCGCATCCTTGAAAGACATTAAACTTAAATACCAACTTTGTTTTTAAACTACCTACTTTTCGTTTTTGAGTTATGCTGTCCACAGACTGACAGACACAGACACACACACACACACACACACAAACACACACACACACACAGTCATATTGACCGACTCATGTCTGTAACCGTAACCTCTAAAAACTCACTGCTCTGGCCTTCTACCCCCATAAATAAAAATCACATCTCAGCAAATCTGGTTATCGCGGAGGCCATGGCGGCGCCGTGGCCGAGCGGTTAGCGCGCTCGCCTACCACCTAGGCGGCCCGAGTTCGATCCCAGGGACCTGCATGTGGTATTCGTGGTGGATGAAGCGGCGTCAGGGCGGGTTTTCTCCGGGTGCTCCGGTTTCCCCCGCCATCTCATTCCATCGGTGCTCCATCTTCATGTATCATCATTGTCACCACCTGCGGTGCCGCAGTAGTAAAAGCGAGCGTTAAACACTACAAACAACAAACAACAACAACAAGCGGAGGCCATAAGTTGTTGCTCACAGTCCTTTCTTTAGTGAACATCTGATAAATAGGGATAAACTTCCTCTGCAATGTGTGACATGTTGCGCCATCTCGTTGAAAGAAGTAGTAATTATGCTGCTCTTTTGTTAGTTGGAAATAAAATTCATCAAGAAGGTCAAGGGGACATCCCTGTTGACTGTAGTGTCGAAGTTCGGACTGATAACGCGTACCACAAACCGATCTTTTGGTCTTGCAGGGGTCGAGCAACAATAGGTTAAGAGTTTGAGTCGCCCAATAGACCCAAACCTCGTCTTTACGTACGCCTCCATAACGGATATTCGCTCTGGTATTGAATAAATCATACTTATTTAAAAAATAACTCTTTGCACGTGTTTAGAACGTTTGTGAGGTGTTTATAAGCAACAATGAAGGAAAAATCGCGGAGTATAGTATAGCCAACATAATTACATTTCATGAAAAGCGAAAGAAGAGAAAACAATGCCATACATAATTTGTTTGCAAGTTACGAGATGAGACCGGCCGGGCCGAGCTGGGCCGGTTTTGTCTGCTCAGGTTATTGGTGGTGAATGAAATGAAGGCTGGTAACGTACTGTTTCCTCAAGAGATATGGCCACTGCCCATCTGTCCACCCACACTCCCCCTCCCCTCGCTCGGAGACAATAGCACAGAACGCTCACGGACACGCCTGGGGTAATGCATTGTGCACCACCTGTTGCAACAATGACGTTTTCACATTCTTGTCAACCAAGAGTTTCTTCATTCATGCCACTTCCAGATTTCAGATGTTACTTATAAAGAGGTGTAAATGCATTGTTATAAACCCCAGAATACTATCGTTTGCCCTGTGCTAAACACTTGCGATATGCAAAATTGACAGTAAATCTGTGAATGGTTTGTAATTAATAATATTATTACGACAACCACCACTACAACCGCCTCCGCCTCCGTCACCGTCACCGTCACCGCCACCACCACCGTCACCGCCTCCGCCACCGCCACCGTCACCGTCACCGTCACCGCCACCGTCACCGTCACCGTCACCGCTACCGCCTCCGCCACCGTCACCGCCACCGTCACTGATACCGCCTCCGCCCCCGCCATCGCCACCGCCCACTCACTCACAGCAGTGTCTTTGGCCATCTCTCATCTATCCTTCTTACTTCATCGTACCACTGAAGTTTTCGGTTCTCAGTTCCTGCAGTCACTAATTCTTCCATATACATTATTCTTCGAATATCTTAATTTCTTCTCTTCTCCCCTCCCGCGTCTAATTCCGTTCATTTCAACTGCGCTTTTCTTGCTTTCTCGGCCCTCCAACAGACTCCAGCATTCTGCTCCGTATGTCAAGGAATATGAAATACAGAATAAGCTTAAAAAAGATGAGGTTACAAATATTAAAGGAAGGAAACATCGATTTATCTGAGGAAAATTACCTATGAATTGCAATAGATGCAACGAGCCAGATTTAGAATGGGATTTTACATTTGCTATTACAATGGTCTAGGCGTGCTAGACAATATAGTACTTTCACCAGAGATTGAAAAGTGGACTTTGTCCTTTTCCACCTATTGTCATATATTTAGTTCTGCTCATTTAAATTTTCAGTCCACTTGCTTCAAATGTTCCAAGAAGTTTCTTTAGCTAAATTTTACATCTCCACGACATTGTGCAATTATTACTTGATCCTCTGCAAATAGTAGCAAGAGTAATGAGTTTCAATATTTGCTGTATAAATATTTTAAACAGAATAGGAGACGTTGTACAGCCTTGTCAAAAGCCTTTGGTTGTTTGAAAAGCACGTGATAATCTCTTTCCTGTCTTAACGACAGCCTGACAATTTCCTCTGTATCAGTGATAATAGCGGAAACCTAACACGAATTGTTTTCACAATTATTTTACGGGGACTGAGTCATATACCTTTCCTAAGTCAGTAAAAATCAAATGGGTTTCTTTATCTTTGGTGTCCACTTTTTCACTTACTTGCCTCAGACTAAATATATAATCCATGCAGCTTCTAATATTCCCTTCAATTTGTTTAGATATGCGTTAGATCAGTAGAAACCTTCACCAGTTCATTTCACTATAGTGTATTGACCTTCACAAACGTTGGCAACAAGATTGTGGGCGTAATGTTGGCAGCAAGGCAGCTACCGTGTGCTACCGACTTGGCGCATGCGCTGTAAGTACATTTGAACTTCGGGTTTATTACTTTTATTTCAAGTCAATTTATGTACTCCTGGCCGTTTAGAGAATATTTAAAGTATTTTCTTAAGTTTGGATCACATTTGTCTCTTCCTATGGAATATAATATCTCAGTTGACTTATGTTCACAGAAGCTTATTTCTCTACTTCCTTCATATCAATTGAGACAAACGTTTTCAAAATGATTTAGTCAGACGTTCGTATTGGACTTGAGGTCTTGTTAAACTAGAATATCAGGAAACAGATGAGCATAAACGAACGCAACTTGCTCAATGAGAACTATTTATTAACGAGGGAACAATAACGCAATAAAACCTCGCTATAACCAATTTAACACGTTGCCCACTGGAGCAAAAACAACAATGAATAAAAGTTACAAAATTGCAGTTCCCAGTTGGGAGCGAGCATATTGCGCTAACAAGCAATTAAATATAGAAAACAAGATTGTCTCTGTGGTTCAGTGGTCGCCGTTATGGTTTCTAAACCTAGAGGTAACGAGTTCGACTCTCAGCTGGAGCTCGGCATGTTCCTTTAACCTTCATTGCCAACCTCCGCAGTGTGAAAGCGTGAATGTGACAGTATGCCAACCTTATTATAAAACTTATTTAAAGATATGTTATGGCAAATGAAATAAATATTTAAATTTTTTAGGTATTGCCTATGTAGTCCTGTTTATTATTCTATTCGGTCGGGAAGCCAAAACGACAGTGAAAATCAGTTGATGTTGGCACGTCACACTTGTCGCCTCCGAACACGCAGTGAGCACGTACGTAACCATGACTAAAACAATAGAAGGTATATCCCGCCAAATGTGAGTGCGTGCTCAAGGAGTGCAATGCAGCCCCAATTCATCGACAAATGAGTAACGTGAGGTGAAACTTTCATTAGTTATCTACAGCCAAGCAGGACAATGGCAGAGGAAGTTTGAACTGGGACGCACGGACGATCACTTTCTAAAAGTGCTATTTTTGGATTCAGGGGGTCTCAAAACATATATTTTCGGAGAAATCTCGACGTCGAATTTTTTGGGTGGAATACAATACTTCCCCTACTTACTATTCGTAGTATTAAAAATAAAAATATATTCTCGTACTAAAACAAAACAAGATTTTGAAACACGGACAGAAGACCACGAGGTAGACCAAAGAAAGGAAGTAATACATCAGTGAGGTTATGAGGAATGGAAGAATGGAATTACAAGATGAAATAATACAGGCACAGGTGTGGGGACAGTGGTTAGAGGGCCCGACGCCGAAAGGTGAAAAACCAACAGTAATAACACCATCAACTGTTTCCCAAGTCAAGGTTCTCAATATGAGCGTACACCTAAGGGAGTTATACAAATGAAAAAAAGGAAATCTTATACGTTTCATTCACAGGTGTTTCTCGCGCTAGTCTCGTTTGTTTGTATACAACTTCCACAGACGTCCCTTACGTCCCTTAGAAAAATTATTGTATTGTACCCAAAAATTCGATACCAAGTTTTCACCGGAAACACCTTCAGACGGGGAGTAAAGCCGGTGGTGCCGTATCGTAGACGTATTACGACACGTAAAAGAACTCCAAGCCTTATAATGAGACCTCTGAGAAAAATTAAAACCAAGCGGTCTTTCACCTCCCAATAGTACGCAGAACTATAACGGTTAAAGAGAGTTCATAATTAAAACTCAATTTCAACTTTCATCCACCTTTCTAGGCCGCGTTCTGTTATTGGAAAATCATGCCTTTATGTCAATCAACCACTTTATCTTGTAGCTACTGCGCATGCGTGGAGGTGCCAACTTAATGGAGAGAGTGAAATCCGCTAGATTGACAAGGTTCTAACTGCTTCGCTTTCCACACATTTTTGTATGTAATGCGTTGTTTCATACCAAATGTTTATTGCGTAATCCTGCGCCTATGCGCTCTCGTAGTTCCAAACTTTTTGCCCCTTAGGACTTTTAACCTTAAATCAGTGTAATTTGCGTATGTTGGCAGTGCCACCTACAAGGAATGGATAATTTGATCGATACCAGCAAATTAATACGATCGCTTAGCAAATATTACTTATTAGCGATGTCAACTCCGGTAAAAGTGTCTTTTTCTAGCAAGTTATATTACAGTAACACAATGCTCTTTGAAATTTCAAGTTCCAGAACTAGGTCACCATACGTAAACATGAACCTTAAAATGTTAATATATGGCAACAACAAGCTACTAAAATAAATAATAAAGACCTAAGGAGATCAGGACTTACTTAATTTTTAATAATCAGACCCCAATATGTGCACTTAACTTCATATCACAATCAATAATCAGGAATATAACCTTAAAACTATTCATACCTGGTCGACAAGCAAGCGAAACAGCAAGCCAAACAAAAACAAAGGAACAGCACAAAGCGGCGGCATGGCAGCCAACATACGTACATGCATAAACGATAAATTACCTCGTTTTGATGCGAGAGAAGACAAAAGCATACTGCGCAAAAAATGCTGAGCTCTATAAGACAAAAAATTAATTTTAAATAACTTTTCTGTGGCATTACTCATAAAGGTCTGAATTTGTCAATGATTCCTCAGTTTTCCCTTCTCTACTACGTATAATTAGTAGAGGAAGTATTGTATTCTACCCAAAAATTCGATGTCGAGATTTCACCGGAAATATGTTTTGAGGGCCATAACAAAATACTTTCTCTACTTACAGAGAAAGTAAAAGGTATCCTTAGAAAAAAGGTCCGTGTGTGTGTGTGTCTATCTATCAACAGCGTAAATCTAAAATGAAAAGTCGGTTAAAAACCAAATTTGTTTAATATAGTTCAAGGATACGACACGAAGACCTTCAAGAATATTCCTCCACCATAAACTTCCCTTTACATGGAAAAATTTTCTAAAATGGCTAACGATTTTGACTAAATGCCACGTGTTTAACATATTCTTACAGCAAATGAAATTTATATTTCAAATTTTCTGGCTGTAGCTCACATAGTCCTATTTACTCTTCTCAACTTTTGCATAACTGGTTAATCGTAAGAGATAGACCAAATATTACTGTACATAACTGTAGATCTTGTTAAAACACACAATTTATATCGAAATGGATCCTTTTCTAGAGTGAACCATTTCCGAGATATTCCTTGTTATTTGTATGAGTTTTGGTATAGTTAAAGCTTTCATCACATGGAATATCGTTATTCATTTTTATATGTTAGACGTGCAAAGAGAACAGAATTGTGAAGCTTTAAAACATTTATCACTCAAGTTCCAAGTAGAGTTTTCATGGCGTGAGGTGGTATCGGACAGAATCTTACTCCAAGGAAGCTATTCGCTGTCTAAACTAGATGGCAAGCGGTTGTTCATCGCTCTTTCTGCGTAGCTCAAGTGTTGGGATGGTTTTCCAGACATCTCTATGGCCCGTCTGCCTTCGGTCTGTAACCTCGTGCTAAAACTTGCCAACGAGAGCTGTGCGAAACTTCGGTACCACTCGGATAA
Organism: Tenodera sinensis; assembly: GCA_030765045.1. Taxonomy (NCBI): domain Eukaryota; kingdom Metazoa; phylum Arthropoda; class Insecta; order Mantodea; family Mantidae; genus Tenodera; species Tenodera sinensis. Next base: position 6,972,903 of record CM060969.1, read on the forward strand.
AGTCGGCTTACCTCGCTCAAATGAAGGCCACGTGCCATTTCCATGGTACCTGTCAGTTCTACTGTCTACTCTCTGTTCGCTCATTCCCTGCGGTATGCACTCCTCGAGACGTTGTTGGATACTGGAGTCCGTAACAGGGATATTGCCCTGCAACAGACGTAACGGTACGCTACAGTATTTACGAAAATAGTCTTCTGCGCATCCTTAGATTGACAAGCTTTAGTTGCGCCAGCTCTACTTTACTTCACCAGTTTCTTCTACATCTCCGCAAGGTCACAGTGCACGAAGTGTCCCTCTCCGTTGTATACCCTATACTCTATAAATAATAATGGGTAGAGAAAATAATGTGAATGGACATATTAGATTTTGCAAACATATTTTCTGCCTTTATGGAGTATTTCAATACCAGAAGACACACTTGCCTTAGTAAATTTGCAGAGCCTTGTGCAAAGTTGCTTATTACATATTGAAAAGCGGAGGTTAGTAAATCTATTTTCTGAGGAATAATTTTGCCTTATCTTCATCTCCCCTGACGGTAAAGTTAATGTAAGTTGTGAACCACAGGAAATCAGCGACAAACACACACACACACACCCACGTTAGTGCCGATGTTTCAAGCTCTCCAAGAGCCATTGCTCGTGTTATAACTTCATACCAATAACAGTTGAGTAATCACAAGCGGCACTGCGTGGGTTTATTGCAGACATTGTTGATGGTATTGCACTAAAGTGAGGTTATACTACAAATGTTCTTTTCTAAAGTAACAAGCATAAAACATTCCAATTTGAAAACAGAACTTATACTTGATGCAAATACGATATACACGTTTCGATAATTGAGTTTGTGCTTTTCTTATTTAATTTATCAAAAGTTTAATTGTTAGTAACGAAGCATTGATCCGCCTCTCATGATGTTTCTGCTCCACGATGAAGTGTTTTGGGCGCCAGTGGACCTTCTCCTCATTGTTGTACAGCCGGCTGCAAATGTTTTCCAATGGACAAGTTGTAGGGGAAAGAGACGAAACATTTACTTATGAATTACTTGCGCCTGGTCCACCTGGCTCAACGATGACGTCACCAGAGGAATTTACTTGTGATGTGTGGTCAGCAGGGAGTCAACAAGAAGCGAAATAACCAATTTTATCCTATAAAAAAGTCTGATGTGTTGCACTCACATGACTTCCTCTACTCTTGTACTAACCATTCTTACAAACTCTTATTCCTATATCTTCTTCGTGTTAGTTGAGATAAACATTTGTACAAATTATCTTATTACTTATTTCCTTGTAGGTACAAGGGGAATATTAGAATACAGCAGGCTTTGTGCGATAGTCAAATCTTTTAAAGCTTTGAGATTCCGTTCTCTTTGCACACTTAACATATAAAAAAAATGAACAACGATGTTCATTTCACGAAAGTTTTGTTTTCCAAAACTCACACACATAACAAGGAATATCTCCGAAGTGGTTCAGCCTACAAAAAAAATTTATTCAGACATAAATTGTGTATTTTAGCAAGATCTATATTTTTTGTATAGTATGATTTGGTCTATCTCTAACGGTTTACCAGTTATACAAAAATCGTCCAGAATAAATACGACTACAGGGGCTACAGCCAGAAAATTCAAGATAAACATTTCATTTGTCATCAAAATATCTCAAACATATGACATTTTAATCAAAATCGTTAGAGCCATTTTCAAGAAAATCAAAATTTTCGAAAAATTTTCCATGTAAAGGGTAGTTTAGGGTGGGGCTATTTTCTTCAAAATCTTCGTGTCGCATCCTTGAAAGATATTAAACTTAAATACCAACTTTGGTTTTTAACCTACTTTTCGTTTTTGAGTTATGTTGTCCACAGACTGACAGACACACAGACACAGTGACAGACACACACACAGACACGGACTTTTTTCTAAAAATGCTTTTGGGGGGGGGGGGTTCAGGGGGTCTCAAAACATATTTCCGGTGAAATCTCGACATCGAACTTTTGGGTGGAATACAATACTTTCCCTACTTACCAGTAGAGAAAGTAAAAATGAAGAATTCACTCAGGGAAATGAAGTTTCTCAGAAGAATAAAAGGGTGTACAGATTGGATAGATGTAGAAATGGTGCTATAAGGAATGAATTAATGTTGCTCCCAATTATAGATAAAATAAAGGCATACATAATTCGTTGGTCGAACAATCTAAGGAACGACTACTGGAGAAGGTATTGCATTACAAGCCACAAGGGAGAAGAGATGTTGGCCGAGGTGGAAAGTTGAGGTTGGAACCCGAGACTCTCCTCTCCATGAAGAGAAGAAGAATGCTTTTGTTAGGACTAGGGAAATTTCCGGTGAAACAAGGACTTTTGGGCGAATTAGAAGGTTTCTCTCTCTACTAAACACGCGGTAGAGAAACTTTGTGCAATTTCAAATTGAAACCTCCGAAATGCGAACCACAGAAGCCAGCCACCATAGTTAGGCTACAATTTTATATTACACAGACCGATGTTCAACGCAGCGATGGTTCTAAGACTGACGATAGTTCGTACTAATAAATGGACACACATTTATACAGGTTATCTGAGCTTTGTTCCACATACTCTACGCAATCAAGCAAGACTTCAACCATGTCGTATGTCAAAAACTGGTAAATTTCTGATATACTCTGTTTTTCAAAGCACGACAGATTTGTAACTCCCCCAAGAGGTCCAAATTCTCTTCAATAAAACAATTAAGAATGTAATCTTTGTATGGATAACCTCCCACCAGGCTATCCTAGCAAATGATGAAGCCGATGAAGCCACCAAGAATTGGTCACACAAAATTTACCCATTCTCAGCTTCTTTCTAAGCAACCAATTCCTCACTGTGACTCATTCAATATTCCATTAACTATTAGCCAAGTTTTCACTGAATGCACAAAATACTGAAGCTCAATTGCACCAACTTATACATCCACTCAGTTCTACAAATGGATATGATTCTTCACGTTTACTGAACTGCACCAACTCTTCATTCAGCTCATGGTTTTATCGTGTATGTTATATTTAACGTGTAAATTATTTGTAGAAGGCATTATAAACTTACCTTAATTATTTCTGATTTGCTACATTATTGTTAAGTTGTCAATACTTAGTTATGTATACCATATAACCTCAAAATATCGGGATAAGTCCTAGCTTTTAAAGCGATAATTAATAAACTAATTAAAACACTTCATACCTGGCACAGCTGAAAACAGCAGCGTTACACCACACTCTTCTAGAGAATACTTTAAACACTACACACGCATAAACACAGCAATTAATAACCCGATATGTAATTTAAAATTAACTCATATACAAAAATAAACAATTGAGATGCTCTCGGAATAATGAATTAGTACTAACAAAACTGGTACAAAGCGATGCTACTGCTATTCTAATTAGTCATTGAATCATGCAGAAATCCCAAACAAGAATCCTGTTCTTGTGACTGAAAATAAAAGTTGGTTCGTTGCTCCAGGCATTCAAAATAACGAGCATGCATACCAACTCATTTTGTTCGCACAAGTTTGCATTGTCAATGTTAATGATAACGTACCTAATTTTCTTCCTAACTTCATAAATATTTTTGTATAAAGCTTCAGGATTTATTAAACAAATATATTACCAACAGCTTCTGATTATTCGATCAGCCTTTACCTCAGCTTGGATCCTTTTCAGGCGCCATTTTCATTACAATAGACATTCGTTTTTACTTTCTCTACTGGAAGTATTGTATTCCATCCGAAAATTCGATGTCGCGTGTTTACCTGTCGCAGTATTGTGTTTCTTTGGGCAGGATTCCTCTCTGATATGCTCTTGGAGCAGCCGTAATTAAATTCATAATCCACTAATTGCTTCACAAAGAATAGCCATTGATTTAATGCGTACTCCATTTTAATTAAAAAAATAAAATGTCGAAAACAATTGCCAACAATAAGATAAAAGACAAAGATCAGAAATAAAGAATAAACATCTGCGCATCTCGTTACAGAGAATCAAAACTCGGAATTTCTTGCTTAATTAAACGTTAAACTGCTCATTTCCAGCGGGATGGTTAAAGACAGAAATGTCGTTCTGTATTTGAACTTGATTCAGTTACTAAAGCGAAAGTATGAAGTTTACAGAACAGTGTGACGTCATTTGCTATTTGCTGTCAGCCATTTACATAGAAGAGGCATTTAACTCTGCGCTCTAAGAGCGGAAAACATTGGAAGCATTCGCTGACGTCATCATGCTCCAAGTACAGGGTCTAATATCTACCTACGCTCATGTCCATGATATGAGATAGAGCAAAATGGGATAGGTAGGTACTATTCTGGGATGCGCTTATAACGTGTCTCATAGTTACAACTGCAATCCTCGATTTAGTTCCATTCTTACTTTCTCTACTGTAAGTAGGCAAGTATTGTATTCCACCCAAAAATTCGATGTCGAGATTTCACCGGAAATATGTTTTGAGACCCCTGAATCCAAAATAAAGCATTTATAGAAAAAGACGTGTCTGTCTGTGTGTGTGTTTGTGTGTCTGTTTATGTGTGTGTGTGTGTGTGTGTGTGTGTGTGTGTGTGTGTGTGTGTGTGTGGACAGCATAACTCAAAAACGAAAAGTCGGTTAAACACCAAAGTTGGTATTTAAGTTTAATGTCTTTCAAGGATGCGACACGAAGATTTTGAAGAAAATAGCCCCACCCTAAACTACCCTTTACATGGAACATTTTTCGAAAATTTTAATTTTCTTGAAAATGGCTCAAACGATTTGGATTAAAATGCCATATGTTTGAGATATTTTTATGACATGAAATGTATATCTTGAATTTTCTGGCTATAGCCGCTGTAGTCGTATTTACTCTGGACGACTTTTGCATAACTGGTAAACCGTTAGAGATAGACCAAATCTTACTATACAAAAAATGTAGATCTTGCTAAAATACACAATTTATGTCTGAATAAATTTTCTTGTAGAGTGAACCATTTCGGAGATATTCCTTATTATTTGTGTGAGTTTCGGAAAACTGGTGAAATGAAACATCGTTTATTTATATATATATATATATATATATATATATATATATGCAAAGAGAACGGAATGTCAAAGAATTTGTTCTGAATTAAAAAAAAAAAAAAAACAAGAAAACTTGCTGTTTAATATGCGGATTTCAATTTGCAAATATAAAGCGATTTTCTTGAAAATGGCTCTAACGATTTTGATTAAAATGCCATATGTTTACGATATCTATATGAATATTGAAATGCATTTTTGAATTTTCTGGGTATAGTCCTGTTTTCTCTTGATGGCTTTAGCATAACTGGTAAACCGTAAGAGATAAAACAAATCTTACTATACAAAAATCTGATGTGTTGCACTCACACGACTTTCTCTACTCTTGTACTAACCATTATTACAAATTCTTACACTTGTATCTTCTTCGTGTTAGTTGAGATAAACATTTGTACAAATTATCTTATTGCTTACTTCCTTGTAGGTACAAGGGGAATATTAGAATACAGTAGGTTTTGTGCGATACTCAAATCTTTTACGGTTTTGTGATTCCGTTCTCTTTGCACGCTTCACATATAAAAAAATGAACAACGATGTTCCATTTCACGAAAGTTTTAAATTTTCCGAAACTCACACACACAACAAGGAATAATTCCGAAATGGTTCATCCTACAAGAAAATTTATTTAGACATATATTGTGTATTTCAGCAAGATCTACATTTTGTGTATAGTATGATTTGGTCTATCTCTAACGGTTTACTAGTTATGCAAAAGTCGTCCAGAGTAAATACGACTACAGGGGCTATAGCCAGAAAATTCAAGATATACATTTCATTTGTCATAAAAATAACTCAATCATCTGGAATTTTAAACGAAATCGTTTGAACCATTTTCAAGAAAATTAAAATTTTCGAAAAAATTTTCATGTAAAGGGTAGTTGAGAGTGGAGAAATTTTCTTCAAAGTTTTCGTGTTGCATCCTTGAAGGACATTAAACTTAAATACCAACTTTGGTTTTTAACCGACTTTTCGTTTTTGAGCTATGCTGTCCACAGACAAAGATACACACACAAACACGGACCTTTTTCTAAAAATGCTGTTTTGGATTCAGGGGGCTTCAAAACGTATTTGTGGTAAAATTTCGACATCGAATTTTTGGGTGGAATACAATACTTCTATTTTACTACACGTAGTAGAGAAAGTAAAAGAAGAAGAATAAGAAGATATAGAGTAGATATGGTGTAGGTATATAGTGGTGTTACCTTGAGCCTTCATACTTGTAAGTTGGCAATGCTAGGCCTTATCAAATGAATGGGGCTGGCTATCAGGCTGTTAATACCGATAACCTGCTGTAGGTACATCGCGATTTTCGCCGTGCAGCACGTGAGAGGGACAGCAAGACCGCATGTATTGCTGCCTGCCTGCCTGACTGCCGGATCAATAAGCGGTTGGTTGGCCCGGGTTCTGAGGCTGGCGCTCTCTACAACCCAGCCCAGTTACTCAGAACAGGCGTTCTTTGCGCGCTGCGTCCCACGCAACAGACACACGTACATACATACACACGACTTGGGCACTGTCACTGACACACACACACTCTCACACACACATATACACACCACACACACACACACTCACATACACACACAGACACACGTACATACATACACACGACTTGGGCACTGTCACTGACACACACACACTCTCACACTCACACACAGACACACACACACAGACACACTCACACACACAGACACACGTACATACATACACACGACTTGGGCACTGTCACTGACACACACACTCACACACTCACACTCACACACACACCACACACACATACACACACTCACACACTCACACACAGACACACACACACAGACACACGTACATACATACACACTACTTGGGCACTGTCACTGACACTCACACACTCACACACAGACACACACACACACTCTCTCACACTCACACACACACCACACACTCACATACACACACAGACACACACACACTCTCACACACTCTCTCACACACACACACTCACTCTCACACACACATACACAAACACACGTACATTCATACACACGACTTGGGCACTGTCACTGACACACACACACACTCTCACACTCACACACCACACACACTCACATACACACACAGACACACACACACTCTCACACACTCACACACACACTCACTCTCACACACACTCACTCTCACACACACATACACAGACACACACACACTCTCACACACTCACACACATACACATACACAGACACACACACACACTCACACACTCACTCTCACACACATACACAGACACACACACACTCTCACACACTCACACACTCACTCTCACACACATACACAGACACACACACACTCTCACACACTCACACATACACAGACACACACATACACACAGACACACACACACTCTCACACACTCACACACACTCACTCTCACACACACTCACACTCACACACATACACACTCACTTGCACACTCACTCACTCACTCACACACACACACACATACACACTCACACACACATTCTCACATACACACTCACACACACTCTCTCACACACTCACACACACACACACTCACATACACTCACACATACACAAACACACAGACACACACTCACACACATACACACAGACACACTCACACACACTCACTCTCACACACACTCACACTCATACACACACACTCACACACACATTCAGACTCACACACATACACCACACACATACACCACACACACATACGTACACACATACACACACCACACACATACACACGCACACTCACACACATACACACACACACTCACACACATACACCACACACACATACATACACACATACACACGCACACTCACACACATACACACACATACACCATACACACATACACCACTCACACTCACAGACACATACACACAAACGCGCGCGAGCGCGCGCACACACGCACACACACTCAGAGAGGTGTGGGGGGGGGTCATGTCAACCATATAATTGAACTACCATTGCTTGTTTTGGAAAAGAAGGAAAGGCGGTGCTTCCGTGTTGTAGGTTAATGGTTCATAAAGCATCCTAAAGTCTGATAATGAGGCAGGTGAGCAAAATTTATCGTGCCTTTATGTCTAATATAGAATTGGACGCCATAAATGAAAACTCAATTACACACTTCAGTGGCAGAAGCACTAACTGGTTCACTAGCGAACGCGCTCGCTTATATAGGCGCTTGAATCTTCGAGAGAGTTCTAGAATATTCGCGAGAGGAGGAGAAAAAGATAGCATCACAAATAACCAATTCAAATAATTGTCACGACTTTTAGAATTATTATAACAACTTCATGAAAAGCCATTGAGAAATTTTAAGAACAGTGTCCCCTTAGAGATATACACTTTATGCAATTATCTTAAATAGGTGGTATTGAGCTAGCAATTGTTTGATCCATTTCTGAGAGAGATATTTAAAACATAACGAACATTTTCCCATATAAATGTTAGCTTGGTGTGAAAAGACCTTGAAAATGTATGTATCGTATGCTTAAATATCTGAAATTAAATACCAGACTTGGAATTTAACCAACTTTGGGGTTATTGTCAAATTCTTTTCTTATTTGTACTTTCTCTACTGGTAAGTAGGGGAAGTATTATATTCCACCCAAAAATTCGATGTCGAGATTTCATTGTATATATAGTTTTTGAGGCCCCCTGAATCCAAAAAAAGCATTTTTAGAAAAAGGTCCCTGTGTGTGTGTCAGTCTGTCAGTCTGTGGACAGCATAACTCAAAAACGAAAAGTCGGTTAAAAACCAAAGTTGGTATTTAAGTTTAATCTCTTTCAAGGATGCGACACGAAGATTTTGAAGAAATTTGCATCACCCTACACTACCCTTTACATGGAAGATTTTTTGGAAAATTTTGATTTTCTTGAAAATGGCCCTAACGATTTTGATTAAAATGTCATATGTTTGAGATATTTTGATGACAAATGAAATGTATATCTTGAATTTTCTGGCTATAGTCCCTGTAGTCGTATTTACTTTGGACGACTTTTGCATAACTAGTAAACCGTTAGAGATAGACCAAATCTTACTGCACAAAAAACGTAGATCTTGCTAAAATACACAAAGGTTTGACTATCGCACAATGCCTACTGTATTGTAATATTCCCCTTGTACCTACAAGGAAATAATCAATAAGATAATTTGTACAAATGTTTATCTCAACTAACACAAAGAAGATATAGGAATAAGAGTTTGTAAGAATGGTTAGTAGAAGAGTAGAGAAAGTCATGTGAGTGCAACACATCAGATATTGTTATCTGTAGGTACAAATTCTGCACGTTGTGCTACATTGTTCTACAAAGGAAAACATGAACAGCAACGTTTAAGGACTTGGTAGAAGTCCGTGGTTTGTAATATTTCAACTTGATCTCATAAGACAGTGGAGATATGCAGTTTTTGCTCGGATGCAATCAGCTGGAGGCTGGGCAGTCAGTCACGTAACAACACTCCAGATGGTTATATTCGGCTAGTGAGTGGGAACACTGTGTGGGCAAAATAAATCGGGAAAGACTGGACTGGACCCCACTGATTTGTATTCTGTTGTGGAGAGTGGGACGGAAAATAACTGTTTAAAATACGATGAATGAAATGTGTGTTTGCTGTAGGTATAATGTACCAGCCCAGCCCAGCCCAGGAGGCTGTTTCTCTCACAGTCTCACTCACGAGTAAATATTTGAGCATTTCCTACCACAACACAATAGCCTTGCCCCGAAGGGATCTGCAGCAACTCCCATTCCTGCTGCTTAGTAGCTGACTAAAGAACCAAGTCCTCTCAGGTAACGGCAGTCCACTTCCTCTCTCTCTCAAATATCAACATTTTAAAAAACCTTCTGCATTCACTGGACTACAAGCTCTTCTTAAAAAAGTCTGTGTGCTTCCATTAATCGAGATAAAGCATTCATTACTCATTTATACATTCCAGTTCCAGTCTGACGTGTTACACTCACATGACTTTCTCTACTCTTGTACTAACCATTCTTACAAACTCTTATTCCTATATCTTCTTCGTGTTAGTTGAGATAAACATTTGTACAAATTATCTTATTGCTTATTTCCTTGTAGGTACAAGGGGAATATTAGAATACAGTAGGCTTTGTGCGATAGTCAAATCGTATAAACAAATGAACAACGATGTTCCATTTCACGAAAGTTTTAAGTTTTCCGAAACTCACACACACAACAAGGAATATCTCCGAAATGGTTCACCCTACAAGAAAACTTATTCAGACATAAATTGTGTATTTTAGCAAGATCTACATTTTCTGTATAGTGTGTTTTGGTCTATCTCTAACGGTTTACCAGTTATGCAAAAGTCGTCCAGAGTAAATACAACTACAGGGGCTATAGCCAGAAAATTCAAGATATACATTTCGTTTGGCATCAAAATATGTGAAACATAACGACATTTATTAAATTGTGTGGTATTCTGTACCCGTCCTCAATTATTCTCCATAACGTAACCTGCTGTACCCTGTCATATACACTAATCTAACGTGTATTTTTCTTTACTTCCAGGTAAGATGGTTTCAGAGCTACTAGAAGGTGGTCCATATAATTATTTACAATACTTACAGTCCGTCCTTGGTATGCTTCCTTAAGAGAAACAGTGACCTGCATACGAGGTAGGTTTCCGTAAATTCCACTGATTTTCTACTGCCCAGAAAAGTTTTCATCTTCTTAAATACAGGACGACTCACTTTTTTATTTAAATTTTTATTTACTTTTGTATAGGCCATTTCTGAAATATTCGTTACTGTTGTTCTGAATTTTCCAATACCTTTTTACTTTCTCGATCACTGCTACGTAACAGTAAACAAAGAAAGTGTATTCGACTCAAATATTTGAGTAAACAGGACTATGTGGTCTACAGCCAGAAAATTTAAAATATACATTTAATTTATCATAAAAAACATCTCAAACATATGGTACTTTAATCAAAATCGTTAGTCATTTTCGAAAAAATCAAAATTTTGGAAGCATTTTTCATGTAAAGAGTAGTTTAGGGTGGAGTAATTTTCTTCAAAATCTTCGTGTCGCATCCTTGAAAGACATTAAACTTAAATACCAACTTTGGTTTTCAACCGACTTTTCGTTTTTGAGTTATGCTGTCCACAGACTGACAGACACACACACAGAGACACACACACACACACACACACACACACACACACACACACACACACACACACACACACACACACACACACACACACACACACACACACACACACACGGACCTTTTTCTAAAATGCTCTTTTTGGATTCATGGAGCCTCAAAACATATATTTCCGGTGAAATCTTGACATAGAACTTTTGGGTAGTAGAGAAATTAAGAAAGCTTTTTCATAAAGGTAAAGGGTACAATACGGAGGGGGACACCTCGCTCACGCTTCTAGCTCCCACCCCCCAGGAGGAAGGGATGAATGAGGGAACCGAAGGGGTGCTATCTGACTCGCAGCTAGACAGGCCCACCGGAGAGGCATGGAAGTCCTTAACCAGAAAGATAAAGGTTACGCCAACGGTCACCCATCCAAGTAATGACCACGCCCAATGCTGCCTAACTCGATGATCGTATTGGTAAAGGTTACATACAGGTAAACTCAGTTAAGTGATAAAATTGATAACTTCAGCATCTTCCAGGACTTAAAATATACATCTCCCATTCCAAACTAACGTTTACATGGAATATTTTCGAAAGGTTCTTCTTCTTCTTCTTCTTCTTTTTTTTTTTTTTTTTCAAAAATTATTAACGAGTTTAACTAAATTACACGTTTAAGATATTTTATTGACAAATGAGCAGTTGAATTTTGTGGTAATTCTCTCTGAAGTTCCCTTCATTCCTAATGACTTTTGTATAACTGATAGAGAAAATGTTACTGCATAACAAGTGCAGATAACACGTTATGTTGTCACATACATTGTTAGTGGAGCTACCCCTTCTTATGGGCTTACATTTTCCAATACTTTCACTTCACTCATACTCTTCAGTCCCTCGTGACATTGCAAATCACAGTTGTTGTCTTATCGTAACCTTAACACACAGTTTTCTGTCTTTCAGTTCTCTTCACGTCGATACAATACAATATTGTGTTACTTGGCATCAGATGGTGGGTGGAGAAAGTCGTGTGAATGTGACATAAACTTTGTTTAATTCTTTAATTTTATTTTTATAGTCGTTTCAGCCCATCTACGGGCTACGTGAAGCAACCCACTGCATTTTTATTCATTTGTTTTCTTTTTCCTTTCTATCTTTCCAATATTTCTTCACTGATGTTTTCTTCTTTCTTCTGTCCAAATGGTAGTTATTTTTAATTTTGTTTCATTATATTTTAAGTGTATTTTCTCCTGGTGTCTCGAAGAGTTTAAGTCCGGCGGTATGTTGGTATTGGCTTTCCTCCCGCTGGTGGGGGAGCTGGTTGAGGGTGCCCCCAGTTTCATTAGGTCCCTTGGGAGCTACTTGACTGAGAAATAGTGGCTCGTGGTTATGACGCCTGTGGTGTGGTACACCCCGGGGTTAGATGGCTACAAGTAATAAATAAGTTCCACCTCTTCTCTTGCACTATAGTTACAGATTCCAGCGAACCTACTGATGCTTTAGGTTCAAAGTAAAGGTTACTCGTGGACATGGTTCGTTACTTTCCCACAGAAGGAAGCTTTGATGTCTCACTTGCGTCAGCAAACCGAAGTTCCTTTAGATTCGTACGCGACTGACTGATCAAAATGAGCACACAGAATCACATTAAATGTCAGAGTAAACATAAAACGAACCCTATGTTATTTCTAGGACAACTTCTGCAACTACAGCGAAAGAGCAGACTTCAATTTTGTATTACGGAAAAACTGTCTAGGTTAGAAGCACACTGCGCATGTCACTGGATAGAGCAAGGTTCAGAGTTTGGTCGCAGCTGCGCTGTTGTTTGTTTATAGCAAAAGCACCACAGGAAAAACATCTTGTGTGTTGGAATTTGTAAGATCCTTTTGGGGCACCTAATGCCTCATTTACCCACTGACTTGTAATATTAATTACAACTATATATTCACTAATATACTATAAATATTTATTTCACTACTCTGTCTTCCCCAATCCTTTCTATGTCATGGGTCCAATGCGCAGTAACATGCGCAATGACATGCGCAATATGTTCCTAGTTTGATAGTTTTTCCGTAATACAAAATTGAAATCTTCTTTCATGTTTAGACACGCTGTATGTGATGCTGGAGTTAGTATGAAGCATTCAGGCACGTGAACCAAAAGTTTACCACATTTCTGGAATCCCATTCAGCTCACTTTGTGAAAATGTAGTAAGGAATGTTAGAGTAGCTCTGTGACACTTGAGAGCAGGTACATAACCTTTGAGCTAGCTAGCTGAGAATATTGATCTAGGAACTTAATGTTTCGGAAAAGTGTCTCTTTCTGTCAGGAATAATGAGAGGATGCTCTTTCTGGATGTAGAGTGAGTGGGATAATTGCACCAGTAGCTGAATCTCTCACATGTACGTGGGTTCATAACCTAGGAGACAATTTTCAGCAGGACAATAACGTTGAAATATGTACGTCTAATGATATATTCCTCGACTATAATTATAGTTTAGTAATTAGTAATTTGTAAGAATGGTTACTACAAGAGTAGTGAAAGCCATGTGAGTGTAGCACATCAGATTTTTTTCTTGTCTTGGTTTTACTTCTTAAGAGCTTGATCTATAGTAAATGCATAAACCTGGATAGTTTATTATCTTCATAATTCTCTTCTTTATAGATAGTTTTGCAACTTAAAGGTTGAAATGGGATAGTTATTCTACGTATAACATGTTGAAACTTACTGGATATCTTCCTCTATATGTCACAACCTTCATCTTTCTCTGTTTCAGTTTCTCTAAATAATTTATGTACTTCACTTTTCTTTGTTCTTTCACTGCAGTATTGATTTCTCTATGTGTATCGCTAATAACAGGTGTATTTTGGGTTTTTCTGAATACCATGTGGCGTCCTGTTCAGTGTGAAAGAGTTTTTATAACTGTAAACCGTAATAGAAGAGGAAAACTTATCAATATAGAGTTCATTGAAATATATTATTTGTAAAAATAACTGAATCTATAGCATTAGCCGTTTCCTAGTATTGGTTGTTACTTTTTCCCTGTCGAAGTGTCATTTGACCGTCAAGCATCTTACATGTGAGATCATTAAATTGGCGAATAAATGCGTTTTATTTTTGTTATTTTTCCAAAGCCGTTAATCTGGAGTTACTTGTAATAAAAATCTGGTGTGTTGCACTCACATGACTTTCTCTACTCTTGTACTAACCATTCTTACAAACTCTTATTTCTATATCTTCTTCGTGTTAGTTAAGATAAACATTTGTACAAATTATCTTATTGCTTATTTCCTTGTAGGTACAAGGGGAATATTAGAATACAGTAGACTTTGTGCGATAGTCAAGTCTTTAAAAGCTTTGAGATTCTGATCTTTTTGCACACTTAACATATAAAAAATGAACAACGATGTTCCATTTCACCAAAGTTCTAAGTTTTCCGAAACTGACACAAATAACAAGGAATATCTCCGAAATGGTTCACTCCACAAAAAAAATTTATTGAGACATAAATTGTGTATTTTAGCAAGATCTACATTTTTTGTATACTATGATTTGGTCTATCTCTAACGGTTTACCAGTTATACAAAAGTCGTCCAGAGTAAATACAACTACAGGGGCTATAGCCAGAAAATTCAAGATATAAATTTCATTTGTCATAAAAATATCTCAAACATATGACATTTTAATCAAAATCGCTTGGAGCCATTTTCAAGAAAATCATAATTTTCGAAAAATTTTCCATCTAAAGGGTAGTTCAGGGCTGTTTTCTTCAAAATCTTTGTGTCGCATCCTTGAAAGACATTAAACTCAAATACCAACTTTGGTTTTTAATCTACTTTTCGTTTTTGAGTTATGCTGTCCATAGACTGACAGACACACAGACCGACATGCAGACACACACACACGGAACTTTATCCAAAAATGCTTTTCTTTCGGATTCAGGGGGCCTCAAAACATATGTACACTTTCTCTTACCAGTAGAGAAAGTGTACTTACCAACCTTGAGCTAATAAAATTTTTTTTAAAGAACATGGCATAAAGTTGGCTCCTCAAAGTAAATTAACATAAAAATGTGCTGAATTTTTGTAAAAAGGACAAAATTACAAATTGCAAGAAGTCTGGCATTTATCAAGTTGACTGTCTGGACTGTGATAAGTTTTACATTGGTAAGACGAAACGACACTTGGAAACCAGAAAAAAGAACATTTTAGGAACATTAAATATAAACAGCGAAATCAGCGGTTGCAGATCATTTTTGGTCAATTAATCATGAAATAAAATATTAAAGCAATTAAACGGACCCATTGAATTGATGCTTTAGGAAAAAATATTCATTTTCAAAAGTAGGGAACACGTTATGAATTTTGAAATACCTTCCACTGATTTTGTTACTAAATTTGCATTGGGAGCAGGGGTGGATAGTGACGTCATCACATGATGTCATGGCGAGTGACGTCATCGTGACGTCTGCGCGAGGTTGTAACGGTTTCGTGGCCTTGATGATGGCACAAGGGAGTGTCGAAACGATCGTTGCAAATATATTGAGTTTAACTCAACTTTATTGAAGCTAAATGTTAGTCTTTAATTACTTTGTGTTATCTGTGGATCACTTAATAGCTTCAGGTGTGTATCATAACCTTGAATATCAGATGACGTCACAAACAAATGATAAAACAGATGGTAAACAAACAAATGCTAGGAAGGTGATACAAATATGGGATAAGCAGCTGTGATTGGTTGAAGCATGTCGTTTTGTAGCGTCTTATTGGCCAAAAGTAAATCTGGTATAGTAAGTAGAGCAGAAAGAGAGTGAAGTAATATCATGCAATTGTAATTGGTGAATCTAGTGACAAACAAGTCATTGATTGCAGAAAAGTGCTGTATCTAGTTCAGGGTTTTCAAGTTACAGTCGCTTTTGTCTGTCACTTTGTGCTACTCATATAAATTATACGTGTATAAAGTAAACATAAAACATTTTGTGAATAAAACTTTAAACTTTAATTTTATACGAGTTTTTATAATCTGGATATGTAAAACGAAAGCCAGAAGTAATAAAGAGTGGCTTAAATCTTCTTACTTTTGGAAAGGGGATGAATGTTTTGTTTGGGTAAAGTGTTTTCAACAATAAAGAAGCATTCAGTTGTTCCTCCCCTTCCAGCCTAAAATAATCCCGCACCTTCACAAAGAGTGGCTGTTTCCCATTCAAGGGATTAGCTTAGAGCTTTTAAATACACGTGATTAAGTTGGTACCTAGTCAATTTGGGATGTTAAAAGTAAGTAAGAATTATAAAACGACTGTCAGCTTATCCGCTACTGAACAACATGCTTTCACTCCTCCTGTGTGTCTGTGTGTCAGTCTGTGGACAGCATAAATAAAAAACGAAAAATAGTTTAAAAACCAAAGTTGGTATTTAAGTGTAATGTCTTTCAAGGATGCGACACGAAGATTTTGAAGAAAATAGCCCCACGCTAAACTACCCTTTACATGGAAGATTTCTCGAAAATTTTGATTTTCTTGAAAATTACTGTAACGATTTTGATTAAAATGTCATATGTTTGAGATATTTTTATACCAATGAAATGTATATCTTGAATTTTCTGGCTATAGCCCCTGTAGTCGTATTTACTCTGGACGACTTTTGCATAACTGGTAAACCGTTAGAGATAGACCAAATCATACGATACAAAAAATGATCTTGCTAAAATGCACATTTTATGTTATAATAAATTTTCTTGTAGGGTGAACCATTTCGGAGATATTCCTTGTTATGTGTGTGAGTTTCGGAAAACTTAGAACTTTCGTGAAATGGATCATCGTTGTTCATTTTTTTTATGTTAAGCGTGCAAAGAGAATGGAATCTCAAAGCTTTAAAACATTTGACTATCGCTTAAAGCCTATTGTATTCTAATACTCCCCTTGTACCTACAAGGAAATAAGAAATAAGATAATTTGCACAAATGTTTATCTCAACTAACATGAAGAAGATATAGGAATAAGAGTTTGTAAGAATGGTTAGTACAAGAGTAGAGAAAGTCATGTGAGTGTAACACATCAGATTTCTGTTTCTAATCTTCTCCCTTCTTGATATCCTAACCGATCGTCTCCAGTAATCCATCTCTAAAGCTAAGAATTTCTTTTACAATTTGATATAATAAATAATTTGATTTTTGAAGTTTTTCCTCCAAATTCTCTATAATTACGAGGCAGTCCGCATGTGTTAAAACTTTGTTTTGAGTTCCTTCATACGAACATCCCTAGGAAAACCTGAGGTTCGCGATTTTAAATTATATTATAGTTACTTCCGCTCTGCTCCAATGTTCTAATGGCCCCAGTTCGCTACGTGAATGTCATTTCTTTGCTCGCGCCTGGCTTAGCTGCAACCTTTAGTACTCTAAACAGCTGAATGTTTCTCTCAAGGATACCGGAGAGAACTGGAAGTCTACCGTGGTGATTAGCTGAAGTAAAGTAAGGTTAGAGTTGCTGGGATGCAAACCCGGGGCCGCAGCAGCATTGCTAGCTGGTGCAGAATGTGTGTAGCCCGTCAGCTGTTAGGCTTCGATCGGAACCTGCCGCATTGGCACACACTCTGCGGCCGGTCGCCCGCCGCATCACATTCTTACCGACTTTCCAACCAAATAACTCATCATTTGCAACTCCAACACCTTCACAATATAGCAATCTTATCAGCTCCACATGACCCCCCCCCCCCCAAGACCATATTTCATCATTACATGAACCAGAGAACTAAACCTCCGGGCAGAATATCAGCACAACGAAAGTTTACACTAAACAATTGCACGGCGATGTGGTACAGCTGAACTAAAACGTGCTGCACTCACATGAGTTTCTCTTCACACTCTCCTGCAAAACATCCAAGAAGAAATTTCATTTCTCACGAAAATAGTGACGAAATCGTAAAAACTATTTTTCAGAAAAACAAAATTTTTGGAAAAGGTTGCACCTAAAGCGTTCCTTAGGATGTGAGGATGATCTTGAACATCTTCGTGTCGTATAGAAGTTAATGAACTTAAATACTAAATTTGATATTTAACAGATGTTTTGTTTTTTAGTTACCAAAATGTTTTTTTTTTAAATTCAGCGGAGTTTAAAACATACATTTTTCAACAAAAAAGTTCCTATCGTATTTTTATATTAATTCCATATCGAGCTTTCACCGGAAATATATGTTTTCAGAACCCCTGAATCCCCCCCCCCCCCAAAAAAAAGCATTTTTAGAAAGAATGTGTGTGTGCCTGTCTGTCAGTCTCTGGACAGCATAACTCAAAAACGAAAAGCTGCTTACAAGCCAAATTTGGTATTTTAGTTTAATGTCTTTCAAGGATACGACACGAAAATTTTCAATAAAATAGCCCTGCCCTAAACTACTCTTTACATGGAAAATTTTTCGAAAATTTTGATTTTCTTGAAAATGCCTCTAACGATTTTTATTAAAATGTTATATGTTTGAGACATTTTTATGAAAAATTAAATGTATATCTTGAATTTTCTGGCTATAGCCCCTGTAGTCGTATTTACTCTGGACGAGTTTTGCATAACTGGTAAACCTTTACAGATAGACCAAATCATACTATACAAAAAATGTAGGTCTCGCTAAATCAAACAATTTATGTTGGAATGAATTTTTTGATAGAGTGAACCATTTCGGAGATATTCTTTATTATTTTTGTCAGTTTCAGAAAACTTAGAACTTTCGTGCAATGGAACATCGTTGTTCATTTTTTATATGTTGTGTGCAAAGAGAACGGAATCTCAAAGCTTTAAAACATTTGACTATCGCACAAAGCCTACTGTATTCTAATATTCCCCTTGTACCTACAAGGAAATAAGCAATAAGATAATTTGTACAAATGTTTATCTCAACTAACACGAAGAAGATATAGGAATAAGAGTTTGTAAGAATGGTTAGTACAAGAGTAGAGAAAGTCATGTGAGTGCAACACATCAGATTTTTTATGCACATTTTGAATCATAAAACTACTGGATTGAATATAATTTAAAATAGCAGATTTCCTATTTCACGGTTTTGGTGCACCACTGCTGAACTAGCAAAGCGAGAATATTTAATATTTTATTGTTATGTATTACAATCTAATGTTTAATTGCTTTTTGTTAGTTACTTCTCTGAAAATATAGGAATTTTTCATTTTGTTCCGTAGACATTTATTGTTCTCGCAGAAGTAATAAATTCAGGACGAAGGTCCACCCTCCCGAGAGGTCCAATTTCTTCTGAAAGAGATTTAATTAAATATTTCTAAAATGAAAAATAGCAATAATTAAACGTGTATGTTGTTGTTTACGCCAGTTTTGTGCCGTTGATTGTTTTATAGTTGTGCCCGCTCGACTGTGGATTTTTCAGAGCTAACTGAATGCCCTGGGGAGTCGATCATTTGCGGTCAACAAGTATTCATTTGCTTTGCCAAGGCCAAGAGTTCTGGGTTGTCAACTAAAAATCTGATGTGTTGCCCTCACATGACTTTCTCTACTCTTGTACTAACCATTCTTACAAACTCTTATTGCTATATCTTCTTCGTGTTAGTTAAAATTCCGTTCTCTTTGCACGCTTCACAAATAAAAAAATGAACAACAATGCTCCATTTTACGAAATTTTTGTTTTTCGAAACTGACACAAATAACAAGGAATATCTCCGAAATGGCTCACTCTACAAAAAAAGTATTGAGACATAAATTGTGTATTTTAGCAAGATCTGCATTTTTTGTATAGTAAGATTTTGTCTATCTGTTACGGTTCACGAGTTATTAAAAACATCTTGGTCACACAAATAGTAGCATTTTCAGAGATATTTTAAAGGTGAAGTATAACGAGAATTTTGGATAAGCCTGTTTTATAAATATCACTATACGAAAATGTAATGCCACCTTATGAAGAATAGTGCTACTGCAGGCTAAAGCCGCTCAGTATTACTCCCTTTGTACCTGGGCTCAACTGCAGCACAAAGAACCATTTGCATTATTTCCTTGTTCACTCTCACTAGGCAGGTATAGTAGGTTTGCCTTGGCCCTGTGCGTTACGTTCCCATTAAGTTCTTTAACAAG
This sequence comes from Tenodera sinensis, assembly GCA_030765045.1. Classification (NCBI taxonomy): domain Eukaryota; kingdom Metazoa; phylum Arthropoda; class Insecta; order Mantodea; family Mantidae; genus Tenodera; species Tenodera sinensis. Next base: position 6,993,169 of record CM060969.1, read on the forward strand.
ACGCCAGAATGCGTGACTGAAATTATTGCAGCTTTTATTTCCGGAACGGATGAGTCTCGGGAGAGATGCTGGAGGGGAGGGGGAGGGGGGGGGGGGTATTCATTTCCAAGAAAACAGACTTAACCTGTCCACCTTACGTAAAGAAGATCTTCTGTTGTTTTGCTTTCTTGTTTTTGTCTTTTGTTTTGTCAATTTGAAATACTTCCGCTCCTTTGACGTAAACCAAAGAGATATACTCACCATTATTATGGTTTGCTTTTAGTTTTTCTTACGCAAACGTGAGAAATAAACATGGTGGACTCAAATATTAACTTAGCGATCGCTATATTAAGTATAGGTTTGGAATATATTTCCACGAGTCTGTCTGTCTGTCTCAGTTGGAAGAAAATATGTATCACAAGTAAAATACGTTTGGTTGGTAGCTTGGTTCGTCCCGGCGATTGCAGACAGAAGGCGTAGTTGATTGCGCACTGGAACACTCTTCCAAGAAGTTGCTGTCCGGGCCGCAAGGGTCGCCTCGGCAGAGGACACATTCGGTGCTGCGCCGGGTGTCAACATCTGGAACTATGCGTCTCTGTGCTTCTAACCTTACTCACCGTAACATAGATTCGAACCTTTTTGTGTGGAGTTAAGCATTTCCAAGATATTCCTAATTATTGATTACAATGTACCTATGCTTTTCCCAGAAGAAAAGTCGTAATTTGTTTTTCTTCCTCCTCACGAACGATATTTCAATGCTATCACATAGCCACCACTTCTTAAAATATTTGAGTGTCACTTAAACCTGCTAAATTCCGCCATTCCCATTGTACCTATAAGGAAATACGTAATAAAACCATTTTTACAAATGTTTACATCGATTAACATGATGTAGATTGAAGAATAATCTTACTTAAAAGAATGAATGGAGAAAGTTATGTGAATGTAACATCATCTTTTCCAAGATATGTTGGGTTTAGTGCAGTAACTGGTAGTGTTGATTTGGCTGTCTGAAGTTTGAATTTTGACCCCATGAAACCAGTCGAGATCGTATTTCTAAAGGTCATAAAACAATCAACATTTCAGAGTTCATTCCTCTTTGTGAGTTCCCTTCAGTTGGACCAATGTGGCAGACATCCAGGCAGTGGTTTTTCCTCAGTCTCAAGGGCAAATTCCAGGAACATCACGACATCATAAATACAGCTTTCATTAGGTTTACCAACTCCAGTCACCTTGAGCCCCTGGAAAATTATTATTCTTATAATTTCAACATCATAAATAATGTGCTGTGTTGTTGGTGAAACCTTCAAACTGTTCCCCCTTATTTAATGGTATCTGAGTCCGGGGCCTGTGTTTGGTGGGAGGAGGGTGTTCAAAACAGGAATATCCCACATAAAACGCGATGACATTAATCCTAAAATTAATACATTCAATCAGATATGTGGTACCACTAATGCAACTTTAAAATTCTGATGTGTTGCACTCACATGACTTTCTCTACTTTTGTACTAACTTTGGGGGGAGGGGGGTTCTCTTACGCCACCTTGTGAGTCATATGTCTCGGGACATACATAAGCTGCTCTTCTTAATCCACAACAGCAGCAGAAGCTGTTAGGAAATTGTGGCCAGCAGTTACTGGTATTCACCGCTGGCCTCGCTTTCTCCAACAGAATTATTCATTCCTTATCATTAGCAAAGTAGTCTGAATATGGATGATGATAGTACAACAACCTAACAAAATATGCATTTAAAACAAAACTTGTTTTCTTTCGTGGTTGTCGTGACGACATCCTTCTGTAACCTACTTACATAAGTAAGTAATCATCAAATATCAACAATGTGCACTAAAACACAGTTTCCTTTTCCAGGAAACCACTAGCTCAAGGTTCTGTTAATTAGAATTGAGTATTTTCAGAAATCAGCGAGTTTCACGAAAACGCACACACACATAGATCAGAATTCTTAGAATTTAACAAGTTGAACAGTAATAGTTGGGTTTGGGAAAGAAATACGTATAAGATTTGAGGTTTTTTTTCCGTATAACATAGAGGTTAGGTAGATCTTAAGAAACTATTAAAACAACTCTTTCTTTCTAAGATGAGAGATCTCTAACAAAGATAAACACAAAATATTCAAATTTTCACTTGCATAAGTGAGATTCTGAGGTATCCGGAAAATGTCTACAAAATATTTCAGGACAAATTCATTGGTTAAAACTCACTCATAAATCAGTAAAGGTTATGTTATCGAAGTGGACCGTGGCGTAATCTAGGAAGAAAAACAGGAAGTTGTTGAAACGACTACCCGTTCATTGGTGTAAAGAATTAAGGAATCCGCTTCTTTCTCGTCTGTAGAACACCATAAGGCGGCTACACATGCCTCTACCTTTAACCTTTCACACGGGCACGTTTCGCACTAAATGTCAGACATGTATTTCAAATTGTTATGAATTTATGTGAAGTCGTCGTGGAATTTTATTAAACTTTGATATTTTCAGTGTTTTTGCTCCCAGGGAATATGCAAAAATATTCACCGTTTCGACGTTAATGTTTTACACAGGATAAAAGTGGGTTTAATAAAGTACTTAAGAATATAAACTACGTTTCGCTGTGTATGTAGTCAAGACGCTAACATACCCATAATGCATACTAATACAAGTATATGACATACATATCCGGTCTTGTCCCTGGTTTCACGATTTATCCCTGAAACTTTGCACCTGCCCAATAACCCTGTTTCTTCCCGGACATTTATTACTTAACATACTTAAATATTTAGTTAAAACTTCCTTAACTATAACGAATCAAAAATAAATTAAATAAATACACCCGGAAAATACTATGCAAAAGCACTGTTACACAATCACAAATACCACAGAAAGAAAACCGAGTAGAGAAAACCGTGTGAATGTAATACTTTGCATAGTAAAAAATACTATGATGTGTTACACTCACATGACTTTCTCTATTCTTGTACTAACCATTCTTACAAACTCTTATTCCTATATCTTCTTCGTGTTAGTTGAGATAAACATTTGTACAAATTATCTTATTGCTTATTTCCTTGTAGGTACAAGGGCAATATTAGAATACAGTAGGCTTTGTGCGACAGTCAAATCTTTTAAAGCTTTGAGATTCCGTTCTCTTTGCACACTTAACATATAAAAAATGAACAATTATGATCCATTTCACGAAACTTTTTTAAGTTTTCCGAAACTTACACACATAACAAGAAATATCTCCGAAATGGTTCACCCTACAAGAAAATTTTTTCAGACATAAATTGTGTATTTTAACAAAATGTACATTTTTTGTATAGTATAATTTGGTCTATCTCTAACGGTTTACCAGAAAATTCAAGAAAATTCAAGATATACATTTCATATGTCATACAAATATCTCAAACATATGAATTTTAATCAAAATCGTTAGAGCTATTTTGAAGAAAATCAAAATTTTCGAAAAATTTTCCATGTAGAGGGTAGTTTTGGGTGGGGCTATTTTCTTCAAAATCTTCGTGTCGCATCCTTGAAAGACATTAAACTTAAATACAAACTTTGGCAGTTTTGTAAATATGTCGAGTTCCTCGATGAGAAGTGTTTGAAAGTATTAAGAATCAGTAATGTTGAAATGTTATTCAGGTGCCGATTTCTGCCTAAATAGTTTTCTTAAGGTCTTTATTATTAAGCCGATCATTGGCGCCGCGGGTTTAGTCTCTGACGCTGTAACTGTCTAGATATCACCAACAATGTCAAATATGGCCTAATTATTGCACACAAATCCTTCTGTTTTTCTAGGCTATTTTTCAGCTTAGCTATGACAAGATTACCTAATCGAAAGCAGGTCACCACTGAAGCATGCAAGTACCAACCTACTGTATTCTAATGTTCCCCTTGTACCTACAAGGAAATAAGCAATAAGATAATTTGTACAAATGATATAAGGATGAGGACATTTCGTAATCTTAATTTTATTATTGCAGGAATAGTGTTTGTGTGATAAGTTCTTAGTTCAGAATCTCTCATTAGGTTTCGAAAGAACCTATCATATTTTTGAAATTTCTGCTACGTCTTGAAGAAACCTTACATTAACATAGGCTTGCTGGGAGGGAAAGCAAGAACTGAATTATTGCCAACTGGAATATCGGTATTACGTAAACATGGTGCTGGTCTTGAACCAAAGGGCATCCACGAGGTTACCGGTGACTTCCTACTGACCATGTGGGAGAGCTGAAAGGTCATTCAGCAGGCCTTCTTGCTCACTGAGCATAAGTAACTAACTGGGTTACATTCTATACTTTATTAGGTCATGTATAGAATTTCATTTGTGGGAGTCATGAAGGATGTAGGGTTATGTATGAACAGATTCAACAACTAGTGGTAGATGCAACGAAAAGTGTGATTTGCTCTTGAAACTCTAGTTTTCTAATAATCATATACGTATTGGTAACTTACGTGACTTACGAGTTGTTCAAAGGTCATCCAGATGGAAAGATTTCAGTTGCAAAGATGATGTTGCTCAATTCCTAAATCGCACTCTTCATCACTGAATTTTAAGGTTATGTTAACCTGTTTCGTTTGTTGCTTGCGACATTGTCTCGTCCTGATCAAGTGAAATCTAAGGCGATTTTAAGTTCACCATCGCAATTAGTGGATAGATGACATTGCTTACATAATATCTGCTTTCGAAATGCCTACTGTTGTTATATTGTGATTTTCTTCTTCTTCCTGTACCGCCTATTTCACGTTCATGGCTGAAGTGATCCCAGTGATTCTAAAACAATTATTTAAGCTCCATAAGGCACATTTATACTGAAACCATTACCTAACTAGTTTCTTGATTACAGCAAGATTATTTGTATTTTAATAACAAATAAACTGAACATTTTCCCTACAGAGAAGGTTCTACTCCACTTCTACAATGGAGGAGAAAATCAGTAACAAAAAATAAGTGATCCCACAAATTTAATGGTGGTTACCTGTTCGTACCCAGCCTTTAAGGGAAATAAAATAACTGTTGTTTATAAAATAAGAGCATTAAATAATTACGTAGAGTTCCGTGGCGTTTATTCATTACTTATTTATTGAAGAACCGGTCCATACCGGAAGCCAAAAACGAAATAAAAACATCATTTCTAACCTCAAATATCACTGATTTAAGAAATAACTGACGGTGTATGTGTATTTGTGCGCGTGAGTTGTGTTTTTTCTTCCATTATATGCCACGTTTAATATCTAAAATCAAATAGGAGGCCTTTTACCTTTGGAAGAATTGCAATGATGTCACTCGGTTCAATTCCCATTAATCTGAGTTTGTATTACTTTTGGTTTTTACATTAAATTCACAAACACACACACTCACACAAACACACACATACACACTCACACAAACACACACACACACACACACACACACACACACACACACACACACACACACACACACACACTACACACTCACACACACACGCACATACAGAACCCGGGGTTTGTAGATTTGGAGGTTAGCATTTGTAGTCAGTAACCAGAGCGCATGCGCAGTCCAACTGTTGGTATCACGGCTTGCCAACTGTAGATTTTCTTGACGTTTGTTTTATCAGTTTTTACTGTTGAAGACACTCAATATCAGACTTATAAGGGGATAGCCATGGTGCTAGTTCAAGAAGAATTTCTTACCCCAGCGGGGAATTGAACCCAGACCTATTAGTTGAAAAAGCAGATGCAGTCTCCATGATTTTGTGGAGAAGTTTCCAATACTTTACTATGAGATCTTCAACTGTTTTACTAAAAAGACCATAATACGTGTTACCGCGCAGCCATCTTGGTCGGTAATAATGGTATTCCTAAATTAGGTTTTCTTTCAATATATCATTACTGAAAGTTACACAGAACAGGAGAATGAATAGTTGCAAATTGTTTACAGCAAAAATATATCATAATGGCAGTTGCGAACATTAATATATACAATAGGATGGTTATAGTAAACAACATTCCCGCGTGAAGCATTAATTGCACAATTTATTACCAACATTAGTTCTTTGCTGAAAATAAAAAGTTAAGCAGAGGTTATTAACTGTCACTTTTACTGTCGCTTTTAGATACAGGTTTTTACGGCCTTGAAACGTGGTGCTGGAATCAAGCACATTCGCAGCTCTCTGAAACTTTGTTCATGAGTTAGAAAATGGACATAAGATGTGACATTTAAAGTACTAGAGAGTTATAAAGAATAAAACACATCAATCTGCTTGCAATGAGGAAGTCATTATCTCCTTAGGTACACCTGCACCTATGAAAAAGTTAACAATATTGCATTCAGGCCTAGCAACTTTCTCCAACGCACTTTCTTCTGTCACTAAATCTGCCAGTTCTGAGAAGTCATTCTACACACTCATACATTGTGGTTCGTTAGTAGAGGAAGTATCGCATCCCGCCCAAAAAATTACAATAACCATTAACTGCACGCCTATAAGGGCAGTAAGAGAAAGATGTTAAAATACTCCGCCTTACCAGAAATTTGTCTTCCCAGGATAAGGGAAAAGTAAACAAAATTCGCCGTAACCGAGGTTCGAACTCGGGGTCTGTTGAACGCGAGGCAGACAATACTCCCGCACCCTGATGTGGACTACACTTTCCTTTTGATACATCCACACAGAAAGTGCATTTCCACTAATCAATGCAATGTTAGCGAGTTTCTCACATATTTTTTTTAAAAACTTCCGCTGCTGCACATAATTATTCTCTGGTTTGCTTTCGTCGTACTTACTGCGGCGGTAATGAATGAGATCATTGACTGCGACGCAAAGGAGTTCATCAGCTTTCAATTTGAGCATTAAATTCTCTTTACAAATGTTAGTTTTCATTCACTGTCGCCTGCTGTGGAAAAAAGAAAATTAAAACGAAACCTGCTATTAAGTTATGTCTCTCTCATAAACAGCGAGTGTATTTTAATTACGGTTCACATTTCTTAAATCAACATGATTCATTTCCGACTAGAAACCTAAAATAACTCATTATAGCTTTGCACGAGTTCCATAGAGCCTAGATTATCCGACATTCATCTTTCTGGGCAAAGAAACTCCGGAAAAAGTTTTAAGGTAACTCAGTCAAACCGAGGTTCGAAGTTGGGACCTTTACACCACAGATGTGGGCGATTTGTTGTAGTGTTTTGGCTTTATCTTCAAAAGATGCCAACAGCCAAGTGAAGTGATTGCGACATGTGATCTTCAAAGCTGAATTATGTGATCCAGTATTGAGGGGAAAGCATTGTTGAGGTTAGAAATATAGAACATTTGTTCATAACTAAGGAAGACAAAGTTCAAACCTCACCAATATGGCGGATTTTACTCTCCGTATTTGGTAGGCGTGCATGGTAGCTGTAAGATACGTGGTTTGTTGCCATAAGGTATGGTTTCTCTATAAAAGAAAGGTTAAAAAAGCGGGAATGGGGACAGATGAGGAAAAAGAAAAACTATTTTTACAGACAATGGGATTCTATAAACATAGCCATGGCATCCACTACCATTTAAATAGTTTCATAGAGTAAAACGATTTATTACATAACCTAGATTTAAAACTGCACGCAAAGTTTGAAATGAAGGTTGAAAGCTGAGGAATAAAGTTGGCAACCTTGTAAGCGGTGCACAGATCTTGCTATTTCCTCGCAGATTCGCAATATTAAAATGCAAAGAATCTGCTCGTTTGAATGGTTTGGGAAGCCGAGAGGGAAAGCTGATTTCCTAAAGGAGGTAAATATTGAGATAACGTGATTTATGCAGGAGTGGCTGAGTGACTGAGGGAGGGGATTTCTGAACCATAGGCATGGTTATAAAGAAGATTGCATGATAAAAATGCGTATTTTCGATACGTGCTTTCTTCAGCACATGACCACAAATGTGCCTCAATAGGATGAAATCGATATCGAAACAGAAGGGTCAGAACTATGTGAGAAACATGCACGTTGGGGAATTTTACATCGGTTTCCCATTGGCATGTTACATTCCATACGTCTATGGGCACTGGAGAGGTTATGTTCTTGTTTGTTTACTTATTTATTGGTGCTTCGTCTGCAATAACTGGCTTTTTACATATGTACAAGGGTGGTGATATGACAGTCTTGTCCTTAGCGCGGTGGTAGCGAGAGACCGGGGTTCGCTTCTCGGCACCGCCGTGGAGTGGCATGACTGAAACTTGCTGTACAGATCCTTCTTGCTAAGGACGTGTCAACGAGGTCAGATTACACCATTACATGGATCTACAGATTCCTAAACAGGTGATTTCACTGCAGCAGCAGGGCAAGTGTTGCAATTGACGCCGGACAATTAATTCCACAACAAGAGCCCAGTTTGCAATGAACCGGATCTGTCCTCACGAGGGTCCGCATGCCAAGGGCGGTCGTTTGTTATGCTCTTGCTCCCAGGTCGCCGGGCCTCTCGACCAATTAGTTCTATAAAAAGTAACAACCTTGTTTATAAGCAGTTCTTATCCAGGGCAGTGTAGCCAACCGTCCGGGAATTCCGCTTGTTAGCGTAAATTAAGCCTTGGGGAGATATTGCAGCGAAAGACGAAAAAGTACTGACTTTTCATAATTTTAGTTAAAAAAACTGACGTGTTGCACTCACATTACTTTCTCTACTCCTGTAGCACTGTTCTTATAAACCCCCTTTTCCTCTACTTCATATTAATCGAGATAAACATTTGCAGAAATTACCTTATGGTTAATTTTCTTAAAGGTGCAAGGGTTTAAGGAATACTCAACTGTTGCTATGTGACGCCTTTGACATGAGCTAAAAAAGGAATAACAACCTGCCAATTGAGAAAAGTATAGATATTACGAAATTCAAACGAATTACAAGGAATATCTCGGAAATGGGTCGCTCTATAGAAAAAAAAGAACAAACGCATCTTGGGAAGCTTTCAAAAGTGTTGCGGCAATAACAGAATCTCCAACAGTGATGCCCTTTAAAACATCGCACATAACCTAATTTGCACTGATCTTTAAATGATTATATGTTGTATAGCTCCTTGGCATACTTGACTAAACCACAACAACAACTGTTATTAATACTATTAATCCGTCGTCTTGGACATCTGACTACACGTATAATATTATTATACATACTGAGGTACCTACCATTTATCAAAATATATACAATTACACGTCTAACATATAAAGAAACGGAAACAGAGAGAGAGAGTTATATTTAACACATAAGGTTTTCCCCCCTGGATTTGTTCTTCACGGTTTAAGAGGGACGAACTTAGCGCTGGCAGGAAAGATAACCTCCCTCCCATTACAAGCATGGGATATTACTTAATGAGAGAGGGATTCCCCGCTCGTTAATTCTAACCTTGTGCTCTGTTGTGAGAAACACACAATCATAATTACAGTAGCGCCTATGAATGCATACTGCTTATAACTTGAAAATGAATAACTTCCTCATATATACGAAATCTCCTTACATTTCATATATCTTGGTATTTTACTTGCATTTCATGTAATGCAGTAGCGAAATAGTCTTTACCAATCTTTAGCAATACAGAACAGCATCGAGATAAACATTTGTACAAATTATATTATTGCTTATTTCCTTGTAGGTACAAGGGGACTATTAGAATACAGTAGGCTTTGTGCGATAGTCAAATATTTTAAAGCTTTGAGATTCCGTTCTCTTTGCACACGTAACATATAAAAAAATGAACAACGATGATCCATTTCACGAAAGTTCCAAGTTTTCCGAAACTCACACACATAACAAGGAATATCTCCAAAATGGTTAAACCTACAAAAAAATTTACTGAGACATAAATTGTGTATTTTAGCAAGATCTACATTTTTGGATAGTATGATTTGGTCTATCTCTAACGGTTTACCAGTTATGCAAAAGTCATCCAGAGTAAATACGACTACAGGGGCTATAGCCAGAAAATTCAAGATATACATTTCATTTGTCATAAAAATATCTCAAACATATGGCATTTTAATCAAAATCATTAGAGCCATTTTCTAAAAATTTTCCATCTAAAGGGTGGTTTAGGGTGGGGTTATTTTCTTCAAAATCTTCGTGTCGCATCCTTGAAAGACATTAAACTTAAATACCAACTTTGGTAATTATTATTTATTTATGCCAACAAACTTACTGTTGGTGTTTTTAAACACACAAGCCGTGTGTGGGCAAAGTTTAAGAGGTAGAACTGGAACTTAAAAATTCAATGCCACAACTGGAAGGTCTGTGGTTCAAATCCCAGTTGTGGCATTGAATTTTTAAGTTCCAGTTCTACCTCTTAAACCAACTTTGGTTTTTAACCGACTTTTCGTTTTTGAGTTATGCTGTCCACAGACACACACTGGGACCTTTTTTCTAAAAATGGGTCTTTTTTCTAATTTTTGGGTCTACTTTACGTAGTATGGAAAGTAAAAATAGTGGCTCAGAAATTAAGATATGGGAACTTTTGTAGGCGGGGCTTATGTTGATAGAAGAGCACATATTTGTAAAACTCGTGTCATTTCTTTTGTGTCTTATAGTCTTACAGAAGTGTTTTACTGTTATCGATTATTGACTCTCCGTAGCTCTCGGACCGTGGTTGGGTTATATACTCAGCAGTCGCCGCAAGGAAACTTTCCGCCTAACTATACCATTTTAACCTCACTTTTCCTAGATATTTACCTGTTTTCTTCATATATGTATTCACTCGACGCTGGCAGGGTTAACTAGCTCGCGTAACCAGCTCTCTTTCCTCTTACGAGCTTGGAGAGCCCCTGGGGAACCTTAGACCATAGAGCTTCCCCGATCCGCAGGATGAGGATTTATGGAAAACGGAAGCCTGTGATGCTGCCCAAACTTCCAATGACATTTAGAACCATAAAATAGCCCAGCAGGATGAAAGATGAACTGAAGTGAGAAGTGAGGTTTAATAAAGGGCATGAGCATACAATTATCCTCCCCAGAATTCGCCTATCGACCTGAGGAAACCACGAAAAAGAACCTATGTGTTACCAAGGTTGGCCACGAGAACTTCTTCCTAACCACTATTGGAAATTATTGCCATTTCTCTAGTATTAAAAGTATTCCTTGTTCAAACCGTGCATTGCATATGTGTGTGCCGGGTTGCGTTCAGTGACGTCATCATTTCTGTAATCACAATGACCAATTTGCGGGCTCCTGCCTTAAAGTAATCAATAGAATAGGCAAGGCTTCGCACAATGAGAACTAATGTGACATAGACGCGGAGTGCGTGAGATTTTCTTTGACACCCTTTGTACCTGTAGGTAGGTAGTGCATTTCCGACGCCCTAGGCCAATGCAGACGTGTGTGATAGTGTCAGTGAGTACTGCCCACTGTTACAGACACACACACACACACACACACACACACACACACACACACACACACACACACACACACACACACACTTTCGTTTTCTACTACGGCTTGACCTAGTTCAGTGCAGCAGAAGGGCAAGGTTAACACGCTGGCTGGCTTGATGGAATAACGGTTTTCCTTTCACTCCTCACTTGTGGTTTTGTAGCCTGCTTTCTGGAACTCCTAGAGTTCACCAACATAACACATCTACGAATATTTTTCCATTCTCTACCACTTCTCTGGCCCACGTCATGTTCCCACGGTGAGGTGCTCAGAAATTCACATCACCCTCAGATCAAAAAGTGCTCAATAACAACTTAATAAATACGAAGAGGTTCACTATTTATCCACAAGAGGCACTACACGTCGAGTCGACATGTCATACCAAAAAAATACCACTTAAAAAACGTGAAGGAATACTCCAAGCTGCTCGCTCAGACGTGAGATAAGTCGACAACGTTGCGTTGAGGTTGGTCAGGGATTGACATGGTTTGTGGATGTAAATAGGTCGAGCGCTTGCATGACATTTAGACAGACAGACATATCTACTTTGTGAAAACTGCAAGTTATTTGGTATTCGTGAAGCTATTCTCTGGCGTTAAGGTAGCCTGGCATTCCAAAATCGACCTTTTTTGTCCACAAAAGTATCTACCATGCTCTTTTATAAAGATAAATACCAGCTGAATCACATCAAACTCATTGGTATTATGGTAGATGGCCGAGGCACAATTCCAGTCCTTTTTGTGAAGTTTTGGAAAGAATTCGAACTTGCAGCTACCAACATAAGTAACATTGCTAATGCCACTATAACAAACATGCATGTATGTATTGTATGCTATCCAAAAATTCCATGTCCAGATTTCACCGGATATATATATTGAAACCACGTGAATTAAAAAAAAAAATTAGAAAAAGGTCCGTGTGTAAGTGTGTGTCTGTCTGTGGACAGCATAACTCAAAAACGAAATGCCAGGTAAATACTAAACAATACAGTTTTCCCTGGTCGGTAGGTGAATGTTGTGGTGGTTTCTATTCTATCTCGGTTTGCTTTCCATCACTTTCCTTTCATCTCGTTTACTTCTAAACCTTCAGTCGTGCCTCTAGATTTCGTGGGGTGTGGCGGTTCCAAACCACGGAGTGGTTGCTTGCTTGTCGTGGACACTAGAGGGCTGCTTGGTCAAAGGGTCGTTCATTGTCCCCCCTACACCTATATCATATAAGTACCAAACTTGTTATTTAATATCAGGCATTTCAAAGGTGCTATACAAATACTTCAGAAAGTCCCCATCTCTCATTATCCTTTACATGGAAATTAATATTAATATAACTTTTTTTTTTAAATGGCTTAAGAATTTAGTTATAATGTTGTATATGATACTCTTATAAGAAACAAAATATATCTATGTCTTAAACATCTGGAATTCGCATCTGAAAACATCTTCATTCCGAGGGAATTTTGTTTAATTTTATACGTCGGTTAGAAAAAAGATAAATCCCTTTACAAACATAATGTATTGTCACCGCGCCCGCCGCATCTAATTGCCGACAACAGCAGTGTCACCCTTCGCATTATTGTCGGCACTACCGCAAAGGAGCCGAAGGAAAGAGACAGAGAATGAACGCATTGTTGGGGCGCTTGCCGAAAGAGAGAAAAGGATAGAGACTTCGAGAATCTTCTGCTTTGTATTTCACCGCAATAACTGAACTTTCCAGAATAGTGCCTGGGAGATATAAATAGCGGTAAAGTGCGACAGAAAACGGTAGTCAAACGTATGTGAAGCGTTGAGTAGTCGTGCCGACGGAGAGGACAGACGTATGTGAAGCGTTGAGGAGTCGTGCCGACGGAGAAGGGACAGTTCTTTGTGTTACGAATTCGGAGCCGTGCTGTTGGAGAATCAGAAAAGACTTTCTTGCTGTTGCAACGAGTGTACAAAGTTACTGTTTACGGAAATAAAAGTGTTTCTTTATCTCGACTACATCTGTCTTCTTTACTTTGCAACCCGAACAAAAGTCACAGTATTTTAAATAAAGGTCTTAATGGTATCAGCCATTTCAAATGATAAATTATTGTTGATTGGATTTTGCAATACTTTTTTATTGTTTTAAAGTGCTGTCGGTATTCAGTTTCTTCTGTCGCCCTTGTACCCACAACAAAATGTGTAACGTAACCATTGCTCTTAATTGACATGAAATATAGAAATAAACAATTGTGGGTAAAGGAATTAATATGAATGCAACACATACATAATTTTTTCAACATAACTTGTAAATCATTTTGTCTTAGTAGAATTACATTTGCCCAACAACTCAAAATATCTCGACTTCAGTCTCTTTGCAGTTTCTTTTTCACGGGGAGTGGGTGTTTACCCTCAATAGCACCCTTTAATTGGCCCAGTACTGCCCTTCTGGAGATAGTCTACAGTTGTAGCCAAGAGTCATCCTGCAAATGGAACCAGTTTTGCTTTCTTTGGTGCATTGTCACTGATTTACCTGCTCCTTCGTCTCTAGCGTGTAGTCATGAATCTATGTTTCATTTGAAACATCGAAGTAACTCACTGGAATTGCCTTGAAACTAGAGAAGGAAGCTTTATCATACTCAGAGCTTTGAGCAAGATGTAATAATGCAATTGATGACGACAATGAAAGAAAGAATTAATCACCTTTTTGTGATTGGTTCAGTTTTAACGCTTTCCTGTTCAGGAATTTTCACGCTGCAAGATCTGTACCCAATAAAAAGTTCATAACCATCTCTAAGATCTTAAACTTCTCTGTTCAAAGTTAGTATTTATTAGTTATTTATAACTTTGTGTTTTAATAATGCTATCATTCCTTGTATATGAACATAACCTCAAATGTTTGTGTTGTTTCACAGGTAAACATTTGCAGAAGACGGTGAAAGCGAACCAATTACAATGGCTGGCTCTAACTCTACTTGAAGGTTAGATTTCAACTATTACCTTTATGCTCCAGTAATTTACTGTATCTAATTCTACAAGTTTTATTTCAGTTTGCAATAGTCTAATTTAAACACAGATCGATCTTATTTGTAATATCTTATATCCAAGAATATAATCAAAGGTTTTATTGACCAGATCTACTGAAAACAGGGACATTCTGTCTAGCATATACTGCCTCTGTAATTCTGTTTTAACTGGCAGATAGGCAGGCCCTATAATGTCTTTGTGGCGCATTTGGAGCAGTGAAAGTGGATATTATATTCCTCGACTGACCGACCGACCGACCGACCGACCGGTTGCTGGTTGCACTTGGCAGAACTTCTGTCAAAATGAGCACGGATATTGCACACATTGAGTAACTTCAGTTTTACTAAATATTGCTCTTCAGTCTTTCTAGCGATTAAACGAAGCACCGCAGCAAAAAACTTTCCTTAACAAAAAGAGTTTAAAATAATGTTATCTATCAGCTCCCAAAGTTTGTTGGTCTAATTTTGGAACACCCTAGGTATAATTGTTTTAAAGAGCAAGATTTTTACGTTTTTTAAGAAATGGAAAATAAAAAATCGATTTTATTTTCACCCACAACAACTACTCAGTCCCCTAGCTCGAGCCGCCACTGCACACACCATGTTGAGGTTTGCTCCTTGGTACATATTTACATCACATGGAAAATGGTTAGCATCTTCTCGCGACTAGCTGCATCAGTAGATTTCCCCGGGTACCCTGGTGCTACGGGTGGTGATTTTCATCATTATCCCGCGACAGAGAGAAACGGGTAAAATGAAGGCCGCGAGAGATACATATAAAGGAGGGAGTGCACGAGAGACAAAAGCTGCGTGTTCATAAGCGCTGAATAGATCCGACTGTTGCAACATCGCATCTTGGAGAAGGGGACATTGAATTTCTCAAGAATCCCGGATGATATAGTTCTGTAATACAAGCAATAACACAATGGCATTGCTTTGAAATCTTATCCCAGCGTATTAGAATACACAGAAAGAAAAACATAACCTTAAAACGACTGGGCGCTTGCACAAACATCACTCAGGCAAAATGGAGTCTTCAGTATCCCAGGGGCTCTAATGACCTAGCTGTCGACGGGCCCTTAAGCCCTACTCACTCACTCACTCACTCACTCACTATTCAGTATCCCAACTTGGAGTGAACTTAGTTCCTCTGACTAACTGAATCAGGTTCTGCACGTGTGGGCACGTACAAATGTTAGTGGTCAAATGGCAATTACTATAGTTTTATGGTAATGCTCTCTTATAGACGTCTGATGTAACCGATCAATTCTCGAGATATCGCTAACATTTGTCCAGAAAATGTTATACTTTATCAAAATTATATTATTCTTCATCTTCTTGCAGGTACACGGAGAATATCCTAGGCTTTGAGCGATAGTCAAATGTTTTAAAGCTTTGAGATCCCGTTCTCCTTGCACACGTAACATATAAAAAATGAACAACGATGTTCCATTTCACGAAAGATTTAAGTTTTCCGAAACTGACACAAATAAAAAGGAATATCTCCGAAATGGTTCACTCTACAAAAAAATGTATTTAGACATAACTTGTGTATTTTAGCAAGATCTACATTTTTTTGTAGAGTAAGATTTGGTCTATCTCTTATGGTTTACGAGTTAGAAAAAAGCCATCCAGAGTAAATACGACTACAGGGGCTATAGCCAGAAAATTCAAAATATACATTTCATTTGTCATAAAAATATCTCAAACATATGGCATTTTAATCAAAATCGTTACAGCCATTTTCAGGAAAATCAAAATTTTCGAAAAATTTTCCATGTAAAGGGTAGTTTAGGGTGGGGCTATTTTCTTCAAAATCTTCGTGTCGCGTCCTTGAAAGAAATTACACTTAAATACCAACTTTGGTTTTTAAGCTACTTTTCGTTTTTGAGTTATGCTGTCCACAGAATGTCAGACACATATGGGCGGACCCATAAATGTGTTTTTGGAATCACGGGGCCTCAAAAAATATATTTTCGGTGAAATTTCAACGTTGAATTTTTGGGCGGAAAAAGCTTTAGGTGCATAGTAGAGAAAGTAAAAACAATCTTAAATATGTTTATAATAATCAGTGCAGTTCAACTTACTCAGTACTGCCAACTGAGAAAACGAAAGCCAAGTATTGCGCGTATTTCGATATTCTCTTCTTGTTTTGAATTTTGATTGTTAAGCAATTGTGATAAGTAATACATTTTTTCAGCAATTTATGCAAATACATTTGGGAACACTGAGTAAACAAAAGAATCTGATTACACGCGAAAAAGTGAACTTACAGCCAATATGGAACTACTTCATCTTAGTGAAGTGACAAGAGTGAACTAAATAGTCTTACTGATGGTTGAATTAGATTAAGTTGGAGATTCAAAAATCTGTAGTCACTATATGGTTGAGTCACGAAAGGTGCGGGCAAATAATAGTAATAATTGTCCAAGTACTTGAGTCAACACTTTACAGGAAGTGGATTGGTAGAAGTGGCCCTATCCACTGTGGCCTCCATGGGATATTTTATCACAAGTAAGACCTCTGACCTGGGTTATCTCGACTATTTCATAAATGAATTTAAAAACTATATCGCAAAGATTTGACCAGAAAATGTTAAATTCTATAAACAACCCAACATATGTTCATTTCGATTAGTTGAGCTCGAGTTAGTCAGCACTGCCAACTGAGGAACACGAAACCCAAGAATCACATGTATTTCCATCTTCTCTTTTTGTTGCAACAGAGAACTAGTTTATAACCTCAAACAAATCTTACTATTTCTCTTCTTCTTTTTCCTCTTCTTCTTTAGCTGAAGAAAAGTATTAATTTACGTTGACGTTTGACGAAAGAGGGGATAGAAGGCGTACAAAGGAAATTAAGTTTTTCGCTCACGTAAAGTTATGACTTAAGATCTAAATTGAACGTCATTTCTAATCTTGGTTATAAGTTCCCGGTTACCTCTGCGGCCGGTCGGTCGGCCGGTCGGCCCTAAAGGTGTTGAAAGATTACGACTCCGTGCAGTTCTCGCCGAAATCTTCTACTGACAGAAGGTAATATATGGTCCACGTGCTTGTGGGTGGGTGGGGCTGGGGTCTGACCCACAAAGGACACGTAGAGACAAAAGAAAATTGGAAAACATCATATCATACGTGATGAGGACTTGTGGCGACATCTTCATACCTTCACTTTTATGAAAACGTGTAAATGGTCATAGAGAACGAAATTAAATTCCCTTAAGGGCAACAAAGAATGTTGATCTCGCGTTTGAAAAGACTATAAAATATTTTCACTATGATATTAATAATGATAATAATATTGCAGATAACGTTTATTTATGATACAGGTTCATAAGTTCGTGATAAAGAGGAAGAGTTATGATTAGAGGGCGGATATGTGTGTAAGTTTAGTGCACAGAGGTTCCACTGTTGCTGTGTCGGAGGTACAGAACTGCTGATGCGCGTGCATATACAACGGCTGCACGGTATCGGTTACGTCATTCATTCTCCTTGCCGAACTAACCCGTATCGCGTGTGACTGCACCACATGGCACCCCTAACTGACCATACCCAGCAAGGACGGACGGGAAGTTTGGAGGATGTAATCAACCTTTCCAGCGTGCATCTGCTGACCCGGGAAACCCCCGAAAAAACCCACGACCTCGCTCGGCTGCTCTAACAGGAATAAATCCATCTCGTATAGCAGTATCACTTAGCCTGTTAAATCATTACAATTGGGTAAGTAAGACACAAAAGAACTATTTCGACCTATCGAAGCTGTGTTGTCCTTCTCAGCGTTCGATTGTGGAGCACAAGCAACATAAAATGAAATATCCGTTGCAGTGTACGTATTATTGACTGCAGGGGTCTTGTCTCGTTTCGCCCCTGGGATGCTGACTGAATGGAGCCAGACAGAGAATGAAACACGGCCAGAATCTCAAAATGGGGCGGGGGGAGGGGTTCAATGTATACATAACCTCACAAAATCAATAACTTTGCAGGCAGGTCGTTACAGCTATTCGTAGATTGCACTTTCATTTCTCTCACTTGAAATTAAGTTCACTTTTCTTAAAACTTAATGCAGGTATATATTAAATAAATTACACTTTTAGTCTCTCTCTCTCTGTCTCTCTACACACACAGAGAGAGATTTCTTGCAACGCTTCATGTACCTCATTAATATTCTTGGGCAATGGTGGAAGAGTGGAGCTCTTAGAACTACAAATGCTTTGTCTAGTTCTAGAAACATCTACGCTATCAATATCTACTTTCGTGTTTGAAACTTCGGATCTTATAAGCTTTAATGGCCTTTGAGATAAACCATACAAACACTTATAGGTTATACTAACACTTACCTCGCCATTATGATCAATTTAATTGTTGAATAACACATTTGTGGCTGTTCCATTCAGGTAAATTCTAGATTTACACGCTGCGTTTCCCGATATTTTCTAAATTTAGAACCATTTACCACTGCTAAATCGACACTAGGAATGATCTGTTTACATCTACGTCACAAATGACAATCGATGTATCACTTGCCAACATAACCCAACTAAATTTCTCCAACATTTAAGTGAAAAATGACAATCGAGTAATAATGTAATCGATATATCGCTTGATTAGTGAGTCGCTCTTGCTTGTGTTAAATGGAATGAGCCCATACTTGTGAGTAAGAAGGTCCTAAGTCTATAAAAGTTTTGTAAAAAAGACTCCGTGCGCCACAACAAAGTAGAGGTAGAAGTTATTGTTACTAAATAGCGGTATAGAGTACTTTTCTCTTCTAGAGCTGGCTGCAGTTGGAGATAAGGTGCTGCGGTATTTCTGCTAGAGCTACCAAAATAGTCGTGGTATGTCCATCTCCGAAGTGAGACAAAATAAACCTAGAACATGTAACAATGGCTCTATTAGAAGCAAGACTGAAGTCACTGACGCACAATCAAAAGAGAGCTCTGAGAGAGAGGTGGGGTGGGCGCGGATGGATGCAGCAAGCGCATTATATGACTCTTCTTGTGTGGTTGAACATTTCATAGCAGCCTTTTGTTGCTGCCTGTTAAAATGAATGTTTTGACTATGATGGATGATGTGGAAAATAAAACAGAAAGACAGGGGCCCTGGGTGTATCTTAAAGGTACTTTATATACCCTCCTTTTACTCGTCACACACGCGCGCATGCGCACACACTCACGGACAAATATATCCTTGTAATGTGTAGCGTTGTAATGTGGAACTAGTGCAGGTCATGGCGAGGGAGTCTGCATTCAGCCATTCATGTGCTGGTCGTGGAATACATAACCTGTCCTTGGTGGTGAATGTTGTGATCAAGGGCGGCGGCCGAAGGATTTATTTTCGGGAGCTGGCGGTCACGCCTTAATATCAACAGAAGGTTTACGCTCATATGTAGCTGTATTACATCCGGTGGAAGTGTTGTTCTTCAAGGACACTCACTTGGTCTATCTTGAAGACTACAGTTCGACTTTTCACCAAATATTGAAGTGGGGAGTTTTCTTGAAAATCGTATTGTTCTATGTCTGGGAGATGCTGAGGTTAACTGTCAATTTTGGTTATATATCCCACATTTCGATTTTGAGTTGTGTATACATCCACAAGGAGCTGCCTTTTTTTCCCTAAAATTTTTCTTTCTTGAAATTAATTTCGAGTGAAACCTCGACATGCAGTTTCTCGTCAGAATGCAACAAGTAATTTCTCTATCTATTAGGAACATGGCAGAGGAATTAAAACTGCATAGACATAAAACTTGCAGCGTGTGTCAAATACATTCCTGGTCATAATCTTACGTTTCCAATGTGAAGTACGTTACTTGGTGGGCAATTTCTGGTCCTCCCACTTCTGTCGAGCCCTTTACTAACACGGGTCGCCCCCCGGGAGGGTGGATGAGGCGAATGGGTGAACCATTTCGGAGATATTTCTTGTTATTTGTGTGAGTTTAGGAGAACTTATACTTAAATATTATTTAAGGCCCGCTCCCACCGTAGGACACTGATGGTACACGAAACCTAGTTATGTGAACTGAGGAAAAACACCACCTCAGTAACGGAGGAGAGTATTAAAGGTATTCCGCTAACCCCGTACACAGGTGCACGTCTTGACAATCTCCGCTGGCCTCTGAGGTGGCTAGATTAGGTCCTCAGGGCCGATGGCAGATGAAATAAACTTCTTGGGCATAATGTCAGAGCCTTAATTATCCTGTACCTTTGTCTCGTCTCCCTCCAAGTCTTCATGACTAGAGTTACCAACTCGAGTCGCTACAATCCAGGAAATTCGTTAGAAGTTGAAGCGTTTTCCTGGTCTGGAAGCAGACGGATATTAAATGTGAGACATTGAGAACAAGGTTGTTACGCAAGAGACAAAAGTGAATGTCGGGCAGTCAGCCTTGTTGTAATGTCATGATGTATAACATGCAATAATACATTTTACGCTCTGGTTTCATCAAGGTGCCGTTTTCTCTGCTTACATCCCGCAAGAACTAAACTACATCCTATTTCTGATCCTCTGCAAGGACGTGCGTTAAATATCCTCCGGCGCTTCCTTCATCCTTAGTACCGGAAACGAAGAACATGTGATTCTCTTTCCTTTTACTCACTCACTCACCCGTATGTATGTGTGTGTGTGTGTGTGTGTGTGTGTGTGTGTGTGTGTGTGTGTGTGTGTGTGTGTGTGTGTGTCTGTGTGTGTCAGTCTGTGGACAGCATAGCTCAAAAACTAAAACTCGGTTAAAAACCAAAGTTAGTATTTAAGTTTAATGTCTTTCAAGGATGCAACAAAAATATTTTGAAGAAAATAATCCCACCCTAAACTACCCTTTAGATGGAAAAATTTTCGAAAATTTTTATTTTCTTGAAAATGGCTCTAACGATTTTGATTAAAATGTCATATGTTTGAGATATTTTTATGACAAATAAAATGTATATCTTGAATTTTCTGGCTATAGCTCCTGTAGTCGTATTTACTCTGGACTACTTTTGCATAACTGGTAAACCGTTAGAGATAGACCAAATTATACTATACAAAAAATGTAGATCTTGCTAAAATACACAATTTATGTCGAAACAAATTTTCTTATAGGTTGAACCATTTCGGAGATATTCCTTTTTATGTGTGTGAGTTTCGGAAAACTTAGAACTTTCGTGAAATGGATCATCGTTGTTCATTTTTTTATACGTTAAGTGTGCAAAGAGAACAGAATCTGAAACATTTGACTATCGCACAAAGCCTACTGTATTCTAATATTCCCCTTGTACTTACAAGGAAATAAGCAATAATATAATTTGTACAAATGTTTATCTCAACTAACACGAAGATGTTGGAATAAGAGTTTGTAAGAATGGTTAGTACAAGAGCAGAGAAATCCACCATGGAAAACACCAAAAAAACATAGTTTCAATTATTGCGTCAGCGTCGCCGGTGTGCCGAGATGAGCACCCCCCCCCCCCCCCCCCCCGCCCTCTTCCCTATGTGGTTAAGACATTGTGTGGTTTAGATACATACCGAGAAATCGCATTATCTGGCCTGCAGCGAAGCGAGTGCCCGTGGACAAATCCGGCTTTGTTGAAGGTCACTGTCATTGTCCAGTTCATAATGAATAGTGACCACTTCCTCAGTCACAATGCTCTCTCAACAAACCTTACAATAGGGTAGGGCTAGGGGCTTTGGAGGGGTTCGCCTCTCGCTTTTCTTACGCTATATTAGCAATTCCACTCACAATGGCATAACAGATTATCCATCTTTCAAAGATTAACTCACAACTTGCGCCAGAGCTGTGATTTTAGTACATACATTGAAGTTCTGCTATAGATTGTATCACTTTCTCTTGTAGAGGACACTGAATTTGAGCTAAAAATATCTTATTGCTTATTTCCTTGTAGGTACAAGGGGAATAATGGAATACAGTAGGCTTTGTGCGATAGTCAAATCTTTTAACGCTTAGAGATTCCGTTCTCTTTGCACACTTAACATATAAAAAAATGAACAACGATGTTCCATTTCACGAAAGTTCTAAGTTTTCCGAAACTCACACACATAACAAGGAATATCTCCGAAATGGTTCAACCTATAAGAAAATTTATTGAGACATAAATTGTGTATTTTAGCAAGATCTACATTTTTTGTATAGTATAATTTGGTCTATCTCTAACGGTTTACCAGTTATGCAAAAGTCGTCCAGAGTAAATACGACTACAGGGGCTATAGCCAGAAAATTAAAAATATACATTTCATTTGTCATCAAAATATCTCAAACATATGGCATTTTAATCAAAATCGTTAAAGCTATTTTCAAGAAATTCAAAATTTTCAAAAAATGTTCCATGTAAAGGGTAGTTTATGGTGGGGCTATTTTCTTCAAAATCTTCGTGTCGCATCTTTGAAAGGCATTAAACTTAAATACCAACTTTGGTTTTTAACCGACTTTTCGTTTTTGAGTGACAGACACACACACGAAGAAGATACAGGAATAAGAGTTTGTAAGAATGGTTAGTACAAGAGTAGAGAAAGTCATGTGAGTGTAACACATCAGATTTTTTCGTTCCTCCTTTCATCGCAAGCGCTTGTTACCACAACAGAAACACTTGAATGCTGTTTTTGTAGTATATAACTATGAAATTTTTGGTTACATTCAGTTATGAGTGTAAAAATCTGTAGTAAGACAATTAAATGTATATTTTAGGAGATGTTCATCAACGTAACGAGGAATTATCATTCAACCAAATACCTAAGACTTCCATTTTAAGTTTACTTTGTATTTATTATTTATTATAATGCTGTTCTCACTATTCGTTTAATTAAATAGCGAGGAAAAATGTGTTAAAACCTAAAAATGCGGTGTTTAGTTAATATGATTAGGGCAAGGCACCTGCGCTACATATTTGTGTTCACCGTGAACATATTTTAATCCCCATATTCTGTAAAGCAAGCCTGAGTACTTTAGAAAAGCTCGCAGGTGTTGGTAAGCGTTAGAAAGGTGGCACAAGTGTAAGAGTAATGTGAAATTTGCTGGCATGGGTCCATGCGCTTGGAGCGCCGCTGGGGACTTCCTGCGCACTCGCCGGGAAGATAGGCAACTTCTCAACACAGTGAAGAAGCGGATAACATGCCCTGCAGGGGACCAAGTTAATGGTCGGTAAACAGCCAATCACCGCCCACCCCGCCGCGCCGCGAGGATTTCCAGAAAGGGACACAATGTTACTGAGCCTATGTTTATTTTGATAGTAAGTTAATGTATAAGGGATTAAAATATTTCAGTATTGAGCAAAAACTTAATGCCCGAGGCGTGCCGAAAGCAATTCCTTTCTTTTATTTGCACTTCTCGTTTTATCAACTATCTCAAAAATCTCATTTCTAATCTCCTCTTGCCCTGCTTTATTAACACCCATTCACCGAGTTATATTTAAAAATATTGACTTCGAAGTCTTTATTAATCCTTTAAACTGATATTTCAATATCTTAGGCATTTAAAATATCTCTGATTATTTGTTACTATTTTTCTCCCCTCTTAGGCTACTAACCAACATGAAGACAGACTGCTCTTAATAACTATAGCTATTTGCCCATAAACCAGGGACATATTGATGTAATGTAGTTGATCACCCTGTCCCCAGTAACCAGTGCAGTACACCTCCGGATTCCTGTAATCAAATGACTGCAGTTTGACAAGCGACATATGAAACAACGACCGCTGTTACACTGTGTGAAATGAAGGGGCGGTCAGAAATAACCCTCTTAATGAATTCAACCCTGGTTCGTCGTATCAACAGGTAGACATAACTAACCCAATATAACACTCGACCTCACCTGAAATGCACGACAAATGTTTCCTCTGAAACAGACACAGAAACGACATCCAATAGGATATTATCATGCATTTGTCAGCTCCAGAAATTATTACTCTGATCTACAAACACTCACATGAGTTTCTCTACTCTTGTATTAACTCGTATTCCTATATCTTCTTCGTGTTAGTTGAGATAAACATTTTCACAAATTATCTTATTGCTTAAAATGGTTCTAACGATTTTAATTAGAATGTCATATGTTTGAGGTATTTTTATGACAAATGAAATGTATATCTTGAATTTTCTGAGCCTATGTAGTCGTATTTACTCTGAACGACTTTTGCATAAATGCTAAACCATTACAGATAGACCAAATCTTACTATACAAAAAATGTAGATCTTGCTAAAATACACAATTTATGTCTAAATAAATTTTTTGTAGGGTGAACCATTTCAGAGATATTCCTTGTTATGTGTGTGAGTTTCGGAAAACACTTAACTTTCGTAAAATGGAACATCGTTGCTCAGTTTCTTATATGTTAAGTGTGCAAAGAGAACGGAATCTCAAAGCTTTATAATATTTGACTATCGATCAAAGCCTACTGTATTCTAATATTCCCCTTGTACCTACAAGGAAATAAGCAATAAGATAATTTGTACAAATGTTCATCTCAACTAACACGAAGAAGATATAGCAATAAGAGTTTGTAAGAATGGTTAGTACAAGAGTAGAGAAAGTCATGTGATTGTGTTTCGTAAAAAAGTGAGTAGAGAAAACGTGAGAATGTAATATAATACGTTGCATTTCTATTTCAAACATATAGTAAATGGTATGAATTGTTTGTAGGAGATGAAGTAGGGAAAGGAGTGTGAATGTGTTATGTAAAAGAGAAGCGAGTAGAGAAAACCATGTGAATGTAATACGTTGCATAGTAAAGTGGAAAAAAATACTTAGATGTATCAATTTTCAGGTCATTTGGTCAACTCTAGTTTCAATTGTATACTATCGCTATATATACCACGTGCTTGAAGGACTTAATGCAGATTGGCTATATTAGTAGTAGTTACATAAGGAAGACTGAGATTCAGGGTTGATGAACTTGTGGCAATGGAAGTGGGTCACAAAGTATCCCATGAACATGACACGCTCTTTCACACTCTTATTATGTTATATTTAACCAACCTCATTTCGCAATATTTACACATGGCATTTGTGTGCTGAACCCAGCTTTCGTGATTGATCAATCAGATATGTCTGTGGTCCTGTCAAATAAACTATTTTATAGGCAAATATTATTGCTTATTCCTTGTAGGTACAAGGGGAATATGAGAATACAGTAGACTTTGTGCGATAGTCAAATATTTTAAAGCTTTGAGATTCCGTTCTCTTTGCACACTTAACATATAAAAAAATGAACAACGATGTTCCATTTGACAGAAGTATACGTTCTCCAAAACTCGCACAAATAACAACGAATATCTCCGAAATGGTTCACTCTACAAGAAAATTTACTCAGACATATATTGTATGTTTCAGCAAGATCTACGTTTTTGCACAGTAAGATTTTGCCTATCTCTTACGGTTTACCAGTTATGCAAATATCTTCCAGAGTACACAGGACTACATGCTCCATAGCCAGAAAATTCAAATTATACATTTCATTTGTGATAAAAAGATCTCAAACACATGAAGGTATTGAGGTCTGTTCGTCCTTTGCTTCAGCAATCACTTATACGGTCGGAAACTTGCTAAGAGGACGAGGAGGCAAGCAGCATGACTGCAAGTGACGGAAATAATGACTGTATGATAACGAGACGAGTGGAAGTGACGTGTTTAACCTGTCAGTTTCTCCAAGTCATGTTTATTGTGTGTCTCCGCAGCACACGAACACGATCAAACTGTGAAAGTAAAGGAGTTGCCCTCAAAACGTGACCTTCAAATATTAGGAGCATACAACACCTCCATCGGAACCTATCTCTTGCCAATTGCTTTACTTCATTCCACTTTTGCCTTCTTAGGCAGTTTCTTCTACACATTTTATCTTCCATCAGATTTTGGTCTTCTTTTTCCTGTACTATTTCCTGTACTTACTATAGCAGGTTTCATGTCGTGTTGTCTTCAGTCCCCAAGGTTCAAGGACATTAGCCATTTCTGTCAAGAGAACTGCTCAACGTAACAAATGTGGGAACTTTCCGATGGATTTATAAATATTTTATTACAAACTAAGTTGTGCTTCAAGGTCGTAGCAGCAATGATCCAAGCAGACGTCATGTTACACAAGATCTTATATAAGAAAATTACTTTCGGAGTACGTGGATGACATTTCCAGAGGTCCTTCATTTTTCTTTTCTTTCCTCTATGACGTCTGTTACCAAACAATTGCATAGCAGTTACGCAGTATCAAACTTTGATAGACTTCTCTGAAACTGTCTTATTTAACTTATAGTTAAATATAGTTTATTTAACTATGAAATGCAGCGATGAAATGCAGCAAACGAATCACTGTGACATTTCACTGGAACTGTCGCAGCTAGCAAATGTAGTGCAGTGGGACATTGTAACAGTTCCAACAGTCCTTGGTTTATCCCGTGCTAGGACGACGGAGGCGGCGGCGGCGGCGGCGGCGGCGGCGGGGACCGACTGATTAAATCTTGTCAACTTGTATTCCTGTGCAGATAGCGTATCTTATTGGCGTCTCGCCTCGTCTTGCCTCGCCCTTGAAGACCTCAGCCGGAAAATGACTCTGAAAGCGTGACAAGAGCATCCTTCCTCTTGCACACCCCCCCCCCCCTCCTCGTTATTAACACACAACATTCACCCTCCTTTCCTCTCATAATCTGCACTTCGTACAGTAAATAGAGGAAGCATTGTATTCTATACTGATACCTATATTACACTCACATGACTTTCTCTACTCTTGTACTACCCATTCTTACAAACTCTTATTCCTATATCTTCTTCGTGTTAGTTGAGATAAACATTTGTACAAATTATCTTATTGCTTATTTCCTTGTAAGTACAAGGGCAATATTATAATACAGTAGGCTTTGTGCGATAGTCAAATCTTTCAAAGCTTTCAAATTCCGTTCTCTTTGCACACTTAACATATAAAAAAATGAACAAGGATGTTCCATTTCACGAAAGTTTTAATTTTTCCGAAACTCACACACATAACGAGGAATATCTCCCAAAAGGTTCACTGTACAAAAAATTTTATTCAGACATAAATTGTGTATTTTAATAAGATCTACAGTTTAGCATATTAAGATTTGGTCTATCTCTAACGGTTTACCAGTTATGCAAAATTCGTCCAGAGTAAATACGACTGCAGGAGCTGTCGCCAGAAAATTCAAGATATACATTTCATTTTTCATAAAAATATCTGACACATATACCATTTTAATTAAAATCGTTAGAGCCATTTTAAAAAAAAAATCAGAAATTTTAGAAAATTTTTCCATGTAAAGGGTACGTTAGGGTGGAGCAATTTTCTTCAAAATCTTCGTTTCCCATCCTTGAAAGACATTAAACTGTAATACTTAACTTTGGTTTTTAATGCACTTTTCGTTTTTGAGTTATGCTGTCCACAGACTGAAACACAGACACACACAGACACACACACGGACCTTTTTCTAAAAATGCTTTATTTTTTGGATTCAGGGGTGTCAAAACATATATTTCCGGTGAAATATTGACATCGAATGTTTGAGTGGAATACAATACTTCCTCTACTTAGCAGTGGAGAAAGTAAAAAGGTTAACTTTTTGAAAAACAGCTGATTCAATTTTGATCACAATATCATAATATGTTTAATAGATTTTCATGTTCAATAAAACGTAAATCTTCAATTGGTAGGGTCTCGGAGTCTTTTAGGCACACAGTTTATGCTGTATAATTTTTATTTTTCATTCATTTTTATTTATTTTTTGTGCAGTTAACCATTTCCGAAATATTCCCTGTTATTGGTCTGAAATTTCATATAGTTTTTTTTTCAACCACAAGGTTCTTCTCTCTCTCTCTCTCTCTGTACAATTTTGTATAACTGGTAAGCTTAATACATAAAAATGTAGGTCTCTAAAACACGTTTTATTTCAAATACTTTTTTGTGGCATCAGACATTTCCAAAGTGTCCATTATTGGTTAACAATTTTATCTTTATTAAAATACTGTCGCTAATCAGTTGTTTGTCGCGATGTCATGGAAGGACTATAGAATTTTAAGACCAGTTTACAGTGACATGCTTTTAAACATCTAATTATTGATTGGATTTCGTCTGTATCCACAGCGAATGAAGCACCTATTAAAATGAGTTTTTTATAAGAATAAAAATTAACAATGGTGGGTAGAGAAGTGGCATGCGAATGTGACGCACCAGATTCTTTCATTTAAACCTGTGAGGTCATGAAATACAGATGAAATATATTTTGGGCGAATGAAAGAGACATATTGGAAATACGCTGGCCACTATATCAGCTTTCACTAAAAGCTTTTGATAGCTGACACACCTCCGCACTTTGATACATAGGAGATGTTTGGTGACCCAAAACGAATTATAACTTTACTTTCATTCCATTCGATACTGCTAGCCCAACTCCATGGCTGTGCGAAACGCTCTGAAGCTGTATAGTATAAGGAAGACTGTAAACAATACTACGGACGAATGTCGAAATGCTTTCAAATATAGCTAAGTGTGTTGTTAAATGTAGAGGTTATTAAATCACAGAAGTTGCATCTAATAGTTTGTAGCATTAACCGATTCTGAGATATCCGTTATTGTATTCTATTACGAGAACTTTTTAAACTTCAAAGTCATTCGTTTGTTTGTTATATTTTGTGGTTTTAATTTATTCCATGACACTCCGCGTGTATGTTAGAATTAGCAGAGTCTCGACCTTCTACCAACGGTTTATCGTCTACATATTTGCAAAGGTGCTGTTTTATCTGACAAAAATTCAACCTCTAATTGAATCGTAATTGTATCAGTATATATGTAGTGATAGGTTACCTCATCATTTTGTGTTTTTAACCAATGCACATTCAAACAGTGTCGGTTTCCAAATAAAGTATGTTCTTGATAGCATATGTATATCTCCCTTGTGTTGTGAGTTTTAGCTTATGCTAAGTTTGAGGTTAATTGTTTCCTCAGTTGTAGGCAACGGTTACTATTCCGTAACACATTTATTAGTTTAATCCCTAACGTAATACTTCTACTCACAAAACACTGACTCGATTTTAAACAATATAAGAAACTAATTATCAGTGGCGGCTCGCAGTCAAAATTTTAGGGTAGGCAAAGTGTAACAGCAGCAACAGCAACAACAACAACGACGACGGCGATGATGATTATGATGATGATGATAATAATAATAATAAATAATAATAATAATAATAATAATAATAATAATAATAATAATAATAATAATAATAATAATAATAATAATAATAATAATAATAATAATAATAATAATAATAATAATAATAATAATAATAATAATAATAATAATAATAATAATAATAATAATAATAATAATAATAATAATAATAATAATAATAATAATAATAATAATAATAATAATAATAATAATAATAATAATAATAATAATAATAATAATAATAATAATAATAATTAATAATAAACCCCGTTTATCCGAAATATAGGGGGCGAAGTCATTGCGGATAACGCAAACAATATATTGTTTGGTTGTTTAATAAGAGCAGAGTGAATGAGTGTGACTTACGGACGAATTACCGCCAAAACTAAAATCACGAGTGTCGGCAGGCATTTTTCCAGGGGGGGGGGCATATGTTGGAAATTTGCAATCATATAATATTAAATCATTATTTTACTGTCAAAATGTATAGTATTTGTTGCAGATAACCGTATTAATTTGTGCTAAACAAAAATTGTTCTTTACATCAAAATTAAAATAATAGTTCAAAAGTCAGTAACTGACTGCACATTAAGTTCACCAACTTCCAAGGGGGGGGCCGTGGCCCCCCTTGCCCCCGTTTCGCTACGCCCATGACTAAAATAGATTAAGAAATTGAAAAATTGTCTGACTGCAGCTTTGTGTTAAATAGCTAAAGCACTCCTCTTTTCATTGTCAAGCGCCGCGAAAGCGAAATTTGTAATAGTTCACTAATTAAGTCGGTCATACTGGTATTACACAGAGATAACGACAGATTCAGATCTCTGAGATCTTCGTTCGTGGAGTATGGCTGTTCGGAAAATGTCGCATAAATTCGGGTTTGGGCCGGCAAGTGTTCGGACTGCTGGCAGACGCGTCTACGCATGCTCGGAGTGCATATACAGACCGAATGTTTCCTTATCCCTGTTCAAGGGCCTCGTACTGAGGAAATGGGGCCGGGCCGGCAGAGGTTAAGCTAGCCTGCTCTCCACTACCCAGGTTCCATGCGTATCATTTCTGCCGCGCGTTTCAAACACGCAGCGCAGTTTTGATGAATCGGAATTGAGATTAAAGGATTTGACCATGCGCTGGTTATTATAACCGAGAAAACTTTTCTTGAATTGCAATTTAGGGGAAAATGACGCTTCAAATGATAAAATGCAGAATCATAGTTAAACATTATTTGTTGATGTATTACGATAGGGTAGGCAGTGCCTACCCTGCCTACCCTGAGGAGCCGCGCCTGATAATTATTATGTATATTTGTTACATTTTATTCATAAAATATTCTTAATAGATCCCATTAGAGGTTAACAAGCGTTACATTATCGCCCGGTCATCATTGTTTTGTTTGTTCACTGTCGCCAACTGTATCTCATAAACAGCTGAAAAGTAGCTCATTACACATTAGAATCAAAACAGCGCTCCATTTCAAATTAACAACTGTGTTCTTTAAGAAACGTTCTTTTAATAATTAATGCATTTTTGCAGAAGAAAGGTTATTTATGAATGTTAAAAATAAGCTGAGATTTATTTCAGATTATAAACTGGTTTTCTGTTATAACAACAAGAGAGGACATAAGTAGATCTAGCTTTTGAGTTTTCGTTTTCCTAAGTTGGTAAGTCAAACTACTATGACCGAAATTAACAATACTATTTTATAGAATTCAGCATTTTATGATCAAATCTTTGCTGTATAGTACTTAAAATCATATTTTAGTGATGAAATAGTTCCGATAAATATCATTCGATAAGGCCAGAGGTCTAATGATATCACTAGTGATAAATTAATAATCTCTCGTGGGTTTACTTACGATAAAACACTATTAGGGATACAAAACCACACTTTGCATCCAAGCATACGATCTAAAGTATTAAAAGAAAGAGTAATGGTGTTCAAGAGCCCGTCGACAACTGGATCATTAGGGCTGAAAAGAAAGACAGAGCGTAAAATGAAAGGATACTTTTCATCATCAACCAGGTTGTAAACGGTGAGGTTATGTTGGAGATATTTACCATTCCCAACATGACTGCTGTATAACTGAAGATCACCAGCCTGCCATCTTCTGTTAGTACCTACTTTTACCTGACTTTCCTTCAGGAAAATTTCCTGCTGCGTGTACATGCGTACGTGTGCGTGTCGGTAAAAAGGATTTACAAAGTCCTCGTTGAGAATGCCATGAAGTGGAAAACAGTTGTGGTGAAACAAAACCGGTTAGATCTATTCCACAGAGCATGCGCGTAAAACAAAATACAATTACATTTTATTCCAAGCAATTTGCATAATCTAAATACTTATGCAAACAGAAAACATGTTCTCAACAGTAAGAATTCCTAATTTCTATTTATCAAATACTAAAAATCTGGGTAATATTTGTTCTAATTCTATGCATCAACGAACTGAAGTTTCTTAATACCAAAATATTGCGATAACCCAAGGCCTTTGTACTAATGTTTTAATTAATTTCGTTAGCACGGCATACTAAATAGGTGCGTAAAGTTATGAAATTCCTTACCATTAGCAACCAATAAACATAATTTTATCACCAGTAATATCATAAGACGTCTGACCTAAGTGATAAATCCTCAAGCGGAGCCAGATGAAAAAGTTATGCAAAATAAATTGTTTTAAAGAATTCTTTACTACGTTTAGTAAAGTAGAGGAAGTATTCTATTCCACCCAAAAATTCGATGATATGCTGGCTTTTAATTTGTATTCCTTACACGACTTGGAATAAACCAAAATATCCTTTAACACATCGAAAAATCTAATTTAGAAACATTAAAATCAATAACAACAAATATTACAGAAAATTTTAATGGTAAAAACTTATATTTGATATAAAATCTGATCCTTTAGAATGAATAGGACCTTATAGGTTATTCACAGAAAATTCTAGATGTATGTTTTCTTTGTCAGGGAAGTATTGTTAAATTCATCAAAATCGTTTTAAGGCTATCAAAAATAACGTGTTACATACGAAGGGTAGTTTCGGATAGATAAACTTTATTGAAATTAAATATAAGTGTGGTGTTTATGAGAAATTTAATTTTTGAGTAATCTTCCAGACACATGCGCATACGCGGGTGGGCTTTAGTATATTTTCTTCTTCTTCTTCTTTCAGTGGGACTGTAAAAGCGTGTTTTAGTGAAATACCAATAGATAATCGTTAAGTGGAATATAATATGTTCTGTACAGGGTGCCTAAAGTATAATTATGTGGAATAACTTGAAGGGTTCATAAGGTCGGAGCAGAGGTGGCGTAAGACCTAGAGTGTCTCGGGAACGGCCAGCCTTGAAGCAGTTTATATCAATGTTACATACTTTGTTTTTTATTTAATTTATTGCATTAAATTCACACACATATTCATACTTCCAGACTCTAGGGTGGAGGGGGAAAAATCCTAGAGGATGAAAAATTCCCACCCTCCCAGCCGGGAATCGAACCCGGGACCGTTTGCACAGCAGACTGTGGAACCAGCCACATTTTAACTGTCATTCCGGCACCGCCATACACCACGATACCTAGAAACGCGCCTGAAAGATGAGGAATAAACGGAATGAAAGGGAAATGATGGAAAGGAAACGAAAAACCACCCCAAAATTCGCTCCCGCTCAGAGAAAGTCGAGGTGAGAGTATGGGGTCGGCGGGAATCGAACACTAGACACACGTTACCGTGGAGGCAACTCGCTTGGAGAAAGGGAAAATGTTGTTACAGGATAGGTTTATCATTATTCCCGTCACGTGCAGATCCATCTTGTGTCACTGGTTCCTTGCTTAATGGGGACGCAAGTATAGGAAGGACTGAACCCCTATGTTCACACGCGTCTTGTGTTGCTTCTTCATTATCTTCCCTTCTCCTTTTCCTTCAACTACTCATCCTTTACTTGATTCAACCGAATCCTTTAATGATGAGAAACCCATTTTAGATTTCCGTCTAGTCGAGTATTTTCCTTACAAAATGGTGACACATTCTGTCTGTTTAATTTGGCTGTGGCTTCCCAAGTGCCTTGTCCGTTATTGGATTCCTCTCAGGATATGTGACGTTAAACTGGCCCAGCACCTTCTTCAGGATCCATCTCTGACAAGCCAGTAAAAAGGGTTATGTTCACTCGCTCATGGCTGCCTGCCTGCCTGCCTGCCGCGTGAACGTTTGTCTTCTGTCATATTTGTGTGTGCGCCGCCGTATCTTGTCCTTCTATGCTCGTATATTTCAGATTTAAAATATTAAAGGTCATGAAATATACAAGAGCTGTTCTGAGCTTATTAACACATTTATTGCCCTATACCAGATCTTCAGATAACTGCGATATAATCCCAGGCACTCTATTCCCATCCCACTGACGTGTTACACTCACATGACTTTCTCTACTCTTGTACTAACCATTCTTACAAACTCTTATTCCCATATCTTCTTCGTGTTAGTTGAGATAAACATTTGTACAAATTATCTTATTGCTTATTTCCTTGTAGGTACAAGGGGAATATTAGAATACAGTAGGCTTTGTGCGATAGTCAAATCTTTCAAAGCTTTGAGATTCCGTTCTCTTAGCACACTTAACATAAAAAATGAACAAAGATGTTCAATTTCACGAAAGTTTTAAGTTTTCCAAAACTCACACACATAACGAGGAATATCTCCGAAATGGTTCACTGCACAAAAAAATTTATTCTGACAGGTTGTTGTTGTTGTTGTTAGCTAATGCTGGATTTCTGACAATGAAGTCATTAATCCTCTTGCTCTCCAATATTTTTCACTGATGGATGGGAAGGGCACTAGAAGTGGCCGGGCATATTTGAAGGTGGTCTCGGTCCATTTTCTCTTGCAGATCACATAGAGGACAGAGTGGTGAAGAATATATCCCAATTCTGTTTAAATGTTTTGCAGACAATCATGTCCTGTAATCAACCTGAAGGTTGCAACTGCTGTTTTTCGAGGATACTCAGGAATCACTGTTTAAATGTTTGGTAGTCCCCATCTTTTATTTTTTGATTTTTGATAATAATATTTTGCAATTTTTTTTGGATTCAGAATTGACTAATCTTTTAGCTGCATAAAATGGTAGATTAACTATATATTTCTGTACACCGCTGGTACCCTTTTTTGCAAGAAAATCAGGTTTCTCATTACCACTCAGTCCACAGTGAGCT
Source organism: Tenodera sinensis (assembly GCA_030765045.1). Lineage (NCBI taxonomy): Eukaryota > Metazoa > Arthropoda > Insecta > Mantodea > Mantidae > Tenodera > Tenodera sinensis. The sequence continues at coordinate 7,027,819 of CM060969.1, forward strand.
GGTATCCATTGGAAGACTAGGTGTTTTTGAAGTGCAGTTAGATGGCTAAGCATCTTCCAACATTCTATAATTGTTTGGTTTTTTGGTGACAACTTGGAAGTAATTGCTATAATTGCTGCCCTGGAATCTGAGAGAATAACTGCTTGCTGAAAATGTGAAATTCTGTACAAAAGATTTTGTAGGGCCATTCGAATTGCTTCAATTTCTCCATCAAAGTTAGTAGTTTCATAACTTAAAGATTTGTAATAGGAAAAGAGGTGACATGTGACTCCAGCACCTGCTCCATCTTGGTTTGATATCAATGATCCATCAGTATAAATATGGAGCCATTCGTGTTCTGGAAATCTAGTATGGATTGTCTCTAATGCCAATAATTTTAGAACACTAGTTGGAGTATCACTTTTCTTAACTTCTTCTGTCAGGCGTGAATAATATGTGATGTCTAATGTTTGTGTCGGATTGACTTTAGATATGAAGTTTTCCTTTGAATTAGGAAGGTGTACATTCTTCTTGATGTCTTGAATTTTGGAAAGAAAGCTCTCCTGAGTCTTTAGAGTATGTGTAAAATTTCATATTCAATGGGGTATTGGTTGGTTAGTATTTCCATAGCTGCTATTGGTGTGGTTTTGATAGCACCTGTAATTAGTCTCAGACTTTGGTTTTGAAAGATTTGAATTTTTTTTGTGTTTGCTGTTACAAGAACTTCGCTGCAGTAAGTAAACAATGGCTTTATATATACATTGTATGTTTTGTTAAGCGTTGCTCTGGAACATCCCCACTTCATTCCTGTTAGACGTTTTAACAGTGAAAGGCGCCTCTCTGCTCTTTGTATTACATTTTCTATTTGTTTGGTCCATGTAAGTTTGGTATCAAAGGTAACTCCTAAATACTTTGCTTCCTTTGTTTCTGGTAATTGTTGATCCTCAAAATTTAGTTTTATTTTAGTGGCTTTTTTCTTAGTGGAAAGATTTTGTAGTTTGATTTTGTTGTATTAACAGTCATTAAATTTTCTTTGGTCCACCTCTGTAAGTTGGTTAAGGATTGTTGCATGGTTTTTTCTAGTTCTGTACTTTTGCTTTTTGGTTTAGAAGTCCACATTACCAAGTCATCAGCAAATACTGCACACTTCACACCTGATTCTTGTATTTGTTGTGGCAGATCATTAATAAATATATTAAAAAGTGTAGTGCTGAGCACTGCGCCTTGTGGTAAGCCACGGTGTATTTGTTTGTATTTAGATATGTTTCTTCCATATCTGGTTGCAATAAAGCGCTGTGTTAGGAAATGACATAGCCATGAAAACATTGGACCTTGTATCCCTATTTGTTTTACTTTCTTTAGTAGTTTTCTTCTGCATATAGAATCAAATGCACTTTGAAAATCAAGAATAACTACAAAATGTTCAGATCTGAAGCGAACTGTTGGAGGTTTTAATATCTTCTTCCTTATGAAAACATAATAAATTGTGTATTTTAGCAAGATCTACATTTTTTGTACAGTAAGATTTGGTCTATCTCTAACGGTTTACCAGTTATGCAAAAGTCATCCAGAGTAAATGCGACTACAGGAGCTATAGCCAGAAAATTCAAAATATACATTTCATTTGTCATAAAAATATCTTAAGCATATGACTTTTAATCAAAATCGTTAAAGCCATTTTCAAGAAAATCAAAATTTTCGAAAAATGTTCCATGTAAAGGGTAGTTTAGGGTGAGACTATTTTCTTCAAAGTCTTTCTGTCGCATCCTTTAAATACATTAAATTTAAATAGCAACTTTGATTTCTAACCAACTTTTCGTTTTTGAGTTATGCTGTCCACAGACTGACATCCAATTTCAGAGGTTCATTGCCTTAAACCATCGAAGTCCAGGGCAACGCCCGATGTTTCTGATAGAAGTTTAATATACGAGAGTTTATGTGGGGCCATAAAGGGCAGACAAAGTCATGCGAGAGAGAGAGACAGGTTAAGTGCTATAAAATATGCATTTCCATCGAAATCCCGAATGTGCAAGTCATATTCTGTTCAGTGACGCTGACGGCGAACTGTCGATAGATAGTATGTTGTATGTGAAATTGAAGGACAGTTGGAGCAGGTATGAGTGTCAGATAAACGTTTCCAAATGTAGCTACAATGGCGTTGCTCTGGAGACCGGGCGAGACAAGAGGAGCGGGGCGATGGTCGTTCAACTATCGATCAGTAAACAAGTACACGTGTTCAAGGTGTGCGATAACAGCTCTTCATTTGTCGCAACAAACCATCCCATCAACATTGGAAAGCTTTTGCTTTTCAACTCACGAGTTTTCAATAAATCATATCTTCTGTAAACAAATCAAATAACACACTGGTTAATATCTAATCATGGAAGCAGCAATAATATTCTCTGGAAATATTAATTATCTATACTGAAACATGAAGACAGAACGCGCATGTGTGCGCATGTGCGTGCGCACGCGTCTTGTGTATACGTGCCTCTGCGCATGCGCGCGCGTACAACATAACCTACAACTTCAATCAACCTACCTTAATAATTCTTTTACCAATGAAAACCTCTATTTTTAAGAAAATGTTCGATAGATAGATCATCTATCCAAAATGTTCTAACACATTCTCTTCATTTGGAAATAATTTTGTATAAATTTACTTAGAAAATGGAGATCTCTCGATTTATTTCAAATACGTTGTTATGGTTCATCCATTTCCGAGTGATATCTTTACTCTGTTCATGACAGAGCCAGAAACAACTGACTGACAGCACTTCAAACAATAAAAAATTAAAATATACATTACGTTTATCATAAAAATATCTGAAACGTATGGGATTTTAGTCAAAACCGTTGGTCATTTTCAAGAAAATCAAAATTTGCGAACAAATTTCCATGTTTAGGGTGGACCAATTTTCTTCAGAATCTTCGAGTGGCATCCTTAAAAGACATTAAACTTAAATACCAAGTTTGATTTTGGACTGACTTTTCGTTTTTGAATTATGCTTTCCACAAACTGACAGACACACACACGGACCTTTTTCTAAAAATTATTTTCATGTAGATTTCTGATTTATAAATTTAATCATGATGCAACAATGCTACATAGAGAACACGTGTGAGGTGACAGTGTCCGAGACATTGTTGGAACATAGGGTCGGACTATCGTCTGGTGCCCCCACTTGACATGCTGCAACAATGCTACATAGAGAACACGTGTGAGGTGACAGTGTCCGAGACATTGTTGGAACATACGGTCGGACTATCGTCTGGTGCCCCCACTTGACATGATGCAACAATGCTACATAGAGAACACGTGTGAGGTGACAGTGTCCGAGACATTGTTGGAACATAGGGTCGGACTATCGCCTGCCGCCCCCACTTGACATGCTGCAACAATGCTACATAGAGAACACGTGTGAGGTGACAGTGCCCGAGACATTGTTGGAACATAGGGTCGGACTATCGTCTGGTGCCCCCACTTGACATGATGCAACAATGCTACATAGAGAACACGTGTGAGGTGACAGTGTCCGAGACATTGTTGGAACATAGGGTCGGACTATCGTCTGGTGCCCCCACTTGACATGATGCAACAATGCTACATAGAGAACACGTGTGAGGTGACAGTGTCCGAGACATTGTTGGAACATAGGGTCGGACTATCGTCTGGTGCCCCCACTTGACATGATGCAACAATGCTACATAGAGAACACGTGTGAGGTGACAGTGTCCGAGACATTGTTGGAACATAGGGTCGGACTATCGTCTGGTGCCCCCACTTGACATGATGCAACAATGCTACATAGAGAACACGTGTGAGGTGACAGTGTCCGAGACATTGTTGGAACATAGGGTCGGACTATCGTCTGGTGCCCCCACTTGACATGATGCAACAATGCTACATAGAGAACACGTGTGAGGTGACAGTGTCCGAGACATTGTTGGAACATAGGGTCGGACTATCGCCTGCCGCCCCCACTTGACATGCTGCAACAATGCTACATAGAGAACACGTGTGAGGTGACAGTGCCCGAGACATTGTTGGAACATAGGGTCGGACTATCGTCTGCCGCCCCCACTTGACATGATGCAACAATGCTACATAGAGAACACGTGTGAGGTGACAGTGTCCGAGACATTGTTGGAACATAGGGTCGGACTATCGTCTGGTGCCCCACTTGACATGATGCAACAATGCTACATAGAGAACACGTGTGAGGTGACAGTGTCCGACACATTGTTGGAACATGGGGTCGGACTATCGTCTGGTGCCCCCACTTGACATGCTGCAACAATGCTACATAGAGAACACGTGTGAGGTCACAGTGCCCGAGACATTGTTGGAACATAGGGTCGGACTATCGCCTGCCGCCTCCACCTGACATGATGCAACAATGCTACATAGAGAACACGTGTGAGGTGACAGTGCCCGAGACATTGTTGGAACATGGGGTCGGACTATCGCCTGCCGCCCCCACTTGACATGATGCAACAATGCTACATAGAGAACACGTGTGAGGTGACAGTGCCCGAGACATTGTTGGAACATAGGGTCGGACTATCGCCTGCCGCCCCCACTTGACATGATGCAACAATGCTACATAGAGAACACGTGTGAGGTGACAGTGCCCGAGACATTGTTGGAACATGGGGTCGGATTATCGTCTGCCGCCCCCACTTGACATGCTGCTACAATGCTACATAGAGAACACGTGTGAGGTGACAGTGTCCGAGACATTGTTGGAACATAGGGTCGGACTATCGTCTGGTGCCCCCACTTGACATGCTGCAACAATGCTACATAGAGAACACGTGTGAGGTGACAGTGCCCGAGACATTGTTGGAACATGGGGTCGGACTATCGTCTGCCGCCCCCACTTGACATGATGCATCAATGCTACATAGAGAACACGTGTGAGGTCACAGTGCCCGAGACATTGTTGGAACATAGAGTCGGACTATCGTCTGCCGCCCCCACTTGACATGATGCACCAATGCTACATAGAGAACACGTGTGAGGTCACAGTGCCCGAGACATTGTTGGAACATGGGGTCGGACTATCGTCTGGTGCCCGCACTTGACATATTGCACCAATGCTACATAGAGAACACGTGTGAGGTCACAGTGCCCGAGACATTGTTGGAACATGGGGTCGGACTATCGTCTGGTGCCCCCACTTGACATGCTGCAACAATGCTACATAGAGAACACGTGTGAGGTGACAGTGTCCGAGACATTGTTGGAACATAGGGTCGGACTATCGTCTGGTGCCCCCACTTGACATGATGCAACAATGCTACATAGAGAACACGTGTGAGGTGACAGTGCCCGAGACATTGTTGGAACATGGGGTCGGACTATCGCCTGCCGCCCCCACTTGACATGATGCAACAATGCTACATAGAGAACACGTGTGAGGTGACAGTGTCCGAGACATTGTTGGAACATGGGGTCGGACTATCGTCTGGTGCCCGCACTTGACATATTGCACCAATGCTACATAGAGAACACGTGTGAGGTCACAGTGCCCGAGACATTGTTGGAACATGGGGTCGGACTATCGCCTGCCGCCCCCACTTGACATGATGCATCAATGCTACATAGAGAACACGTGTGAGGTGACAGTGCCCGAGACATTGTTGGAACATGGGGTCGGACTATCGCCTGCCGCCCCCACTTGACATGATGCACCAAAGCTACATAGAGAACACGTGTGAGGTGACAGTGCCCGAGACATTGTTGGAACATAGAGTCGGACTATCGCCTGCCGCCCCCACTTGACATGCTGTAACAATGCTACATAGGGAACACGTGTGAGGTGACAGTGTCCGAGACATTGTTGGAACATAGGGTCGGACTATCGTCTGCCACCCCCACTTGACCTGCTGCAACAATGCTACATAGAGAACACGTGTGAGGTGACAGTGTCCGAGACATTGTTGGAACATAGAGTCGGACTATCGCCTCCCGCCCCCGCTTGACATGCTGCAACAATGCTACATAGAGAACACGTGTGAGGTGACAGTGTCCGAGACATTGTTGGAACATAGGGTCGGACTATCGTCTGCCGCCCCCACTTGACATGATGCAACAATGCTACATAGAGAACACGTGTGAGGTGACAGTGCCCGAGACATTGTTGGAACATGGGGTCGGACTATCGTCTGGTGCCCCCACTTGACATGATGCAACAATGCTACATAGAGAACACGTGTGAGGTGACAGTGCCCGAGACATTGTTGGAACATGGGGTCGGACTATCGTCTGGCGCCCCCACTTGACATGATGCATCAATGCTACATAGAGAACACGTGTGAGGTGACAGTGCCCGAGACATTGTTGGAACATGGGGTCGGACTATCGTCTGGTGCCCCCACTTGACATGATGCAACAATGCTACATAGAGAACACGTGTGAGGTGACAGTGCCCGAGACATTGTTGGAACATAGAGTCGGACTATCGCCTGCCGCCCCCACTTGACATGATGCAACAATGCTACATAGAGAACACGTGTGAGGTGACAGTGCCCGAGACATTGTTGGAACATGGGGTCGGACTATCGTCTGGTGCCCCCACTTGACATGATGCAACAATGCTACATAGAGAACACGTGTGAGGTGACAGTGCCCGAGACATTGTTGGAACATAGAGTCGGACTATCGCCTGCCGCCCCCACTTGACATGATGCAACAATGCTACATAGAGAACACGTGTGAGGTGACAGTGCCCGAGACATTGTTGGAACATGGGGTCGGACTATCGTCTGGTGCCCCCACTTGACATGATGCAACAATGCTACATAGAGAACACGTGTGAGGTGACAGTGCCCGAGACATTGTTGGAACATGGGGTCGGACTATCGTCTGGTGCCCCCACTTGACATGATGCATCAATGCTACATAGAGAACACGTGTGAGGTGACAGTGCCCGAGACATTGTTGGAACATAGAGTCGGACTATCGCCTGCCGCCCCCACTTGACATGCTGTAACAATGCTACATAGAGAACACGTGTGAGGTGACAGTGTCCGAGACATTGTTGGAACATAGGGTCGGACTATCGTCTGCCACCCCCGCTTGACATGCTGCAACAATGCTACATAGAGAACACGTGTGAGGTGACAGTGTCCGAGACATTGTTGGAACATAGGGTCGGACTATCGCCTGCCGCCCCCACTTGACATGATGCAACAATGCTACATAGAGAATATGTGTGAGGTGACAGTGTCCGAGACATTGTTGGAACATAGGGTCGGACTATCGTCTGCCGCCCCCACTTGACATGCTGCAACAATGCTACATAGAGAACACGTGTGAGGTGACAGTGCCCGAGACATTGTTGGAACATGGGGTCGGACTATCGTCTGCTGCCCCCACATGACAGCTGCAACAATGCTACATAGAGAACACGTGTGAGGTGACAGTGTCCGAGACATTGTTGGAGCATAGGGTCGGACTATCGTCTGCCGCCCCATTTTGACATGCTGCAACAATGCTACATAGAGAACACGTGTGAGGTGACAGTGTCCGGGACATTGTTGGAACATAGGGTCGGACTATCGCCTGCCGCCCCCACTTGACATGATGCATCAATGCCACATAGAGAACACGTGTGAGGTGACAGTTCCCGAGACATTGTTGGAACATAGAGTCGGACTATCGTCTGCCGCCCCCACTTGACATGCTGCAACAATGCTACATAGAGAACACGTGTGAGGTCACAGCGTCCGAGACATTGTTGGAACATAGGGTCGGACTATCGCCTGCCGCCCCCACTTGACATGATGCAACAATGCTACATAGAGAACACGTGTGAGGTGACAGTGTCCGAGACATTGTTGGAACATAGGGTCGGACTATCGTCTGGTGCCCCCACTTGACATGCTGCAACAATGTTACATAGAGAACACGTGTGAGGCGACAGTGTCCGAGACATTGTTGGAACATAGGGTCGGACTATCGTCTGCCGCCCCCACTTGACATGATGCAACAATGCTACATAGAGAACACGTGTGAAGTGAATGTGTCCGAGACATTGTTGGAACATAGGGTCGGACTATCGCCTGCCGCCCCCACTTGACATGATGCAACAATGCTACATAGAGAACACGTGTGAGGTGACAGTGTCCGAGACATTGTTGGAACATAGGGTCGGACTATCGCCTGCCGCCCCCACTTGACATGATGCAACAATGCTACATAGAGAACACGTGTGAGGTGACAGTGCCCGAGACATTGTTGGAACATGGGGTCGGACTATCGTCTGCCGCCCCCACTTGACATGCTGCAACAATGCTACATAGAGGACACGTGTGAGGTGACAGTGCCCGAGACATTGTTGGAACATGGGGTCGGACTATCGTCTGGTGCCCCCACTTGACATGCTGCAACAATGCTACATAGAGGACACGTGTGAGGTGACAGTGCCCGAGACATTGTTGGAACATGGGGTCGGACTATCGTCTGGTGCCCTCACTTGACATGCTGCAACAATGCTACATAGAGGACACGTGTGAGGTGACAGTGCCCTAGACATTGTTGGAACATGGGGTCGGACTATCGCCTGCCGCCCCCACTTGACATGCTGCAACAATGCTACATAGAGAGCACGTGTGAGGTGACAGTGCCCGAGACATTGTTGGAACATGGGATCGGACTATCGCCTGCCGCCCCCACTTGACATGCTGCAACAATGCTACATAGAGAACACGTGTGAGGTGACAGTGCCCGAGACATTGTTGGAACATGGGGTCGGACTATCGCCTGGTGCCCCCACTTGACATGCTGCAACAATGCTACATAGAGAACACGTGTGAGGTCACAGTGCCCGAAACATTGTTGGAACATAGGGTCGGACTATCGTCTGCCGCCCCCACTTGACCTGCTGCAACAATGCTACATAGAGAACACGTGTGAGGTGACAGTGTCCGAGACATTGTTGGAACATAGGGTCGGACTATCGTCTGCCGCCCCCACTTGACATGCTCCAACAATGCTACATAGAGAACACGTGTGAGGTGACAGTGTCCGAGACATTGTTGGAACATGGGGTCGGACTATCGTCTGGTGCCCCCACTTGACATGCTGCAAACAATGCTACATAGAGAACACGTGTGAGGTCACAGTGCCCGAGACACTGTTGGAACATGGGGTCGGACTATCGTCTGGTGCCCCCACTTGACATGATGCAACAATGCTACATAGAGAACAGGTGTGAAGTGACAGTGTCCGAGACATTGTTGGAACATAGGGTCGGACTATCGCCTGCCGCCCCCACTTGACATGCTGCAACAATGCTACATAGGGAACACGTGTGAGGTGACAGTGTCCGAGACATTGTTGGAACATAGGATCGGAATATCGTCTGCCGCCCCCACTTGACATGCTGCAACAATGCTACATAGAGAACACGTGTGAGGTGACAGTCTCCGAGACATTGTTGGAACATGGGGTCGGACTATCGTCTGCCGCCCCCACTTGACATATTGCAACAATGCTACATAGAGGACACGTGTGAGGTCACAGTGCCCGAGACATTGTTGGAACATAGGGTCGGACTATCGTCTGGTGCCCCCACTTGACATGATGCAACAATGCTACATAGAGAACACGTGTGAGGTGACAGTGTCCGAGACATTGTTGGAACATAGGGTCGGACTATCGTCTGGTGCCCCCACTTGACATGATGCAACAATGCTACATAGAGAACACGTGTGAGGTGACAGTGTCCGAGACATTGTTGGAACATAGGGTCGGATTATCGTCTGGTGCCCCCACTTGACATGATGCAACAATGCTACATAGAGAACACGTGTGAGGTGACAGTGTCCGAGACATTGTTGGAACATAGGGTCGGACTATCGTCTGGTGCCCCCACTTGACATGATGCAACAATGCTACATAGAGAACACGTGTGAGGTGACAGTGTCCGAGACATTGTTGGAACATAGGGTCGGACTATCGTCTGGTGCCCCCACTTGACATGATGCAACAATGCTACATAGAGAACACGTGTGAGGTGACAGTGTCCGAGACATTGTTGGAACATAGGGTCGGACTATCGTCTGCCGCCCCCACTTGACATGCTGCAACAATGCTACATAGAGAACACGTGTGAGGTGACAGTGCCCGAGACATTGTTGGAACATAGGGTCGGACTATCGTCTGCCGCCCCCACTTGACATGATGCAACAATGCTACATAGAGAACACGTGTGAGGTGACAGTGTCCGAGACATTGTTGGAACATAGGGTCGGACTATCGTCTGGTGCCCCACTTGACATGATGCAACAATGCTACATAGAGAACACGTGTGAGGTGACAGTGTCCGAGACATTGTTGGAACATGGGGTCGGACTATCGTCTGGTGCCCCCACTTGACATGCTGCAACAATGCTACATAGAGAACACGTGTGAGGTCACAGTGCCCGAGACATTGTTGGAACATAGGGTCGGACTATCGCCTGCCGCCTCCACCTGACATGATGCAACAATGCTACATAGAGAACACGTGTGAGGTGACAGTGCCCGAGACATTGTTGGAACATGGGGTCGGACTATCGCCTGCCGCCCCCACTTGACATGATGCAACAATGCTACATAGAGAACACGTGTGAGGTGACAGTGCCCGAGACATTGTTGGAACATAGGGTCGGACTATCGCCTGCCGCCCCCACTTGACATGATGCAACAATGCTACATAGAGAACACGTGTGAGGTGACAGTGCCCGAGACATTGTTGGAACATGGGGTCGGATTATCGTCTGCCGCCCCCACTTGACATGCTGCAACAATGCTACATAGAGAACACGTGTGAGGTGACAGTGTCCGAGACATTGTTGGAACATAGGGTCGGACTATCGTCTGGTGCCCCCACTTGACATGCTGCAACAATGCTACATAGAGAACACGTGTGAGGTGACAGTGCCCGAGACATTGTTGGAACATGGGGTCGGACTATCGTCTGCCGCCCCCACTTGACATGATGCATCAATGCTACATAGAGAACACGTGTGAGGTCACAGTGCCCGAGACATTGTTGGAACATAGAGTCGGACTATCGTCTGCCGCCCCCACTTGACATGATGCACCAATGCTACATAGAGAACACGTGTGAGGTCACAGTGCCCGAGACATTGTTGGAACATGGGGTCGGACTATCGTCTGGTGCCCGCACTTGACATATTGCACCAATGCTACATAGAGAACACGTGTGAGGTCACAGTGCCCGAGACATTGTTGGAACATGGGGTCGGACTATCGTCTGGTGCCCCCACTTGACATGCTGCAACAATGCTACATAGAGAACACGTGTGAGGTGACAGTGTCCGAGACATTGTTGGAACATAGGGTCGGACTATCGTCTGGTGCCCGCACTTGACATATTGCACCAATGCTACATAGAGAACACGTGTGAGGTCACAGTGCCCGAGACATTGTTGGAACATGGGGTCGGACTATCGCCTGCCGCCCCCACTTGACATGATGCATCAATGCTACATAGAGAACACGTGTGAGGTGACAGTGCCCGAGACATTGTTGGAACATGGGGTCGGACTATCGCCTGCCGCCCCCACTTGACATGATGCACCAAAGCTACATAGAGAACACGTGTGAGGTGACAGTGCCCGAGACATTGTTGGAACATAGAGTCGGACTATCGCCTGCCGCCCCCACTTGACATGCTGTAACAATGCTACATAGAGAACACGTGTGAGGTGACAGTCTCCGAGACATTGTTGGAACATAGGGTCGGACTATCGTCTGCCACCCCCACTTGACCTGCTGCAACAATGCTACATAGAGAACACGTGTGAGGTGACAGTGTCCGAGACATTGTTGGAACATAGGGTCGGACTATCGCCTCCCGCCCCCGCTTGACATGCTGCAACAATGCTACATAGAGAACACGTGTGAGGTGACAGTTTCCGAGACATTGTTGGAACATAGGGTCGGACTATCGTCTGCCGCCCCCACTTGACATGATGCAACAATGCTACATAGAGAACACGTGTGAGGTGACAGTGCCCGAGACATTGTTGGAACATGGGGTCGGACTATCGTCTGGTGCCCCCACTTGACATGATGCAACAATGCTACATAGAGAACACGTGTGAGGTGACAGTGCCCGAGACATTGTTGGAACATGGGGTCGGACTATCGTCTGGCGCCCCCACTTGACATGATGCATCAATGCTACATAGAGAACACGTGTGAGGTGACAGTGCCCGAGACATTGTTGGAACATGGGGTCGGACTATCGTCTGGTGCCCCCACTTGACATGATGCAACAATGCTACATAGAGAACACGTGTGAGGTGACAGTGCCCGAGACATTGTTGGAACATAGAGTCGGACTATCGCCTGCCGCCCCCACTTGACATGATGCAACAATGCTACATAGAGAACACGTGTGAGGTGACAGTGCCCGAGACATTGTTGGAACTTGGGGTCGGACTATCGTCTGGTGCCCCCACTTGACATGATGCAACAATGCTACATAGAGAACACGTGTGAGGTGACAGTGCCCGAGACATTGTTGGAACATAGAGTCGGACTATCGCCTGCCGCCCCCACTTGACATGATGCAACAATGCTACATAGAGAACACGTGTGAGGTGACAGTGCCCGAGACATTGTTGGAACATGGGGTCGGACTATCGTCTGGTGCCCCCACTTGACATGATGCAACAATGCTACATAGAGAACACGTGTGAGGTGACAGTGCCCGAGACATTGTTGGAACATGGGGTCGGACTATCGTCTGGTGCCCCCACTTGACATGATGCATCAATGCTACATAGAGAACACGTGTGAGGTGACAGTGCCCGAGACATTGTTGGAACATAGAGCCGGACTATCGCCTGCCGCCCCCACTTGACATGCTGTAACAATGCTACATAGAGAACACGTGTGAGGTGACAGTGTCCGAGACATTGTTGGAACATAGGGTCGGACTATCGTCTGCCACCCCCGCTTGACATGCTGCAACAATGCTACATAGAGAACACGTGTGAGGTGACAGTGTCCGAGACATTGTTGGAACATAGGGTCGGACTATCGCCTGCCGCCCCCACTTGACATGATGCAACAATGCTACATAGAGAATATGTGTGAGGTGACAGTGTCCGAGACATTGTTGGAACATAGGGTCGGACTATCGTCTGCCGCCCCCACTTGACATGCTGCAACAATGCTACATAGAGAACACGTGTGAGGTGACAGTGCCCGAGACATTGTTGGAACATGGGGTCGGACTATCGTCTGCTGCCCCCACATGACAGCTGCAACAATGCTACATAGAGAACACGTGTGAGGTGACAGTGTCCGAGACATTGTTGGAGCATAGGGTCGGACTATCGTCTGCCGCCCCCACTTGACATGCTGCAACAATGCTACATAGAGAACACGTGTGAGGTGACAGTGTCCGGGACATTGTTGGAACATAGGGTCGGACTATCGCCTGCCGCCCCCACTTGACATGATGCAACAATGCCACATAGAGAACACGTGTGAGGTGACAGTTCCCGAGACATTGTTGGAACATAGAGTCGGACTATCGTCTGCCGCCCCCACTTGACATGCTGCAACAATGCTACATAGAGAACACGTGTGAGGTCACAGCGTCCGAGACATTGTTGGAACATAGGGTCGGACTATCGCCTGCCGCCCCCACTTGACATGATGCAACAATGCTACATAGAGAACACGTGTGAGGTGACAGTGTCCGAGACATTGTTGGAACATAGGGTCGGACTATCGTCTGGTGCCCCCACTTGACATGCTGCAACAATGTTACATAGAGAACACGTGTGAGGCGACAGTGTCCGAGACATTGTTGGAACATAGGGTCGGACTATCGTCTGCCGCCCCCACTTGACATGATGCAACAATGCTACATAGAGAACACGTGTGAAGTGACAGTGTCCGAGACATTGTTGGAACATAGGGTCGGACTATCGCCTGCCGCCCCCACTTGACATGATGCAACAATGCTACATAGAGAACACGTGTGAGGTGACAGTGTCCGAGACATTGTTGGAACATAGGGTCGGACTATCGCCTGCCGCCCCCACTTGACATGATGCAACAATGCTACATAGAGAACACGTGTGAGGTGACAGTGCCCGAGACATTGTTGGAACATGGGGTCGGACTATCGTCTGCCGCCCCCACTTGACATGCTGCAACAATGCTACATAGAGGACACGTGTGAGGTGACAGTGCCCGAGACATTGTTGGAACATGGGGTCGGACTATCGTCTGGTGCCCCCACTTGACATGCTGCAACAATGCTACATAGAGGACACGTGTGAGGTGACAGTGCCCGAGACATTGTTGGAACATGGGGTCGGACTATCGTCTGGTGCCCTCACTTGACATGCTGCAACAATGCTACATAGAGGACACGTGTGAGGTGACAGTGCCCTAGACATTGTTGGAACATGGGGTCGGACTATCGCCTGCCGCCCCCACTTGACATGCTGCAACAATGCTACATAGAGAGCACGTGTGAGGTGACAGTGCCCGAGACATTGTTGGAACATGGGATCGGACTATCGCCTGCCGCCCCCACTTGACATGCTGCAACAATGCTACATAGAGAACACGTGTGAGGTGACAGTGCCCGAGACATTGTTGGAACATGGGGTCGGACTATCGCCTGGTGCCCCCACTTGACATGCTGCAACAATGCTACATAGAGAACACGTGTGAGGTCACAGTGCCCGAAACATTGTTGGAACATAGGGTCGGACTATCGTCTGCCGCCCCCACTTGACCTGCTGCAACAATGCTACATAGAGAACACGTGTGAGGTGACAGTGTCCGAGACATTGTTGGAACATAGGGTCGGACTATCGTCTGCCGCCCCCACTTGACATGCTCCAACAATGCTACATAGAGAACACGTGTGAGGTGACAGTGTCCGAGACATTGTTGGAACATGGGGTCGGACTATCGTCTGGTGCCCCCACTTGACATGCTGCAAACAATGCTACATAGAGAACACGTGTGAGGTCACAGTGCCCGAGACACTGTTGGAACATGGGGTCGGACTATCGTCTGGTGCCCCCACTTGACATGATGCAACAATGCTACATAGAGAACAGGTGTGAAGTGACAGTGTCCGAGACATTGTTGGAACATAGGGTCGGACTATCGCCTGCCGCCCCCACTTGACATGCTGCAACAATGCTACATAGGGAACACGTGTGAGGTGACAGTGTCCGAGACATTGTTGGAACATAGGATCGGAATATCGTCTGCCGCCCCCACTTGACATGCTGCAACAATGCTACATAGAGAACACGTGTGAGGTGACAGTCTCCGAGACATTGTTGGAACATGGGGTCGGACTATCGTCTGCCGCCCCCACTTGACATATTGCAACAATGCTACATAGAGGACACGTGTGAGGTCACAGTGCCCGAGACATTGTTGGAACATAGGGTCGGACTATCGTCTGGTGCCCGCACTTGACATATTGCACCAATGCTACATAGAGAACACGTGTGAGGTCACAGTGCCCGAGACATTGTTGGAACATGGGGTCGGACTATCGTCTGCCGCCCCCACTTGACATGCTGCAACAATGCTACATAGAGAACACGTGTGAGGTCACAGTGCCCGAGACATTGTTGGAACATGGGGTCGGACTATCGTCTGGTGCCCGCACTTGACATGCTGCAACAATGCTACATAGAGAACACGTGTGAGGTGACAGTCTCCGAGACATTGTTGGAACATGGGGTCGGACTATCGTCTGCCGCCCCCACTTGACATATTGCAACAATGCTACATAGAGAACACGTGTGAGGTGACAGTCTCCAAGACATTGTTGGAACATGGGGTCGGACTATCGTCTGGTGCCCCCACTTGACATGATGCAACAATGCTACATAGAGAACACGTGTGAGGTGACAGTGCCCGAGACATTGTTGGAACATAGAGTCGGACTATCGCCTGCCGCCCCCACTTGACATGATGCAACAATGCTACATAGAGAACACGTGTGAGGTGACAGTGCCCGAGACATTGTTGGAACATGGGGTCGGACTATCGTCTGGTGCCCCCACTTGACATGATGCAACAATGCTACATAGAGAACACGTGTGAGGTGACAGTGCCCGAGACATTGTTGGAACATGGGGTCGGACTATCGTCTGGTGCCCCCACTTGACATGATGCATCAATGCTACATAGAGAACACGTGTGAGGTGACAGTGCCCGAGACATTGTTGGAACATAGAGTCGGACTATCGCCTGCCGCCCCCACTTGACATGCTGTAACAATGCTACATAGAGAACACGTGTGAGGTGACAGTGTCCGAGACATTGTTGGAACATAGGGTCGGACTATCGTCTGCCACCCCCGCTTGACATGCTGCAACAATGCTACATAGAGAACACGTGTGAGGTGACAGTGTCCGAGACATTGTTGGAACATAGGGTCGGACTATCGCCTGCCGCCCCCACTTGACATGATGCAACAATGCTACATAGAGAATATGTGTGAGGTGACAGTGTCCGAGACATTGTTGGAACATAGGGTCGGACTATCGTCTGCCGCCCCCACTTGACATGCTGCAACAATGCTACATAGAGAACACGTGTGAGGTGACAGTGCCCGAGACATTGTTGGAACATGGGGTCGGACTATCGTCTGCTGCCCCCACATGACAGCTGCAACAATGCTACATAGAGAACACGTGTGAGGTGACAGTGTCCGAGACATTGTTGGAGCATAGGGTCGGACTATCGTCTGCCGCCCCCACTTGACATGCTGCAACAATGCTACATAGAGAACACGTGTGAGGTGACAGTGTCCGGGACATTGTTGGAACATAGGGTCGGACTATCGCCTGCCGCCCCCACTTGACATGATGCAACAATGCCACATAGAGAACACGTGTGAGGTGACAGTTCCCGAGACATTGTTGGAACATAGAGTCGGACTATCGTCTGCCGCCCCCACTTGACATGCTGCAACAATGCTACATAGAGAACACGTGTGAGGTCACAGCGTCCGAGACATTGTTGGAACATAGGGTCGGACTATCGCCTGCCGCCCCCACTTGACATGATGCAACAATGCTACATAGAGAACACGTGTGAGGTGACAGTGTCCGAGACATTGTTGGAACATAGGGTCGGACTATCGTCTGGTGCCCCCACTTGACATGCTGCAACAATGTTACATAGAGAACACGTGTGAGGCGACAGTGTCCGAGACATTGTTGGAACATAGGGTCGGACTATCGTCTGCCGCCCCCACTTGACATGATGCAACAATGCTACATAGAGAACACGTGTGAAGTGACAGTGTCCGAGACATTGTTGGAACATAGGGTCGGACTATCGCCTGCCGCCCCCACTTGACATGATGCAACAATGCTACATAGAGAACACGTGTGAGGTGACAGTGTCCGAGACATTGTTGGAACATAGGGTCGGACTATCGCCTGCCGCCCCCACTTGACATGATGCAACAATGCTACATAGAGAACACGTGTGAGGTGACAGTGCCCGAGACATTGTTGGAACATGGGGTCGGACTATCGTCTGCCGCCCCCACTTGACATGCTGCAACAATGCTACATAGAGGACACGTGTGAGGTGACAGTGCCCGAGACATTGTTGGAACATGGGGTCGGACTATCGTCTGGTGCCCCCACTTGACATGCTGCAACAATGCTACATAGAGGACACGTGTGAGGTGACAGTGCCCGAGATATTGTTGGAACATGGGGTCGGACTATCGTCTGGTGCCCTCACTTGACATGCTGCAACAATGCTACATAGAGGACACGTGTGAGGTGACAGTGCCCTAGACATTGTTGGAACATGGGGTCGGACTATCGCCTGCCGCCCCCACTTGACATGCTGCAACAATGCTACATAGAGAGCACGTGTGAGGTGACAGTGCCCGAGACATTGTTGGAACATGGGATCGGACTATCGCCTGCCGCCCCCACTTGACATGCTGCAACAATGCTACATAGAGAACACGTGTGAGGTGACAGTGCCCGAGACATTGTTGGAACATGGGGTCGGACTATCGCCTGGTGCCCCCACTTGACATGCTGCAACAATGCTACATAGAGAACACGTGTGAGGTCACAGTGCCCGAAACATTGTTGGAACATAGGGTCGGACTATCGTCTGCCGCCCCCACTTGACCTGCTGCAACAATGCTACATAGAGAACACGTGTGAGGTGACAGTGTCCGAGACATTGTTGGAACATAGGGTCGGACTATCGTCTGCCGCCCCCACTTGACATGCTCCAACAATGCTACATAGAGAACACGTGTGAGGTGACAGTGTCCGAGACATTGTTGGAACATGGGGTCGGACTATCGTCTGGTGCCCCCACTTGACATGCTGCAAACAATGCTACATAGAGAACACGTGTGAGGTCACAGTGCCCGAGACACTGTTGGAACATGGGGTCGGACTATCGTCTGGTGCCCCCACTTGACATGATGCAACAATGCTACATAGAGAACAGGTGTGAAGTGACAGTGTCCGAGACATTGTTGGAACATAGGGTCGGACTATCGCCTGCCGCCCCCACTTGACTTGCTGCAACAATGCTACATAGGGAACACGTGTGAGGTGACAGTGTCCGAGACATTGTTGGAACATAGGATCGGAATATCGTCTGCCGCCCCCACTTGACATGCTGCAACAATGCTACATAGAGAACACGTGTGAGTTGACAGTCTCCGAGACATTGTTGGAACATGGGGTCGGACTATCGTCTGCCGCCCCCACTTGACATATTGCAACAATGCTACATAGAGGACACGTGTGAGGTCACAGTGCCCGAGACATTGTTGGAACATAGGGTCGGACTATCGTCTGGTGCCCGCACTTGACATATTGCACCAATGCTACATAGAGAACACGTGTGAGGTCACAGTGCCCGAGACATTGTTGGAACATGGGGTCGGACTATCGTCTGCCGCCCCCACTTGACATGCTGCAACAATGCTACATAGAGAACACGTGTGAGGTCACAGTGCCCGAGACATTGTTGGAACATGGGGTCGGACTATCGTCTGGTGCCCGCACTTGACATGCTGCAACAATGCTACATAGAGAACACGTGTGAGGTGACAGTCTCCGAGACATTGTTGGAACATGGGGTCGGACTATCGTCTGCCGCCCCCACTTGACATATTGCAACAATGCTACATAGAGAACACGTGTGAGGTGACAGTCTCCAAGACATTGTTGGAACATGGGGTCGGACTATCGTCTGGTGCCCGCACTTGACATGCTGCAACAATGCTACATAGAGAACACGTGTGAGGTCACAGTGCCCGAGACATTGTTGGAACATAGGGTCGGACTATCGTCTGGTGCCCGCACTTGACATGATGCAACAATGCTACATAGAGAACACGTGTGAGGTCACAGTGCCCGAGACATTGTTGGAACATAGGGTCGGACTATCGTCTGGTGCCCGCACTTGACATGCTGCTACAATGCTACATAGAGAACACGTGTGAGGTCACAGTGCCCGAGACATTGTTGGAACATGGGGTCGGACTATCGTCTGGTGCCCCCACTTGACATGCTGCAACAATGCTACATAGAGAACACGTGTGAGGTGACAGTGCCCGAGACATTGTTGGAACATGGGGTCGGACTATCGTCTGGTGCCCCCACTTGACATGCTGCAACAATGCTACATAGAGAACACGTGTGGGGTCACAGTGCCCGAGACATTGTTGGAACATAGGGTCGGACTATCGCCTGCCGCCTCCACCTGACATGATGCAACAATGCTACATAGAGAACACGTGTGAGGTGACAGTGCCCGAGACATTGTTGGAACATGGGGTCGGACTATCGCCTGCCGCCCCCACTTGACATGATGCAACAATGCTACATAGAGAACACGTGTGAGGTGACAGTGCCCGAGACATTGTTGGAACATAGGGTCGGACTATCGCCTGCCGCCCCCACTTGACATGATGCAACAATGCTACATAGAGAACACGTGTGAGGTGACAGTGCCCGAGACATTGTTGGAACATGGGGTCGGACTATCGTCTGCCGCCCCCACTTGACATGATGCATCAATGCTACATAGAGAACACGTGTGAGGTGACAGTGTCCGAGACATTGTTGGAACATAGGGTCGGACTATCGTCTGCCGCCCCCACTTGACATGCTGCAACAATGTTACATAGAGAACACGTGTGAGGTGACAGTGTCCGAGACATTGTTGGAACATAGAGTCGGACTATCGCCTGCCGCCCCCACTTGACATGCTGTAACAATGCTACATAGAGAACACGTGTGAGGTGACAGTGCCCGAGACATTGTTGGAACATAGGGTCGGACTATCGCCTGCCGCCCCCACTTGACATGATGCAACAATGCTACATAGAGAACACGTGTGAGGTGACAGTGCCCGAGACATTGTTGGAACATGGGGTCGGACTATCGTCTGCCGCCCCCACTTGACATGATGCATCAATGCTACATAGAGAACACGTGTGAGGTGACAGTGTCCGAGACATTGTTGGAACATAGGGTCGGACTATCGTCTGCCGCCCCCACTTGACATGCTGCAACAATGTTACATAGAGAACACGTGTGAGGTGACAGTGTCCGAGACATTGTTGGAACATAGAGTCGGACTATCGCCTGCCGCCCCCACTTGACATGCTGTAACAATGCTACATAGAGAACACGTGTGAGGTGACAGTGTCCGAGACATTGTTGGAACATAGGGTCGGACTATCGTCTTCCACCCCCGCTTGACATGCTGCAACAATGCTACATAGAGAACACGTGTGAGGTGACAGTGTCCGAGACATTGTTGGAACATAGGGTCGGACTATCGCCTGCCGCCCCCACTTGACATGCTGCAACAATGCTACATAGAGAACACGTGTGAGGTGACAGTGCCCGAGACATTGTTGGAACATGGGGTCGGACTATCGTCTGGTGCCCCCACTTGACATGCTGCAACAATGCTACATAGAGAACACGTGTGAGGTCACAGTGCCCGAGACATTGTTGGAACATAGGGTCGGACTATCGCCTGCCGCCTCCACCTGACATGATGCAACAATGCTACATAGAGAACACGTGTGAGGTGACAGTGCCCGAGACATTGTTGGAACATGGGGTCGGACTATCGCCTGCCGCCCCCACTTGACATGATGCAACAATGCTACATAGAGAACACGTGTGAGGTGACAGTGCCCGAGACATTGTTGGAACATAGGGTCGGACTATCGCCTGCCGCCCCCACTTGACATGATGCAACAATGCTACATAGAGAACACGTGTGAGGTGACAGTGCCCGAGACATTGTTGGAACATGGGGTCGGACTATCGTCTGCCGCCCCCACTTGACATGATGCATCAATGCTACATAGAGAACACGTGTGAGGTGACAGTGTCCGAGACATTGTTGGAACATAGGGTCGGACTATCGTCTGCCGCCCCCACTTGACATGCTGCAACAATGTTACATAGAGAACACGTGTGAGGTGACAGTGTCCGAGACATTGTTGGAACATAGAGTCGGACTATCGCCTGCCGCCCCCACTTGACATGCTGTAACAATGCTACATAGAGAACACGTGTGAGGTGACAGTGCCCGAGACATTGTTGGAACATAGGGTCGGACTATCGCCTGCCGCCCCCACTTGACATGATGCAACAATGCTACATAGAGAACACGTGTGAGGTGACAGTGCCCGAGACATTGTTGGAACATGGGGTCGGACTATCGTCTGCCGCCCCCACTTGACATGATGCATCAATGCTACATAGAGAACACGTGTGAGGTGACAGTGTCCGAGACATTGTTGGAACATAGGGTCGGACTATCGTCTGCCGCCCCCACTTGACATGCTGCAACAATGTTACATAGAGAACACGTGTGAGGTGACAGTGTCCGAGACATTGTTGGAACATAGAGTCGGACTATCGCCTGCCGCCCCCACTTGACATGCTGTAACAATGCTACATAGAGAACACGTGTGAGGTGACAGTGTCCGAGACATTGTTGGAACATAGGGTCGGACTATCGTCTTCCACCCCCGCTTGACATGCTGCAACAATGCTACATAGAGAACACGTGTGAGGTGACAGTGTCCGAGACATTGTTGGAACATAGGGTCGGACTATCGCCTGCCGCCCCCACTTGACATGATGCAACAATGCTACATAGAGAACACGTGTGAGGTGACAGTGTCCGAGACATTGTTGGAACATAGGGTCGGACTATCGTCTGCCGCCCCCACTTGACATGCTGCAACAATGCTACATAGAGAACACGTGTGAGGTGACAGTGCCCGAGACATTGTTGGAACATGGGGTCGGACTATCGTCTGCTGCCCCCACATGACAGCTGCAACAATGCTACATAGAGAACACGTGTGAGGTGACAGTGTCCGAGACATTGTTGGAGCATAGGGTCGGACTATCGTCTGCCGCTCCCACTTGACATGCTGCAACAATGCTACATAGAGAACACGTGTGAGGTGACAGTGTCCGGGACATTGTTGGAACATAGGGTCGGACTATCGCCTGCCGCCCCCACTTGACATGATGCAACAATGCTACATAGAGAACACGTGTGAGGTGACAGTTCCCGAGACATTGTTGGAACATAGAGTCGGACTATCGTCTGCCGCCCCCACTTGACATGCTGCAACAATGCTACATAGAGAACACGTGTGAGGTCACAGCGTCCGAGACATTGTTGGAACATAGGGTCGGACTATCGCCTGCCGCCCCCACTTGACATGATGCAACAATGCTACATAGAGAACACGTGTGAGGTTACAGTGTCCGAGACATTGTTGGAACATAGGGTCGGACTATCGTCTGGTGCCCCCACTTGACATGCTGCAACAATGTTACATAGAGAACACGTGTGAGGCGACAGTGTCCGAGACATTGTTGGAACATAGGGTCGGACTATCGTCTGCCGCCCCCACTTGACATGATGCAACAATGCTACATAGAGAACACGTGTGAAGTGACAGTGTCCGAGACATTGTTGGAACATAGGGTCGGACTATCGCCTGCCGCCCCCACTTGACATGATGCAACAATGCTACATAGAGAACACGTGTGAGGTGACAGTGCCCGAGACATTGTTGGAACATGGGGTCGGACTATCGTCTGCCGCCCCCACTTGACATGCTGCAACAATGCTACATAGAGGACACGTGTGAGGTGACAGTGCCCGAGACATTGTTGGAACATGGGGTCGGACTATCGTCTGGTGCCCCCACTTGACATGCTGCAACAATGCTACATAGAGGACACGTGTGAGGTGACAGTGCCCGAGACATTGTTGGAACATGGGGTCGGACTATCGTCTGGTGCCCTCACTTGACATGCTGCAACAATGCTACATAGAGGACACGTGTGAGGTGAGAGTGCCCTAGACATTGTTGGAACATGGGGTCGGACTATCGCCTGCCGCCCCCACTTGACATGCTGCAACAATGCTACATAGAGAACACGTGTGAGGTGACAGTGCCCGAGACATTGTTGGAACATGGGATCGGAATATCGCCTGCCGCCCCCACTTGACATGCTGCAACAATGCTACATAGAGAACACGTGTGAGGTGACAGTGCCCGAGACATTGTTGGAACATGGGGTCGGACTATCGCCTGGTGCCCCCACTTGACATGCTGCAACAATGCTACATAGAGAACACGTGTGAGGTCACAGTGCCCGAAACATTGTTGGAACATAGGGTCGGACTATCGTCTGCCGCCCCCACTTGACCTGCTGCAACAATGCTACATAGAGAACACGTGTGAGGTGACAGTGTCCGAGACATTGTTGGAACATAGGGTCGGACTATCGTCTGCCGCCCCCACTTGACATGCTCCAACAATGCTACATAGAGAACACGTGTGAGGTGACAGTGTCCGAGACATTGTTGGAACATGGGGTCGGACTATCGTCTGGTGCCCCCACTTGACATGCTGCAACAATGCTACATAGAGAACACGTGTGAGGTCACAGTGCCCGAGACACTGTTGGAACATGGGGTCGGACTATCGTCTGGTGCCCGCACTTGACATGATGCAACAATGCTACATAGAGAACACGTGTGAAGTGACAGTGTCCGAGACATTGTTGGAACATAGGGTCGGACTATCGCCTGCCGCCCCCACTTGACATGCTGCAACAATGCTACATAGGGAACACGTGTGAGGTGACAGTGTCCGAGACATTGTTGGAACATAGGATCGGACTATCGTCTGCCGCCCCCACTTGACATGCTGCAACAATGCTACATAGAGAACACGTGTGAGGTGACAGTGTCCGAGACATTGTTGGAACATAGGGTCGGACTATCGTCTGCCGCCCCCACTCGACATGCTGCAACAATGCTACATAGAGAACACGTGTGAGGTGACAGTGTCCGAGACATTGTTGGAACATAGGGTCGGACTATCGTCTGGTGCCCGCACTTGACATATTGCACCAATGCTACATAGAGAACACGTGTGAGGTGACAGTGCCCGAGACATTGTTGGAACATAGGGTCGGACTATCGCCTGCCGCCCCCACTTGACATGCTGCAACAATGCTACATAGAGAACACGTGTGAGGTGACAGTGCCCGAGACGTTGTTGGAACATAGGGTCGGACTATCGCCTGCCGCCCCCACTTGACATGCTGCAACAATGCTACATAGAGAACACGTGTGAGGTGACAGTGCCCGAGACATTGTTGGAACATAGGGTCGGACTATCGCCTGCCGCCCCCACTTGACATGCTGCAACAATGCTACATAGAGAACACGTGTGAGGTGACAGTGTCCGAGACGTTGTTGGAACATAGGGTCGGACTATCGCCTGCCGCCCCCACTTGACATGATGCAACAATGCTACATAGAGGACACGTGTGAGGTCACAGTGCCCGA
Source organism: Tenodera sinensis (assembly GCA_030765045.1). Classification (NCBI taxonomy): domain Eukaryota; kingdom Metazoa; phylum Arthropoda; class Insecta; order Mantodea; family Mantidae; genus Tenodera; species Tenodera sinensis. The sequence continues at coordinate 7,052,735 of CM060969.1, forward strand.
GACATTGTTGGAACATAGGGTCGGACTATCGCCTGCCGCCCCCACTTGACATGCTGCAACAATGCTACATAGAGAACACGTGTGAGGTGACAGTGTCCGAGACATTGTTGGAACATAGGGTCGGACTATCGCCTGCCGCCCCCACTTGACATGCTGCAACAATGCTACATAGAGAACACGTGTGAGGTGACAGTGCCCGAGACATTGTTGGAACATAGGGTCGGACTATCGCCTGCCGCCCCCACTTGACATGATGCAACAATGCTACATAGAGAACACGTGTGAGGTGACAGTGTCCGAGACGTTGTTGGAACATAGGGTCGGACTATCGTCTGGTGCCCTCACTTGACATGCTGCACCAATGCTACATAGAGAACACGTGTGAGGTGACAGTGCCCGAGACATTGTTGGAACATGGGGTCGGACTATCGTCTGGTGCCCCCACTTGACATGCTGCACCAATGCTACATAGAGGACACGTGTGAGGTGACAGTGCCCGAGACATTGTTGGAACATGGGGTCGGACTATCGTCTGGTGCCAAAATATATCTGTCTGCCCGTCACACTTTACATATATATGTGCTGAAGATGGGAATGCAGTATCGCGGTGTTTTAGATAGGCGTTTCCAGTTACTGACGTCACTCGGGCTGTGTGCGGCTTGTGGTCAGGTTGCGGCGAGTGTACTTACAGTGTGAGGGGAACAGTGGCGGTATCACGTGGTTCAGTCCAGCCAGAAGGTGCTGGCGATTTATACAGGTGAAAAGTATACTGTTTCCCCCAGAATAAACTCACTAATAGATGCAAACCAAACTTGGTATTTAAGTTTAGTCTTCCAAGGATGCGACCTGAAGATCTGGAAGAAAATTGTTTAACTCTAAACTACCCTTTACATGGAACATTTTTTGAAAATTTTGATTTTCTTGAAAATGGCTCTGACGATTTTGATTAAAATGCCATATGTTTGAGATATTTTGATCACAAATGAAATGTATATCTTGAATTTTCTGGCTATAGCCCCTGTAGTCGTATTTACTCTGGACGACTTTTGCATAACTGGTAAACCGTTAGAGATAGACCAAATCATACTACACAAAATATGTAGATCTTGCTAAAATACACAATTTATTTCTGATTAAATTTTTTTGTAGAGCGAACCATTTCGGAGATATGCCTTGTTATGTGTGTGAGTTTCGGAAAACATAACTTTCGTAAAATGGAACATCGTTGTTCATTTTTTATATGTTAAGGGTGCAAAGAGAACGGAATCTGAAAGCTTTAAAAGATTTGACTATCGCACAAAGCCTACTGTATTCTAATATTGCCCTTGTACCTACAAGGAAATAAGCAATAAGATAATTTGTACAAATGTTTATCTCAACTAACACGAAGAAGATATAGGAATAAGAGTTTGTTAGAATGGTTAGTACAAGAGTAGAGAAAGTCATGTGAGTGCAACACATCAGATTTTTTATAAAATCATTCACTATAAAATGTGGACATTTGAAGTGGATATTTTTAAAAATGCACCGTTTGGAGCACGTTGTTATTAAAACAATGCGTTTACAATATAAAAATTAATCCTGAAAACTATAATTTCGAAACGTGGCACAAATATTGCTATTATTATGTGAAATAAATGGATGCTGCGAATTTTTCAAATTTCAAACATGAATTGTCTTAAAAGCAAAACATTAAATTTTGTGGACAATAAATTTGGTTTTCATAATAGGCTCGTATACTTCCAGGGAGGTTAGATTTATCTGCTAACAAGCATTTTACGTCCGCGTTGGAAAAAACAACAGTAAATTAAATGCCACTTTGAGCAATCATATTTTTGCAGGAGCGCCATGTATCTTGCTGTGACAGCGATAGACAGGACTTGCTGCCGCGCGGCCAATGAGCGATGAGATGCAGGGTGGCGACGCGACGCGACGCGACGCGGCCGTTAAGTGTAACAGACGCATCGTGACCCACTTGCGGAATGTGGGGCTGGCTAAGATTTTGGTTTGATGCCAGGCTTTTGGTCATTGCTCCCGGAGCACTGTGGCAAGGGAGGCCACCACAACAAATACTACCATCCATCCCCTTGGTGCAGAGCATCTGCAATACTTGCCGTGACGTCACTGCTCAGTCTGTTTCCTTCTTGCCAATACTCACATCTTGGTACCTATGGCAGACACAACGTTTAATGACAGTATCAGATTAATCCCTTTCCTGTTGCGGAAATAAATCTTGAGGGCACAAATATTTACATCACCAGCTTCAAAGGGTGATTTCACTGCGTGTCTAATCGCCTCTGATTGGATCCTATGTTGGCCCGCTTTTCCTGTCACCCGTCATTAAATTTTGTGACTGCTATAATAATAATGAAATTCTGCATTATTTCCAAATTTTTAACACAGCACATGGAAATTTAGCACAAAATTTAAAATATATGTGTGTCTTTTACATATTTTTAGAACTTTTTGATTACAAAACTTCAAGCTTGTAGTTTCCAAACTGATGTGTTACACTCACATGACTTTCTCTACTCTTGTACTAAGCATTCTTACAAACTCTTATTCCTATATCTTCTTCGTGCTAGTTGAGATAAACATTTGTACAAATTATCTTATTGCTTATTTCCTTGTAGGTACAAAGGGAATATTAGAATACAGTAGACTTTGTGCGATAGTCGAATGTTTTAAAGCTTTGAGATTCCGTTCTCTTTGCACACTTAACATATAAAAAATGAACAACGATGTTCCATTTCACGAAAGGTTTTCCGAAACTCACACACATAGCAAGGAATATCTCCGAAATGGTTCACCTTACAAGAAAATTTACTCAGACATAAATTGTGTATTTTAGCAAGATCTACATTTTTTGTATAGTATGATTTGGTCTATCTCTAACGGTTTACCAGTTATGCAAAAGTCGTCCAAAGTAAATACGACTACAGCGGCTATAGCCAGAAAATTCAATATATACATTTCATTTGCCATCAAAATATCTCAAACATATGACATTTTAATAAAAATTGTTAGAGCCATTTTCAAGAAAATCAAAATGTTCGAAAAATTTTCCATGTAAAGGGTAGTTTAGGGTGGGCTATTTTCTTCAAAATCTTCGTGTCGCATCCTTGAAAGACATTCAAGATAAATACCAACTTTGGTTTTTAACCGACTTTTCGTTTTTGAGTTATGCTGTCCACAGACACACACAGACACACACACACACACGGACCTTTTTCTAAAAATGCTTTTTTTGGATTCAGAGGGCCTCAAAACATATTTCCGGTGAAATCTCGACATCGAATTTTTGGGTGAAATACAACACTTCCCCTTATTACCAGTAGAGAAAGTAAATAGATTATGTGCCTTTCGTAAATGTTTTTAAAAGCATTAAACTTGAATCTTGGGAGAAAGTCCAATGGTTAGATATTTTAGGGTTGTCATAAAGACAGCCTTTTAATAGATCTGTAGAAAAGACAATTTTAAATGTGAATAATAAAGGATAAAAAATCGTAGAATCTAAAAATATATGATAGATAAAATATAAATAATGTACAAAATTATAAAATTTTGAAACAGGACAGACAAAAATTTTAAAATTATTTATTTAATTCAGTTAATTTCAAATTAACAGTAAATGTGGTAATTACTTCCCAATTTGAAATCTATGCAAGGCTCAAAATGTAGCCTTTTTCCCTTATTAACTCCTTAGTTTGGTATAAATTTTTTTTTCAAACAGGATTGTAGGTTTAAGAATTAATCGCCTATTTTGTTGCCTATGGATGACAATTATGTCTATTCTTTTACAAAGATAAGTTTGGAAAATGTGTTGTCAACGTAAATATCACCATCTCGAAACCACCACAATGTATACGTTTCAATAAATCGTAAAAAAAATATCTCAAACATATGTCATTTTAATCAAAATCGTTGGAGCCTTTTTTGAGAAAATCAAAATTTTTTAAAAATTTTCCATGTAAAGGGTAGTTTAGGGTGGGGTTATTTTCCTCAAAATCGTATCGTTGAAAGATAAGCCTCCCACTCATAGGGACCTTTTTCTAAAAATACTTTTTTAAGTTTTAGAGGACCTCAAAACATTTGTATTTTCAGTGAAATATCGACATCGAGTTTTTGGATCGAATAGAATACTTACCCTAGTTACTATGCATAGTAGATAAAGTAAAAAACAGATTTCTTTAAAATACGATTGTTCATTTTTCCCATTTTGAGGTTATTAGAGTTTTACCCATTTACGTCTTTGGAGACGAAACCAACATTTGGTGAAATATTACGTTAATCTTAAAGCTAAGTTAATTTAAGTAGTTTATTTCACCTCATCATTCATTCTCGCTATTAAGGAGCAAGATGGGTGTGCTTTCCTCCATGATGTGACATGTGTGCGTGCGCAATGAG